>JAUIMM010000995.1:1092500-1692500 GCA_031769625.1 Taudactylus pleione
TTCAAATAGACACAACCCAGCCTCCAACAACTGGGGGTCTCTGGTTTCCCGCCTCCTGCACATCCTGACAGTTGGTCATATAATATACATTTTGTTGCTTGAAGTCTCTGCGGTCCATAAGTTGAGAATGCATGATGCGATCTCCACACCGATGATACCAGAATACTGTGGAAAGAGTACGCATCAGTACAATACCAAACACTGCTTACTTATCATGTATAAAACCTTAGTTACCAAATAATCTTTATTTCTACTTAAGGGTCCATAGGGGGTCCACAGGGTTGACCTTGGGGTACAGCTGGATCTGGATCCACGGGCACCACGCAGTTAAAGCTTTGCTGCTCCCAGGATGCACTTGGGTCCGTCCTCCTCTATACCCCGCCCCGGCCACAGGCACCTCAGTTTTAGTTGGTGCCCGGCCGGAGTCGGGTCACCCTGTCGCAGTGGGGCTGCAGGAGCAGCCCCTAAGCTTTATTTTAAAAGAGAAATTTTTTATTTTTTTACACTGTTTTTTACACTGTTAGAGCGGCAGCATCAGACTGTCCTTTAGGACGTCCACGCTGCCGCTCCTTCTCCCCGCTGGCGCCGCGACGCCAGTACAGCTCTGGGGATCGCGGCGGGACCCCAGAGCCTGTACTAGCCGGGCTCTGGGGACTCCCTTGACTGCTGCCGGACGCGACTGGGATCAGGTAAGCCGCGGGTCGCCGCGTGCGGCGGCCCGCGGATACTTTCTATGCAGTCAGAAGCCTCCGGTCTCTGGGGACAGACCGGAGGCGCTAGCGGCGGCGGCGGGCTCCCCCTCAATTGAGGAATACCCCGCGTGTCCGCTAGACCACCAGGGTATCAGGCTGGTAGCGGGACCGGCCACCCGGGGGTTAATTGCTAGCCAGCCTTCCCTGTCTAGCGGCTCCTCCCCTCAGCTCAGCGCGCCTTTCAACTAGGAGTCTGGCGTCGCTGAGCTGCTCTTATCTCTCGGCCACTCCTCCTCTGAGGTCTCCGGCGGCCATCTTTACTGGCACATCGCAGACTCCCAGGCGGTATCAAGTGGACCGGTCCCCCTGTGTACCTCTCCCCTGCTAAAGGACAGTGTACACAGCGCTATAGCCCTCCCAGACACTGAATCTGGGCGGTTGATTGTAGCGGAAGGTGCAGTGAGTACTAACTTTTCTGCATTGTATGTGACTATTGCTAGTGCTGCCTGTCTGTGACTTATTCTCCTTGCTGTCAGCTTATAACTATCCCTTTCCTTCTCCTACGGCCCGGCAGGTGTGTGGGGGAAGGGCGTTTTTCTGAGACCCTCACTTATATAAAACACGTATTTGTGGGGTCAGTCACATACTGTTGTGTGCTACACAGTACCATATCTGGGCTGTTGTGTCGCATACTGGTGAGTGCGCGGGTGTTAAAACCGTAATTCCTCTGGTGATACCTATTTCTTGTGATTTACGGTATCATGTCTGATGAGGAGACTGAGCGCTCTGTGGCTCCTGTGCTATTTTCCTGCAGACGCTGTGCTGCTGGAGTTGATGGGGAGGACTTATCTCAGGATGGTCTGTGCGGGCGGTGCCAGCTGGTACCGGGCCCCTCCAACCCCCCTGTATCACAGGACCCTCCTTGGCCGATGTTTTCACAGGTGCTGGCGTCTATTGCGGACCGGTTATCGGTCCCATCAGCGGTCCCTTCTAGGGCGTTACCGCAGCCCACCATCCCCCATTCCCCGGGGGTTCCACAAATGTTGCGGTCTTCCCCCCGGGGCCCAGACTGTGGGTCCTTACTCGGGACTGCCTGTGTATGTGCAGTCTTCCCCAGGGACGCGTCAGTCTGTAGTGCCTTTGCAGAGTTTTGCTCCGACGGCTCCTCCGCCTTGGGTGGATGTTCTATCCAGCTCCGTACAGAGTCTGGCGGCTTCATCCTCGGCGTTTCAGTCCATGTTGCAAGGTGATGTGCCACCAAGGGTGTCTAAACGTCCGGTTGTGAGTTCACTAGCTGCGCAGTTGTCGGACTCGGAAGTGTCCTCAGATGATGGAGAAATCCATGAGGACTCTGACGTCATGGGGCAGGAGGTGGAAGCTAAGTCCTCCATTAATGTTCCAGCCTTAGTTGGGGCGGTGCGGGCTATCCTACATGTTGAGGATGATGCGCCGGCTCCTAGGTCGAAGTTTTCTAATTTTAAAAAGGCCAAGGTGACTTCAACTGTGTTCCCCCTGTCTGATCAATTATCGGATCATATGGCGGCGGCCTGGCAATTACCTAGTAAGAGGTTCCATCCACAGAAGAGGTTGGCGGCGAACTATCTTTTTCCTGAAGCTCATTGCAGGAAATGGGAAACTCCGCCGGCGGTGGATTCCCACGTTACCCGCTTGATCAAAAGTGCGACGCTGCCATTGCCGTCTATCTCCTCTTTGAAGGATCCCACGGACAGGAAGGTGGAGACTTGTTTAAAGTCCATTTATTCTCTTTCCGGGGCGGTGGCTCGCCCGTCCATGGCTATCTCCTGGGTGGCTAAAGCCATTGAGGCATGGGCCAATGCCTTGGAGGATACCTTTCCTGATGAGGCTCCGGATATCCAGAGAGCGTTAGTGGGACAGATGCGGGATGCAGCTTCCTATATTGGGGAAGCGTCTTTGGATGCCAGCGTGCTCACTTCTAGGGTGTCGGCTGCAGCGGTGTCTGCTCGGCGCTCCCTGTGGCTGAGGTCCTGGAGGGCTGATGCAGATTCAAAAAAGGGTCTGGAGGCCTTGCCTTTTAATGGTGATTTACTATTTGGTCCGGATTTGGACAAAATAGTGGATACTTTGGCTAAGTCCAAGTCGGCTTTTCTCCCTTCGGCCTCTGCGCCGGCTAAAGTGAGGAGCTCTGCCTTTCGGGTTCAGGGTAAGGCCAAGGGCCAGTCCTTCCCGAGACATTCGGCGACCAAGGCCGCACCCAAGCCCAAGAAGCAGGCATGGAGTGCTCGGCGCCCTTCTTCCAAGCAGGAGGATAAGCCTGCTGCCTGATGGGACGGGCCTCTCTCTGGGGGACCCCAGAGTGGGAGGCCGACTTCTCCAATTCGCCCAGTGTTGGCACAATACCACCACGGATGCCTGGGTTCGAGAAGTAGTCTCTCAGGGGTACGCCCTGTCTTTTCGGTTCAGGCCGCCCCACCAGTTTTTCTGTACGAGTCCTTCTCTGGACAAGACCAAAGCTGGTCAGATTCAGGTAGCTATAGAATCCTTGCTACAAGCAGGGGTCATTGTTCCCGTTCCGCAGTCTCAGCGCGGGACGGGGTACTATTCTACTCTGTTTCTGGTACAGAAACCCAATGGTTCTCATCGCCCTATCCTGAATTTGAAGTCTCTGAACAGATACCTCAGAGTTCCCAGGTTCAGGATGGAAACGTTACGTTCCATCATTCTGGCGATAGAACCCGGGGATTATATGGTCTCCCTCGATATCCAGGACGCCTATCTCCATGTGCCCATAGCACCGGCACATCAGCGGTATCTGAGGTTTGCTATCCTGAACCATCACTACCAATTTCGGGCGTTGCCTTTTGGCCTTTCCACGGCTCTGAGGGTGTTCACCAAGGTGATGGCGGTTATGGCTGCCCACCTTCGGGGTCAGGGTCTACGTCTGTTGCCGTACCTGGACGATCTTCTGCTGCTGGCGAGCTCCCCGGTGGTGCTTCTTCGACATCTCCACCTGACCATTGCTTGTCTTCAAGCACACGGGTGGTTGATAAACTGGAAGAAGTCCTCCCTGATTCCATCACAGCGGATGGTTCATTTGGGAGCCCTGCTGGATTCTCGTCAGCAGCGGATTTTCCTGACTCCAGAGAAGGTCTCCTCCCTGCAGCTGCGGATACACAGTTGCCTGAGCAGTTGCCGCCTGTCGGTCCATTCAGCTATGAGAGTTCTGGGGTCCATGGTGTCGACATTCGACATGGTGGAATTTGCCCAGTTCCATTCCCGGCCCCTGCAGGGGCTGATTCTATCGGAATGGAACGGGTTACCTCACCGGATCCGCTCTCAGATGCTGGTGTTGTCCCCGGAGGTTCGGCAGTCTTTGGCTTGGTGGCTTCAGACGGCGCATCTGGTCGAGGGGCGCCCCTTTTGGATCCCGGACTGGGTCCTGCTCACGACGGATGCCAGTCTTCGGGGTTGGGGGGCAGTGACCGGCTCATTATCGCTTCAGGGTCGTTGGTCCGCGGAAGAAGCACTTCTCCCCATCAACATCCTGGAACTGCGGGCTGTGTACAGGGCCCTGCAGTCGTCCGGCCCCGCTCTTCACGGAAGGGCGGTTCAGGTGCAGTCCGACAACGCCACCACGGTGGCGTACATCAACCACCAAGGGGGAACTCGCAGTCGGGCTGCAATGTCGGAGGTGTCTCGCATTCTTGCTTGGGCGGAGTGTCACGTTCCAGCGATCTCGGCAGTCTTCATTCCCGGAGTCCTCAATTGGGAGGCGGACTTCCTCAGCCATCACGACGTGCATCCCGGGGAATGGTCGCCTCACCCAAAGGTGTTTCAGCTACTCGTGGACAGGTGGGGGCTGCCGGAGCTGGACTTGATGGCCTCCCGTCACAATCACAAGTTGCCCGTTTACGGGTCAAGGACAAGAGACACAGGCGCCTGTCTGGTAGACGCTCTGTCGGTGAAATGGACGTTTCACCCGGCGTATCTGTTTCCTCCGATATCCTTACTTCCTCGGGTTCTGTGGAAATTCAAGCAGGACGGTGGCACGCTCGTGCTGGTGGCTCCGGCGTGGGCCAGACGTCCTTGGTTCTCCGATCTGAGGTGCCTCTCCATCGACGCTCCGTACCTTCTTCCTCAGCGTCGGGACCTGTTGTCTCAAGGGCCCTGCCTTTACCCGGATCTGGGTCGGCTGTCTTTGACGGCGTGGCTCTTGAGACAGCCGTCTTGAGGTCTAGGGGTTTCTCCAGTTCGGTGATTGGTACCATGCTTAGGGCACGCAAGCCTGCTTCCGCGCGGTTTTACCACAGGGTGTGGCGCACTTATTTTCAGTGGTGTGAATCCAGAAACTATGATCCGCAGGTGTTTCGGGTTTCCAGAATCTTGGAGTTTCTTCAATCGGGTTTGGACCTCGGCTTACGCCTGGCCTCTCTGAAGGTTCATGTGTCTGCTTTGTCCGTGTGGTTTCAGCGACGGATTGCTACACTGCCAGACGTTCACACCTTTTTCCAAGGTGTTCTCAGGATCCAGCCTCCCTTCGTGCCTCCGGTGGCTCCGTGGGACTTGGCGGTGGTGCTGCGGGTCTTGCAGGGTCCTCCTTTTGAGCCGCTTGAGTCGGTGGAGCTCAAGTGGCTGACGTTTAAGACCATTTTTCTCCTGGCAATTGCTTCTGCCAGGAGGGTTTCAGAATTGGGGGCGCTTTCCTGTCGCTCCCCTTTTCTGATTTTTCACCAGGACAGGGCGGTGCTCCGCACTCGTCCTGAGTTTTTGCCCAAAGTGGTCTCAAAGTTCCACATTAATCAGGAACTTGTTGTGCCAGCTTTTCAGTCACCTGATCTTTCCGCTGGTGAGGCTTCTTTAGATGTAGTCCGGGCACTTAGAATCTACGTGGACCGGACTGCTAGGAAGTCGGATTCTTTGTTTGTCCTCTTCGGTTTTCACAAGAGGGGTTGGCCTGCCAACAAGCAAACGTTAGCCCGTTGGCTTCGTTCAGTTATTTGTGAGGCTTATGCACAGGAGGGTTACCTGTGCCAGCCTCTGTTAAGGCTCATTCCACTCGTTCTGTGGGGCCCTCTTGGGCTGCTAGACGTGGCGCCTCCGCTGTTCAGCTGTGTAAGGCGGCTACTTGGTCTTCAATTCAGACGTTTTTGAGGTTTTATGCGTTTGACACCTTCGCCTCTCAGGATGCATCCTTTGGGCGCCGGGTACTCCTTTCAGCACAGGAGCGTCCCCGCCCTTAGTTGAACTGCTTTCGGACATCCCCAAGGTCAACCCTGTGGACCCCCTATGGACCCTGAAGTAGAAAACAAGAGATATGGTAAGAACTTACCTTTGTTATCTCTGTTTCTACCAAGTCCATAGGGTCCACAGGGCGCCCGCCCTGACGCACCTGGCTTCAAATGGGCTGTGTGGCTGGTCACCGGTTTTCCGTCTCCCATTTCTGTGAGTATGGTTTCTTGTGTGTTCCAGTCTTCCTTCTCTCTGTTTAGTCTCCTCCTCCGGCCTTAGCTGCTTACCAACTGAGGTGCCTGTGGCCGGGGCGGGGTATAGAGGAGGACGGACCCAAGTGCATCCTGGGAGCAGCAAAGCTTTAACTGCGTGGTGCCCGTGGATCCAGATCCAGCTATACCCCAAGGTCAACCCTGTGGACCCTATGGACTTCGTAGAAACAGAGATAACAAAGTTAAGTTCTTACCATATCTCTTGTTTTCACAGCATTTATACTAAATGAACAAACTTAAATCTTCTACCTTAAAGCTTATGGAACCTTGTATGTGAATATGTAATGTGTGAGTATGCGGGGTTTGATATAAAGACGCTAGTTAACTTGGAGCAGATGCGTGCGCATAAAGCTAGTGAACAGCGTTTTCATATAGGATCTTATGCATTCGCTAATATGCGATTAGTTACCAGCGCAATTGTGCGTATTAATGTGTGTATGAGAAATGGTGCACTTAAATCTCACTTAAACTAAGTGAACACCTAGCAGTGTGGAATGCTGAGCCTTATAGTTCCACACCCCCCCTCTCTCTCAGCAGCCCCCACCCTTCCCAGACTCAAAAGTAAAGTCCTTTGTTCTCCCAGGCTCTTGTGTAAATGCAAATTAGTACAGCTACAAGACCCAAAACCTAAGATAACACTCTTGGCTTTGAAGGTATTTTATTGCAGGAAGCCTGCTAATGTAAGGTGTGTATTCGAGCAGGGCCACCTGGAGTGAGAGCAGACGTTATATCCAGGAAGCTTGTCTACACAGGCTAGTTGTCACGTGGCCATTTGATCTGTTTAGCTAATGCAATATATCCTTTAGGGGAATTATAATAATACACTTTATCCAGAGCACCCAAACTACGAAAAGTCATGAAATGGGCTTTTGGTGAATCGCCGTAACTTATGGCGATGGTCACAGATGCAATCACATGATGCTAATAGTAATATCGCCACATGTACTAAAGAGTGAGTTTGTCTAAAATGGCGCTTAGGCGGCCATTCGCAAAATGGCGTCTTGCGGCCAGTCGCAAGATGGTGTCGCTGCGATTCAATTTTAAACTGATCTTGTCTCAGCCAATAATCCAGCTTCGACATCCTCCCCACTCACCTGTTGTCACCGGCCTCTCTCACCTTCTCCCACCACTCACCTGTCTTTGCTACAATCATGTTATTGAATGTGTTAAAGGTTGTGATGCCCTGCAACGTAATGGTGCTGCACCTCAGCATATAAGTCGCTGCATAGGCCTCGTATTGTGGGAGTGATCAGTAGAGGCTTTGAGCGGACAACATTGGAAAAGCTAAACTCCTGAATGATCTCATTATCTCTAATATTATAGGAAGCTGCGCATTGTCCGCAGGGTAACCAGAGCTGAGATCAGCAGGTCACTGAGGCCGCTCTGTGGGTAATCGCAGCACTGACGTTAGACGCCTAGTGGTCCAAGGAAACTGCTTATGGGCCATCTGCAATCAGGACCGCTGGTGCAGACCGCGAGATTTTATAAGGGCAGTGCAAACACAGCTGTGCTCATTCAGGGGATGGAAAACTTTACATTGATGACTAAAATGCTCACTTGCAGGTGTAATATTAATATAATATGATGCATGCACCAGGCTTGGATGTTACCTCCGGGCTCCCTGTGTGTACAACCTGTCCTCCCAACATTCCTAAAGGCAAGATCAGGACAAAACGGCACCCTCTTCTTTACTAACCTCGCCTGACTGAGTATTAGCTCCACCCATTCTGCGGTCTGTGAATCAAGACAATTAGGGGTTATGTGGACCTTCTGGTTCAGTTGTTTGTGATCTCGCTCTGATTCGGTTTCCCCTCATTCCCCTTCCTGCAGGTTCCCAGCTGCCATGTTTCCATGGATCCAGCACCATCCGAAACCTGAAGGAACGTTTCCACATGAACATGACAGAGGAACAGCTACAGGTTCTGGTTGAGCAAATGGTGGATGGGAGTATGAGGTCCATTACAACCAAACTGTACGATGGTTTCCAGTACCTGACCAACGGCATAATGTGAAGCCCTGTGACCGTGCCCATGGCGGTGCCATCCGCGTCTGCTTGGCTCTCCACGGATCCAGACATTTTTGAAGCACGCAAAATGAAAAGGGGAGAAGAAAGTAAATGGTCTTTCGTCCCGGAGACTGGATCATACTGGGGAGGTCTGTCCTGCAACTTTTCCAGGGTGACTGACATTAGCAGAATCTAGAGACCACTATGCAGACAGTATTTCTACCCAAATCTACAGTGTTCTCCGATCCACTTCCTCGCACACTCATGTCTCTACCCTCACAGGACTAATCATTTCTCCAGAAATACTCTTTGCCTTATTAAGAAGAAAAACATTGAGGATCAGATTATCATCCTGCCCCCCCCCCCCCCTCCCACCCAAATACGTTTACACCCCCCATCCCCCCCGCCCTTGGTGTCACCTCATTCTCACTTCCAGAAAACTGTGACGCCCCTCGAGGGTCGAGGTATAAAATCATCCTGACTACGTCTTCATTATGGGTCATGTAATCTTCTTTTATTTACTCTCCCCAATTGTCGGTAACACTTCATCGCTCCCAGCAGGACGAGGGTTACACAGCCAGACCCTTCCCGTGTATCATGGCTGATGTTAGAACCATTTATCCTGACTATAAAGTTAAGTTGATTATAATTTTTTTTTATTATTATTATTTAAATGATTTTATTAGGGTAACAGCTGTTTATTCTGTGATACTTCTTATAGATGTGCTCCCAGCAGTTCTCTCATGGCGTGGGCTGTGGCGCTGTGACTGAGCACATTACTATGTCTTTATAAGATATGGGTGTCTGAGACCCTGGCACCAGACAAAGCCCCCATTCCGCTGCTTGGATCGGTCGCCATGCTCATGTTTATTTAGGGGAGGGATCTTTTTAAGAAACAGATAAATCTTGAATGCTCTGTTTACTTTGTATTAAAACGAGATAATCCAGCTTTTTCCTGTCTCGTGTCCGTGTGTCTGTACGATGATCTGTGGAACGCAGACTGCGGGCAGGAATATATAGAGGTGCTGTGGCATTACCACTCTGACATGTTCTGACATTTGGGGCATGTTCTGCACTTTATTCTCAGGTGGCAGCTCCCAGATTATCTAAAGTATCATTTGGCAGTTGCCAGCGTAGCGCGTGCGCCCGTTATTTGCCAGCTGCCAGTGTAGTGTGTTCGCCCGGTAACTGCCAGGTGGTTGCCAGCATAGAATGTGTGCCCGGTGGAGGTTGCCAGCATAGAATGTGCGCCCGGTATGTGCCCGGTGGAGGTTGCCAGCATAGAATGTGCGCCCGGTATGTGCCCGGTGGAGGTTGCCAGCATAGAATGTGCGCCTGGTATGTGCCCGGTGGAGGTTGCCAGCATAGAATGTGCGCCCGGTATGTGCCAGGAGGCAGCTGTCAGCATAGTGACTATAAGCAGCGTCCTGATCCTTACAGCTCCCCCAATCTATTATTATTATTATCTCCTAAGTGATTCTCCCTTGAAGTAAGTTCCTGGATCTGGTTATCGCTGTCCTTGGTGAGCTATCGGAGCTCTGACAGGTTATTTAAGGTTCTATTTCTCCCTCAGTTCTCTACAGGGCAGCTCCTAGCGATGGTTAGCTCCCGAATCATATATATATATATATATATATATAGTGCGGCGTCTCTAAGCATAGGTAGGTCAGCTAGCGGTGTGTTCTTGCGGTGATGCAGCGGCTTATCTCCCCATGTGATGCTGGAAGCTGATGATGGGTCTAGCCGCCTGCTACCCCCGGGATGAGAGATTGCTGAGATAAATAAGGCTCTGCACACGCATTGCCGTACACTAGAGGCGCTGGGCAGGCCGGCATAAGCCGTAACGGCTGGGCGCACTGCAGAACTGGCAAGCGTACAGGGGCAGGATAGAGCCCAAAGACCCCAGCTTGAGGCAAGCACCTAAATTAGGGGTGCTTTCCTATGATTAGTATTTCCCTCCAGGGCCCCCAACGAGCCTGCGCTGAATAATGGACAACAAGTCACAATGTAACAAAATCTGTGCAGCTGGTGACAGAATATTATTAAGGGGTCTATTTACTAAGCCTTGGAGGGAGGTAAAGTCCCAACCAATTAGCTCCTGTCATTTTTTCACAGCCTGTGACATGGCAGTTAGGAGTTGATTGGTTGGGACTTTGTCTTCATCCAAGGCTTAGTAAATAGGCTCCTAAGTGTCTAATCCCAGAATAAGGAGAGATCGGCGTCCAGGATGGGTAAATGAATGAACTGCATGGATGGAATAGGCCCTTGTTACTGAGGAAGAACCTTGTGTCAGGAGCAAGGTCTCCAACTAGTATGAGGACAGAGAGCCTCCGTAAGGGGTTCCCCTGGTGATATGTAACACTGATGATGTGCAGTCATTGCTGAGGAACATACAGAAGGCTATGGGAATGACTGCAATAATGACATCCACAAAGAGCAGAAGAACACAAGAGCCGAAGTCTCTTTGGTGCTGAGCGGTACAAGAGGTCACACATAAGGAATGGTACCGTGAGGAGTAACAGCACGTGTATCCTTTTGGTGATGTAGATGTACTGAAGCAGAGTTGGGCTCCTATAGCAGATGCAGCATATTTGTTAGAGCCACTATAATGATGGTTCTCAAGTACCCCCCCCCCCCCAATCAGGCCGTGTATTCAAGATTTCTCTGTTGAAGCAGGTGCAATAATTACTGGTCCAGAAAAATAGATAAACACACCTGTGCACGATTAATGAAATGCAGAAAACATGACCTGTTAAAGGTACTGGAGGTCTGGAGTTGAGAACCACTGCACTAGAACTTGGGGTTCCACTTGGTGACCCGCTGGATAGAGATACAGGGGATCATTCAGACTCGCGAGCGAAGGTCGCTCGCTAGCGGGTCAATGTTGGGCGAATGCGCACGACGGAGGGAGCTACGTCGTGCGCATGTGTGAGACCCGGCGAGCGGCGAGAAATACGTGAGTGACAGCACGCCCCCTTTGGTGGGCGTTCCGGGGGCGTGGCTGCCAGACGGAGGCGTTCCCTGATAGAGCCAAAATCACTCCTGGGCTTGCGGCAGCTAGACCCTACCACAAGGGTCTCGTCGCAAGCCCGATGGTCTTGACCATCGTGACCATCATCATAGACGCTCGCATAAGCTGTGGGTGGTAACCCACAGCTATGCGAGCGTCCAAAAGGCCGCTCCACATTTAAATAGGATGGCCCTGATTCAGAGCGAGCGCTCTGGTTAGAGCGTTCGGCTCTGAATCAGGCCCACAGTGCACAGGAGAGGCCTCATGTTCCCCCAGGAATGGCCTCTGGCCCTGATTCAGAGCCGGACGCACTGACAGAGCGCTCGCTCTGAATCAGGGCTGTCCTTCTTAATTTTTAGAGCGGCCTCCCGGCCGCTCGTATAGCTGTGGGTGACCACCCACAGCTATAGCGAGCGGCCAGGAAGATGGTCGCGATGGTTAAGACCTTCGCGACCATCGGGCTTGCGACGAGACCCTTGTGGTAGGGTCTCGTTGCCGCAAGCCCTGGAGTGCTTTCAGCTATCAGAGCCGAGAGCACTCCCACTGACATCACTAGTGATGTCAGTGGGCCCAGCCCCAGACGGCAGGCGTTCCCATGGGAACGCCTCCGTCTGGGTAGCCACGCCCACCAAAGGGGGCGTGCTGTCACTCACCATCGACAGCACGGCCACTTTGGTACGAGACCCGGAGCGACGGCTTGCCCGTCGCTATCTGGGTCTCACACATGCGCTCCACTGAGCCGGCTCAGTCATGCGCACGGGGCCACCATCGACCCGCTTGCAAGCGCTCAGCTCTTGCGAGCGGGTCTGAATCATGCCCTCTGTACCTTTTTAAGTGTAATGCTTTGTAAGACCTCATGGGTTCTCCAGCAGGTCTATGGCATCAGGCGTAGAAGTACACTCTGTCTATGGCCGTGGGCAGCAGACGCCCAATCAGAGAACAATGACTAATCTCCCTATTGTTCTCGTATCGGGCGGGATGTGCTAAGCCAAAACCTCCAGACATGTAGCCTGGTCTCGTTGGGCAGCGCCGTCTTTAGATGACGCTGCCTATTAGAAGCCTACGGTTGAGTTTTTCCCTAGAGGGACACAAGGTCCCCTGCGGCTCGCTCATGCACAAACTGGGCGTACATAGATCAGCCACTGCGTCCTGGCGCATAGCAGGAGAGCCCTCGCTGTGTCTGCGGCATGTTACACACTCAGAAGGCTGATGGCCGTCATATCTGTGCGCGAGCGGCGGATGTGCGATGTTGTCAGTGGGCGTCTGTAAGCACGGGGCGGCGTACAATTGCCCTCCAAGAGAGACTGAGAAATATAACCACAAAAATCTTCCTGATCTGTCTCTATTATATATTGAGGCTAATATATGCAGCCGAGCCCGATTATTAGCATGTACGTACATAGCGACAGCCTCACATTAGGTTTACAGTTCTGGTACTCTGTTTTACTGACAATAATGTATAGTACACGTAGATGTGTCAGTAGCGGGCACACTGATGGCAGCGGGACAGATAAGAGCCCTTCTTGTGGCACCCCCTGTGCCAGTGTCCTGCAGTCTGTATAATATCTGGGCGCATTTTATAGTAACACAGCTAAACAGCTCTCTGTGCGGGACAGATGAACTTTGATGGTTTTTGACCTTCAGGAGTTCAACCATCGATGGGGCCCAATTGCACATGTACAAAAACGGGCCCCCATAACTAATGATCTCCATTGTTGGTAAAACTAGTCACCTTCTGCCTCAAATCATCGATGGCCATCCCTGCAATGTGGTCTGTCGCATCTGGTCGTGTATAGTTGTGCAATGTTTAGAATATATTTATGCTGGGCCCTAAGGGTTGGGTATGAAATGCAGACGGCCGGGAAGTCGTCTGACACCACAAGCCAGAACACTGAAGATCCTGACTGTGGCTGGTAAGTGCCCTAACCCTTCCTTCGAGATGCTTAACCATCCCTCCCCGCACCCTAAACCTAACCCTCCCAGGGAGGTGCCTAACCCTCCCTCCCTGCACCCCAAACCTAACTCTCCCCGCACCCTAAACCTAACCATCCCTCCCCGCACCCTAAACCTAACCCTCCCAGGGAGGTGCTTAACCCTACCCATCCTTCCCTGCACCCCAAACCTAACCCTCCCTGCACCCCAAACCTAACCCTCCCTCCCCGCACCCTAAACCTAACCCTACCCATCCTTCCCTGCACCCTAAACCTAACCATCCCTCCCCGCACCCTAAACCTAACCCTCCCAGGGAGGTGCCTAACCCTACCCATCCTTCCCTTCACCCCAAACCTAACCCTCCCTCCCTGCTCCTGCACCCCAAAACTAACCCTCCCTCCCTTCACTCTAAAACTACCCCCCCCCCCCCTGTGGTGCCTAAACCTAATCCTCCCTCCCTGCACCTAAACCTAGGCACCCCCGAGGGTGGTTAGGGTTAGGCACCCCCGGGGGGTGGTTCACAGTAACCCTCCTGGATTGGTGCCTAAACCCCCCTCCCCCATGCGTGGCTAAGCACTAACATTATCATTCGGGAAACCATCTGTCGGGATATAGACGGGTGTCGGGATTTCGATGCCTGTCTTTAGTCCTGCGTCGGTATTTAGATGCCGGGATTTAGTCAGCTTCCTGGCCGACGCCTTTTTGACTGTGTCCCAGCCCTAAGACGTATGTAGCTGTAATAGCCAACAATTAGTAAATAAAGGGTTTAACATTTCTGGTGTAAACAAGGGGGCAGGGGGTACATAAAATAACACCGTTATTATTGCTATATCATGTATCCAGCGTACCATGGTGTACTGTACCACAGAGGCTATATCATGTATCCAGCGTACCATGGTGTACTGTACCACAGAGGCTATATCATGTATCCAGCGTACCATGGTGTACTGTACCACAGAGGCTATATCATGTATCCAGCGTACCATGGTGTACTGTACCACAGAGGCTATATCATGGATCCAGCGTACCATGGTGTACTGTACCACAGAGGCTATATCATGTATCCAGCGTACCATGGTGTACTGTACCACAGAGGCTATATCATGTATCCAGCGTACCATGGTGTACTGTACCACAGAGGCTATATCACGGAAACCTCAAGCCTCAGGCGGTATAAGCTCTGCACAACAATGTGACCGTGATCTGTGACAATGACATGTGTCTTGGAGTATATCATTATAATTATTACAGATGTGCCATGTGATTGTGTGTGCGGGTATTATGGCCAGTGTCCACCAGGCGGCGATGTCCCTCCACTTTCCGCCCTGTGGAGAGCTCACCTGGAGCCGCCCAGGTAAGGGAGGGGGAGACCTGGAAGTGTGAGAGAGGCCTGGCCGGGACAATCTGAGACCACCAGGGAAACCTAGGGACCTCCAGGACCACTGAGAGACCCCCAGGGAGCACTGAGAGATCAGCAGGACCACTGAGAGACTCCCAGGGACCTCTGAGACCAGAAGGGAGGGTGAGAGACACCTGGAAGGACTGTTATAAGGAGCCAGGAATGTGGCTGTGAGACCCACAGGAAGAGACCACTGAGGAGTGACTTGTCATTGGGAGAGCAGCACAATGGTAAGTCCAGCTATATAGTGCCAGGGCAGCACAACGGTAAGGCCAGCTATATAGTGCCAGGGCAGCACAACGGTAAGGCCAGCTATATAGTGCCAGGGCAGCACAACGGTAAGGCCAGCTATATAGTGCCAGGGCAGGAGTGACTCCTGGGCTCTGTATATCACTCACTGTCCTTACACTCTGTTTAGGAGCTGTTGTTACAGTACTATGGAATTACAATAAGGCCGTGTCCTATAATAGTCATGCTGGGTGTTGTAGTGCAGCAGTATACCCCGTGGCCGGTCACCTGTGTAGTATAGGTGACAATATGGCATTTGCAGGTAGTAGGGTAGTCACTACAGTGCCCAGACTCCCAGCAGGGGGAGAGGGGGGTAACAGGACAGGAGACACTGGGACTGTCCTGGTCATATGGAGATGAGGCTATTTCCATCAGAATACAGGGTCTGTGATGACCAGCATGGGGGCTGATTTACTAATAAAGCACTGAAACTCCAGGTACCTGTGTGTCCTCCTTCCCCCACAGGGAGATCTCTGCCTGACACCTCTATCAGAGCTGCTAAGGAGGGAATCCAGCCGCACAGGGTATTGCCGGAAATGCTCCCATACAGATTCCCTGTACATGATATATGGAAACGTAGCTTTCTGTACACTTGTACTTTAGGGACCTGGGTATTTATCCTATTCTTAGTAAAGTTATGCTTTATATATTCTACTAGGCCAGTGCACCATGTTAGTACCTTCTTCTATGCAGCAACGAGCCAGCTCCAGGTGCAGCATAAACATGAAGCCAGCGTCTCATTGCTTGTCAGGAGGGAGCCTCCATTTCCTTGGGGCTGGGTATGATATACCGGTGTATAAGATGCCAGCATCTCCATCGTGCAAAATCCCGACAGATACGTACCCTAAACTCCCCCCGATGGTACCTAACCCTCTCTCTCCCCCCCCTAACCTTCCCCCGATGGTACCTAACCCTCCCTTCCCGCACCCTACCCCTCAACCCTAAACTCCCCCCGATGGTGCCTAACCCTCTCTCTCCCCCCCCTAACCTTCCCCCGATGGTACCTAACCCTCCCTTCCCTCACCCTACCCCTCTACCCCCCAACCCTAAACTCCCCCCGATGGTGCCTAACCCTCCCTCTCCCCCCCCTAACCTTTTCCCGATGGTACCTCACCCTCCCTTCCCGCACCCCTCTACCCCCCAACCCTAAACTCCCTCCGATGGTGCCTAACCCTAACCCCCCTTCCCACACCCTAACCCTCCCTCTCCCCCCCTAACCTTCCCCCGATGGTACCTAACCCTCCCTTCCCGCACCCTACCCCTCAACCCTAAACTCCCCCCGATGGTGCCTAACCCCCCCTTCCCACACCCTAAACCTAACCCTCCCTCTCCCCCCCTAACCTTCCCCCGATGGTACCTAACCCTCCCTTCCCACACTCTACCCCCCAACCCTAAACTCCCCCCGATGGTGCCTAACCCCCCCCCCCTTCCCATACCCTAAACCTTAATCTTAAATGTCTGGTGGGCCCTTCATTTGAATCACCGTAAACACCTAAAACTGCGGCAGAGTGGTTATTGTGTTTGGGTCAGATGGCACCAGGCTGCAGGGGGGTTTCAATATTATTAGGAGTTGTATAATTAATGGTCCATAAATCAGGTTCCTGCTGCATTCATTCCTGGGAGATGGGCTGCCATCACCCACCAACCTACTCGCCACAGACGCTGGGAAAGCCTCTGATAGAGTGGACAGCAATTTCTGTATTGTATGGTGCGAGCCCCTAGCACAGGCAATAAGACGTTACCAGGATATTCCGGGGGATCACAGGGTACAAATGAGCCCTTTTTCCGGATGATATGTTAGTGACTACCTCCTGGTCAACGGTGTCACTGCCTCATTTAATTTTGGAATTACAGAAGTTTGGCGCATTGTTAAACTTTAAATTCACTTATTAGAAAGTCTGTGTCGCTCAGTCTGACCGCCCGGCAGTCCGTGACGCATGCTTTGTGTCATTGGCACCTGTAAGGATTTATTTCAGGACAATTTTTACCCCCTATTGCGTAAAAGTGGCAGAACCTCCAGCCTCGGGCCTGATTCATCGCGGATCACAGCTGCATCAGTGTACGCAGATCGTCCCATGGTGCCTACTGCGTGTGTGTGACTTAGCACTGCTGATACAAAGTCATCGCAGATTGAGGAGCAGGACGTCAGCGTTTGGGGGGGGGGGGTGGTTGCAGTAACGGGGGCGTGCCACTGTGATGGCATACGTAGCTTGTAATAGTGCATGAGGGGCCGATGGTACACATGTATACCTAGGACTGGTAGTGATGGGGCCGTCCCTGGGTTACATTCCCACACAGGCTACCAAACAGCAAAGCGTGGCTCAGTGTCACTGGCAGGGTGGTCCGGGTCTAATCCTCGTTTACCACCTTTTAGCGAGCACAATTATTAGCCCACACAGCTACATCAGCGTCAGCAAGCACAGGGGCTTTTCCTTAGTATGGTGAATGTTGCACCAGTCTAATTAATGACACTAAGGGAAATATTTATCAGCTATCGGGAACTGCTCCTGATAATTATAATTTCTTATCACTACTTATAGCAGCAATAAGAAATGAAGGATCATCTGACTGATGTCTGAGAAGTGATCACTGTACTTCCGGGCCTGTACTGCGCATATGTAAGGCCGGATTAATGGCGAGGCAGGGGCCGTTTTTCTGGGGCCCCCACCTCTAGTGCACCTGCTGAAGTGGGGGCCCCCATATCACCCGGGAAGCAGGGAGAGCTGAGGAGGAGCAGTGCCGCGCACAGGGAAATCACCAAGAACTGTGCCTGCGCGGCTGCAGAGCGAGGGCTGGAGGTGGCCGTGCATCGGCACAGCGCAGTCTCTATGACCACAGTGCACAGCCCTAACCTGTACAGTAAAAAAGTAGACAATGTCTAGAAAGACACCAGATGTTAGACAGGAAATAGGTCGACAGGGACAAAAGGTCAACACAAAAAAAAATGGTCGACACATTTTTTTTCCCCTAAACCTGATCTTCACCCTAACCCTCCCTCCTGGTGCCTATCCCTAACCCTCCTGTGCCTAACCCTCCTCCTGGTGCCTAACCCTAACCCTCCTCCTGGTGCCTAACTCTAACCCTCCCTCCTGGTGCCTAACCCTCCCTCCTGGTGCCTAACCCTCCCTCCTGGTGCCTATCCCTAACCCTCCTGTGCCTAACCCTCCTCCTGGTGCCTAACCCTAACCCTCCTCCTGGTGCCTAACTCTAACCCTCCCTCCTGGTGCCTAACCCTCCCTCCTGGTGCCTATCCCTAACCCTCCTGTGCCTAACCCTCCTCCTGGTGCCTAACCCTAACCCTCCTCCTGGTGCCTAACTCAAACCCTCCCTCCTGGTGCCTAACCCTAACCCTCCCTCCTGGTGCCTATCCCTAACCCTCCTTCCTGGTGCCTAACCCTAACCCTCCCTCCTGGTGCCTAACCCTAACCCTCCCTCCTGGTGCCTAACCCTAACCCTCCCTTCTGGTGCATAACCCTAACCCTCCCTCCTGGTGCATAACCCTAACCCTCTCTCCTGGTGCCTAACCCTAACCTTCCCTTCTGGTGCCTAACCCTCCGGTAAGTGCCTAATGCTCCATCCTGGAGCCTAACCCTTACCGTTAAGGTAAGTGCCTAACTGTAACCCTAACCCAACAAAAAAATAATGTGTTGACCATTTTAGTGTCGACCTTTTGTACCTGTCAGCCTTATTATATGTCAACCTTTAGTGTGTCGACCTTTTGTCCCTGTCGACCTATTGCCTGTCTAACATCTGGTGTCTATGTAGACATTGTCTATCTTTTTGCTGTAGATCATTAGATCCTGCCTTTCCTTACTGATTGCTCCTCCTCACAGTACAGCGGAAGCAGGATCCGCTCCTCCATGGCGGCCTATATGTGATTGTGGGAGCATGAGAAAGCAGGCTGGTAAATGATCCTGTGAGAAGACTGCGGACTGGCAGAGTTGCTGTAGGGAGGCAGGGTTCATTTAATTATCCACTCTGAACACACTGAAATTTGAGTTATTTTTATTATTTACAGTATAGGGGAACTATAGAGTGATCTCTGAGGAGAAGTAACACAACTCCCAGCACACACTGATATGTGGGGAAGGGTCTGCACTGATAAATAAGGGAGAATAATTGAGCTGTGATATGTGGGATTATAATTATGTTATTATATACAGTATAGGGGAATGGTCTCTGAGGAGGAATAACACAACTCCCAGCACACGCTGATATGTGGGGAAGGGTCTGCACTGATAAATAAGGGAGAATAATTTAGCTGTGATATGTGGGATTATTATTATGTTATTATATACAGTATAGGGGAACTGTACAGTGATCTCTGAGGAGGAGTAACACAACTCCCAGCACACACTGATATGTGGGGAAGGGTCTGCACTGATAAATAAGGGAGAATAATTTAGCTGTGATATGTGGGATTATTATTATGTTATTATATACAGTATAGGGGAACTGTAGAGTGATCTCTGAGGAGGAGTAACACAACTCCCAGCACACACTGATATGTGGGGAAGGGTCTGCACTGATAAATAAGGGAGAATAATTGAGCTGTGATATGTGGGATTATAATTATGTTATTATATACAGTATAGGGGAATGATCTCTGAGGAGGAATAACACAACTCCCAGCACACACTGATATGTGGGGAAGGGTCTGCACTGATAAATAAGGGAGAATAATTGAGCTGTGATATGTGGGATTATTATTATGTTATTATATACAGTATATGGGAACTGTACAGTGATTTCTGAGGAGGAATACCACAACTCCCAGCACACACTGATATGTGGGGAAGGGTCTGCACTGATAAATAAGGGAGAATAATTGAGCTGTGATATGTGGGATTATTATTATGTTGTTATATACAGTATAGGGGAACTATAGAGTGATTTCTGAGGAGGAGTAACACAACTCCCAGCACACACTGATATGTGGGGAAGGGTCTGCACTGATAAATAAGGGAGAATAATTGAGCTGTGATATGTGGGATTATTATTATATACAGTATAGGGGAATGATCTCTGAGGAGGAGTAACACCACTCCCAGCATACACTAATATGTGGGGAAGGGCCTGCACTGATAAATAAGGGAGAATAATTTAGCTGTGATATGTGGGATTATTATTATGTTAATATTTTGGACCCATTTGCTGGGTTATTAGATATTACAGGGTTTTTTTCTTCTCTCCCCCACGTCTCGCTCTCTCTCACTCCCCCGCATCTCGCTCTCTCTCCCCCACTCACGTCTCGCTCTCTCACCCACCCACCCACGTCTCGCTCTCTCTCCCCCACTCACGTCTCGCTCTCTCACCCACCCACGTCTCGCTCTCTCTCTCCCCCACCCACTTCTCTCTCTCCCCCACCTCTTGCTCTGTCGCTCCCCCCCACCTCTTGCTCTCTCTCTCCCCCACCTCTCGCTCTTTCACTCTCCCCAGCGTCTTTTTCTCGCCCATATATCTCTCTCCTACATCACTCTTTCCTCCATGACTCTCCCTGTCTACCCCCTCCACCATAGCAATCATGGTGACACCACCATGGTCCTCCAGTCACAGGGGAGGCTGGCTCACTGCTAAGTACATGCAATTTAGCCCCCCTCTGAGTCTGTCACACAATCAGATTAAGTAGTGTAGCATATTTCTGGGGTGGGGTACTAAGTAAACGCACTGAGGTTACTTCGGTTACAACACTCCCTAGGTGAGTCTGCCATACATACATTATCAGGTTTTCATTCCAACCAGACAGATATCTGACAGAAAATTGTATAGCGGATGGCCATCTTAAGACTTGAGATGGCTCAGTCTGTATGGTGGTGTCTGTGGTTCTAATCTCATTGTGATCTTGTTTTATTGTATATTTCCCATTGCACTGAGGTGATTGATAACATTGAGAAAAATCTTCTCTTCACTATAAGATCTGAGATGGCTTGGTTGGTTGGCAGTTCTTCTATGGTGCAGCAGTCTTGGGTTCCAATCCCATTGTAGACTAAAACTGGGCAGTTTATTTTATTTTAGTATCTTAAAAAGTAACAAAGTTCTAAAATCGAGCAGTATCGCTGACCTCCCTACAGGAAGACGCTCTGTCTCCAAACTTCTGGTGGTGAGTTTGGGAAACTCTGTGCTAAAGGGAAGGCCTTCAGGAGATTTGAATCGGGGGTTCCGCCAACATTGTCCGTAGTGAGATCAGCATCTAACCCACTAAGCCACACGGGCTTCGGTCAGACAGGCAGATATTTCCCACTTTCATCATTTAGCTTAGTGCAAAATCCACAATACTAAATAGAGACTCAGATGGGGATTAGAACCAGGAACTCTATCATCATTGCTTGTAGGAAGAGCAGCTACTAACCTACTAAGCCACTCTGGCTACAGTCCCCCTGACATTTCTCACTTTTATCAACTAGCTTAGTGCAATATCCCCAAAACTAAATGGAAACCTACATGGAGATAAGAAACAAAGTATCCACTAACATCACCATTAAAGCAGCAGCGTATCAGTGCCCTGAGCTATCCTGCTCGATAACACCACCTCTATAAATGCTGAGATAGCTCATTCTGTATGGTGGCAGGTCATATATGGTGGTGGAGTCTGGGGTTCTAATCCCATTATGATCTTGTTTTTTTGTATATTGCCCATTGCTCTGAGGTGATTTATGATATTGATAAAAATATTCTCATCACTATGAGACCTGTGATAGCTCAGTGGGTTGGCAGCTTTTATATGGTGCTTGGTCCTGGGGGGTTTTAATCTCATGTTGATCTTGTTTTGCTGTATATTGGCCATTGCACTGTGGTTAATTGATGACATTGAGAAAATTCTGAGTTGTACTAGAAAACTTGTGATGGCTCAGTCTGTTAGAATGTATTCTAGTGTTTTGGGGTCTGGGGTTCTCATCCCATTGTGGTCTTGTTTTGTTGTAGTTTGCCCATTGCACTGAGGTGATTAATAACACAGAGAAAAATCTTCTCCTCCCTGCAAGACCTGCGATGGCTCAGGTGGTTGGCATGTCCTCTATGGTGCTGCAGTCTTGGCTTCAAATCCCATTATTATCTTTTCTTGTTCTATATTGCACTGGGGTGATTGATGATATTGAGAAATAGCTGCTCGTCATTCTAAGACTTGAGGTAGCTCAGTCTGTATGGTGGCAGAGCCTCGCTTGTGGTGGTGTCTTGGGTACTAATCTCGTTGTTTTGTTGTATATTGCCCATTGCACTGAGATGTTGATAACATTGAGAAAAATCTTCCAATCCCTATCTGACCTGAGGTGGCTCAGTCTGTATGATGGCAGCTCCTCTATGGTGCTGTGGTCTTGTTTTGTTGTATATTGCCCATTGCACTGGGGTGATTGATAACATTGGGAAAAATCTTTGCTTCTCTATAATCCCTGTAATGGCTCAGCCTCTATGGCAGCAAGTCCTCTATGGTGGTGGGGTCTGGAGTTCTGATCCCATTATGGTCTTGTTTTGTTGTATATTGCCCATTGCAATGAGGTGATTGTTAACATTGAGAAAAATATTCTACACACTAAAGGACCTGAAATAGCTCAGTCTGTGTGGCAGCATGTCCTTGATGGTGTCTGTGGTTCTAACCCCGTTGACTTCTTGTTTTGTTGTTTATTTCCCATTGCACTGAGGTGATTTATAGCATTGAGAAAAATCCCCCTCTTGCTATAAGACCTGAAATAGCTCGGTCTGTACGGCCGCAGGTCCTACATGGTGGTGGTGTCTGTGGGTCTATTCTCATTGAGGTCTTGTCTTATTTATGTTTCCCATTGCACAGGGGTGATTGATAATATTGAGAAAAATCTTAACTGTAATATGAGATGGCTCAGTCTGTATGGTGACAGGTCCTCTATGGTGGTGGAGTCTGGGATTCTAGTCCAATGGTGGTCTTGTTTTGTTGTATATTGTACTGGGGTGATTGATAACATTGAGAAAAATCAAATCGCTATAAGATCTGAGATGGTTCAGTCTGTTGGCAAGTACTCTATGGCGCTGGAGTCTGGGGTTCGAAGCCTGTTGTGCCTTTGTTTTGCTGTATGATGGTCTTTGCACTGGTTTGATTGATAACATTGAGAAGAATCTTCTTCTTGCTATAAGACCAGGGACAGCTCAGTCTGCATATTGGTGTGATCTCTATGGTGATGGAGGCTAGAGTTCTAATCCCATTATGTTTTTTTTTTTGTTGTTGTTGTATGACGCCCCAATTGCACTGGGGCGATTGATAATATTGAGAAAAATCTTGTTTTCACTATAAGACCTTAGAAATCTCGGTCTGCATATCGCCAGGTCTTCTATGGTGCAGGAGTATGGGATTGTGAACTTGTTTTGTTGTATATTGCCCTTTGCACTGAGGTGATTGATGACATTGAGAAAAATTCCGTTCTCACTATAACACCAGACGTAGCTCAGTCTGTTTGCCATCCTCTATGGTGATAGAGTTTGGTGTTCTAATCCCATGGTGATCTTGTTTTGTTGTATATTGCCCATTGTACTGGGGTGATTGATAACATTGAGAAAAATCTTCTGCTGCTTATAAGACCTGAGGTGGCTCATTCAGGAACCATGTCCTTTATGGTGCCTGAGTCGGTGGTTCAAATCTCGTTGTTGTCTTGTTTTTGTTGTATATTGCCCATTGCTCTGGGGGGATTGATAACATTAAGAAATATCTTCGCCAACCTACAAGAACTGAGATGGTTCAGTTGGTAGGCATGTCATCTATGGTGCTGGAGTCAGAGGTTCTGATCCCATTGAGATCTTGTTTTTGTTGTATATTGCCCATTGTACTGGGGTGATTGATAACATTGAGAAAAATCTTCTGCTGCTTGTAAGACCTGAGGTGGCTCAGTCAGGAACCACGTCCTTTATGGTGCCGGAGTCGGTGGTTCTAATCTCGTTGTTGTCTTGTTTTTGTTGTATATTGCCCATTGCTCTGGGGTGATTGATAACATTAAGAAATATCTTCTCCAACCTACAAGAACTGAGATGGTTCAGTTGGTAGGCATGTCATCTATGGTGCTGGAGTCAGAGGTTCTGATCCCATGGTGGTCTTGTTTTGTTGTATATTGCCCATTGGACTGGGGTGATTGATAACATTGAGAAAAATCTTCTGAACACTGTAAGACTTGAGGTGGCTCAGTCTGTATGGTGGCAGGACCTCTATGGTGGTGGTGTCAGTGGTTCTAATCCCATTGTGGTCTTTGATTTGTTATATATTGCCCATTGCACTGGGGTGATTGATAACATTGAGAAAAATCTTCTGAACACTGTAAGACCTGAGGTGGCTCAGTCTATATGGGGGCAGGTTCTCTATGGTGCTAGAGTCAGGGGTTCTAATCCCATGGTGGTCTTGTTTTGTTGTATATTGCCCATTGCACTGGGGTGATTGATAACTTTAAGAAAAATCTTCTAGTCACTATAAGATCTGAGATGGCTCAGTTGGTTGGCAGGTCCTCTATGGTGCTGGAGTTAGGGGTTCTAATCCCATGGTGAACTAATACTGGGCAGTTTGTTACTTTTTATGGTGCTCCAAATAAATAAAAGTGCAAAAACCGAGCCCGGGCTTCCTATCGCTGACCTCCCTACTGGCAATGCTGGCGGATGCCCTGTCTCAGAGCTCCTGGTGGGGGATGCTCCTTGCAAGCTCTGATTGTGTTTTACACACATCAGAGCTGCTGGGAGCATCCTCCACCGACGTGCTCATAGAGGCACCTAGCTACATGAGCCATTCATCATCCAGCCACATACTACATTCATACACATGCCGCATTCATCCACATTCAGCATGCAGACATACAGGGGGCTAAAGCAGAGTTTCCGAAACTCTGCCATTACAGTCCAGGTTTAAGGCTATTCATGCATGAGCGCATGTGACTGAATTAGTACCTCAGTCTATTTGATTTAATCATCTGGACCGTAATAGCAGAGTTAGGGAAACTCTGTGCTAAAGGGAAGGCCTTCAGGAGATTTGAACCGGGGGTTCCGCCAACATTGCCAGTAGTGAGAGCAGCGTCTAACCCACTAAGCCACACGGGCTTCAGTCAGACAGGCAGATATTTCCCACTTTCAACAACGAGCCTAGTGCAAAATCCATAATACTAAATGGAGACCCACACAGGGATTAGAACCAGGGTCACCACTAACATGGCCATTAGTGCAGCAGGGTATTAGTGCACTGAGCTATCCCACACCTTGCTGAATAATGAAAGTCTCCCTGCTTACATAAATGCCATGTAGCCAGGTGCCTCACATGGGCAAAGTCCCCAGACTGGCTTCCTGTCAGTGTCTTACATGGTGCACGTGTCTGATGAATGACATTATAAAGTGGTGCGCTCTGTGTAAGAGCTGTACAGCTCAGTGCACTAATACCCTGTTGCAGTAATGGTGTTGAGAGTGTAGACCCTGGTTCTAATCCCAGTGTGACTTTACATTTAGTATTATGCATTTTGCACTAAGCTAATTGATGAATGTGAGAAATATCTCCTCGGCTGACAGAACACCGTGTGGCTTAGTGGGTTGGAAGCTTCTCTCTTTGCTGGCAATGATGATAGAGTTCCTGGATCTAATCCCCCATGAGTGTTTCCATTTAGTATTGTGGATTTTGCACTGGGCTCGTTGATTAATGTGAGAAATATCTGCCTGTCTGACTGAAGCCCGTGTGGCTTAGGGGGTTAGACACTGATCTCACTACTGCCAATGATGTCCCTGGTTCTAATCCCCCTTGTGGGTTTTCATTTTGTGTTGGTTTCCCAAACTCTGCTATTACAGCCCAGATGGTTAAATAAAAATTGACTAATGTACTAATTCAGTCACATGCGCTCAAGCATGGATGTCCTTAAAACCTGGACTGTAATGGCAGAGTTTGGGAAACTCTGCTTTAGCCCCCTGTATGTCTGCATACTGTATGTGGATGAATGCGGCATGTGTATGAATGTAGTATGTGGCTGGATGATGAATGGCTCATGTAGCTAGGTGCCTCTATGGGCACGTCGGTGGAGGATGCTCCCAGCAGCTCTGATGTGTATAAAACACAATCAGAGCGTGTAAGGAGCATCCCCCACCAGGAGCATTTAGCATGTAGGTTTTAATTTAGTATTATGCATTGGGGTGACCCGATATCCCCACTACTAGCATCATGTCAGCCCATACCTGCTTCCTGTCCCAGAAGTTGCGGGAGTCTCCAAAATTTGCAGGCATTCCCCTGGCAGCCCTCCAGCATCTTGCCCACTTCCCAGTGGGCAAGATCCTAGTGCCCTCAGAGGAGAGACTGAAAATGTGGGCAAGTCTGACTCAGCCAGGGCGGGTGGCACTATAGCAGGGAAACAAGCAGCATGTGCTCCTCCTGACACAGTCCCTGCGGGATCAGGCATTGTGCTATTCCCACACCCTCGGGGGGTGAATGGAGGGGTTTGTTAAAAAATAACAGATCATTTTTGTAGGTCCCAGCATGCCTATGCAACCCCAGGCCTCCACACAAAAATAGGCCCATCATCATGACAGTATAATGATGATTTATTGCCCGATGTTAGGATTTCCCAAGCCAGCAATCTGCGCCCATACATTACATTACAGATCATATTCAGCAAACACAGATCTGCCAATCTTCAAAGACTCCGCCATGTTACATCTGCTGATCATCCCCATACACCAGCAATCTACAGCCCCAATCCATCTGTGACATCCTACATGTAGGACAATCTGATTTACCAATCCCAATCTGCCATCCGTGAGGCCTCATACGCTGCATATATCTATACACAATCATCTGCAAATCGCAGAATTACCACAATCAATTGCTGATGTGTGGGGGCCTTTACTTAAGGCCAAACAGTGAATAAATTGAGTCCAGGTTCTTGTAGTTGGAGAATAAGTAGGAAAAGCAGAACCAGATAATCCTCCTCACTCCTACAGTGACAAAACTGGGGCCCTGATACAATGTCTGTTATATTGTGCTCATCAGTCCAGGTTGCAGGATCTCCCAGTCCTTCCTCCCTGAGACTCCGCCCCTTCCCAGGCACATTCCTGCACTCCCCCCTGTAGTCACTGGCTGTGCTGTAACCTGTATGGGTGCTGGTTCCTGGTCTGAGGGTAGGGTGAGGCCGGCTCTGCATTCCTTAGGTGTTGATATGTCTCATTATTCCGGGTGAGTTTATCAGTCCGGCCCTTGCTTGCTGCATTAGAGTGTAAGCTTTGTGTGTAAGGGTCAGCACTGTGTGACAGGTACATGAGTACATAACATGTCACCTGTGTACAGGGCGTGTTACTGGCTGAAGGATTGCTGCTAATCATTATCTATGGTGACTCTGCCCTGTCAGGGGGATGGGGACCTTACCTCATGCAGATGCTCTGTGCACCCCCTCTCCCAGCCTAACACATTAAGCTGCGTACACACGTAAAGGTTTCCGGGCCAACCAGCCAACTAGGTGATTGGTTGGAATGAAAATCTGGTAATGTATGGGAGTAACTGATGATCAGCAATTTGCTCCCAAACGCCGGAAAATGGACAAAAACTGATGTTGGAACAAATTGTTTAGCTCAAACATTTAACAAACTTGTCTGACGTCATTTTCCTCTGTTTTCTGGCATTTAGGAGCAAATTGCTGATCATCAGTTACTCCCATACATAACCAGATTTTCATTCCAACCAATCACCTAGTTGGCTGGTTGGACAGGTACGTGTGTACCCAGCTTTACCCTTCATTGTAGAGAGAAGTTTATACCTGGGGAACACTGTTACCTGTCCCCCTCCCCCACCACCTACACACACTCTCTCTCTCTGACACACATTACTGGACTGTTATATATATATAGCACCTGCATATTACGCAGCACTACACAGAATTCCATCACTCATTGCCGCAGTGGAAGGGATGATCTAGGTTAATGCATTCCACAGTCACGTCACCTAGCAGCATGTCTCTGACGCGTGGGGGGAAACACGGGGAGAACATGTAAACTCACACATCACATCTTTCCTGTCAGTGTTTGGCAAAGTGTTTTAGTACTAGTATTATGTAATAAGTTTATGACCCCCCCCCCCCCACCTCTTCTCCACAGGGCAGCAAGGAGCGCTACCACTGGCAGACGCAGAATGTGCGGCAGAGCGGGGTGGATGATATGGTCCTTCTGTCCAAGATCACAGAGGACGCCATCATGGATAACCTGAAGAAACGCTACATGGACGACTATATCTTTGTATCCTTCCATGCTGCACAGGAGTAACAGCTGAGTAACAAATACCACAGATAGAGAAGTAATAATGACTGCAGAGTAACAAAAACTATGGCCTGGAGTAACTGATACTACAGAGGAGGAATAATAACAGCAACAACAGAGTAACAGTTACTATAGACAGCAGTACATGATACTACAGAGGAGTAATAATAACAACAACAGAGTAACAGTTACTATAGACAGCAGTACATGATACTACAGAGGAGTAATAACAACAACAGAGTAACAGTTACTATAGACAGCAGTACATGATACTACAGAGGAGTAATAATAACAGAGTAACAGTTACTATAGACAGCAGTACATGATACTACAGAGGAGTAATAATAACAACAACAGAGTAACAGTTACTATAGACAGCAGTACATGATACTACAGAGGAGTAATAATAACAACAACAGAGTAACAGTTACTATAGACAGCAGTACGTGATACTACAGAGGAGTAATAATAACAACAGAGTAACAGTTACTATAGACAGCAGTACGTGATACTACAGAGGAGTAATAATAACAACAAAAGAGTAACAGTTACTATAGACAGCAGTACGTGATACTACAGAGGAGGAGTAATAATAACAACAACAGAGTAACAGTTACTATAGACAGCAGTACATGATACTACAGAGGAGGAGTAATAATAACAACAACAGAGTAACAGTTACTATAGACAGCAGTACATGATACTACAGAGGAGGAGTAATAATAACAACAACAACAGAGTAACAGTTACTATAGACAGCAGTACATGATACTACAGAGGAGTAATAATAACAACAACAGAGTAACAGTTACTATAGACAGCAGTACATGATACTACAGAGGAGGAGTAATAATAACAACAACAGAGTAACAGTTACTATAGACAGCAGTACATGATACTACAGAGGAGTAATAATAACAACAACAGAGTAACAGTTACTATAGACAGCAGTACGTGATACTACAGAGGAGTAATAATAGCAACAGAGTAACAGTTACTATAGACAGCAGTACGTGATACTACAGAGGAGGAGTAATAATAACAACAACAACAACAGAGTAACAGTTACTATAGACAGCAGTACGTGATACTACAGAGGAGTAATAATAACAACAACAGTGTAACAGTTACTATAGACAGCAGTACATGATACTACAGAGGAGTAATAATAGCAACAGAGTAACAGTTACTATAGACAGCAGTACGTGATACTACAGAGGAGGAGTAATAATAACAACAACAGTAACAGTTACTACAGACAGCAGTACGTGATACTACAGAGGAGGAGTAATAATAACAACAACAGAGTAACAGTTACTATAGACAGCAGTACGTGATACTACAGAGGAGGAGTAATAATAACAACAACAGAGTAACAGTTACTATAGACAGCAGTACATGATACTACAGAGGAGTAATAATAACAACAACAACAGAGTAACAGTTATTATAGACAGCAGTACATGATACTACAGAGGAGTAATAATAACAGAGTAACAGTTACTATAGACAGCAGTACATGGTACTACAGAGGAGTAATAATAACAACAACAGAGTAACAGTTACTATAGACAGCAGTACATGATACTACAGAGGAGTAATAATAACAACAACAGAGTAACAGTTACTATAGACAGCAGTACATGATACTACAGAGGAGGAGTAATAATAACAAAAGAGTAACAGTTACTATAGACAGCAGTACATGATACTACAGAGGAGTAATAATAACAACAACAGAGTAACAGTTACTATAGACAGCAGTACATGATACTACAGAGGAGTAATAATAACAACAACAGAGTAACAGTTACTATAGACAGAAGTACATGATACTACAGAGGAGTAATAATAACAACAACAGAGTAACAGATACTATAGACAGCAGTACATGATACTACAGAGGAGGAGTAATAATAACAACAGAGTAACAGTTACTATAGACAGCAGTACATGATACTACAGAGGAGTAATAATAACAACAACAGAGTAACAGTTACTATAGACAGCAGTACATGATACTACAGAGGAGTAATAATAGAAACAGAGTAACAGTTACTATAGACAGCAGTACGTGATACTACAGAGGAGGAGTAATAATAACAACAACAGTGTAACAGTTACTATAGACAGCAGTACATGATACTACAGAGGAGGAGTAATAATAACAACAACAGAGTAACAGTTACTATAGACAGCAGTACATGATACTACAGAGGAGGAGTAATAATAACAACAACAGAGTAACAGTTACTATAGACAGCAGTACATGATAGTACAGAGGAGTAATAATAACAACAACAGAGTAACAGTTACTATAGACAGCAGTACGTGATACTACAGAGGAGTAATAATAGCAACAGAGTAACAGTTACTATAGACAGCAGTACGTGATACTACAGAGGAGGAGTAATAATAACAACAACAGAGTAACAGTTACTATAGACAGCAGTACGTGATACTACAGAGGAGTAATAATAACAACAGAGTAACAGTTACTATAGACAGCAGTACGTGATACTACAGAGGAGGAGTAATAATAACAACAACAGTAACAGTTACTACAGACAGCAGTACGTGATACTACAGAGGAGGAGTAATAATAACAACAACAACAGAGTAACAGTTACTATAGACAGCAGTACGTGTTACTACAGAGGAGGAGTAATAATAACAACAACAGAGTAACAGTTACTATAGACAGCAGTACATGATACTACAGAGTAGTAATAATAACAACAACAGAGTAACAGTTACTATAGACAGCAGTACATGATACTACAGAGGAGTAATAATAACAACAACAGAGTAACAGTTACTATAGACAGCAGTACATGATACTACAGAGGAGTAATAATAACAACAACAGAGTAACAGTTACTATAGACAGCAGTACATGATACTACAGAGGAGTAATAATAGCAACAGAGTAACAGTTACTATAGACAGCAGTACATGATACTACAGAGGATGAGTAATAATAACAACAACAACAGAGTAACAGTTACTATAGACAGCAGTACGTGATACTACAGAGGAGGAGTAATAATAACAACAACAGAGTAACAGTTACTATAGACAGCAGTACATGATACTACAGAGGAGGAGTAATAACAACAACAACAACAGAGTAACAGTTACTATAGACAGCAGTACGTGATACTACAGAGGAGGAGTAATAATAACAACAACAGAGTAACAGTTACTATAGACAGCAGTACATGATACTACAGAGGAGGAGTAATAACAACAACAGAGTAACAGTTACTATAGACAGCAGTACATGATGATACTACAGAGGGGTAATAATAACAACAACAGAGTAACAGTTACTATAGACAGCAGTACGTGATACTACAGAGGAGTAATAATAGCAACAGAGTAACAGTTACTATAGACAGCAGTACGTGATACTACAGAGGAGGAGTAATAATAACAACAACAACAGAGTAACAGTTACTATAGACAGCAGTACATGATACTACAGAGGAGTAATAATAGCAACAGAGTAACAGTTACTATAGACAGCAGTACATGATACTACAGAGGAGTAATAATAACAACAACAGAGTAACAGTTACTATAGACAGCAGTACATGATACTACAGAGGAGTAATAATAACAACAACAGAGTAACAGTTACTATAGACAGCAGTACATGATACTACAGAGGAGTAATAATAACAACAACAGAGTAACAGTTACTATAGACAGCAGTACGTGATACTACAGAGGAGTAATAATAACAACAACAGTGTAACAGTTACTATAGACAGCAGTACATGATACTACAGAGGAGTAATAATAGCAACAGAGTAACAGTTACTATAGACAGCAGTACGTGATACTACAGAGGAGGAGTAATAATAACAACAACAGTAACAGTTACTACAGACAGCAGTACGTGATACTACAGAGGAGGAGTAATAATAACAACAACAACAACAGAGTAACAGTTACTATAGACAGCAGTACGTGTTACTACAGAGGAGGAGTAATAATAACAACAACAGAGTAACAGTTACTATAGACAGCAGTACATGATACTACAGAGGAGTAATAATAACAACAACAGAGTAACAGTTACTATAGACAGCAGTACATGATACTACAGAGGAGTAATAATAACAACAACAACAGAGTAACAGTTACTATAGACAGCAGTACATGGTACTACAGAGGAGTAATAATAACAACAACAGAGTAACAGTTACTATAGACAGCAGTACATGATACTACAGAGGAGTAATAATAACAACAACAGAGTAACAGTTACTATAGACAGCAGTACGTGATACTACAGAGGAGGAGTAATAATAACAACAACAGAGTAACAGTTACTATAGACAGCAGTACATGATACTACAGAGGAGGAGTAATAATAACAACAACAGAGTAACAGTTACTATAGACAGCAGTACATGATACTACAGAGGGGTAATAATAACAACAACAGAGTAACAGTTACTATAGACAGCAGTACGTGATACTACAGAGGAGTAATAATAGCAACAGAGTAACAGTTACTATAGACAGCAGTACGTGATACTACAGAGGAGTAATAATAACAACAACAGAGTAACAGTTACTATAGACAGCAGTACATGATACTACAGAGGAGTAATAATAGCAACAGAGTAACAGTTACTATAGACAGCAGTACATGATACTACAGAGGAGTAATAATAACAACAACAGAGTAACAGTTACTATAGACAGCAGTACATGATACTACAGAGGAGTAATAATAACAACAACAGAGTAACAGTTACTATAGACAGCAGTACATGATACTACAGAGGGGTAATAACAACAACAACAGAGTAACAGTTACTATAGACAGCAGTACATGATACTACAGAGGAGTAATAATAACAACAACAGAGTAACAGTTACTATAGACAGCAGTACGTGATACTACAGAGGAGGAGTAATAATAACAACAACAGTGTAAGGCTGGGTACACACCTAAATATTTTCTGTCCAACCATCCGAGATGATTGGTTGGAATGTAAATCTGGTAATGTATGGGAGTAACTGATGATCAGCAATTTGCTCCTAACTGCCAGAAAACAGATGAAAATGGCGTCAGACAAGTTTGTTAAATTGATCCAAACAATTTGTTCTAACATGAGTTTTTCTCCATTTTCCGGCTTTTGGGAACAAATTACTGATTGTCATTTACTATCATACCTTACAAGATTTTCATTCCAACCAATCAACTAGTTGGATGGTTGGACACAAAATCTTTAAGTGTGTACCCAGCCTATGACTGTCCTCTGCATGGTGCTGGGTGTGTTACCCCCCCCCCCCGGTGCTCTGTGTCTGGGGAATGTAATGTATTAGCTGGTGACAAGGTGCATTACTGTAGCTGGGAGTGCTTAGTACCAGGCTGCAGTGTAAGACTGTCCTCTGCATGGTGCTGGGTGTGTTACCCCCGGTGCTCTGTGTCTGGGGAATGTAATGTAATAGCTGGTGACAAGGTGCATTACTGTAGCTGGGAGAGCTTAGTACCAGGCTGCAGTGTAAGACTGTCCTCTGCATGGTGCTGGGTGTGTTACCCCCGGTGCTCTGTGTCTGGGGAATGTAATGTAATAGCTGGTGACAAGGTGCATTACTGTAGCTGGGAGTGCTTAGTACCAGGCTGCAGTGTAAGACTGTCCTCTGCATGGTGCTGGGTGTGTTACCCCCGGTGCTCTGTGTCTGGGGAATGTAATGTAATAGCTGGTGACAAGGTGCATTACTGTAGCTGGGAGAGCTTAGTACCAGGCTGCAGTGTAAGACTGTCCTCTGCATGATGCTGGGTGTGTTACCCCCGGTGCTCTGTGTCTGGGGAATGTAATGTAATAGCTGGTGACGAGGTGCATTACTGTAGCTGGGAGAGCTTAGTACCAGGCTGCAGTATAAGACTGTCCTCTGCATGGTGCTGGGTGTGTTACCCCCGGTGCTCTGTGTCTGGGGAATGTAATGTAATAGCTGGTGACAAGGTGCATTACTGTAGCTGGGAGTGCTTAGTACCAGGCTGTAGTGTAAGACTGTCCTCTGCATGGTGCTGGGTGTGTTACCCCCGGTGCTCTGTGTCTGGGGAATGTAATGTAATAGCTGGTGACAAGGTGCATTACTGTAGCTGGGAGAGCTTAGTACCAGGCTGCAGTGTAAGACTGTCCTCTGCATGGTGCTGGGTGTGTTACCCCCGGTGCTCTGTGTCTGGGGAATGTAAATGTAATAGCCGGTGACAAGGTGCATTACTGTAGCTGGGAGAGCTTAGTACCAGGCTGCAGTATATGACTGTCCTCTGCATGGTGCTGGGTGTGTTACCCCCGGTGCTCTGTGTCTGGGGAATGTAATGTAATAGCTGGTGACAAGGTGCATTACTGTAGCTGGGAGAGCTTAGTACCAGGCTGCAGTGTAAGACTGTCCTCTGCATGGTGCTGGGTGTGTTACCCCCGGTGCTCTGTGTCTGGGGAATGTAATGTAATAGCTGGTAACAAGGTGCATTACTGTAGCTGGGAGAGCTTAGTACCAGGCTGCAGTGTAAGACTGTCCTCTGCATGGTGCTGGGTGTGTTACCCCCGGTGCTCTGTGTCTGGGGAATGTAATAGCTGGTGACAAGGTGCATTACTGTAGCTGGGAGAGCTTAGTACCAGGCTGTAGTGTAAGACTGTCCTCTGCATGTTGCTGGGTGTGTTACCCCCGGTGCTCTGTGTCTGGGGAATGTAATGTAATAGCTGGTGACAAGGTGCATTACTGTAGCTGGGAGAGCTTAGTACCAGGCTGCAGTGTAAGACTGTCCTCTGCATGATGCTGGGTGTGTTACCCCTGGTGCTCTGTGTCTGGGGAATGTAATGTAATAGCCGGTGACAAGGTGCATTACTGTAGCTGGGAGAGCTTAGTACCAGGCTGCAGTGTAAGACTGTCCTCTGCATGGTGCTGGGTGTGTTACCCCCGGTGCTCTGTGTCTGGGGAATGTAATGTAATAGCTGGTGACAAGGTGCATTACTGTAGCTGGGAGAGCTTAGTACCAGGCTGCAGTGTAAGACTGTCCTCTGCATGGTGCTGGGTGTGTTACCCCCGGTGCTCTGTGTCTGGGGAATGTAATGTAATAGCTGGTGACAAGGTGCATTACTGTAGCTGGGAGAGCTTAGTACCAGGCTGCAGTGTAAGACTGTCCTCTGCATGGTGCTGGGTGTGTTACCCCCGGTGCTCTGTGTCTGGGGAATGTAATAGCTGGTGACAAGGTGCATTACTGTAGCTGGGAGAGCTTAGTACCAGGCTGCAGTGTAAGACTGTCCTCTGCATGGTGCTGGGTGTGTTACCCCCGTTGCTCTGTGTCTGGGGAATGTAAATGTAATAGCCGGTGACAAGGTGCATTACTGTAGCAGGGAGAGCTTAGTACCAGGCTGCAGTGTAAGACTGTCCTCTGCATGATGCTGGGTGTGTTACCCCCGGTGCTCTGTGTCTGGGGAATGTAATGTAATAGCTGGTGACAAGGTGCATTACTGTAGCTGGGAGAGCTTAGTACCAGGCTGTAGTGTAAGACTGTCCTCTGCATGGTGCTGGGTGTGTTACCCCCGGTGCTCTGTGTCTGGGGAATGTAAATGTAATAGCTGGTGACAAGGTGCATTAATGTAGCTGGGAGAGCTTAGTACCAGGCTGCAGTGTAAGACTGTCCTCTGCATGATGCTGGGTGTGTTACCCCTGGTGCTCTGTGTCTGGGGAATGTAATGTAATAGCCGGTGACAGGGTGCATTACTGTAGCTGGGAGAGCTTAGTACCAGGCTGCAGTGTAAGACTGTCCTCTGCATGGTGCTGGGTGTGTTACCCCCGGTGCTCTGTGTCTGGGGAATGTAATGTAATAGCTGGTGATAAGGTGCATTACTGTAGCTGGGAGAGCTTAGTACCAGGCTGTAGTGTAAGACTGTCCTCTGCATGGTGCTGGGTGTGTTACCCCCGGTGCTCTGTGTCTGGGGAATGTAAATGTAATAGCTGGTGACAAGGTGCATTACTGTAGCTGGGAGAGCTTAGTACCAGGCTGCAGTGTAAGACTGTCCTCTGCATGATGCTGGGTGTGTTACCCCCGGTGCTCTGTGTCTGGGGAATGTAATGTAATAGCCGGTGACAAGGTGCATTACTGTAGCTGGGAGAGCTTAGTACCAGGCTGCAGTGTAAGACTGTCCTCTGCATGGTGCTGGGTGTGTTACCCCCGGTGCTCTGTGTCTGGGGAATGTAATGTAATAGCTGGTAACAAGGTACATTACTGTAGCTGGGAGAGCTTAGTACCAGGCTGCAGTGTAAGACTGTCCTCTGCATGGTGCTGGGTGTGTTACCCCCGGTGCTCTGTGTCTGGGGAATGTAATGTAATAGCTGGTGACAAGGTGCATTACTGTAGCTGGGAGAGCTTAGTACCAGGCTGTAGTGTAAGACTGTCCTCTGCATGGTGCTGGGTGTGTTACCCCCGGTGCTCTGTGTCTGGGGAATGTAATGTAATAGCTGGTGACACGGTGCATTACTGTAGCTGGGAGAGCTTAGTACCAGGCTGCAGTGTAAGACTGTCCTCTGCATGGTGCTGGGTGTGTTACCCCCGGTGCTCTGTGTCTGGGGAATGTAATGTAATAGCTGGTGACAAGGTGCATTACTGTAGCTGGGAGAGCTTAGTACCAGGCTGCAGTGTAAGACTGTCCTCTGCATGGTGCTGGGTGTGTTACCCCCCCCGGTGCTCTGTGTCTGGGGAATGTAAATGTAATAGCCGGTGACAAGGTGCATTACTGTAGCTGGGAGAGCTTAGTACCAGGCTGCAGTATATGACTGTCCTCTGCATGGTGCTGGGTGTGTTACCCCGGTGCTCTGTGTCTGGGGAATGTAATGTAATAGCTGGTGACAAGGTGCATTACTGTAGCTGGGAGTGCTTAGTACCAGGCTGCAGTGTAAGACTGTCCTCTGCATGGTGCTGGGTGTGTTACCCCCGGTGCTCTGTGTCTGGGGAATGTAATGTAATAGCTGGTGACAAGGTGCATTACTGTAGCTGGGAGAGCTTAGTACCAGGCTGCAGTGTAAGACTGTCCTCTGCATGGTGCTGGGTGTGTTACCCCCCCCCGGTGCTCTGTGTCTGGGGAATGTAAATGTAATAGCCGGTGACAAGGTGCATTACTGTAGCTGGGAGAGCTTAGTACCAGGCTGCAGTATATGACTGTCCTCTGCATGGTGCTGGGTGTGTTACCCCCGGTGCTCTGTGTCTGGGGAATGTAATGTAATAGCTGGTGACAAGGTGCATTACTGTAGCTGGGAGTGCTTAGTACCAGGCTGTAGTGTAAGACTGTCCTCTGCATGGTGCTGGGTGTGTTATCCCCGGTGCTCTGTGTCTGGGGAATGTAAATGTAATAGCTGGTGACAAGGTGCATTACTGTAGCTGGGAGAGCTTAGTACCAGGCTGCAGTGTAAGACTGTCCTCTGCATGGTGCTGGGTGTGTTACCCCCGATGCTCTGTGTCTGGGGAATGTAATGTAATAGCTGGTAACAAGGTGCATTACTGTAGCTGGGAGAGCTTAGTACCAGGCTGCAGTGTAAGACTGTCCTCTGCATGGTGCTGGGTGTGTTACCCCCGGTGCTCTGTGTCTGGGGAATGTAATAGCTGGTGACAAGGTGCATTACTGTAGCTGGGAGAGCTTAGTACCAGGCTGTAGTGTAAGACTGTCCTCTGCATGTTGCTGGGTGTGTTACCCCCGGTGCTCTGTGTCTGGGGAATGTAATGTAATAGCTGGTGACAAGGTGCATTACTGTAGCTGGGAGAGCTTAGTACCAGGCTGCAGTGTAAGACTGTCCTCTGCATGATGCTGGGTGTGTTACCCCTGGTGCTCTGTGTCTGGGGAATGTAATGTAATAGCCGGTGACAAGGTGCATTACTGTAGCTGGGAGAGCTTAGTACCAGGCTGCAGTGTAAGACTGTCCTCTGCATGGTGCTGGGTGTGTTACCCCCGGTGCTCTGTGTCTGGGGAATGTAATGTAATAGCTGGTGACAAGGTGCATTACTGTAGCTGGGAGAGCTTAGTACCAGGCTGCAGTGTAAGACTGTCCTCTGCATGGTGCTGGGTGTGTTACCCCCGGTGCTCTGTGTCTGGGGAATGTAATGTAATAGCTGGTGACAAGGTGCATTACTGTAGCTGGGAGAGCTTAGTACCAGGCTGCAGTGTAAGACTGTCCTCTGCAAGGTGCTGGGTGTGTTACCCCCGGTGCTCTCTGTCTGGGGAATGTAATAGCTGGTGACAAGGTGCATTACTGTAGCTGGGAGAGCTTAGTACCAGGCTGCAGTGTAAGACTGTCCTCTGCATGGTGCTGGGTGTGTTACCCCCGTTGCTCTGTGTCTGGGGAATGTAAATGTAATAGCCGGTGACAAGGTGCATTACTGTAGCAGGGAGAGCTTAGTACCAGGCTGCAGTGTAAGACTGTCCTCTGCATGATGCTGGGTGTGTTACCCCCGGTGCTCTGTGTCTGGGGAATGTAATGTAATAGCTGGTGACAAGGTGCATTACTGTAGCTGGGAGAGCTTAGTACCAGGCTGTAGTGTAAGACTGTCCTCTGCATGGTGCTGGGTGTGTTACCCCCGGTGCTCTGTGTCTGGGGAATGTAAATGTAATAGCTGGTGACAAGGTGCATTAATGTAGCTGGGAGAGCTTAGTACCAGGCTGCAGTGTAAGACTGTCCTCTGCATGATGCTGGGTGTGTTACCCCTGGTGCTCTGTGTCTGGGGAATGTAATGTAATAGCCGGTGACAAGGTGCATTACTGTAGCTGGGAGAGCTTAGTACCAGGCTGCAGTATAAGACTGTCCTCTGCATGGTGCTGGGTGTGTTACCCCCGGTGCTCTGTGTCTGGGGAATGTAATGTAATAGCCGGTGACAAGGTGCATTACAGTAGCTGGGAGAGCTTAGTACCAGGCTGCAGTATAAGACTGTCCTCTGCATGATGCTGGGTGTGTTACCCCCGGTGCTCTGTGTCTGGGGAATGTAATGTAATAGCTGGTGACAAGGTGCATTACTGTAGCTGGGAGTGCTTAGTACCAGGCTCTAGTGTAAGACTGTCCTCTGCATGGTGCTGGGTGTGTTACCCCCGGTGCTGTGTCTGGGGAATGTAATGTAAAAGCTGGTGACAAGGTGCATTACTGTAGCTGGCAGAGCTTAGTACCAGGCTGCAGTGTAAGACTGTCCTCTGCATGGTGCTGGGTGTGTTACCCCCGGTGCTCTGTGTCTGGGGAATGTAATGTAATAGCTGGTGACAAGGTGCATTACTGTAGCTGGAAGAGCTTAGTACCAGGCTGTAGTGTAAGACTGTCCTCTGCATGGTGCTGGGTGTGTTACCCCCGGTGCTCTGTGTCTGGGGAATGTAAATGTAATAGCTGGTGACAAGGTGCATTACTGTAGCTGGGAGAGCTTAGTACCAGGCTGCAGTGTAAGACTGTCCTCTGCATGGTGCTGGGTGTGTTACCCCCGGTGCTCTGTGTCTGGGGAATGTAAATGTAATAGCCGGTGACAAGGTGCATTACTGTAGCTGGGAGAGCTTAGTACCAGGCTGCAGTGTAAGACTGTCCTCTGCATGGTGCTGGGTGTGTTACCCCCGGTGCTCTGTGTCTGGGGAATGTAATGTAATAGCTGGTGACAAGGTGCATTACTGTAGCTGGGAGAGCTTAGTACCAGGCTGTAGTGTAAGACTGTCCTCTGCATGGTGCTGGGTGTGTTACCCCCGGTGCTCTGTGTCTGGGGAATGTAATGTAATAGCTGGTGACAAGGTGCATTACTGTAGCTGGGAGAGCTTAGTACCAGGCTGCAGTGTAAGACTGTCCTCTGCATGGTGCTGGGTGTGTTACCCCCGGTGCTCTGTGTCTGGGGAATGTAAATGTAATAGCTGGTGACAAGGTGCATTAATGTAGCTGGGAGAGCTTAGTACCAGGCTGCAGTGTAAGACTGTCCTCTGCATGATGCTGGGTGTGTTACCCCTGGTGCTCTGTGTCTGGGGAATGTAATGTAATAGCCGGTGACAAGGTGCATTACTGTAGCTGGGAGAGCTTAGTACCAGGCTGCAGTATAAGACTGTCCTCTGCATGGTGCTGGGTGTGTTACCCCCGGTGCTCTGTGTCTGGGGAATGTAATGTAATAGCCGGTGACAAGGTGCATTACAGTAGCTGGGAGAGCTTAGTACCAGGCTGCAGTATAAGACTGTCCTCTGCATGATGCTGGGTGTGTTACCCCCGGTGCTCTGTGTCTGGGGAATGTAATGTAATAGCTGGTGACAAGGTGCATTACTGTAGCTGGGAGTGCTTAGTACCAGGCTCTAGTGTAAGACTGTCCTCTGCATGGTGCTGGGTGTGTTACCCCCGGTGCTGTGTCTGGGGAATGTAATGTAAAAGCTGGTGACAAGGTGCATTACTGTAGCTGGCAGAGCTTAGTACCAGGCTGCAGTGTAAGACTGTCCTCTGCATGGTGCTGGGTGTGTTACCCCCGGTGCTCTGTGTCTGGGGAATGTAATGTAATAGCTGGTGACAAGGTGCATTACTGTAGCTGGAAGAGCTTAGTACCAGGCTGTAGTGTAAGACTGTCCTCTGCATGGTGCTGGGTGTGTTACCCCCGGTGCTCTGTGTCTGGGGAATGTAAATGTAATAGCTGGTGACAAGGTGCATTACTGTAGCTGGGAGAGCTTAGTACCAGGCTGCAGTGTAAGACTGTCCTCTGCATGGTGCTGGGTGTGTTACCCCCGGTGCTCTGTGTCTGGGGAATGTAAATGTAATAGCCGGTGACAAGGTGCATTACTGTAGCTGGGAGAGCTTAGTACCAGGCTGCAGTGTAAGACTGTCCTCTGCATGGTGCTGGGTGTGTTACCCCCGGTGCTCTGTGTCTGGGGAATGTAATGTAATAGCTGGTGACAAGGTGCATTACTGTAGCTGGGAGAGCTTAGTACCAGGCTGTAGTGTAAGACTGTCCTCTGCATGGTGCTGGGTGTGTTACCCCCGGTGCTCTGTGTCTGGGGAATGTAATGTAATAGCTGGTGACAAGGTGCATTACTGTAGCTGGAAGAGCTTAGTACCAGGCTGCAGTGTAAGACTGTCCTCTGCATGGTGCTGGGTGTGTTACCCCCGGTGCTCTGTGTCTGGGGAATGTAATAGCTGGTGACAAGGTGCATTACTGTAGCTGGGAGAGCTTAGTACCAGGCTGCAGTGTAAGACTGTCCTCTGCATGGTGCTGGGTGTGTTACCCCCGTTGCTCTGTGTCTGGGGAATGTAAATGTAATAGCCGGTGACAAGGTGCATTACTGTAGCAGGGAGAGCTTAGTACCAGGCTGCAGTGTAAGACTGTCCTCTGCATGATGCTGGGTGTGTTACCCCCGGTGCTCTGTGTCTGGGGAATGTAATGTAATAGCTGGTGACAAGGTGCATTACTGTAGCTGGGAGAGCTTAGTACCAGGCTGTAGTGTAAGACTGTCCTCTGCATGGTGCTGGGTGTGTTACCCCCGGTGCTCTGTGTCTGGGGAATGTAAATGTAATAGCTGGTGACAAGGTGCATTAATGTAGCTGGGAGAGCTTAGTACCAGGCTGCAGTGTAAGACTGTCCTCTGCATGATGCTGGGTGTGTTACCCCTGGTGCTCTGTGTCTGGGGAATGTAATGTAATAGCCGGTGACAAGGTGCATTGCTGTAGCTGGGAGAGCTTAGTACCAGGCTGCAGTGTAAGACTGTCCTCTGCATGGTGCTGGGTGTGTTACCCCCGGTGCTCTGTGTCTGGGGAATGTAATGTAATAGCTGGTGATAAGGTGCATTACTGTAGCTGGGAGAGCTTAGTACCAGGCTGTAGTGTAAGACTGTCCTCTGCATGGTGCTGGGTGTGTTACCCCCGGTGCTCTGTGTCTGGGGAATGTAAATTTAATAGCTGGTGACAAGGTGCATTACTGTAGCTGGGAGAGCTTAGTACCAGGCTGCAGTGTAAGACTGTCCTCTGCATGATGCTGGGTGTGTTACCCCCGGTGCTCTGTGTCTGGGGAATGTAATGTAATAGCCGGTGACAAGGTGCATTACTGTAGCTGGGAGAGCTTAGTACCAGGCTGCAGTGTAAGACTGTCCTCTGCATGGTGCTGGGTGTGTTACCCCCGGTGCTCTGTGTCTGGGGAATGTAATGTAATAGCTGGTAACAAGGTACATTACTGTAGCTGGGAGAGCTTAGTACCAGGCTGCAGTGTAAGACTGTCCTCTGCATGGTGCTGGGTGTGTTACCCCCGGTGCTCTGTGTCTGGGGAATGTAATGTAATAGCTGGTGACAAGGTGCATTACTGTAGCTGGGAGAGCTTAGTACCAGGCTGTAGTGTAAGACTGTCCTCTGCATGGTGCTGGGTGTGTTACCCCCGGTGCTCTGTGTCTGGGGAATGTAATGTAATAGCTGGTGACACGGTGCATTACTGTAGCTGGGAGAGCTTAGTACCAGGCTGCAGTGTAAGACTGTCCTCTGCATGGTGCTGGGTGTGTTACCCCCGGTGCTCTGTGTCTGGGGAATGTAATGTAATAGCTGGTGACAAGGTGCATTACTGTAGCTGGGAGAGCTTAGTACCAGGCTGCAGTGTAAGACTGTCCTCTGCATGGTGCTGGGTGTGTTACCCCCCCCGGTGCTCTGTGTCTGGGGAATGTAAATGTAATAGCCGGTGACAAGGTGCATTACTGTAGCTGGGAGAGCTTAGTACCAGGCTGCAGTATATGACTGTCCTCTGCATGGTGCTGGGTGTGTTACCCCGGTGCTCTGTGTCTGGGGAATGTAATGTAATAGCTGGTGACAAGGTGCATTACTGTAGCTGGGAGTGCTTAGTACCAGGCTGCAGTGTAAGACTGTCCTCTGCATGGTGCTGGGTGTGTTACCCCCGGTGCTCTGTGTCTGGGGAATGTAATGTAATAGCTGGTGACAAGGTGCATTACTGTAGCTGGGAGAGCTTAGTACCAGGCTGCAGTGTAAGACTGTCCTCTGCATGGTGCTGGGTGTGTTACCCCCCCCCGGTGCTCTGTGTCTGGGGAATGTAAATGTAATAGCCGGTGACAAGGTGCATTAAGGTAGCTGGGAGAGCTTAGTACCAGGCTGCAGTATATGACTGTCCTCTGCATGGTGCTGGGTGTGTTACCCCCGGTGCTCTGTGTCTGGGGAATGTAATGTAATAGCTGGTGACAAGGTGCATTACTGTAGCTGGGAGAGCTTAGTACCAGGCTGTAGTGTAAGACTGTCCTCTGCATGGTGCTGGGTGTGTTACCCCCGGTGCTCTGTGTCTGGGGAATGTAATGTAATAGCTGGTGACAAGGTGCATTACTGTAGCTGGAAGAGCTTAGTACCAGGCTGCAGTGTAAGACTGTCCTCTGCATGGTGCTGGGTGTGTTACCCCCGGTGCTCTGTGTCTGGGGAATGTAATAGCTGGTGACAAGGTGCATTACTGTAGCTGGGAGAGCTTAGTACCAGGCTGCAGTGTAAGACTGTCCTCTGCATGGTGCTGGGTGTGTTACCCCCGTTGCTCTGTGTCTGGGGAATGTAAATGTAATAGCCGGTGACAAGGTGCATTACTGTAGCAGGGAGAGCTTAGTACCAGGCTGCAGTGTAAGACTGTCCTCTGCATGATGCTGGGTGTGTTACCCCCGGTGCTCTGTGTCTGGGGAATGTAATGTAATAGCTGGTGACAAGGTGCATTACTGTAGCTGGGAGAGCTTAGTACCAGGCTGTAGTGTAAGACTGTCCTCTGCATGGTGCTGGGTGTGTTACCCCCGGTGCTCTGTGTCTGGGGAATGTAAATGTAATAGCTGGTGACAAGGTGCATTAATGTAGCTGGGAGAGCTTAGTACCAGGCTGCAGTGTAAGACTGTCCTCTGCATGATGCTGGGTGTGTTACCCCTGGTGCTCTGTGTCTGGGGAATGTAATGTAATAGCCGGTGACAAGGTGCATTACTGTAGCTGGGAGAGCTTAGTACCAGGCTGCAGTGTAAGACTGTCCTCTGCATGGTGCTGGGTGTGTTACCCCCGGTGCTCTGTGTCTGGGGAATGTAATGTAATAGCTGGTGATAAGGTGCATTACTGTAGCTGGGAGAGCTTAGTACCAGGCTGTAGTGTAAGACTGTCCTCTGCATGGTGCTGGGTGTGTTACCCCCGGTGCTCTGTGTCTGGGGAATGTAAATTTAATAGCTGGTGACAAGGTGCATTACTGTAGCTGGGAGAGCTTAGTACCAGGCTGCAGTGTAAGACTGTCCTCTGCATGATGCTGGGTGTGTTACCCCCGGTGCTCTGTGTCTGGGGAATGTAATGTAATAGCCGGTGACAAGGTGCATTACTGTAGCTGGGAGAGCTTAGTACCAGGCTGCAGTGTAAGACTGTCCTCTGCATGGTGCTGGGTGTGTTACCCCCCCCGGTGCTCTGTGTCTGGGGAATGTAAATGTAATAGCCGGTGACAAGGTGCATTACTGTAGCTGGGAGAGCTTAGTACCAGGCTGCAGTATATGACTGTCCTCTGCATGGTGCTGGGTGTGTTACCCCGGTGCTCTGTGTCTGGGGAATGTAATGTAATAGCTGGTGACAAGGTGCATTACTGTAGCTGGGAGTGCTTAGTACCAGGCTGCAGTGTAAGACTGTCCTCTGCATGGTGCTGGGTGTGTTACCCCCGGTGCTCTGTGTCTGGGGAATGTAATGTAATAGCTGGTGACAAGGTGCATTACTGTAGCTGGGAGAGCTTAGTACCAGGCTGCAGTGTAAGACTGTCCTCTGCATGGTGCTGGGTGTGTTACCCCCCCCCGGTGCTCTGTGTCTGGGGAATGTAAATGTAATAGCCGGTGACAAGGTGCATTAAGGTAGCTGGGAGAGCTTAGTACCAGGCTGCAGTATATGACTGTCCTCTGCATGGTGCTGGGTGTGTTACCCCCGGTGCTCTGTGTCTGGGGAATGTAATGTAATAGCTGGTGACAAGGTGCATTACTGTAGCTGGGAGTGCTTAGTACCAGGCTGTAGTGTAAGACTGTCCTCTGCATGGTGCTGGGTGTGTTATCCCCGGTGCTCTGTGTCTGGGGAATGTAAATGTAATAGCTGGTGACAAGGTGCATTACTGTAGCTGGGAGAGCTTAGTACCAGGCTGCAGTGTAAGACTGTCCTCTGCATGGTGCTGGGTGTGTTACCCCCGATGCTCTGTGTCTGGGGAATGTAATGTAATAGCTGGTAACAAGGTGCATTACTGTAGCTGGGAGAGCTTAGTACCAGGCTGCAGTGTAAGACTGTCCTCTGCATGGTGCTGGGTGTGTTACCCCCGGTGCTCTGTGTCTGGGGAATGTAATAGCTGGTGACAAGGTGCATTACTGTAGCTGGGAGAGCTTAGTACCAGGCTGTAGTGTAAGACTGTCCTCTGCATGTTGCTGGGTGTGTTACCCCCGGTGCTCTGTGTCTGGGGAATGTAATGTAATAGCTGGTGACAAGGTGCATTACTGTAGCTGGGAGAGCTTAGTACCAGGCTGCAGTGTAAGACTGTCCTCTGCATGATGCTGGGTGTGTTACCCCTGGTGCTCTGTGTCTGGGGAATGTAATGTAATAGCCGGTGACAAGGTGCATTACTGTAGCTGGGAGAGCTTAGTACCAGGCTGCAGTGTAAGACTGTCCTCTGCATGGTGCTGGGTGTGTTACCCCCGGTGCTCTGTGTCTGGGGAATGTAATGTAATAGCTGGTGACAAGGTGCATTACTGTAGCTGGGAGAGCTTAGTACCAGGCTGCAGTGTAAGGCTGTCCTCTGCATGGTGCTGGGTGTGTTACCCCCGGTGCTCTGTGTCTGGGGAATGTAATGTAATAGCTGGTGACAAGGTGCATTACTGTAGCTGGGAGAGCTTAGTACCAGGCTGCAGTGTAAGACTGTCCTCTGCATGGTGCTGGGTGTGTTACCCCCGGTGCTCTCTGTCTGGGGAATGTAATAGCTGGTGACAAGGTGCATTACTGTAGCTGGGAGAGCTTAGTACCAGGCTGCAGTGTAAGACTGTCCTCTGCATGGTGCTGGGTGTGTTACCCCCGTTGCTCTGTGTCTGGGGAATGTAAATGTAATAGCCGGTGACAAGGTGCATTACTGTAGCAGGGAGAGCTTAGTACCAGGCTGCAGTGTAAGACTGTCCTCTGCATGATGCTGGGTGTGTTACCCCCGGTGCTCTGTGTCTGGGGAATGTAATGTAATAGCTGGTGACAAGGTGCATTACTGTAGCTGGGAGAGCTTAGTACCAGGCTGTAGTGTAAGACTGTCCTCTGCATGGTGTTGGGTGTGTTACCCCCGGTGCTCTGTGTCTGGGGAATGTAAATGTAATAGCTGGTGACAAGGTGCATTAATGTAGCTGGGAGAGCTTAGTACCAGGCTGCAGTGTAAGACTGTCCTCTGCATGATGCTGGGTGTGTTACCCCTGGTGCTCTGTGTCTGGGGAATGTAATGTAATAGCCGGTGACAAGGTGCATTACTGTAGCTGGGAGAGCTTAGTACCAGGCTGCAGTATAAGACTGTCCTCTGCATGGTGCTGGGTGTGTTACCCCCGGTGCTCTGTGTCTGGGGAATGTAATGTAATAGCCGGTGACAAGGTGCATTACAGTAGCTGGGAGAGCTTAGTACCAGGCTGCAGTATAAGACTGTCCTCTGCATGATGCTGGGTGTGTTACCCCCGGTGCTCTGTGTCTGGGGAATGTAATGTAATAGCTGGTGACAAGGTGCATTACTGTAGCTGGGAGTGCTTAGTACCAGGCTCTAGTGTAAGACTGTCCTCTGCATGGTGCTGGGTGTGTTACCCCCGGTGCTGTGTCTGGGGAATGTAATGTAAAAGCTGGTGACAAGGTGCATTACTGTAGCTGGCAGAGCTTAGTACCAGGCTGCAGTGTAAGACTGTCCTCTGCATGGTGCTTGGTGTGTTACCCCCGGTGCTCTGTGTCTGGGGAATGTAATGTAATAGCTGGTGACAAGGTGCATTACTGTAGCTGGAAGAGCTTAGTACCAGGCTGTAGTGTAAGACTGTCCTCTGCATGGTGCTGGGTGTGTTACCCCCGGTGCTCTGTGTCTGGGGAATGTAAATGTAATAGCTGGTGACAAGGTGCATTACTGTAGCTGGGAGAGCTTAGTACCAGGCTGCAGTGTAAGACTGTCCTCTGCATGGTGCTGGGTGTGTTACCCCCGGTGCTCTGTGTCTGGGGAATGTAAATGTAATAGCCGGTGACAAGGTGCATTACTGTAGCTGGGAGAGCTTAGTACCAGGCTGTAGTGTAAGACTGTCCTCTGCATGGTGCTGGGTGTGTTACCCCCGGTGCTCTGTGTCTGGGGAATGTAATGTAATAGCCGGTGACAAGGTGCATTACTGTAGCTGGGAGAGCTTAGTACCAGGCTGCAGTGTAAGACTGTCCTCTGCATGGTGCTGGGTGTGTTACCCCCGGTGCTCTGTGTCTGGGGAATGTAATGTAATAGCTGGTGACAAGGTGCATTACTGTAGCTGGGAGAGCTTAGTACCAGGCTGCAGTGTAAGGCTGTCCTCTGCATGGTGCTGGGTGTGTTACCCCCGGTGCTCTGTGTCTGGGGAATGTAATGTAATAGCTGGTGACAAGGTGCATTACTGTAGCTGGGAGAGCTTAGTACCAGGCTGCAGTGTAAGACTGTCCTCTGCATGGTGCTGGGTGTGTTACCCCCGGTGCTCTCTGTCTGGGGAATGTAATAGCTGGTGACAAGGTGCATTACTGTAGCTGGGAGAGCTTAGTACCAGGCTGCAGTGTAAGACTGTCCTCTGCATGGTGCTGGGTGTGTTACCCCCGTTGCTCTGTGTCTGGGGAATGTAAATGTAATAGCCGGTGACAAGGTGCATTACTGTAGCAGGGAGAGCTTAGTACCAGGCTGCAGTGTAAGACTGTCCTCTGCATGATGCTGGGTGTGTTACCCCCGGTGCTCTGTGTCTGGGGAATGTAATGTAATAGCTGGTGACAAGGTGCATTACTGTAGCTGGGAGAGCTTAGTACCAGGCTGTAGTGTAAGACTGTCCTCTGCATGGTGCTGGGTGTGTTACCCCCGGTGCTCTGTGTCTGGGGAATGTAAATGTAATAGCTGGTGACAAGGTGCATTAATGTAGCTGGGAGAGCTTAGTACCAGGCTGCAGTGTAAGACTGTCCTCTGCATGATGCTGGGTGTGTTACCCCTGGTGCTCTGTGTCTGGGGAATGTAATGTAATAGCCGGTGACAAGGTGCATTACTGTAGCTGGGAGAGCTTAGTACCAGGCTGCAGTATAAGACTGTCCTCTGCATGGTGCTGGGTGTGTTACCCCCGGTGCTCTGTGTCTGGGGAATGTAATGTAATAGCCGGTGACAAGGTGCATTACAGTAGCTGGGAGAGCTTAGTACCAGGCTGCAGTATAAGACTGTCCTCTGCATGATGCTGGGTGTGTTACCCCCGGTGCTCTGTGTCTGGGGAATGTAATGTAATAGCTGGTGACAAGGTGCATTACTGTAGCTGGGAGTGCTTAGTACCAGGCTCTAGTGTAAGACTGTCCTCTGCATGGTGCTGGGTGTGTTACCCCCGGTGCTGTGTCTGGGGAATGTAATGTAAAAGCTGGTGACAAGGTGCATTACTGTAGCTGGCAGAGCTTAGTACCAGGCTGCAGTGTAAGACTGTCCTCTGCATGGTGCTTGGTGTGTTACCCCCGGTGCTCTGTGTCTGGGGAATGTAATGTAATAGCTGGTGACAAGGTGCATTACTGTAGCTGGAAGAGCTTAGTACCAGGCTGTAGTGTAAGACTGTCCTCTGCATGGTGCTGGGTGTGTTACCCCCGGTGCTCTGTGTCTGGGGAATGTAAATGTAATAGCTGGTGACAAGGTGCATTACTGTAGCTGGGAGAGCTTAGTACCAGGCTGCAGTGTAAGACTGTCCTCTGCATGGTGCTGGGTGTGTTACCCCCGGTGCTCTGTGTCTGGGGAATGTAAATGTAATAGCCGGTGACAAGGTGCATTACTGTAGCTGGGAGAGCTTAGTACCAGGCTGTAGTGTAAGACTGTCCTCTGCATGGTGCTGGGTGTGTTACCCCCGGTGCTCTGTGTCTGGGGAATGTAATGTAATAGCTGGTGACAAGGTGCATTACTGTAGCTGGGAGAGCTTAGTACCAGGCTGTAGTGTAAGACTGTCCTCTGCATGGTGCTGGGTGTGTTACCCCCGGTGCTCTGTGTCTGGGGAATGTAAATGTAATAGCCGGTGACAAGGTGCATTACTGTAGCTGGGAGAGCTTAGTACCAGGCTGCAGTGTAAGACTGTCCTCTGCATGGTGCTGGGTGTGTTACCCCCGGTGCTCTGTGTCTGGGGAATGTAATGTAATAGCTGGTGACAAGGTGCATTACTGTAGCTGGGAGAGCTTAGTACCAGGCTGCAGTGTAAGACTGTCCTCTGCATGGTGCTGGGTGTGTTACCCCCCCGGTGCTCTGTGTCTGGGGAATGTAAATGTAATAGCCGGTGACAAGGTGCATTACTGTAGCTGGGAGAGCTTAGTACCAGGCTGCAGTATATGACTGTCCTCTGCATGGTGCTGGGTGTGTTACCCCCGGTGCTCTGTCTGGGGAATGTAATGTAATAGCTGGTGACAAGGTGCATTACTGTAGCTGGGAGTGCTTAGTACCAGGCTGCAGTGTAAGACTGTCCTCTGCATGGTGCTGGGTGTGTTACCCCCGGTGCTCTGTGTCTGGGGAATGTAATGTAATAGCTGGTGACAAGGTGCATTACTGTAGCTGGGAGAGCTTAGTACCAGGCTGCAGTGTAAGACTGTCCTCTGCATGGTGCTGGGTGTGTTACCCCCCCCCCGGTGCTCTGTGTCTGGGGAATGTAAATGTAATAGCCGGTGACAAGGTGCATTACTGTAGCTGGGAGAGCTTAGTACCAGGCTGCAGTATATGACTGTCCTCTGCATGGTGCTGGGTGTGTTACCCCCGGTGCTCTGTGTCTGGGGAATGTAATGTAATAGCTGGTGACAAGGTGCATTACTGTAGCTGGGAGTGCTTAGTACCAGGCTGTAGTGTAAGACTGTCCTCTGCATGGTGCTGGGTGTGTTATCCCCGGTGCTCTGTGTCTGGGGAATGTAAATGTAATAGCTGGTGACAAGGTGCATTACTGTAGCTGGGAGAGCTTAGTACCAGGCTGCAGTGTAAGACTGTCCTCTGCATGGTGCTGGGTGTGTTACCCCCGGTGCTCTGTGTCTGGGGAATGTAATGTAATAGCTGGTAACAAGCTGCATTACTGTAGCTGGGAGAGCTTAGTACCAGGCTGCAGTGTAAGACTGTCCTCTGCATGGTGCTGGGTGTGTTACCCCCGGTGCTCTGTGTCTGGGGAATGTAATGTAATAGCTGGTGACAAGGTGCATTACTGTAGCTGGGAGAGCTTAGTACCAGGCTGCAGTGTAAGACTGTCCTCTGCATGATGCTGGGTGTGTTACCCCTGGTGCTCTGTGTCTGGGGAATGTAATGTAATAGCCGGTGACAAGGTGCATTACTGTAGCTGGGAGAGCTTAGTACCAGGCTGCAGTGTAAGACTGTCCTCTGCATGGTGCTGGGTGTGTTACCCCCGGTGCTCTGTGTCTGGGGAATGTAATGTAATAGCTGGTGACAAGGTGCATTACTGTAGCTGGGAGAGCTTAGTACCAGGCTGCAGTGTAAGACTGTCCTCTGCATGGTGCTGGGTGTGTTACCCCCGGTGCTCTGTGTCTGGGGAATGTAATGTAATAGCTGGTGACAAGGTGCATTACTGTAGCTGGGAGAGCTTAGTACCAGGCTGCAGTGTAAGACTGTCCTCTGCATGGTGCTGGGTGTGTTACCCCCGGTGCTCTCTGTCTGGGGAATGTAATAGCTGGTGACAAGGTGCATTACTGTAGCTGGGAGAGCTTAGTACCAGGCTGCAGTGTAAGACTGTCCTCTGCATGATGCTGGGTGTGTTACCCCTGGTGCTCTGTGTCTGGGGAATGTAATGTAATAGCCGGTGACAAGGTGCATTACTGTAGCTGGGAGAGCTTAGTACCAGGCTGCAGTGTAAGACTGTCCTCTGCATGGTGCTGGGTGTGTTACCCCCGGTGCTCTGTGTCTGGGGAATGTAATGTAATAGCTGGTGACAAGGTGCATTACTGTAGCTGGGAGAGCTTAGTACGAGGCTGCAGTGTAAGACTGTCCTCTGCATGGTGCTGGGTGTGTTACCCCCGGTGCTCTGTGTCTGGGGAATGTAATGTAATAGCTGGTGACAAGGTGCATTACTGTAGCTGGGAGAGCTTAGTACCAGGCTGCAGTGTAAGACTGTCCTCTGCATGGTGCTGGGTGTGTTACCCCCGGTGCTCTCTGTCTGGGGAATGTAATAGCTGGTGACAAGGTGCATTACTGTAGCTGGGAGAGCTTAGTATCAGGCTGCAGTGTAAGACTGTCCTCTGCATGGTGCTGGGTGTGTTACCCCCGTTGCTCTGTGTCTGGGGAATGTAAATGTAATAGCCGGTGACAAGGTGCATTACTGTAGCAGGGAGAGCTTAGTACCAGGCTGCAGTGTAAGACTGTCCTCTGCATGATGCTGGGTGTGTTACCCCCGGTGCTCTGTGTCTGGGGAATGTAATGTAATAGCTGGTGACAAGGTGCATTACTGTAGCTGGGAGAGCTTAGTACCAGGCTGTAGTGTAAGACTGTCCTCTGCATGGTGCTGGGTGTGTTACCCCCGGTGCTCTGTGTCTGGGGAATGTAAATGTAATAGCTGGTGACAAGGTGCATTAATGTAGCTGGGAGAGCTTAGTACCAGGCTGCAGTGTAAGACTGTCCTCTGCATGATGCTGGGTGTGTTACCCCTGGTGCTCTGTGTCTGGGGAATGTAATGTAATAGCCGGTGACAAGGTGCATTACTGTAGCTGGGAGAGCTTAGTACCAGGCTGCAGTGTAAGACTGTCCTCTGCATGGTGCTGGGTGTGTTACCCCCGGTGCTCTGTGTCTGGGGAATGTAATGTAATAGCTGGTAACAAGGTACATTACTGTAGCTGGGAGAGCTTAGTACCAGGCTGCAGTGTAAGACTGTCCTCTGCATGGTGCTGGGTGTGTTACCCCCGGTGCTCTGTGTCTGGGGAATGTAATAGCTGGTGACAAGGTGCATTACTGTAGCTGGGAGAGCTTAGTACCAGGCTGCAGTGTAAGACTGTCCTCTGCATGGTGCTGGGTGTGTTACCCCCGGTGCTCTGTGTCTGGGGAATGTAATAGCTGGTGACAAGGTGCATTACTGTAGCTGGGAGAGCTTAGTACCAGGCTGCAGTGTAAGACTGTCCTCTGCATGATGCTGGGTGTGTTACCCCTGGTGCTCTGTGTCTGGGGAATGTAATGTAATAGCCGGTGACAAGGTGCATTACTGTAGCTGGGAGAGCTTAGTACCAGGCTGCAGTGTAAGACTGTCCTCTGCATGGTGCTGGGTGTGTTACCCCCGGTGCTCTGTGTCTGGGGAATGTAATGTAATAGCTGGTGATAAGGTGCATTACTGTAGCTGGGAGAGCTTAGTACCAGGCTGTAGTGTAAGACTGTCCTCTGCATGGTGCTGGGTGTGTTACCCCCGGTGCTCTGTGTCTGGGGAATGTAAATTTAATAGCTGGTGACAAGGTGCATTACTGTAGCTGGGAGAGCTTAGTACCAGGCTGCAGTGTAAGACTGTCCTCTGCATGATGCTGGGTGTGTTACCCCCGGTGCTCTGTGTCTGGGGAATGTAATGTAATAGCCGGTGACAAGGTGCATTACTGTAGCTGGGAGAGCTTAGTACCAGGCTGCAGTATAAGACTGTCCTCTGCATGATGCTGGGTGTGTTACCCCCGGTGCTCTGTGTCTGGGGAATGTAATGTAATAGCTGGTGACAAGGTGCATTACTGTAGCTGGGAGTGCGTAGTACCAGGGTGCAGTGTAAGACTGTCCTCTGCATGGTGCTGGGTGTGTTACCCCCGGTGCTCTGTGTCTGGGGAATGTAATGTAATAGCTGGTGACAAGGTGCATTACTGTAGCTGGGAGTGCTTAGTACCAGGCTGCAGTGTAAGACTGTCCTCTGCATGATGCTGGGTGTGTTACCCCCGGTGCTCTGTGTCTGGGGAATGTAATGTAATAGCTGGTGACAAGGTGCATTACTGTAGCTGGGAGAGCTTAGTACCAGGCTGTAGTGTAAGACTGTCCTCTGCATGGTGCTGGGTGTGTTACCCCCGGTGCTCTGTGTCTGGGGAATGTAATGTAATAGCTGGTGACAAGGTGCATTACTGTAGCTGGGAGAGCTTAGTACCAGGCTGTAGTGTAAGACTGTCCTCTGCATGGTGCTGGGTGTGTTACCCCCGGTGCTGTGTCTGGGGAATGTAAATGTAATAGCTGGTGACAAGGTGCATTACTGTAGCTGGGAGAGCTTAGTACCAGGCTGCAGTGTAAGACTGTCCTCTGCATGGTGCTGGGTGTGTTACCCCCGGTGCTCTGTGTCTGGGGAATGTAAATGTAATAGCCGGTGACAAGGTGCATTACTGTAGCTGGGAGAGCTTAGTACCAGGCTGCAGTGTAAGACTGTCCTCTGCATGGTGCTGGGTGTGTTACCCCCGGTGCTCTGTGTCTGGGGAATGTAATGTAATAGCTGGTGACAAGGTGCATTACTGTAGCTGGGAGTGCTTAGTACCAGGCTGTAGTGTAAGACTGTCCTCTGCATGGTGCTGGGTGTGTTATCCCCGGTGCTCTGTGTCTGGGGAATGTAAATGTAATAGCTGGTGACAAGGTGCATTACTGTAGCTGGGAGAGCTTAGTACCAGGCTGCAGTGTAAGACTGTCCTCTGCATGGTGCTGGGTGTGTTACCCCCGGTGCTCTGTGTCTGGGGAATGTAATGTAATAGCTGGTAACAAGGTGCATTACTGTAGCTGGGAGAGCTTAGTACCAGGCTGCAGTGTAAGACTGTCCTCTGCATGGTGCTGGGTGTGTTACCCCCGGTGCTCTGTGTCTGGGGAATGTAATAGCTGGTGACAAGGTGCATTACTGTAGCTGGGAGAGCTTAGTACCAGGCTGTAGTGTAAGACTGTCCTCTGCATGTTGCTGGGTGTGTTACCCCCGGTGCTCTGTGTCTGGGGAATGTAATGTAATAGCTGGTGACAAGGTGCATTACTGTAGCTGGGAGAGCTTAGTACCAGGCTGCAGTGTAAGACTGTCCTCTGCATGATGCTGAGTGTGTTACCCCTGGTGCTCTGTGTCTGGGGAATGTAATGTAATAGCCGGTGACAAGGTGCATTACTGTAGCTGGGAGAGCTTAGTACCAGGCTGCAGTGTAAGACTGTCCTCTGCATGGTGCTGGGTGTGTTACCCCCGGTGCTCTGTGTCTGGGGAATGTAATGTAATAGCTGGTGACAAGGTGCATTACTGTAGCTGGGAGAGCTTAGTACCAGGCTGCAGTGTAAGACTGTCCTCTGCATGGTGCTGGGTGTGTTACCCCCGGTGCTCTGTGTCTGGGGAATGTAATGTAATAGCTGGTGACAAGGTGCATTACTGTAGCTGGGAGAGCTTAGTACCAGGCTGCAGTGTAAGACTGTCCTCTGCATGGTGCTGGGTGTGTTACCCCCGGTGCTCTGTGTCTGGGGAATGTAATAGCTGGTGACAAGGTGCATTACTGTAGCTGGGAGAGCTTAGTACCAGGCTGCAGTGTAAGACTGTCCTCTGCATGGTGCTGGGTGTGTTACCCCCGTTGCTCTGTGTCTGGGGAATGTAAATGTAATAGCCGGTGACAAGGTGCATTACTGTAGCAGGGAGAGCTTAGTACCAGGCTGCAGTGTAAGACTGTCCTCTGCATGATGCTGGGTGTGTTACCCCCGGTGCTCTGTGTCTGGGGAATGTAATGTAATAGCGGGTGACAAGGTGCATTACTGTAGCTGGGAGAGCTTAGTACCAGGCTGTAGTGTAAGACTGTCCTCTGCATGGTGCTGGGTGTGTTACCCCCGGTGCTCTGTGTCTGGGGAATGTAAATGTAATAGCTGGTGACAAGGTGCATTAATGTAGCTGGGAGAGCTTAGTACCAGGCTGCAGTGTAAGACTGTCCTCTGCATAGTGCTGGGTGTGTTACCCCCGGTGCTCTGTGTCTGGGGAATGTAATGTAATAGCTGGTGACAAGGTGCATTACTGTAGGTGGGAGAGCTTAGTACCAGGCTGCAGTATAAGACTGTCCTCTGCATGGTGCTGGGTGTGTTACCCCCGGTGCTCTGTGTCTGGGGAATGTAATGTAATAGCCGGTGACAAGGTGCATTACAGTAGCTGGGAGAGCTTAGTACCAGGCTGCAGTATAAGACTGTCCTCTGCATGATGCTGGGTGTGTTACCCCCGGTGCTCTGTGTCTGGGGAATGTAATGTAATAGCTGGTGACAAGGTGCATTACTGTAGCTGGGAGAGCTTAGTACCAGGCTGCAGTGTAAGACTGTCCTCTGCATGGTGCTGGGTGTGTTACCCCCGGTGCTCTCTGTCTGGGGAATGTAATAGCTGGTGACAAGGTGCATTACTGTAGCTGGGAGAGCTTAGTACCAGGCTGCAGTGTAAGACTGTCCTCTGCATGGTGCTGGGTGTGTTACCCCCGTTGCTCTGTGTCTGGGGAATGTAAATGTAATAGCCGGTGACAAGGTGCATTACAGTAGCTGGGAGAGCTTAGTACCAGGCTGCAGTATAAGACTGTCCTCTGCATGATGCTGGGTGTGTGACCCCCGGTGCTCTGTGTCTGGGGAATGTAATGTAATAGCTGGTGACAAGGTGCATTACTGTAGCTGGGAGAGCTTAGTACCAGGCTGCAGTATAAGACTGTCCTCTGCATGGTGCTGGGTGTGTTACCCCCGGTGCTCTGTGTCTGGGGAATGTAATGCAATAGCCGGTGACAAGGTGCATTACAGTAGCTGGGAGAGCTTAGTACCAGGCTGCAGTATAAGACTGTCCTCTGCATGATGCTGGGTGTGTTACGCCCGGTGCTCTGTGTCTGGGGAATGTAATGTAATAGCTGGTGACAAGGTGCATTACTGTAGCTGGGAGAGCTTAGTACCAGGCTGTAGTGTAAGACTGTCCTCTGCATGGTGCTGGGTGTGTTACCCCCGGTGCTCTGTGTCTGGGGAATGTAATGTAATAGCTGGTGACAAGGTGCATTACTGTAGCTGGCAGAGCTTAGTACCAGGCTGCAGTGTAAGACTGTCCTCTGCATGGTGCTGGGTGTGTTACCCCCGGTGCTCTGTGTCTGGGGAATGTAATGTAATAGCTGGTGACAAGGTGCATTACTGTAGCTGGGAGAGCTTAGTACCAGGCTGTAGTGTAAGACTGTCCTCTGCATGGTGCTGGGTGTGTTACCCCCGGTGCTCTGTGTCTGGGGAATGTAAATGTAATAGCTGGTGACAAGGTGCATTACTGTAGCTGGGAGAGCTTAGTACCAGGCTGCAGTGTAAGACTGTCCTCTGCATGGTGCTGGGTGTGTTACCCCCGGTGCTCTGTGTCTGGGGAATGTAATGTAATAGCTGGTGACAAGGTGCATTACTGTAGCTGGGAGAGCTTAGTACCAGGCTGCAGTGTAAGACTGTCCTCTGCATGGTGCTGGGTGTGTTACCCCCGGTGCTCTGTGTCTGGGGAATGTAATAGCTGGTGACAAGGTGCATTACTGTAGCTGGGAGAGCTTAGTACCAGGCTGCAGTGTAAGACTGTCCTCTGCATGGTGCTGGGTGTGTTACCCCCGGTGCTCTGTGTCTGGGGAATGTAATAGCTGGTGACAAGGTGCATTACTGTAGCTGGGAGAGCTTAGTACCAGGCTGCAGTGTAAGACTGTCCTCTGCATGGTGCTGGGTGTGTTACCCCCGTTGCTCTGTGTCTGGGGAATGTAAATGTAATAGCCGGTGACAAGGTGCATTACTGTAGCAGGGAGAGCTTAGTACCAGGCTGCAGTGTAAGACTGTCCTCTGCATGATGCTGGGTGTGTTACCCCCGGTGCTCTGTGTCTTGGGAATGTAATGTAATAGCTGGTGATAAGGTGCATTACTGTAGCTGGGAGAGCTTAGTACCAGGCTGTAGTGTAAGACTGTCCTCTGCATGGTGCTGGGTGTGTTACCCCCGGTGCTCTGTGTCTGGGGAATGTAAATGTAATAGCTGGTGACAAGGTGCATTACTGTAGCTGGGAGAGCTTAGTACCAGGCTGCAGTGTAAGACTGTCCTCTGCATGGTGCTGGGTGTGTTACCCCCGGTGCTCTGTGTCTGGGGAATGTAATGTAATAGCTGGTGACAAGGTGCATTACTGTAGCTGGGAGAGCTTAGTACCAGGCTGCAGTGTAAGACTGTCCTCTGCATGGTGCTGGGTGTGTTACCCCCGGTGCTCTGTGTCTGGGGAATGTAATAGCTGGTGACAAGGTGCATTACTGTAGCTGGGAGAGCTTAGTACCAGGCTGCAGTGTAAGACTGTCCTCTGCATGGTGCTGGGTGTGTTACCCCCGGTGCTCTGTGTCTGGGGAATGTAATAGCTGGTGACAAGGTGCATTACTGTAGCTGGGAGAGCTTAGTACCAGGCTGCAGTGTAAGACTGTCCTCTGCATGATGCTGGGTGTGTTACCCCTGGTGCTCTGTGTCTGGGGAATGTAATGTAATAGCCGGTGACAAGGTGCATTACTGTAGCTGGGAGAGCTTAGTACCAGGCTGCAGTGTAAGACTGTCCTCTGCATGGTGCTGGGTGTGTTACCCCCGGTGCTCTGTGTCTGGGGAATGTAATGTAATAGCTGGTGATAAGGTGCATTACTGTAGCTGGGAGAGCTTAGTACCAGGCTGTAGTGTAAGACTGTCCTCTGCATGGTGCTGGGTGTGTTACCCCCGGTGCTCTGTGTCTGGGGAATGTAAATTTAATAGCTGGTGACAAGGTGCATTACTGTAGCTGGGAGAGCTTAGTACCAGGCTGCAGTGTAAGACTGTCCTCTGCATGATGCTGGGTGTGTTACCCCCGGTGCTCTGTGTCTGGGGAATGTAATGTAATAGCCGGTGACAAGGTGCATTACTGTAGCTGGGAGAGCTTAGTACCAGGCTGCAGTATAAGACTGTCCTCTGCATGATGCTGGGTGTGTTACCCCCGGTGCTCTGTGTCTGGGGAATGTAATGTAATAGCTGGTGACAAGGTGCATTACTGTAGCTGGGAGTGCGTAGTACCAGGGTGCAGTGTAAGACTGTCCTCTGCATGGTGCTGGGTGTGTTACCCCCGGTGCTCTGTGTCTGGGGAATGTAATGTAATAGCTGGTGACAAGGTGCATTACTGTAGCTGGGAGTGCTTAGTACCAGGCTGCAGTGTAAGACTGTCCTCTGCATGATGCTGGGTGTGTTACCCCCGGTGCTCTGTGTCTGGGGAATGTAATGTAATAGCTGGTGACAAGGTGCATTACTGTAGCTGGGAGAGCTTAGTACCAGGCTGTAGTGTAAGACTGTCCTCTGCATGGTGCTGGGTGTGTTACCCCCGGTGCTCTGTGTCTGGGGAATGTAATGTAATAGCTGGTGACAAGGTGCATTACTGTAGCTGGGAGAGCTTAGTACCAGGCTGTAGTGTAAGACTGTCCTCTGCATGGTGCTGGGTGTGTTACCCCCGGTGCTGTGTCTGGGGAATGTAAATGTAATAGCTGGTGACAAGGTGCATTACTGTAGCTGGGAGAGCTTAGTACCAGGCTGCAGTGTAAGACTGTCCTCTGCATGGTGCTGGGTGTGTTACCCCCGGTGCTCTGTGTCTGGGGAATGTAAATGTAATAGCCGGTGACAAGGTGCATTACTGTAGCTGGGAGAGCTTAGTACCAGGCTGCAGTGTAAGACTGTCCTCTGCATGGTGCTGGGTGTGTTACCCCCGGTGCTCTGTGTCTGGGGAATGTAATGTAATAGCTGGTGACAAGGTGCATTACTGTAGCTGGGAGTGCTTAGTACCAGGCTGTAGTGTAAGACTGTCCTCTGCATGGTGCTGGGTGTGTTATCCCCGGTGCTCTGTGTCTGGGGAATGTAAATGTAATAGCTGGTGACAAGGTGCATTACTGTAGCTGGGAGAGCTTAGTACCAGGCTGCAGTGTAAGACTGTCCTCTGCATGGTGCTGGGTGTGTTACCCCCGGTGCTCTGTGTCTGGGGAATGTAATGTAATAGCTGGTAACAAGGTGCATTACTGTAGCTGGGAGAGCTTAGTACCAGGCTGCAGTGTAAGACTGTCCTCTGCATGGTGCTGGGTGTGTTACCCCCGGTGCTCTGTGTCTGGGGAATGTAATAGCTGGTGACAAGGTGCATTACTGTAGCTGGGAGAGCTTAGTACCAGGCTGTAGTGTAAGACTGTCCTCTGCATGTTGCTGGGTGTGTTACCCCCGGTGCTCTGTGTCTGGGGAATGTAATGTAATAGCTGGTGACAAGGTGCATTACTGTAGCTGGGAGAGCTTAGTACCAGGCTGCAGTGTAAGACTGTCCTCTGCATGATGCTGAGTGTGTTACCCCTGGTGCTCTGTGTCTGGGGAATGTAATGTAATAGCCGGTGACAAGGTGCATTACTGTAGCTGGGAGAGCTTAGTACCAGGCTGCAGTGTAAGACTGTCCTCTGCATGGTGCTGGGTGTGTTACCCCCGGTGCTCTGTGTCTGGGGAATGTAATGTAATAGCTGGTGACAAGGTGCATTACTGTAGCTGGGAGAGCTTAGTACCAGGCTGCAGTGTAAGACTGTCCTCTGCATGGTGCTGGGTGTGTTACCCCCGGTGCTCTGTGTCTGGGGAATGTAATGTAATAGCTGGTGACAAGGTGCATTACTGTAGCTGGGAGAGCTTAGTACCAGGCTGCAGTGTAAGACTGTCCTCTGCATGGTGCTGGGTGTGTTACCCCCGGTGCTCTGTGTCTGGGGAATGTAATAGCTGGTGACAAGGTGCATTACTGTAGCTGGGAGAGCTTAGTACCAGGCTGTAGTGTAAGACTGTCCTCTGCATGTTGCTGGGTGTGTTACCCCCGGTGCTCTGTGTCTGGGGAATGTAATGTAATAGCTGGTGACAAGGTGCATTACTGTAGCTGGGAGAGCTTAGTACCAGGCTGCAGTGTAAGACTGTCCTCTGCATGATGCTGAGTGTGTTACCCCTGGTGCTCTGTGTCTGGGGAATGTAATGTAATAGCCGGTGACAAGGTGCATTACTGTAGCTGGGAGAGCTTAGTACCAGGCTGCAGTGTAAGACTGTCCTCTGCATGGTGCTGGGTGTGTTACCCCCGGTGCTCTGTGTCTGGGGAATGTAATGTAATAGCTGGTGACAAGGTGCATTACTGTAGCTGGGAGAGCTTAGTACCAGGCTGCAGTGTAAGACTGTCCTCTGCATGGTGCTGGGTGTGTTACCCCCGGTGCTCTGTGTCTGGGGAATGTAATGTAATAGCTGGTGACAAGGTGCATTACTGTAGCTGGGAGAGCTTAGTACCAGGCTGCAGTGTAAGACTGTCCTCTGCATGGTGCTGGGTGTGTTACCCCCGGTGCTCTGTGTCTGGGGAATGTAATAGCTGGTGACAAGGTGCATTACTGTAGCTGGGAGAGCTTAGTACCAGGCTGCAGTGTAAGACTGTCCTCTGCATGGTGCTGGGTGTGTTACCCCCGTTGCTCTGTGTCTGGGGAATGTAAATGTAATAGCCGGTGACAAGGTGCATTACTGTAGCAGGGAGAGCTTAGTACCAGGCTGCAGTGTAAGACTGTCCTCTGCATGATGCTGGGTGTGTTACCCCCGGTGCTCTGTGTCTGGGGAATGTAATGTAATAGCGGGTGACAAGGTGCATTACTGTAGCTGGGAGAGCTTAGTACCAGGCTGTAGTGTAAGACTGTCCTCTGCATGGTGCTGGGTGTGTTACCCCCGGTGCTCTGTGTCTGGGGAATGTAAATGTAATAGCTGGTGACAAGGTGCATTAATGTAGCTGGGAGAGCTTAGTACCAGGCTGCAGTGTAAGACTGTCCTCTGCATAGTGCTGGGTGTGTTACCCCCGGTGCTCTGTGTCTGGGGAATGTAATGTAATAGCTGGTGACAAGGTGCATTACTGTAGGTGGGAGAGCTTAGTACCAGGCTGCAGTATAAGACTGTCCTCTGCATGGTGCTGGGTGTGTTACCCCCGGTGCTCTGTGTCTGGGGAATGTAATGTAATAGCCGGTGACAAGGTGCATTACAGTAGCTGGGAGAGCTTAGTACCAGGCTGCAGTATAAGACTGTCCTCTGCATGATGCTGGGTGTGTTACCCCCGGTGCTCTGTGTCTGGGGAATGTAATGTAATAGCTGGTGACAAGGTGCATTACTGTAGCTGGGAGAGCTTAGTACCAGGCTGCAGTGTAAGACTGTCCTCTGCATGGTGCTGGGTGTGTTACCCCCGGTGCTCTCTGTCTGGGGAATGTAATAGCTGGTGACAAGGTGCATTACTGTAGCTGGGAGAGCTTAGTACCAGGCTGCAGTGTAAGACTGTCCTCTGCATGGTGCTGGGTGTGTTACCCCCGTTGCTCTGTGTCTGGGGAATGTAAATGTAATAGCCGGTGACAAGGTGCATTACAGTAGCTGGGAGAGCTTAGTACCAGGCTGCAGTATAAGACTGTCCTCTGCATGATGCTGGGTGTGTTACCCCCGGTGCTCTGTGTCTGGGGAATGTAATGTAATAGCTGGTGACAAGGTGCATTACTGTAGCTGGGAGAGCTTAGTACCAGGCTGCAGTATAAGACTGTCCTCTGCATGGTGCTGGGTGTGTTACCCCCGGTGCTCTGTGTCTGGGGAATGTAATGCAATAGCCGGTGACAAGGTGCATTACAGTAGCTGGGAGAGCTTAGTACCAGGCTGCAGTATAAGACTGTCCTCTGCATGATGCTGGGTGTGTTACGCCCGGTGCTCTGTGTCTGGGGAATGTAATGTAATAGCTGGTGACAAGGTGCATTACTGTAGCTGGGAGAGCTTAGTACCAGGCTGTAGTGTAAGACTGTCCTCTGCATGGTGCTGGGTGTGTTACCCCCGGTGCTCTGTGTCTGGGGAATGTAATGTAATAGCTGGTGACAAGGTGCATTACTGTAGCTGGCAGAGCTTAGTACCAGGCTGCAGTGTAAGACTGTCCTCTGCATGGTGCTGGGTGTGTTACCCCCGGTGCTCTGTGTCTGGGGAATGTAATGTAATAGCTGGTGACAAGGTGCATTACTGTAGCTGGGAGAGCTTAGTACCAGGCTGTAGTGTAAGACTGTCCTCTGCATGGTGCTGGGTGTGTTACCCCCGGTGCTCTGTGTCTGGGGAATGTAAATGTAATAGCTGGTGACAAGGTGCATTACTGTAGCTGGGAGAGCTTAGTACCAGGCTGCAGTGTAAGACTGTCCTCTGCATGGTGCTGGGTGTGTTACCCCCGGTGCTCTGTGTCTGGGGAATGTAATGTAATAGCTGGTGACAAGGTGCATTACTGTAGCTGGGAGAGCTTAGTACCAGGCTGCAGTGTAAGACTGTCCTCTGCATGGTGCTGGGTGTGTTACCCCCGGTGCTCTGTGTCTGGGGAATGTAATAGCTGGTGACAAGGTGCATTACTGTAGCTGGGAGAGCTTAGTACCAGGCTGCAGTGTAAGACTGTCCTCTGCATGGTGCTGGGTGTGTTACCCCCGGTGCTCTGTGTCTGGGGAATGTAATAGCTGGTGACAAGGTGCATTACTGTAGCTGGGAGAGCTTAGTACCAGGCTGCAGTGTAAGACTGTCCTCTGCATGGTGCTGGGTGTGTTACCCCCGTTGCTCTGTGTCTGGGGAATGTAAATGTAATAGCCGGTGACAAGGTGCATTACTGTAGCAGGGAGAGCTTAGTACCAGGCTGCAGTGTAAGACTGTCCTCTGCATGATGCTGGGTGTGTTACCCCCGGTGCTCTGTGTCTTGGGAATGTAATGTAATAGCTGGTGATAAGGTGCATTACTGTAGCTGGGAGAGCTTAGTACCAGGCTGTAGTGTAAGACTGTCCTCTGCATGGTGCTGGGTGTGTTACCCCCGGTGCTCTGTGTCTGGGGAATGTAAATGTAATAGCTGGTGACAAGGTGCATTACTGTAGCTGGGAGAGCTTAGTACCAGGCTGCAGTGTAAGACTGTCCTCTGCATGGTGCTGGGTGTGTTACCCCCGGTGCTCTGTGTCTGGGGAATGTAATGTAATAGCTGGTGACAAGGTGCATTACTGTAGCTGGGAGAGCTTAGTACCAGGCTGCAGTGTAAGACTGTCCTCTGCATGGTGCTGGGTGTGTTACCCCCGGTGCTCTGTGTCTGGGGAATGTAATAGCTGGTGACAAGGTGCATTACTGTAGCTGGGAGAGCTTAGTACCAGGCTGCAGTGTAAGACTGTCCTCTGCATGGTGCTGGGTGTGTTACCCCCGGTGCTCTGTGTCTGGGGAATGTAATAGCTGGTGACAAGGTGCATTACTGTAGCTGGGAGAGCTTAGTACCAGGCTGCAGTGTAAGACTGTCCTCTGCATGATGCTGGGTGTGTTACCCCTGGTGCTCTGTGTCTGGGGAATGTAATGTAATAGCCGGTGACAAGGTGCATTACTGTAGCTGGGAGAGCTTAGTACCAGGCTGCAGTGTAAGACTGTCCTCTGCATGGTGCTGGGTGTGTTACCCCCGGTGCTCTGTGTCTGGGGAATGTAATGTAATAGCTGGTGATAAGGTGCATTACTGTAGCTGGGAGAGCTTAGTACCAGGCTGTAGTGTAAGACTGTCCTCTGCATGGTGCTGGGTGTGTTACCCCCGGTGCTCTGTGTCTGGGGAATGTAAATTTAATAGCTGGTGACAAGGTGCATTACTGTAGCTGGGAGAGCTTAGTACCAGGCTGCAGTGTAAGACTGTCCTCTGCATGATGCTGGGTGTGTTACCCCCGGTGCTCTGTGTCTGGGGAATGTAATGTAATAGCCGGTGACAAGGTGCATTACTGTAGCTGGGAGAGCTTAGTACCAGGCTGCAGTATAAGACTGTCCTCTGCATGATGCTGGGTGTGTTACCCCCGGTGCTCTGTGTCTGGGGAATGTAATGTAATAGCTGGTGACAAGGTGCATTACTGTAGCTGGGAGTGCGTAGTACCAGGGTGCAGTGTAAGACTGTCCTCTGCATGGTGCTGGGTGTGTTACCCCCGGTGCTCTGTGTCTGGGGAATGTAATGTAATAGCTGGTGACAAGGTGCATTACTGTAGCTGGGAGTGCTTAGTACCAGGCTGCAGTGTAAGACTGTCCTCTGCATGATGCTGGGTGTGTTACCCCCGGTGCTCTGTGTCTGGGGAATGTAATGTAATAGCTGGTGACAAGGTGCATTACTGTAGCTGGGAGAGCTTAGTACCAGGCTGTAGTGTAAGACTGTCCTCTGCATGGTGCTGGGTGTGTTACCCCCGGTGCTCTGTGTCTGGGGAATGTAATGTAATAGCTGGTGACAAGGTGCATTACTGTAGCTGGGAGAGCTTAGTACCAGGCTGTAGTGTAAGACTGTCCTCTGCATGGTGCTGGGTGTGTTACCCCCGGTGCTGTGTCTGGGGAATGTAAATGTAATAGCTGGTGACAAGGTGCATTACTGTAGCTGGGAGAGCTTAGTACCAGGCTGCAGTGTAAGACTGTCCTCTGCATGGTGCTGGGTGTGTTACCCCCGGTGCTCTGTGTCTGGGGAATGTAAATGTAATAGCCGGTGACAAGGTGCATTACTGTAGCTGGGAGAGCTTAGTACCAGGCTGCAGTGTAAGACTGTCCTCTGCATGGTGCTGGGTGTGTTACCCCCGGTGCTCTGTGTCTGGGGAATGTAATGTAATAGCTGGTGACAAGGTGCATTACTGTAGCTGGGAGTGCTTAGTACCAGGCTGTAGTGTAAGACTGTCCTCTGCATGGTGCTGGGTGTGTTATCCCCGGTGCTCTGTGTCTGGGGAATGTAAATGTAATAGCTGGTGACAAGGTGCATTACTGTAGCTGGGAGAGCTTAGTACCAGGCTGCAGTGTAAGACTGTCCTCTGCATGGTGCTGGGTGTGTTACCCCCGGTGCTCTGTGTCTGGGGAATGTAATGTAATAGCTGGTAACAAGGTGCATTACTGTAGCTGGGAGAGCTTAGTACCAGGCTGCAGTGTAAGACTGTCCTCTGCATGGTGCTGGGTGTGTTACCCCCGGTGCTCTGTGTCTGGGGAATGTAATAGCTGGTGACAAGGTGCATTACTGTAGCTGGGAGAGCTTAGTACCAGGCTGTAGTGTAAGACTGTCCTCTGCATGTTGCTGGGTGTGTTACCCCCGGTGCTCTGTGTCTGGGGAATGTAATGTAATAGCTGGTGACAAGGTGCATTACTGTAGCTGGGAGAGCTTAGTACCAGGCTGCAGTGTAAGACTGTCCTCTGCATGATGCTGAGTGTGTTACCCCTGGTGCTCTGTGTCTGGGGAATGTAATGTAATAGCCGGTGACAAGGTGCATTACTGTAGCTGGGAGAGCTTAGTACCAGGCTGCAGTGTAAGACTGTCCTCTGCATGGTGCTGGGTGTGTTACCCCCGGTGCTCTGTGTCTGGGGAATGTAATGTAATAGCTGGTGACAAGGTGCATTACTGTAGCTGGGAGAGCTTAGTACCAGGCTGCAGTGTAAGACTGTCCTCTGCATGGTGCTGGGTGTGTTACCCCCGGTGCTCTGTGTCTGGGGAATGTAATGTAATAGCTGGTGACAAGGTGCATTACTGTAGCTGGGAGAGCTTAGTACCAGGCTGCAGTGTAAGACTGTCCTCTGCATGGTGCTGGGTGTGTTACCCCCGGTGCTCTGTGTCTGGGGAATGTAATAGCTGGTGACAAGGTGCATTACTGTAGCTGGGAGAGCTTAGTACCAGGCTGCAGTGTAAGACTGTCCTCTGCATGGTGCTGGGTGTGTTACCCCCGTTGCTCTGTGTCTGGGGAATGTAAATGTAATAGCTGGTGACAAGGTGCATTACTGTAGCTGGGAGAGCTTAGTACCAGGCTGCAGTGTAAGACTGTCCTCTGCATGGTGCTGGGTGTGTTACCCCCGGTGCTCTGTGTCTGGGGAATGTAAATGTAATAGCCGGTGACAAGGTGCATTACTGTAGCTGGGAGAGCTTAGTACCAGGCTGCAGTGTAAGACTGTCCTCTGCATGGTGCTGGGTGTGTTACCCCCGGTGCTCTGTGTCTGGGGAATGTAATGTAATAGCTGGTGACAAGGTGCATTACTGTAGCTGGGAGTGCTTAGTACCAGGCTGTAGTGTAAGACTGTCCTCTGCATGGTGCTGGGTGTGTTATCCCCGGTGCTCTGTGTCTGGGGAATGTAAATGTAATAGCTGGTGACAAGGTGCATTACTGTAGCTGGGAGAGCTTAGTACCAGGCTGCAGTGTAAGACTGTCCTCTGCATGGTGCTGGGTGTGTTACCCCCGGTGCTCTGTGTCTGGGGAATGTAATGTAATAGCTGGTAACAAGGTGCATTACTGTAGCTGGGAGAGCTTAGTACCAGGCTGCAGTGTAAGACTGTCCTCTGCATGGTGCTGGGTGTGTTACCCCCGGTGCTCTGTGTCTGGGGAATGTAATAGCTGGTGACAAGGTGCATTACTGTAGCTGGGAGAGCTTAGTACCAGGCTGTAGTGTAAGACTGTCCTCTGCATGTTGCTGGGTGTGTTACCCCCGGTGCTCTGTGTCTGGGGAATGTAATGTAATAGCTGGTGACAAGGTGCATTACTGTAGCTGGGAGAGCTTAGTACCAGGCTGCAGTGTAAGACTGTCCTCTGCATGATGCTGAGTGTGTTACCCCTGGTGCTCTGTGTCTGGGGAATGTAATGTAATAGCCGGTGACAAGGTGCATTACTGTAGCTGGGAGAGCTTAGTACCAGGCTGCAGTGTAAGACTGTCCTCTGCATGGTGCTGGGTGTGTTACCCCCGGTGCTCTGTGTCTGGGGAATGTAATGTAATAGCTGGTGACAAGGTGCATTACTGTAGCTGGGAGAGCTTAGTACCAGGCTGCAGTGTAAGACTGTCCTCTGCATGGTGCTGGGTGTGTTACCCCCGGTGCTCTGTGTCTGGGGAATGTAATGTAATAGCTGGTGACAAGGTGCATTACTGTAGCTGGGAGAGCTTAGTACCAGGCTGCAGTGTAAGACTGTCCTCTGCATGGTGCTGGGTGTGTTACCCCCGGTGCTCTGTGTCTGGGGAATGTAATAGCTGGTGACAAGGTGCATTACTGTAGCTGGGAGAGCTTAGTACCAGGCTGCAGTGTAAGACTGTCCTCTGCATGGTGCTGGGTGTGTTACCCCCGTTGCTCTGTGTCTGGGGAATGTAAATGTAATAGCCGGTGACAAGGTGCATTACTGTAGCAGGGAGAGCTTAGTACCAGGCTGCAGTGTAAGACTGTCCTCTGCATGATGCTGGGTGTGTTACCCCCGGTGCTCTGTGTCTGGGGAATGTAATGTAATAGCGGGTGACAAGGTGCATTACTGTAGCTGGGAGAGCTTAGTACCAGGCTGTAGTGTAAGACTGTCCTCTGCATGGTGCTGGGTGTGTTACCCCCGGTGCTCTGTGTCTGGGGAATGTAAATGTAATAGCTGGTGACAAGGTGCATTAATGTAGCTGGGAGAGCTTAGTACCAGGCTGCAGTGTAAGACTGTCCTCTGCATAGTGCTGGGTGTGTTACCCCCGGTGCTCTGTGTCTGGGGAATGTAATGTAATAGCTGGTGACAAGGTGCATTACTGTAGGTGGGAGAGCTTAGTACCAGGCTGCAGTATAAGACTGTCCTCTGCATGGTGCTGGGTGTGTTACCCCCGGTGCTCTGTGTCTGGGGAATGTAATGTAATAGCCGGTGACAAGGTGCATTACAGTAGCTGGGAGAGCTTAGTACCAGGCTGCAGTATAAGACTGTCCTCTGCATGATGCTGGGTGTGTTACCCCCGGTGCTCTGTGTCTGGGGAATGTAATGTAATAGCTGGTGACAAGGTGCATTACTGTAGCTGGGAGAGCTTAGTACCAGGCTGCAGTATAAGACTGTCCTCTGCATGGTGCTGGGTGTGTTACCCCCGGTGCTCTGTGTCTGGGGAATGTAATGCAATAGCCGGTGACAAGGTGCATTACAGTAGCTGGGAGAGCTTAGTACCAGGCTGCAGTATAAGACTGTCCTCTGCATGATGCTGGGTGTGTTACGCCCGGTGCTCTGTGTCTGGGGAATGTAATGTAATAGCTGGTGACAAGGTGCATTACTGTAGCTGGGAGAGCTTAGTACCAGGCTGTAGTGTAAGACTGTCCTCTGCATGGTGCTGGGTGTGTTACCCCCGGTGCTCTGTGTCTGGGGAATGTAATGTAATAGCTGGTGACAAGGTGCATTACTGTAGCTGGCAGAGCTTAGTACCAGGCTGCAGTGTAAGACTGTCCTCTGCATGGTGCTGGGTGTGTTACCCCCGGTGCTCTGTGTCTGGGGAATGTAATGTAATAGCTGGTGACAAGGTGCATTACTGTAGCTGGGAGTGCTTAGTACCAGGCTGCAGTGTAAGACTGTCCTCTGCATGGTGCTGGGTGTGTTACCCCCGCTGCTCTGTGTCTGGGGAATGTAATGTAATAGCTGGTGACAAGGTGCATTACTGTAGCTGGGAGTGCTTAGTACCAGGCTGTAGTGTAAGACTGTCCTCTGCATGGTGCTGGGTGTGTTACCCCCGGTGCTCTGTGTCTGGGGAATGTAATGTAATAGCTGGTGACAAGGTGCATTACTGTAGCTGGGAGAGCTTAGTACCAGGCTGCAGTGTAAGACTGTCCTCTGCATGGTGCTGGGTGTGTTACCCCCGGTGCTCTGTGTCTGGGGAATGTAATGTAATAGCTGGTGACAAGGTGCATTACTGTAGCTGGGAGAGCTTAGTACCAGGCTGAAGTGTAAGACTGTCCTCTGCATGGTGCTAGGTGTGTTACCCCCGGTGCTCTGTGTCTGGGGAATGTAATGTAATAGCTGGTAACAAGGTGCATTACTGTAGCTGGGAGAGCTTAGTACCAGGCTGCAGTGTAAGACTGTCCTCTGCATGGTGCTGGGTGTGTTACCCCCGGTGCTCTGTGTCTGGGGAATGTAATGTAATAGCTGGTAACAAGGTGCATTACTGTAGCTGGGAGAGCTTAGTACCAGGCTGCAGTGTAAGACTGTCCTCTGCATGGTGCTGGGTGTGTTACCCCCGGTGCTCTGTGTCTGGGGAATGTAATGTAATAGCTGGTGACAAGGTGCATTACTGTAGCTGGGAGAGCTTAGTACCAGGCTGCAGTGTAAGACTGTCCTCTGCATGGTGCTGGGTGTGTTACCCCCGGTGCTCTGTGTCTGGGGAATGTAATGTAATAGCTGGTGACAAGGTGCATTACTGTAGCTGGGAGAGCTTAGTACCAGGCTGCAGTGTAAGACTGTCCTCTGCATGGTGCTGGGTGTGTTACCCCCGGTGCTCTGTGTCTGGGGAATGTAATGTAATAGCCGGTGACAAGGTGCATTACTGTAGCTGGGAGAGCTTAGTACCAGGCTGCAGTGTAAGACTGTCCTCTGCATGGTGCTGGGTGTGTTACCCCCCCGGTGCTCTGTGTCTGGGGAATGTAATGTAATAGCTGGTGACAAGGTGCATTACTGTAGCTGGGAGAGCTTAGTACCAGGCTGCAGTGTAAGACTGTCCTCTGCATGGTGCTGGGTGTGTTACCCCTGGTGCTCTGTGTCTGGGGAATGTAATGTAATAGCTGGTAACAAGGTGCATTACTGTAGCTGGGAGAGCTTAGTACCAGGCTGCAGTGTAAGACTGTCCTCTGCATGGTGCTGGGTGTGTTACCCCCGGTGCTCTGTGTCTGGGGAATGTAATGTAATAGCCGGTGACAAGGTGCATTACTGTAGCAGGGAGAGCTTAGTACCAGGCTGCAGTGTAAGACTGTCCTCTGCATGGTGCTGGGTGTGTTACCCCCGGTGCTCTGTGTCTGGGGAATGTAATGTAATAGCTGGTGACAAGGTGCATTACTGTAGCTGGGAGAGCTTAGTACCAGGCTGCAGTGTAAGACTGTCCTCTGCATGGTGCTGGGTGTGTTACCCCCGGTGCTCTGTGTCTGGGGAATGTAATGTAATAGCTGGTGACGAGGTGCATTACTGTAGCTGGGAGAGCTTAGTACCAGGCTGCAGTATAAGACAGTCCTCTGCATGGTGCTGAGTGTGTTACCCCCGGTGCTCTGTGTCTGGGGAATGTAATGTAATAGCTGGTGACAAGGTGCATTACTGTAGCTGGGAGAGCTTAGTACCAGGCTGCAGTGTAAGACTGTCCTCTGCATGGTGCTGGGTGTGTTACCCCCGGTGCTCTGTGTCTGGGGAATGTAATGTAATAGCTGGTGACAAGGTGCATTACTGTAGCTGGGAGAGCTTAGTACCAGGCTGCAGTATATGACTGTCCTCTGCATGGTGCTGGGTGTGTTACCCCCGGTGCTCTGTGTCTGGGGAATGTAATGTAATAGCCGGTGACAAGGTGCATTACTGTAGCTGGGAGAGCTTAGTACCAGGCTGCAGTGTAAGACTGTCCTCTGCATGGTGCTGGGTGTGTTACCCCCGGTGCTGTGTGTCTGGGGAATGTAATGTAATAGCTGGTGACAAGGTGCATTACTGTAGCTGGGAGAGCTTAGTACCAGGCTGCAGTATAAGACAGTCCTCTGCATGGTGCTGAGTGTGTTACCCCCGGTGCTCTGTGTCTGGGGAATGTAATGTAATAGCTGGTGACAAGGTGCATTACTGTAGCTGGGAGAGCTTAGTACCAGGCTGCAGTGTAAGACTGTCCTCTGCATGGTGCTGGGTGTGTTACCCCCGGTGCTCTGTGTCTGGGGAATGTAATGTAATAGCTGGTGACAAGGTGCATTACTGTAGCTGGGAGAGCTTAGTACCAGGCTGCAGTATATGACTGTCCTCTGCATGGTGCTGGGTGTGTTACCCCCGGTGCTCTGTGTCTGGGGAATGTAATGTAATAGCCGGTGACAAGGTGCATTACTGTAGCTGGGAGAGCTTAGTACCAGGCTGCAGTGTAAGACTGTCCTCTGCATGGTGCTGGGTGTGTTACCCCCGGTGCTGTGTGTCTGGGGAATGTAATGTAATAGCTGGTGACAAGGTGCATTACTGTAGCAGGGAGAGCTTAGTACCAGGCTGCAGTGTAAGACTGTCCTCTGCATGGTGCTGGGTGTGTTACCCCCGGTGCTCTGTGTCTGGGGAATGTAATGTAATAGCTGGTGACAAGGTGCATTACTGTAGCTGGGAGAGCTTAGTACCAGGCTGCAGTGTAAGACTGTCCTCTGCATGGTGCTGGGTGTGTTACCCCCGGTGCTCTGTGTCTGGGGAATGTAATGTAATAGCTGGTGACGAGGTGCATTACTGTAGCTGGGAGAGCTTAGTACCAGGCTGCAGTATAAGACAGTCCTCTGCATGGTGCTGAGTGTGTTACCCCCGGTGCTCTGTGTCTGGGGAATGTAATGTAATAGCTGGTGACAAGGTGCATTACTGTAGCTGGGAGAGCTTAGTACCAGGCTGCAGTGTAAGACTGTCCTCTGCATGGTGCTGGGTGTGTTACCCCCGGTGCTCTGTGTCTGGGGAATGTAATGTAATAGCTGGTGACAAGGTGCATTACTGTAGCTGGGAGAGCTTAGTACCAGGCTGCAGTATATGACTGTCCTCTGCATGGTGCTGGGTGTGTTACCCCCGGTGCTCTGTGTCTGGGGAATGTAATGTAATAGCCGGTGACAAGGTGCATTACTGTAGCTGGGAGAGCTTAGTACCAGGCTGCAGTGTAAGACTGTCCTCTGCATGGTGCTGGGTGTGTTACCCCCGGTGCTGTGTGTCTGGGGAATGTAATGTAATAGCTGGTGACAAGGTGCATTACTGTAGCTGGGAGAGCTTAGTACCAGGCTGCAGTATAAGACAGTCCTCTGCATGGTGCTGAGTGTGTTACCCCCGGTGCTCTGTGTCTGGGGAATGTAATGTAATAGCTGGTGACAAGGTGCATTACTGTAGCTGGGAGAGCTTAGTACCAGGCTGCAGTGTAAGACTGTCCTCTGCATGGTGCTGGGTGTGTTACCCCCGGTGCTCTGTGTCTGGGGAATGTAATGTAATAGCTGGTGACAAGGTGCATTACTGTAGCTGGGAGAGCTTAGTACCAGGCTGCAGTATATGACTGTCCTCTGCATGGTGCTGGGTGTGTTACCCCCGGTGCTCTGTGTCTGGGGAATGTAATGTAATAGCCGGTGACAAGGTGCATTACTGTAGCTGGGAGAGCTTAGTACCAGGCTGCAGTGTAAGACTGTCCTCTGCATGGTGCTGGGTGTGTTACCCCCGGTGCTGTGTGTCTGGAGAATGTAATGTAATAGCTGGTGACAAGGTGCATTACTGTAGTTGGGAGAGCTTAGTACCAGGCTGCAGTGTAAGACTGTCCTCTGCATGGTGCTGGGTGTGTTACCCCCGGTGCTCTGTGTCTGGGGAATGTAATGTAATAGCTGGTGACAAGGTGCATTACTGTAGCTGGGAGAGCTTAGTACCAGGCTGCAGTATATGACTGTCCTCTGCATGGTGCTGGGTGTGTTACCCCCGGTGCTCTGTGTCTGGGGAATGTAATGTAATAGCCGGTGACAAGGTGCATTACTGTAGCTGGGAGAGCTTAGTACCAGGCTGCAGTATATGACTGTCCTCTGCATGGTGCTGGGTGTGTTACCCCCGGTGCTCTGTGTCTGGGGAATGTAATGTATTAGCTGGTGACGAGGTGCTTTACTGTAGCTGGGAGAGCTTAGTACCAGGCTGCAGTGTAAGGCTGGGTAACTACAGATTGTCTGACCAACCATCCAACTAGTTGATTGGTTGGAATTGAAATCTGGTAAGGTATGAAAGCAAATGACAATCAGCAATTTGCTCTCAAACGCTGGAAAATGGACAAAAATTGTTGTTTGAATCAAACATGTAACAAGCTTGTCTGACGCCATCTTCATCTGTTTTCTGGCATTTAGGAGCAAATTGCTGATCAGTTACTCCCATACATTACCAGATTTACATTCCAACCAATCAACTAGTTGGCTGTTTGGACAGATAATCTTTAGGTGTGTACGCAGCCTAACAGCTACTATAGGCGGGAGTACGTGATACTACAGAGGAGTAATAATAATAACAACAGAGTAACAGCTACTATAGGCGGGAGTACGTGATACTACAGAGGAGTAATAATAATAACAACAGAGTAACAGCTACTATAGGCGGGAGTACGTGATACTACAGAGGAGTAATAATAACAACAACAGAGTAACAGCTACTATAGGTGGGAGTACGTGATACTACAGAGGAGTAATAATAATAACAACAACAGAGTAACAGTTACTATAGGCAGCAGTACGTGATACTACAGAGGAGCAGTAGTAATACTAATAATAACAACAGAGTAACCGTTACTATAGGCAGCAGTATGTGATACTATAGAGGAGTTATAATAATAATAACAACAACAACAACAGAGTAGCAGTATGTGATATTCCAGAGTAATAATAATAACAACAACAGAGTAACCATTACTATAGGCAGCAGTATGTGATACTACAGAGGAGTAATAACAACAACAACAACAACAACAACAGAGTAACAGTTAGTATAGGCAGTATTACATAATACTACAGAGGAGTCATAATGATAATAACAGAGTAACAGTTACAATAGGCAGCAGTATATGATACTACAGAGGAGTAGTAATATAAACAACAACAGAGTAACAGTTACTATAGGCAGCATTATGTGATACTACAGATGAGGAGTAATAATAACAGAGTAACTGTTACTATAGGCAGCAGTACGTGATACTACAGAGGAGTAGTAATAATATAAACAACAACAGAGTAACAGTTACTATAGGCACTAGTACATGATACTACAGAGGAGTAGTATTAATAACAACAGAGTAACAGTTACTATAGGCAGCAGTACTTGATACTACAGAGGAGCAGTAGTAATACTAATAATAACAACAGAGTAACCATTACTATAGGCAGCAGTATGTGATACTACAGAGTAATAACAACAACAACAGAGTAACAGTTACTATAGGCAGCAGTACATGATACTACAGAGGAGTAGTAATAATAACATCAGCAACAGTTCAAAGCTACTATAGGTAGCAGTACATGATACTACAGAGGAGCAGTAATAATAATAGCAGAATCACAGTTACTATAGGCAGCAGTATGTGATACTAGAGGAGTAGCAATAACAGCAACAACAAGAGTAACAGTTACTATAGGTAGTAGTATGTGATCCTACAGAATAGTAGTAGTAATAACAACAGAGTAACCATTACTATAGGCAGCAGTATGTGATACTACAGAGGAGAAATAATAATAATGATAATAACAACAGAGTAACAGCTACTATAGGCGGGAGTACGTGATACTACAGAGGAGTACTAATAATAACAACAACAGAGTAACAGTAGCAGTATGTGATATTCCAGAGTAATAATAATAACAACAACAACAGAGTAACAGTTACTATAGGTAGCAGTACGTGATACTAAAGAGGAGTAGTAATAATAACAACAACAGAGTAACCATTACTATAGGCAGCAGTATGTGATGCTACAGAGGAGTAATAACAACAACAGCAACAGAGTAACAGTTAGTATAGGCAGTATTACATGATACTACAGAGGAATAATAATGATAATAACAGAGTAATAGTTACTATTGGGAGCAGTATGTGATACTACAGAGGAGCAATAATAATAACAGATTTACAGTTAATATGGGCAGCAGTATGTGATACTACAGAGGAATAGTAATAATAATAACAGAGTAACAGTTACTATAGGCAGCAGTACATGATAATACAGAGGAGTAGTAATAATAATAACAGAGTAACAGTTACTATAGGCACTAGTACATGATACTACAGAGGAGTAGTATTAATAACAACAGAGTAACAGTTACTATAGGCAGCAGTACATGATACTACAGAAGAGTAGAAATATTAATCATAACATCAACAACAGATTAACAGTTACTATAGGCAACCTTATGTGATACTACAGAGGAATAATAATAATAATAACAACAACAACAGAGTAATTGTTACTATAGGCAGCAGTATGTGATACTACAGAGGAGTAGCAATAACAACAACAACAAGAGTAACAGTTACTATAGGTAGTAGTATGTGATCCTACAGAGTAGTAGTAGTAATAATAAAAAAGTAATAGTTACTAAAGGCAGCAGCATGTGATACTACAGAGGAGTAATAATAATAAAACAGAGTAACAGTTACTATAGGCAGCAGTACATGATACTACAGAGGAGTAATAATAATAATCATAACATCAAGAACAGAGTAACAGTTACGATAGGCAACCTTATGTGATACTACAGAGTAGTAGTAATAATAACAACAACAACACAGTAACAGTTACTATAGGCAGCAGTACATGATACTACAGTGTAGTAGTAGTAATAATAACAGGTTAAAGTTACTATAGGCAGCAGTATGTGATACTACAGAGAAGGAGTAGTAATAATAACAACAACAACAACAGAGTAATGGTTACTATAGGCAGCAGTACGTGATACTACAGAGGAGTAGTAATAACAACAGAGTAACAGTTACTATAGGTAGTAGTATGTGATACTACAGTAGTGTTCACTCTAGCTCCGGCACGAGGCAGGGCGCCGGAGCTAGAGAGGGCACTTTTGTGCGCACGCGTGACCAAGAAGGGGGCGTGGTCATCGAAAAGGGGACGTGTCTATAAGACGCGTCCCCTTTTCGTCACTCTTGGGGCGTGCCCGGCACTTACGGACACGCCAGACAGCCCCCAAGCCCTGCAGACAGGGAGAGTAGATGCAGGGCGCATGCGCCCGGCGTCTATTCTCCGGCGGTGACCGGGTCACCGCACATTTCTACACCCGCGGGACACTGCGACCCGCGGGTGAAGACGGCTCCCGCAGGCTGTTACGGCAGGGCGCTTTTTGCTCTCCTTATGGAGGGCAGGGCGCTTTTTGCCTTCCAGAAAGAGGGCAGGGCGCCGCGCCCCGCTAAAACAGCCTAGCGGGAACGCTATACAGAGTACTAGTAATAACAACAGAGTAACAGTTACTATAGGCAGCAGTACATGATACTACAGAGGAGGAGTAGTAGTAATAATAACAACAAAAACAGAGTAACAGTTACTATAATCAGCAGTACGTGATACTACAAAGGAGTAGCAGTAATAATAACAGAGTAACCGTTACTATAGGCAGCAGTGATACTACAGAGAAGGAATAGTAATAGCTGCAGCAGAATAACAGTTACTATAGGCAACAGTATGTGATACTACAGAGGAATAGTAGTAATAGTAATAACAACAACAGAGAAAAGTTAAAAATACAAAAAAGGCTGAAGAAAATAGCGCTTCCTAAGTGATCTGAAGAGTGAGAAGAGACTGCTGCCAAGGAGAAGAATTTGTGTATTACTTCAAAAACTAATAGAAACAAATTGGCTGCGCTCATTCAATCACGCTAGGTGTGTATATTATAAACCATACTTGGGTATGAAGTGTAAAATTATTTTATTAGACAATCTCATAAACAAATATATTAAAATATTCAGATCTCAAGCGGAGCATATATATGTTCCTACAAAAATTAAGAATACATACATACATACATACATACATATAAAAAACATATAGTTAATAAAAAAAAAGGGATATGATAGGTATAGTCAATTTTTCCTGGTTAGAATGTTGCCAGGCAAAGGAAAAAAGAAAAGAAGAATAAATGTGTCCCTTGGATAATGATACACTGTATCTGTGGCAATTTTGTGGCTAGTGCAACAGTCTGATATAATGTTGCTGTATTAAGTAGGCAACATGAAATGAGCTCACCCGATTTCTTTTCTTGTGTTCTTATGTTGCTGGCTGGTATGACAGCCTGTGATCTGCAGATCAGAAATGCCAATATTCCGTGTGTAACGTTGTATAGATCCCGGTGGCTGCGGCATGTACCGTCGTGTGTCTGTCTCCTTTCATCGCGGGAACTCTCGATGGTAATGCTCCGCTCCGTATCAGGTAATGTATCTCTGCTGTCAGAGCCGCCGGCCGGCTTAGCTGGAAACCTGCTTGTGAGCAGGTGCCTGCGGTCACGTGGAAATGGTATGAACACCAGCGGAGTAACAGGGAAAAGTCACTATAGACAGCAGTACGTGATACTACAAAGTAGTAGTAGTAGTAGTAGTAATAATAATAACAACAACAACAGAGTAACCGTTACTATAGGCAGCAGTACGTGATACTACAAAGTAGTAGTAGTAGTAATAATAACAACAACAACAACAGAGTAACCGTTACTATAGGCAGCAGTACATGATACTACAGAGAAGGAATAGTATATAGCTGCAACAGAGTATCAGTTACTATAGTCAGCAGTATGTGATACTACAGAGTAGTAGTAATAATAACAACAACAGAGTAACCGTTACTATAGTCAGCAGTATGTGATACTACAGAGTAGTAGTAATAATAACAACAACAGAGTAACCGTTACTATAGGCAGCAGTACGTGATACTACAGAGAAGGAATAGTATATAGCTGCAACAGAGTATCAGTTACTATAGTCAGCAGTATGTGATACTACAGAGTAGTAGTAATAATAACTACAAAAGAGTAACTGTTACAATAGGCAGCAGTATGTGATACTACAGAGTAGTAGTAATAATAACAACAGAGTAACAGTTACTATAGGCAGCAGTACGTGATACTACAGAGAAGCAGTAATAATAACAACAACAGAGTAACCGTTACTATAGGCAGCAGTACGTGATACTACAGAGAAGGAATAGTATATAGCTGCAACAGAGTATCAGTTACTATAGTCAGCAGTATGTGATACTACAGAGTAGTAGTAATAATAACTACAACAGAGTAACTGTTACAATAGGCAGCAGTATGTGATACTACAGAGTAGTAGTAATAATAACAACAGAGTAACAGTTACTATAGGCAGCAGTACGTGATACTACAGAGAAGTAGTAGTAATAATAACAACAACAGAGTAACAGTTACTATAGGCAGCAGTACGTGATACTACAGAGAAGTAGTAATAATAACAACAACAGAGTAACAGTTACTATAGGCAGCAGTACGTGATACTACAGAGTAGTAGTAATAATAACAACAACAGAGTAACCGTTACTATAGGCAGCAGTACGTGATACTACAGAGAAGGAATAGTATATAGCTGCAACAGAGTATCAGTTACTATAGTCAGCAGTATGTGATACTACAGAGTAGTAGTAATAATAACTACAACAGAGTAACTGTTACAATAGGCAGCAGTATGTGATACTACAGAGTAGTAGTAATAATAACAACAGAGTAACAGTTACTATAGGCAGCAGTACGTGATACTACAGAGAAGTAGTAGTAATAATAACAACAACAGAGTAACAGTTACTATAGGCAGCAGTACGTGATACTACAGAGAAGTAGTAATAATAACAACAACAGAGTAACAGTTACTATAGGCAGCAGTACGAGATACTACAGAGAAGGAATAGTAATAGCTGCAGCAGAGTAACAGTTACTATAGGCAACAATATATGATACTACAGAGGAATAGTAGTAATAGTAATAACAACAACATGAAAAAGTTACTATAGTCAGCAGTATATGAAACTACAGATGAGTAGTAGTAATAATAACAACAACAGGGAAAAGTTACTATAGGCAGCAGTACGTGATACTACAGAGGAGTAGTAGTAATAATAATATGTAAAAGTTACTATAGGCCGCAGTACGTGATACTACAGAGGAGTAGTAGTAATAATAATATGTAAAAGTTACTATAGGCAGCAGTACGTGATATTACAGAGGAGTAGTAGTAATAATAACAACAGAGTAACCATTACTATAGGCAGCAGTACGTAATACTGCAAAGTAGTAGTAGTAATAATAACAACAACAGAGTTACAATTACTATAGGCAGCAGTACATGATACTACAGAGGAGCAGTAGTAGTAATAATAATAACAACAACAGAGTTAACAGTTACTATAGGCAGCAGGATGTGCTATTACAGAGGAGCAGTAATAATAATAACAATAGGTAAAAATTACTATAGGCAGCAGTACATCATACTACAGAGGAGTAGTAGTAATAACAACAGAGTAACAGTTACTATAGGCAGCAGTACGTGATACTACATAGGAGTAATAATAACAACAACAGGGTAACAGTTACTATAGGCAGCAGTATGTGATACTACAGAGGAGTAGTAATAATAACAACAACAGAGTAACCATTACTATAGGCAGCAGTATGTGATACTACAGGGAAAAGTTACTATAGGCAGCAGTACGTGATACTACAGGGAAAAGTTACAACAGGGAAAAGTTACTATAGGCAGCAGTACGTGATACTACAGAGGAGTAGTAGTAATAATATGTACGTGATACTACATAGGAGTAATAATAACAACAGGGTAACAGTTACTATAGGCAGCAGTATGTGATACTACAGAGGAGTAGTAATAATAACAACAACAGAGTAACCATTACTATAGGCAGCAGTATGTGATACTACAGGGAAAAGTTACTATAGGCAGCAGTACGTGATACTACAGGGAAAAGTTACTATAGGCAGCAGTACGTGATACTACAGGGAAAAGTTACAACAGGGAAAAGTTACTATAGGCAGCAGTACGTGATACTACAGAGGAGTAGTAGTAATAATAATATGTAAAAGTTACTATAGGCAGCAGTACGTGATACTACAGAGGAGTAGTAGTAATAATAATATGTAAAAGTTACTATAGGCAGCAGTACGTGATATTACAGAGGAGTAGTAGTAATAACAACAACAGAGTAACAATTACTATAGGCAGCAGTACATGATACTACAGAGGAGCAGTAGTAGTAATAATAATAACAACAACAGAGTTAACAGTTACTATAGGCAGCAGGATGTGCTATTACAGAGGAGCAGTAATAATAATAACAATAGGTAAAAATTACTATAGGCAGCAGTACGTGATACTACATAGGAGTAATAATAACAACAGGGTAACAGTTACTATAGGCAGCAGTATGTGATACTACAGAGGAGTAGTAGTAATAATAAAAACAACAGGGTAACAGTTACGATAGGCAGCAGTATGTGATACTACAGGAGTAGTAATAATAACAACAGAGTAACTGTTACAATAGGCAGCAGTACGTGATACTAGAGTAGTAATAATAACAACAACAGAGTAACCATTACTATAGGCAGCAGTATGTGATACTACAGGGAAAAGTTACTATAGGCAGCAGTACGTGATACTACAGGGAAAAGTTACAACAGGGAAAAGTTACTATAGGCAGCAGTACGTGATACTACAGAGGAGTAGTAGTAATAATAATATGTAAAAGTTACTATAGGCAGCAGTACGTGATACTACAGAGGAGTAGTAGTAATAATAATATGTAAAAGTTACTATAGGCAGCAGTACGTGATATTACAGAGGAGTAGTAGTAATAATAACAACAGAGTAACCATTACTATAGGCAGCAGTACGTAATACTGCAAAGTAGTAGTAGTAATAATAACAACAGAGTAACAATTACTATAGGCAGCAGTACATGATACTACAGAGGAGCAGTAGTAGTAATAATAATAACAACAACAGAGTTAACAGTTACTATAGGCAGCAGGATGTGCTATTACAGAGGAGTAATAATAACAACAACAGGGTAACAGTTACTATAGGCAGCAGTATGTGATACTACAGAGGAGTAGTAATAATAACAACAACAGAGTAACCATTACTATAGGCAGCAGTATGTGATACTACAGAGGAGTAGTAGTAATAATAAAAACAACAGGGTAACAGTTACGATAGGCAGCAGTATGTGATACTACAGGAGTAGTAATAATAACAACAGAGTAACTGTTACAATAGGCAGCAGTACGTGATACTAGAGGAGTAGTAGTAGTAATAATAACAACAAAAACAGAGTAACAGTTACTATAGGCAGCAGTATGTGATACTACAGAGGAGGAGTAGTAGTAATAATAACAACAGAGGAGCAGTTACTATAGGCAGCAGTACGTGATACTACAGAGAAGGTATAGTAATAGCTGCAGCAGAGTAACAGTTACTATAGGAAACAAAATGTGATACTACAGAGGAATTGTAGTAATAGTAATAACAACAACAGGGAAAAGTTACTATAGGCAGCAGTATGTGATACTACAGAGGAGTAGTAATAATAATAACAATAGGTAAAAGTTACTATAGGCAGCAGTATGTGATACTACAGAGGAGTAGTAGCAATAATAACAAGAGAGTAACAGTTACCATAGGTAGTAGTATGTGATACTACAGAGAAGTAGTAATAACAACAGAGTAATAGTTACTATAGGCAGCAGTATGTGATACTGTAGAGGAGTAGTAATAATAATAACAAGAGAGTAACAGTTACCATAGGTAGTAGTATGTGATACTACAGAGAAGTAGTAATAACAACAGAGTAACCATTACTATAGGCAGCAGTACGTGATACTACAGAGGAGTAGTAGTAGTAATAACAACAACAGAGTAACAGTTACTATAGTCAGCAGTATGTGATACTACAGAGGAGTAGTAGTAGTAATAACAGAGTAACAGTTACTATAGGCAACAGTACGTGATACTACAGAGAAGGTATAGTAATATATAGCAGAGTAACAGTTATTATGGGCAGGAGTACCTGATATTACAGTCAAGAAGGAAAAACAGATTTGAATAATATTTCTGATCCCTATAAGTAATGATTGTTACATATTGGATAAGTGTAGTAACGAAGGCGATTAGTCATTAGTGTAACAGTTGCTACAGGCAGTAATGATACAATGTTGCCACTTAACCCTCCGTAGACATACATCGGGCCAGTGCTGATCTCCGTTAACCCTTTCAAACAGCTGCCGTATTTTACGGAGAGGGAGATTGAGATGTACCAGGGAGCGGTGAGTGAATGTGGGGTCCCAGATAATACTATTCCATGCAAATGTAATGCATGACCTCTTCAGGGGCCCAGGGCACTGGCTCAGTGTATAATATGTTATAGGAGACACTGTGCTTGGTGACTGGGTGGATCATGGGAACACAGGTAAAGGACAGAACATGTATGTACAACGGCCAGGTTATAATGTTATACTGCAGGGTTACTGGTATTATTATTATTTGTTTACCAGTTACTTGCTACGTTACAGTGTCCCAGCCACTCACACTGTAACGTAGCGCTTCACATGCAGATACAGACTCAGTCCCAGCCGCTCACACTGTAACGTAGCGCTTCACATGCAGATACAGACTCAGTCCCAGCCGCTCACACTGTAACGTAGCGCTTCACATGCAGATACAGACTCAGTCCCAGCCGCTCACACTGTAATGTAGCGCTTCACATGCAGATATAGTCGCGGTCACTATAACGTAGCGCTTCACATGCAGATACAGCCTCAGTCCCAGCCGCTCACACTGTAACGTAGCGCTTCACATGCAGATACAGACTCAGTCCCAGCCGCTCACACTGTAACGTAGCGCTTCACATGCAGATACAGACTCAGTCCCAGCCGCTCACACTGTAATGTAGCGCTTCACATGCAGATATAGCCGCGGTCACTATAACGTAGCGCTTCACATGCAGATACAGCCTCAGTCCCAGCCGCTCACACTGTAACGTAGCGCTTCACATGCAGATACAGACTCAGTCCCAGCCGCTCACACTGTAACGTAGCGCTTCACATGCAGATACAGACTCAGTCCCAGCCGCTCACACTGTAACGTAGCGCTTCACATGCAGATATAGCCGCGGTCCCAACCACTCACACTGTAACGTAGCGCTTCACATGCAGATACAGACTCAGTCCCAGCCACTCACACTGTAACGTAGCGCTTCACATGCAGATACAGCCTCAGTCCCAGCCACTCACACTGTAACGTAGCGCTTCACATGCAGATACAGCCTCAGTCCCAGCCACTCACACTGTAACGTAGCGCTTCACATGCAGATACAGCCTCAGTCCCAGCCGCTCACACTGTAACGTAGCGCTTCACATGCAGATACAGACTCAGTCCCAGCCGCTCACACTGTAACGTAGCGCTTCACATGCAGATACAGACTCAGTCCCAGCCGCTCACACTGTAACGTAGCGCTTCACATGCAGATAGACTCAGTCCCAGCCGCTCACACTGTAACGTAGCGCTTCACATGCAGATACAGACTCAGTCCCAGCCGCTCACACTGTAACGTAGCGCTTCACATGCAGATACAGTGTGAGCGGCTGGGACTGAGTCTGTATCTGCATGTGAAGCGCTACTTTACAGTGTGAGCGGCTGGGACTGAGGCTGTAACGTAGCGCTTCACATGCAGATACAGACTCAGTCCCAGCCGCTCACACTGTAACGTAGCGCTTCACATGCAGATACAGACTCAGTCCCAGCCGCTCACACTGTAACGTAGCGCTTCACATGCAGATACAGACTCAGTCCCAGCCGCTCACACTGTAATGTAGCGCTTCACATGCAGATACAGACTCAGTCCCAGCCGCTCATACTGTAACGTAGCGCTTCACATGCAGATATAGCCGCGGTCACTATAACGTAGCGCTTCACATGCAGATACAGCCTCAGTCCCAGCCGCTCACACTGTAACGTAGCGCTTCACATGCAGATACAGACTCAGTCCCAGCCGCTCACACTGTAACGTAGCGCTTCACATGCAGATACAGACTCAGTCCCAGCCGCTCACACTGTAACGTAGCGCTTCACATGCAGATATAGCCGCGGTCCCAACCACTCACACTGTAACGTAGCGCTTCACATGCAGATACAGACTCAGTCCCAGCCACTCACACTGTAACGTAGCGCTTCACATGCAGATACAGCCTCAGTCCCAGCCACTCATACTGTAACGTAGCGCTTCACATGCAGATACAGCCTCAGTCCCAGCCGCTCACACTGTAACGTAGCGCTTCACATGCAGATACAGACTCAGTCCCAGCCGCTCACACTGTAACGTAGCGCTTCACATGCAGATACAGACTCAGTCCCAGCCGCTCACACTGTAACGTAGCGCTTCACATGCAGATAGACTCAGTCCTAGCCGCTCACACTGTAACGTAGCGCTTCACATGTAGATACAGACTCAGTCCCAGCCGCTCACACTGTAACGTAGCGCTTCACATGCAGATATAGCCGCGGTCCCAACCACTCACACTGTAACGTAGCGCTTCACATGCAGATACAGACTCAGTCCCAGCCGCTCACACTGTAACGTAGCGCTTCACATGCAGATACAGACTCAGTCCCAGCCGCTCACACTGTAACGTAGCGCTTCACATGCAGATACAGACTCAGTCCCAGCCGCTCACACTGTAACGTAGCGCTTCACATGCAGATACAGACTCAGTCCCAGCCGCTCACACTGTAACGTAGCGCTTCACATGCAGATACAGCCGCAGTCACACACAGAATATAGGCATGCCGCATATCATTTTAATCACATCACTGTGGGGAAAAAGTCACACGAAAACACGCTGTGCTCTACCAAGTGACATGGCGCTCAAGCGTTATGTGTAACGCCACTTTTAGCGCATGAAGGATAGATGTATGTGGTCACATCTGTAAGACAAGACTCCTTATATAGCGCCAGCATATTCTGTTACGCTTTATCATGTGGAACAAAACCGTTATAAAACAAGACTAGGTAAAAACAACAAGACACAAAGGTGAGAGGGCCCTGCTCGCAGGCTTACAATCTATAGATAATATATTTGCCGGTGAACAGGGCCGGGACAGTGTCTGGTCCTTGGTTTCATTAGTGTAGAAACAATAGGGATGAATGGACATAAATGTGCAGGGAGGGTGGAATTGGGAGCGTACAGCGCTGGTATGTATATATTAGTGTCTGTGGGGGTGTATTTCTGTATTACTGCACTGTGAGTAACACAAGGGCAGAGCAGTTACTGGCTAGGGAAGTTGCCCCTTAGTAGAGCAGTTGCTCTCCGGCTGGATATACTATTAAATCATTCCCAGCATCCGTCTGCGTCCAGATCGATTCTCTCCGACTTCAGCGCAGTCTCACCTGGTACAGTTTACGTAAATGACTATAGATTCTTAATGATTTTGTGTGTTCCCCCTGCAGGCTCAGTATGAAAACCCCCCTCACATCTATGCCCTAGCTGATACTATGTACCGGAACATGCTGATAGACAGTGAGAACCAGTGTGTGATTATCAGGTGAGACCCGGTATATAGATATGTGTATCTCCAACTCTCATTCTCCCTTATATGTAAAATATATATATATATATATATATATATATATATCACTGTACTATCTCACACTGTACCCAATGTAATAATAATAGCGGGAGACACTGGAGACATTGGCTGTATGAGCACTTTCATTTTCTTCACAACTTCAACTTCTATACTCCTCTACCACCCGCTATACTCCTCTACACCCATCTATACCTCTCTACACCCATCTATACTCCTCTACCACCCGCTATACTGCTCTACACCCATCTATACTCCTCTACCACCCGCTATACTGCTCTACACCGATCTATACTCCTCTACACCCATCTATACCTCTCTACACCCTTCTATACTCCTCTACCACCCTTCTATACCTCTCTACACCCATCTATACTCCTCTACCACCCGCTATACTGCTCTACACCCATCTATACTCCTCTACCACCCGCTATACTGCTCTACACCCATCTATACTCCTCTACACCCATCTATACCTCTCTACACCCTTCTATACTCCTCTACCACCCTTCTATACCTCTCTACACCCATCTATACTCCTCTACCACCCTTCTATACCTCTCTACACCCATCTATACTCCTCTACCACCCGTTATACTCATCTACCACCCGCTATACTGCTCTGCACCCCTCTATACTGCTCTACCACCCGTTATACTGCTCTACACCCCTCTATGCTGCTCTACCACCCGCTATACTGCTCTACACCCCTCTATACTGCTCTACCACCCGTTATACTGCTCTACCACCCGCTATACTCCTCTACACCCTTCTATACCTCTCTACATTCCTCTATACTGCTCTACACCCATCTATACTCCTCTACCACCCGCTATACTGCTCTACACCCATCTATACTCCTCTACCACCCGTTATACTGCTCTACACCCATCTATACTCCTCTGCACCCTTCTATACCTCTCTACATTCCTCTATACTGCTCTACACCCATCTATACTCCTCTACCACCCGCTATACTCCTCTACACCCATCTATACCTCTCTACACCCATCTATACTCCTCTACCACCCGCTATACTGCTCTACACCCATCTATACTCCTCTACCACCCGCTATACTGCTCTACACCCATCTATACTCCTCTACACCCATCTATACCTCTCTACACCCTTCTATACTCCTCTACCACCCTTCTATACCTCTCTACACCCATCTATACTCCTCTACCACCCGCTATACTGCTCTACACCCATCTATACTCCTCTACCACCCGCTATACTGCTCTACACCCATCTATACTCCTCTACACCCATCTATACCTCTCTACACCCTTCTATACTCCTCTACCACCCTTCTATACCTCTCTACACCCATCTATACTCCTCTACCACCCTTCTATACCTCTCTACACCCATCTATACTCCTCTACCACCCGTTATACTCATCTACCACCCGCTATACTGCTCTGCACCCCTCTATACTGCTCTGCACCCCTCTATACTGCTCTACCACCCGTTATACTGCTCTACACCCCTCTATGCTGCTCTACCACCCGCTATACTCCTCTACCACCCTTCTATACCTCTCTACACCCATCTATACTCCTCTACCACCCGTTATACTCATCTACCACCCGCTATACTGCTCTACACCCATCTATACTGCTCTGCACCCCTCTATACTGCTCTACCACCCGTTATACTGCTCTACACCCCTCTATACTGCTCTACCACCCGTTATACTGCTCTACCACCCGCTATACTCCTCTACACCCTTCTATACCTCTCTACATTCCTCTATACTGCTCTACACCCATCTATACTCCTCTACCACCCGCTATACTGCTCTACACCCATCTATACTCCTCTACCACCCGTTATACTGCTCTACACCCATCTATACTCCTCTGCACCCTTCTATACCTCTCTACATTCCTCTATACTGCTCTACACCCATCTATACTCCTCTACCACCCGTTATACTCATCTACCACCCATTATACTGCTCTACACCCATCTATACTCCTCTACCACCCGTTATACTCATCTACCACCCGTTATACTGCTCTACACCCATCTATACTCCTCTACCACCCGTTATACTCATCTACCACCCGCTATACTGCTCCTCACCCATCTATACTCCTCTACCACCCGTTATACTGCTCTACACCCTTCTATACTCCTCTACCACCCTTCTATACCTCTCTACACCCATCTATACTCCTCTACCACCCGTTATACTCATCTACCACCCGCTATACTGCTCTACACCCATCTATACTGCTCTGCACCCCTCTATACTGCTCTGCACCCCTCTATACTGCTCTACCACCCGTTCTACTGCTCTACACCCCTCTATACTGCTCTACCACCCGTTATACTGCTCTACCACCCGCTATACTCCTCTACACCCTTCTATACCTCTCTACATTCCTCTATACTGCTCTACACCCATCTATACTCCTCTACCACCCGTTATACTCATCTACCACCCGCTATACTGCTCTACACCCATCTATACTCCTCTACCACCCGTTATACTGCTCTACACCCATCTATACTCCTCTGCACCCTTCTATACCTCTCTACATTCCTCTATACTGCTCTACACCCATCTATACTCCTCTACCACCCGTTATACTCATCTACCACCCGTTATACTGCTCTACACCCATCTATACTCCTCTACCACCCGTTATACTCATCTACCACCCGTCATACTGCTCTACACCCATCTATACTCCTCTACCACCCGTTATACTCATCTACCACCCGCTATACTGCTCTACACCCATCTATACTCCTCTACCACCCGTTATACTGCTCTACACCCATCTATACTCCTCTGCACCCTTCTATACCTCTCTACATTCCTCTATACTGCTCTACACCCATCTATACTCCTCTACCACCCGTTATACTCATCTACCACCCGCTATACTGCTCTACACCCATCTATACTCCTCTACCACCCGTTATACTGCTCTACACCCATCTATACTCCTCTACCACCCGTTATACTCATCTACCACCCGTTATACTGCTCTACACCCATCTATACTCCTCTACCAACCGTTATACTCCTCTACCACCCGCTATACTGCTCTACACCCATCTATACTCTTCTACCACCCGTTATACTGCTCTACACCCATCTATACTCCTCTACCACCCGTTATACTCATCTACCACCCGTTATACTGCTCTACACCCATCTATACTCCTCTACCACCCGTTATACTCATCTACCACCCGTTATACTGCTCTACACCCATCTATACTCCTCTACCACCCGTTATACTCCTCTACCACCCGCTATACTGCTCTACACCAATCTATACTCTTCTACCACCCGTTATACTGCTCTACACCCATCTATACTCCTCTACCACCCGTTATACTCATCTACCACCCGTTATACTGCTCTACACCAATCTATACTCGTCTACCACCCGTTATACTCATCTACCACCCGCTATACTGCTCTACACCCATCTATACTCCTCTACCAACCGTTATACTCCTCTACACCCATCTATACTCTTCTACCACCCGTTATACTGCTCTACACCCATCTATACTCCTCTACCACCCGTTATACTCATCTACCACCCGTTATACTGCTCTACACCCATCTATACTCCTCTACCACCCGTTATACTCATCTACCACCCGTTATACTGCTCTACACCCAACTATACTCCTCTACCACCCGCTATACTGCTCTACACCCATCTATACTCCTCTACTACCCGTTATACTCCTCTACACCCTTCTATACCTCTCTACATTCCTCTATACTGCTCTACACGCATCTATACTCCTCTACCACCCGTTATACTCCTCTACTCCCATCTATACTCCTCTACCACCCGTTATACTCACCTACCACCCGTTATACTACTCTACACCCATCTATACTCCTCTACCACCCATTATACTCACCTACCACCCGTTATACTACTCTACACCCATCTATACTCCTCTACCACCCGTTATACTGCTCTACACCCATCTATACTCCTCTACCACCCGTTATACTGCTCTACACCCATCTATACTCCTCTACCACCCGCTATACTGCTCTACACCCATCTATACTCTTCTACCACCCGTTATACTGCTCTACACCCATCTATACTCCTCTACCACCCGTTATACTCATCTACCACCCGTTATACTGCTCAACACACATCTATACTCCTCTACCACCCGCTATACTGCTCTACACCCATCTATACTCCTCTACCACCCGTTATACTCATCTACCACCCGTTATACTACTTTACACCCATCTATACTCCTCTACCACCCGTTATACTCATCTACCACCCGTTATACTACTTTACACCCATCTATACTCCTCTACCACCCGTTATACTCCTCTACACCCATCTATACTCCTCTACCACCCGTTATACTCACCTACCACTCGTTATACTACTGTACACCCATCTATACTCATCTACCACCCGTTATACTGCTCCACACATCTATACTCCTCTACCACCCGCTATACTGCTCTACACCCATCTATACTCCTCTACCACCCGTTATACTCATCTACCACCCGTTATACTGCTCTACACCCATCTATACTCCTCTACCACCCGTTATACTCATCTACCACCAATTATACTGCTCTACACCCATCTATACTTCTCTACCACCCGTTATACTGCTCTACACCCATCTATACTCCTCTACCACCCGTTATACTGCTCTACACCCATCTATACTCCTCTACCACCCGTTATACTCATCTACCACCCGTTATACTGCTCTACACCCATCTATACTCCTCTACCACCCGTTATACTCATCTACCACCCGGTGTACTGCTCTACACCCATCTATACTCCTCTACCACCCATTATACTCCTCTACACGCATCTATACTCCTCTACCACCCGTTATACTCATCTACCACACGTTATACTGCTCTACACCCATCTATACTCCTCTACCACCCGTTATACTAATCTACCACCCGTTATACTGCTCTACACCCATCTATACTCATCTACCACCCGTTATACTCATCTACCACCTGTTATACTGCTCTACACCCATCTATACTCATCTACCACCCGTTATACTCATCTACCACCCGTTATACTGCTCTACACCCATCTATACTCATCTACCACCCGCTATACTCTACATCCCTCTATACTGGAAAACATTCCTGGACTGCACAACCTGACTATATATATAATGGGAGGTGCTACCTGATGAGACTAATTGCAGGCACAGAAACAGATAAATCTCAGGTGCACAACTCCAATTTATTGATAATATATAAATGCAATAAAATTTTGCAATCAATAAAGGTTTTTAGCATAATCATGGCCAAGGTTATGGGCCTACCCACCATATCCAGGAAACCTCTTTTGGGTAGGTCCCTAACATACTAGGGTTCAAATTCAGAGCGCAGGATCCCCCCAAACAGGCCGAGCTAAACTGCCCCAGGGCACCGCCATAGTAAGAAAAGTGCAGTGTAAAGAGATAGCTAAGAGCAGCCACAGCTGCATATAAAGAATGCTGCCCATAGTAACTGTTACTCTATACTGCTCTACACCCAACTATGCTCCTCTACCACCCGCTATACTCTACACCCGTCTATACTGCTCTACACCCATCTATACTCCTCTACCACCCGCTATACTCTACAGCCAGCTATGCACCTCTACCACCCGCTATACTCTACACCTAGCTATGCTCCTCTACCACCCCTCTATACTGCTCTACATCCCTCTATACTGCTCTGCACCCCTCTATACTACTCTCCACCGATCTATCCTCCTCTGCACCCATCTATACTGCTCTACACCCCTCTATACTGCTCTCCACCGATCTATACTCCTCTGCACCCATCTATACTGCTCTACACCCCTCTATACTACTCTCCACCCCTCTATACTACTCTTCACCCTCTATACTCCTCTCCACCCATCTATACTCCTCTGCACCCATCTATACTGCTCTACACCCCTCTATACTATTCTCCACCCCTCTATACTCCTCTGCACCCATCTATACTGCTCTACACTCCTCTATACTGCTCTCCACCCATCTATACTCCTCTGCACCCATCTATACTGCTCTACACCCCTCTATACTACTCTCCACCCCTCTATACTCCTCTGCACCCATCTATACTGCTCTACACCCCTCTATACTACTCTCCACCCCTCTATACTCCTCTGCACCAATCTATACTGCTCTACACCCCTCTATACTGCTCTCCACCCATCTATACTCCTCTGCACCCATCTATACTGCTCTACACCCCTCTATACTACTCTCCACCCCTCTATACTCCTCTGCACCCATCTATACTGCTCTACACCCCTCTATACTCCTCTATACTGCTCTCCACCCATCTATACTCCTCTGCACCCATCTATACTGCGTTACACCCATCTATACTCTTCTACCACCCGCTTTACTCTACACCCAGCTATGCTCCTCTACCACCCCTCTATACTGCTCTACATCCCTCTATACTGCTCTACATCCCTCTATACTGCTCTATACCCCTCTATACTGCTCTGCACCCCTCTATACTGCTCTGCACCCCTCTATACTCCTCTCCACCCATCTATACTCCTCTGCATCCCTCTATACTCCTCTGCACCCCTCTATACTGCTCTACACCCCTCTATACTCCTCTACCACCCGTTATACTCCTCTACCACCCGTTATACTCCTCTACCACCCATTATACTGCTCTACTACCCCTCTATACTCCTCTGTACCCCTTTATACTCCTCTGTACCCCTTTATACTCCTCTACACCCCTCTATAATCCTCTGCACCCCTCTATACTCCTCTACACCCCTCTATAATCCTCTGCACCCCTCTATACTCCTCTACACCCATCTATACTGCTCTATTCCCCTCTATACTCCTCTAACACCCGCTATACTCTACACCCAGCTGTGCTCCTCTACCACCCCTCTATATACTGCTCTACATCCCTCTATACTGCTCTACATCGCTCTATACTGCTCTACATCGCTCTATACTGCTCTACATCCCTCTATACTGCTCTATACCCCTCTATACTGCTCTGCACCCATCTATACTGTTCTACCACCCCTCTATACTGCTCTACACCTCTCTATACTGCTCTACACCCCTCTATACTGCTCTGCATCCCTCTATACTCCTCTCCACCCATCTATACTCCTCTGCACCCCTCTATACTCCTCTGCACCCCTCTATACTGCTCTACACCCCTCTATACTCCTCTGCACCCCTCTATACTGCTCTACACCCCTCTATACTGCTCTACCTCCCGTTATACTCCTCTACCACCTGTTATACTGCTCTACACCCATCTATACTCCTCTACCACCCGCTATACTCTACACCCAGCTATGCTCCTCTACCACCCATCTATACTCCTCTACCACCCGCTATACTCTACACCCAGCTATGCTCCTCTACCACCCGTTATACTCCTCTGCACCCATCTATACTGCTCTACACCCCTCTATACTGCTCTACCATCCGTTATGCTCCTCTACCACCCGCTACACTGCTCTACACCCCTCTATACTGCTCTCCACCCCTCTATACTCCTCTGCACCCATCTATACTGCTCTACACCCCTCTATACTCCTCTATACTGCTCTCCACCCATCTATACTCCTCTGCACCCATCTATACTGCTTTACACCCATCTATACTCTTCTACCACCCGCTTTACTCTACACCCAGCTATGCTCCTCTACCACCCCTCTATACTGCTCTACATCCCTCTATACTGCTCTACATCCCTCTATACTGCTCTGCACCCCTCTATACTGCTCTGCACCCCTCTATACTCCTCTGCATCCCTCTATACTCCTCTGCACCCCTCTATACTGCTCTACACCCCTCTATACTGCTCTACCACCCGTTATACTCCTCTACCACCCGTTATACTCCTCTACCACCCGTTATACTGCTCTACCACCCCTCTATACTCCTCTGTACCCCTTTATACTCCTCTGTACCCCTTTATACTCCTCTACACCCCTCTATAATCCTCTGCACCCCTCTATACTCCTCTACACCCCTCTATACTCCTCTACACCCCTCTATAATCCTCTGCACCCCTCTATACTCCTCTACACCCATCTATACTGCTCTATTCCCCTCTATACTCCTCTAACACCCGCTATACTCTACACCCAGCTGTGCTCCTCTACCACCCCTCTATATACTGCTCTACATCCCTCTATACTGCTCTACATCGCTCTATACTGCTCTACATCCCTCTATACTGCTCTATACCCCTCTATACTGCTCTGCACCCATCTATACTGTTCTACCACCCCTCTATACTGCTCTACACCTCTCTATACTGCTCTACACCCCTCTATACTGCTCTGCATCCCTCTATACTCCTCTCCACCCATCTATACTCCTCTGCACCCCTCTATACTCCTCTGCACCCCTCTATACTGCTCTACACCCCTCTATACTCCTCTGCACCCCTCTATACTGCTCTACACCCCTCTATACTGCTCTACCTCCCGTTATACTCCTCTACCACCTGTTATACTGCTCTACACCCATCTATACTCCTCTACCACCCGCTATACTCTACACCCAGCTATGCTCCTCTACCACCCATCTATACTCCTCTACCACCCGCTATACTCTACACCCAGCTATGCTCCTCTACCACCCGTTATACTCCTCTGCACCCATCTATACTGCTCTACACCCCTCTATACTGCTCTACCATCCGTTATGCTCCTCTACCACCCGCTACACTGCTCTACACCCCTCTATACTGCTCTACACCCCTCTATACTGCTCTACACCCCTCTATACTGCTCTACACCCATCTATACTGCTCTACTCCCCTCTATACTGCTCTCCACCCATCTATGTTCCTCTACTACCCGCTATACTCTACACCCAGCTATGCTCCTCTACCACCCCTCTATACTCCTCTGCACCCATCTATACTGCTCTACACCCCTCTATACTGCTCTACCACCCGTTATACTCCTCTACCACCCGTTATACTCCTCTACCACCCGTTACACTGCTCTGCACCCATCTATACTCCTCTGCACCCCTCTATGCTGCTCTACACCCCTCTATACTGCTCTACACCCATCTATACTCCTCTACCACCCCTCTATACTGCTCTACACCCCTCTATACTGCTCTACACCCCTCTATACTGCTCTGCACCCCTCTATACTGCTCTACCACCCGTTATACTGCTCTACACCCCTCTATACTGCTCTACCACCCGTTATACTGCTCTACACCCCTCTATACTGCTCTACCACCCGCTATACTGCTCTACACCCATCTATACTCTTCTACCACCCGTTATACTGCTCTACACCCATCTATACTCCTCTACCACCCGTTATACTCATCTACCACCCGTTATACTGCTCTACACCCATCTATACTGCTCTGCACCCCTCTATACTGCTCTGCACCCCTCTATACTGCTCTACCACCCGTTATACTGCTCTACACCCCTCTATACTGCTCTACCACCCGCTATACTGCTCTACACCCATCTATACTGCTCTACACCCATCTATACTGCTCTACACCCCTCTACACTGCTCTGCACCCCTCTATACTGCTCTACACCCCTCTATACTGCTCTACCACCCGCTATACTGCTCTACACCCATCTATACTGCTCTACACCCATCTATACTCTTCTACCACCCATTATACTGCTCTACACCCATCTATACTCATCTACCACCCATCTATACTCATCTACCACCCATCTATACTGCTCTACACCCCTCTATACTGCTCTGCACCCCTCTATACTGCTCTACCACCCTCTATACTGCTCTACCACCCTCTATACTGCTCTACACCCCTCTATACTGCTCTACACCCCTCTATACTGCTCTACACCCCTCTATACTGCTCTGCACCCCTCTATACTGCTCTACCACCCGTTATACTGCTCTACACCCCTCTATACTGCTCTACCACCTGTTATACTGCTCTACACCCATCTATACTCCTCTACCACCCCTCTGTACTGCTCTACACCCATCTATGCTCCTCTACCACCCGCTATACTCCTCTGTACCCTCTATACTGCTGTACACCCATCTATACTCCTCTACCACCCATTAGATTGTAAGCTCTCACGAGCAGGGCCCTCGTCCCTCATGTGCTTCTCCTATCCCTACTTATAGTATCATTTACTCCTAACTTCCCAATTGGCACCCAACATTTGGTTGCTGAGGCCCTGCTGCTTGTGTTATGCAGCTAAGCTATGTGTATAAACTATGTCCTTGTCCTGCATTGTTTTGTATTACTATTAACTGCTTTTTTTGTGTGCTCATTTATATATTATGTAAGGCGCTGCGGAACCTTTGTGGTGCCATATAAATAAAGGATAATAATAATTGTACTCCTCTACATTCCTCTGTACTCCTATACCACATAACTATACTCATCTACACCTCTCTATACTTCCCTAACCCCCCATACTGCTATAAACCCTTATAAGCTCCTCTACATTCCTCTATACTACTCTGAACCAATTATACTGCGCTACACCACTCTCTGCTCCTTTATCCCCATCTGTACTCCTCTACACTGACCTACAGCCCCTTATACTTATCTATACTGCTCTACTCCTCTACACCCCACTATACTGATCTACAACCCCCTATACTTCTCTAAACTGCTCTACACCACTCTATGCTCCTCTAGACCCCACTATACTGCTCTGCACCCCTCTATACTCCTCTGCACCCACTACAATTCTCTATTCTGCTCTACACCCTATAAACCCCTCCACACTCCTTAATATATGTGTCTCCCTGGTCATAGAGGGAGTCGCTAAACTGGTGTACTATACATATTGACCACTCCTGTTACCTACACATACTGACCACTCCTGTTACCTACACATACTGACCACCCCTGTTACCTACACATACTGTCCACTCCTGTTACCTACACATACTGTCCACTCCTGTTACCTACACATACTGTCCACTCCTGTTACCTACACATACTGTCCACTCCTGTTACCTACACATACTGACCACTCCTGTTACCTACACATACTGACCACTCCTGTTACCTACACATACTGACCACTCCTGTTACCTACACATACTGACCACCCCTGTTACCTACACATACTGTCCACTCCTGTTACCGACACCTACTGACCACTCCTGTTACCTACACATACTGACCACTCCTGTTACCTACACATACTGACCACCCCTGTTACCTACACATACTGACCACCCCTGTTACCTACACATACTGTCCACTCCTGTTACCTACACATACCGTCCACTCCTGTTACCTACACATACCGACCACTCCTGTTACCGACACATACCGACCACTCCTGTTACCTACACATACTGACCACTCACCAGGTATCAGTAATCGCGATGCAATTTTAAGTGAGAATTGTATAATTGTTTATGCTGATTTTTTAGTCCTGTAATGCAGGGCTCCCATTTATAAAGAGTAAGGGGCTGGCTTTGCATAGTAGAAGTGTCACAATGAAGTCCCGACTGATAAAGTACCCTTCTCAATTCTATTCCCTTTGGGTTAAGTTGGGAAACCCACTAGTTCTCCTTAGGGCGCAGAGATTGGGCACCCTTCGGCGGCGTCCCTACATTCATTTTTACATCTCGTCTTTAGTAAAGTGTCTACTATCCGCAGACAATATATTGGGCGCGATTCAATTAAAGGCAAAGTGAATAGTGCCGGGAATGGGCTCCCGGAGCTATTCAATTCTGCGAGAAGTTAGGTCGGGGAAGGCTTGTTCTCGCACCGAAACACCCTGTTTAAGGCGCGAGAAGGAACCTTCCCCGACCTAACTTCCCGGCACGATACTGTTTTACCGGTGATAAGGGCAAAAAACAGAATCGCGCCTGGACTTTTGTCGGAATTCTGCTCGCATCCTCGGAGGGATGCGAGAAGAAATCCTTAGTCGGGCTTAGCAGCGCATATTAATTGAATAGCTCTGGGAGCTGATTCCCGCCGCTATTCACTTCACGTTGAATAGAACCGTGCCCATTGTGTGTGTTCAATTAATGAGTCACTTTGATGATAGGTGTGAATAATAATATATATGATTTTGTATTATTTATAGGGTAACACAGCTATTAACACTGTCTATAATATATTGTGTCTTCTGCAGCGGGGAAAGTGGGGCCGGGAAGACGGTCGCTGCAAAGTATATAATGGGATATATCTCCAAAGTGTCGGGCGGAGGACCCAAAGTGCAGGTATTGGGGGTGCTTGGGCTGTCCTAATTTATATCAGCTGGAACAGGGATTGTGCTGCCCACTCAGGATAATTCCAATTATAGCAGAGAATATAAAAATGTAACATATTACTTTTCCCACTATATCGCCTCATTTCGTTTGAGGCGATATAGTGGGAAAAGTAGATTTTGTATTTAAAGTACATACATTGCATAAACACGTTAATGGCAGCCACTGTTTATGCTTAACAAATATTCATGAGTTTCAGCCTATCCAGTCACTAGGAACCAGTGACATCACTGAGAGTGCAGCCTATCCAGTCACTAGGAACCAGTGACATCACTGAGAGTACAGCCTATCCAGTCACTAGGAGCCAGTGACATCACTGAGAGTGTAGCCTATCCAGTCATTAGGAGCCAGTGACATCACTGAGAGTGCAGCCTATCCAGTCACTAGGAACCAGTGACATCACTGAGAGTACAGCCTATCCAGTCACTAGGAGCCAGTGACATCACTGAGAGTGTAGCCTATCCAGTCATTAGGAGCCAGTGACATCACTGAGAATGCAGCCTATCCAGTCACTAGGAGCCAGTGACATCACTGTGAATGCAGCCTATCCAGTCACTAGGAGCCAGTGACATCACTGAGAGTGCAGCCTATCCAGTCACTAGGAGCCAGTGACATCACTGGGAGTGCAGCCTATCCAGTCACTAGGAGCCAGTGACATCACTGAGAGTGCAGCCTATCCAGTCACTAGGAACCAGTGACATCACTGAGAGTGCAGCCTATCCAGTCACTAGGAACCAGTGACATCACTGAGAGTACAGCCTATCCAGTCACTAGGAACCAGTGACATCACTGAGAGTGCAGCCTATCCAGTCACTAGGAACCAGTGACATCACTGAGAGTACAGCCTATCCAGTCACTAGGAACCAGTGACATCACTGAGAGTACAGCCTATCCAGTCATTAGGAGCCAGTGACATCACTGAGAATGCAGCCTATCCAGTCACTAGGAGCCAGTGACATCACTGTGAATGCAGCCTATCCAGTCACTAGGAGCCAGTGACATCACTGAGAGTGCAGCCTATCCAGTCACTAGGAGCCAGTGACATCACTGAGAGTGCAGCCTATCCAGTCACTAGGAGCCAGTGACATCACTGAGAGTGCAGCCTATCCAGTCACTAGGAGCCAGTGACATCACTGAGTGCAGCCTATCCAGTCAATAGGAGCCAGTGACATCACTGAGAATGCAGCCTATCCAGTCACTAGGAGCCAGTGACATCACTGAGAGTGCAGCCTATCCAGTCACTAGGAGCCAGTGACATCACTGAGAGTGCAGCCTATCCAGTCACTAGGAGCCAGTGACATCACTGAGAGTGCAGCCTATCCAGTCACTAGGAGCCAGTGACATCACTGAGTGCAGCCTATCCAGTCACTAGGAGCCAGTGACATCACTGAGTGTAGCCTATCCAGTCAATAGGAGCCAGTGACATCACTGAGAATGCAGCCTATCCAGTCACTAGGAGCCAGTGACATCACTGTGAATGCAGCCTATCCAGTCACTAGGAAGCATGATGTTGCTGGTCAGTGGATATATTGTATTTGATGTATGCATAAAACGTCGGCTGTAGTGGTGAGTGATTACACCAACTTTTTATACTATATTATGAAGACCTTTAGGAGCTATACAAAACAATGTTATGGTAGGAGTATAGTAAATTGGCACTTAACCAGCCATACTGCGTTCAGTTCCTGTCCTAATCTCTGTGTGCTGGGGCAGAGCCACTGAGGTGTCGGTATCCCACGATATGAGTCACTACATTTGTCACCTGCTGTCCCCACAGAACGTGAAGGACATTATACTCAAGTCGAACCCTTTGCTGGAAGCATTCGGAAATGCGAAGACCGTCAGAAACAACAATTCCAGCAGATTTGTAAGTAATCGGAGCAGTTTCCCATTAAACAGCCTTACAGGTCTGAATCACCGCAATGGTACAGGAGGAGGCGCAGTGGGAGGAGTTCTAACACTTGTAATACATGTTGAACAAGTAGATATCAGACATAGGACAGGTTGGGTATTGCCGGATGTCACCGCGCAGTGTGTGATAACGTTCACGTGATTCTGCCACTCACCTGACTGGGCATCGGGGATGGCATAAGGGTGAAAGCTGGAAGGGCTGGCACAATGGTGACAAATCACACGGTGTACGAGGAACAACCTACACTCACATGTACTGACTGGCGGGGAGAGGAATATGCCTTATTAACATAGCCAGACAAATCAAGGCAACCTCCATTACTAATACTGTAATAATCTGCAGGTCACTAGGAGACGTCAGTAATAATCTGCAGAATATATCACTATGTACCTGTCAGGGGCTAGATGGGACAGAGCAATGTTCTGCAGATCACTAGAGAGGTCAGTAATGTAATAATCTGCAGAATATATCACTATGTACCTGTCAGGGGGTAGATGGGACAGAGCAATGTTCTGCAGATCCCTAGAGAGGTCAGTAATGTAATAATCTGCAGAATATATCACTATGTACCTGTCAGGGGGTAGATGGGACAGAGCAATGTTCTGCAGATCACTAGAGAGGTCAGTAATATAATAATCTGCAGAATATATCACTATGTACCTGTCAGGGGGTAGATGGGACAGAGCAATATTCTGCAGATCACTAGAGAGGTCAGTAATGTAATAATCTGCAGAATATATCACTATGTACCTGTCAGGGGGTATATAGGACAGAGCAATGTTCTGCAGATCACTAGAGAGGCCAGTAATGAAATAATCTGCAGAATATATCACTATGTACCTGTCGGAGTATACAGAGTAGAGCAATGTCCTGCAGATCATTAGTACATTATTATAGTGATGCTGTGTCGGCTCCTCGCAGTGCTCTGTGTCTATGTCACCAATGGTAGCTGCTCCTCTCTTTCAGGGTAAATACTTTGAAATCCAGTTCAGCCGAGGGGGTGAGCCGGACGGGGGAAAGATCTCAAACTTCCTGCTGGAGAAATCCCGTGTGGTGAATCAGAACACGGGAGAGAGAAACTTTCACATCTTCTATCAGGTGAGTCCTGAAAGTGAGCAGCCATGAGACATGTGGGTTACAGGTGAGGAGAGGGCGATGCCTTGCCTCATGCATAGATGCAGAGCTGCCGTGTGGCTGAGGTGGAGTGGCCGCACCATGTCGGAGGGGTGCTGGGCTTGGCCATCGGCACTCTCACAGTTACTACAGGGGTAGTATTTAATGTAAAGTGGTTATCCTGCAATGCGATGCCTGACAGCGTCCCTGGCGGCAGTACAGCTTCCAGCCAGTTCAGCGCTTTTTACCACTATGCCACAGAGCTTACAGTCCACACTGTACTTATTCCCGTGTACCACAGCTTCTGGAAGGTGCCACTGCCGAGGACCGGGAGAATTTGGGTATCACCACCCCGGATTATTACTTTTACCTCAACCAGTCGGCTGTTTATCACGTGGACGATGTCAGTGACAAGAAGGAGTTTGCAGAAACCATGGTGAGTGATTGCGGAGCAGTAATTAGCGGGATGACTGTCCTGTGTTTAGCTGTTTGATGGGGGTACCAGCCTCATGTACTCATGCTGTGACATTCTCTCCATCCTGTGTGACCTTCATTTACCATGCTCTTTGTGCCTCTATTCCCTCCTGACAGGCAGCCATGGATGTGGTTGGCCTCTCCCATGAGGATCAGACCTTCGTGCTGCAGATAGTCGCTGGAATCCTGCACCTAGGGAATATTGCATTTAAGGAGAGTGGCAATTACGCTGTGGTGGAGAGTGGAGACTGTGAGTTAGCTCTGGGGTCACTACTGTATAATACAGGAGCATTGCTCTGTGAGGCGAACAAGCAATAAGTACCCATGTCCCTGGTGACTAGTGTACAGTACAGCACCATGTCCCTGGTGACTAGTGTACAGTACAGCACCATGTCCCTGGTGACTAGTGTACAGTACAGCACCATGTCCCTGGTGACTAGTGTACGGTACAGCACCATGTCACTGGTGACTAGTGTAGAGTATAGCACAATGTCCCTGGTGACTAGTGTACAGTACAGCACCATATCCCTGGTGACTAGTGTACAGTACAGCACCATGTCCCTGGTGACTAGTGTACAGTACAGCACCATGTCCCTGGTGACTAGTGTACAGTACAGCACCATATCCCTGGTGACTAGTGTACAGTACAGCACCATGTCCCTGGTGACTAGTGTACAGTACCATGTCCCTGGTGACTAGTGTACAGTACAGCACCCTGTCCCTGGTGACTAGTGTACAGTACAGGACCCTGTCCCTGGTGACTAGTGTACAGTTCTGCACCCTGTCCCTGGTGACTAGTGTACAGTACATCACCCTGTCCCTGGTGACTAGTGTACAGTACAGCACCCTGTCCCTGGTGACTAGTGTACAGTACATCACCCTGTCCCTGGTGACTAGTGTACAGTACAGCACCCTGTCCCTGGTGACTAGTGTACAGTACAGCACCCTGTCCCTGGTGACTAGTGTACAGTACAGCACCCTGTCCTTGGTGACTAGTGTACAGTACAGCACCATGTCCCTGGTGACTAGTGTACAGTACAGCACCATGTCCCTGGTGACTAGTGTACAGTACAGCACCATATCCCTGGTGACTAGTGTACAGTACAGCACCATATCCCAGGTAACTAGTGTACAGTACAGCACCATATCCCCGGTGACTAGTGTACAGTACAGCACCATATCCCAGGTAACTAGTCATTCCCCTGGTGACAAGTGTACAATACAGCACCAATTCCCTGGTGTGGGTAGTAGTATGTGAGGATGGATGAGGAAGGATATGGATAATGTGGGTAGTAGTAGTAGTACAACAGACTGTAGAGAGATAAGGAATGTGTATATAAGGAGATATCGCTTGTATTGCTCCCCATTGGATCCATCAGTTATAATTATACCCATCTCCTTACAGTCCTAGCATTCCCCGCCTATCTGCTCGGCATTGACCAGTCCCGTTTGCAGGAGAAGTTGACAAGTCGAAAAATGGACAGTAAATGGGGTGGGAAATCGGAGGTGATTGATGTCACTTTGAATGTGGAGCAGACATGTTTCACCCGTGATGCACTCTCCAAAGCCCTGTACACGCGACTCTTTGATTACCTGGTGGAGGTACATAACGTACTGTCCATGTCTGTGTGTATAACGTACTGTCCATGTCTGTGTGTAATGTGACGCCCCCGTCTCTGTGTGTGTAATGCCACGCCCCCGTCTCTGTGTGTAATGTGACGCCCCCGTCTCTGTGTGTAACGCCACGCCCCCGTCTCTGTGTGTAACGCCACGCCCCCGTCTGTGTGTAACGCGACGCCCCCGTCTCTGTGTGTGTAATGTGACGCCCCCGTCTCTGTGTGTGTAATGTGACGCCCCCGTCTCTGTGTGTGTAATGTGACGCCCCCGTCTCTGTGTGTGTAATGTGACGCCCCCGTCTCTGTGTGTGTAATGCGACGCCCCCGTCTCTGTGTGTAATGCGACGCCCCCGTCTGTGTGTAATGCGATGCCCCCGTCTGTGTGTAATGTGATGCCCCCGTCTCTGTGTGTAATGTGACGCCCCCGTGTCTGTAATGTGACGCCCCCGTCTGTGTGTAATCTGACGCCCCCGTCTCTGTGTATAATGTGATGACCCCGTCTCTGTGTGTAATGTGACGCCCCCGTCTCTGTGTGTAACGTCACGCCCCCGTCTCTGTGTGTAACGTCACGCCCCCGTCTGTGTGTTAGGCGACGCCCCCGTCTCTATGTGTAACGCGACGCCCCCGTCTCTGTGTGTGTAACGCGACGCCCCCGTCTCTGTGTGTGTAATGTGACGCCCCCGTCTCTGTGTGTAATGTCACGCCCCCGTCTCTGTGTGTGTAATGTGACGCCCCCGTCTCTGTGTGTGTAATGTGACGCCCCCGTCTCTGTGTGTAAGGTGACGCCCCCGTCTCTGTGTGTGTAAGGTGACGCCCCCGTCTCTGTGTGTGTAAGGTGACGCCCCCGTCTCTGTGTGTAATGTCACGCCCCCGTCTCTGTGTGTGTAATGTGACGCCCCCGTATCTGTGTGTAATGTCACACCCCCGTCTCTGTGTGTAACGTGACGCCCCCGTCTCTGTGTGTAACGCGACGCCCCCGTCTCTGTGTGTAATGTGACGCCCCAGTCTCTGTGTGTGTAATGTGACGCCCCCGTCTGTGTGTGTAATGTGACGCCCACGTCTCTGTGTGTAATGCGACGCCCCCGTCTCTGTGTGTAATGTGATGCCCCCGTCTCTGTGTGTGTAATGTGACGCCCCCGTCTCTCTGTGTGTAATGTGACGCCCCCGTCTGTGTGTAATGTGATGCCCCCGTCTCTGTGTGTAATGTGACGCCCCCGTGTCTGTAATGTGACGCCCCCGTCTGTGTGTAATCTGACGCTTCTGGCTGTGTGTAATGCGACGCCCCCGTCTCTGTGTGTAATGTGACGCCCCCGTGTCTGTAATGTGACGCCCCCGTCTGTGTGTAATCTGACGCTTCTGGCTGTGTGTAATGCGACGCCCCCGTCTTTGTGTATAATGTGATGACCCCGTCTCTGTGTGTAATGTGATGACCCCGTCTCTGTGTGTAATGTGACGCCCCCGTATCTGTGTGTAATGTGACGCCCCCGTCTCTGTGTGTTAGGCAACGCCCCCGTCTCTGTGTGTAACGCGACGCCCCCGTCTCTGTGTGTAATGTCACGCCCCCGTCTGTGTGTAATGTCACGCCCCCGTCTCTGTGTGTGTAATGTGACGCCCCCGTCTCTGTGTGTGTAATGTGACGCCCCCGTCTCTGTGTGTGTAATGTCACGCCCCCGTCTCTGTGTGTGTAATGTGACGCCCCCGTCTCTGTGTGTAATGTGACGCCCACGTCTCTGTGTGTGTAATGTCACGCCCCCGTCTCTGTGTGTAATGTGACGCCCACGTCTCTGTGTGTGTAATGTCACGCCCCCGTCTCTGTGTATAATGCTCCGGTTTCTCTAGGCTGTTAACAAAGCTATACAGAAGGACACTGAAGAATACAACATTGGGGTTCTCGATATCTATGGATTTGAGATATTTCAGGTAAGCAGAGTACAAGTGTATATGGGATATATTTACTACAGTGCAGGTTTTTATTTATTAAGATTCAAGCTATTATATTCTAGGCAGTGCTAGATAAATAAGTAGAATCTGACTGGTTGCTATGGGCAACATCTTCACTAATAAAAACCTGCACTTTAGTAAATATACCCCCTATGAGTCAAGAACTAGGATATCTGTATACACGAGCTACATACAGCCGTCTTGGTGTATATGAGAGGCGTGATAGGGATATTGGTGCGAGTCACAATTGTTGCCACGCTGATTATAAGATGCGTGTACAGTGGCAATGCATGCCAGGTGCCTGGGGTTGGAGGTAGTGGTGTATACAAGTGTGTGCGGAAAGGTGTCTGTATATATAAGTGGGCGGTAGTAGTGTATATAAGATATCGATATGGGCGATGTAGCTATATATATATATATATATATATATATCATAATGCATCAGGGTTAGGTAGCAGTGTACAAGACGCATGGTGCGGGCTTTATAAGTGCATACGAGACGCATGGGGCGGGCGGTATAAGTGCATACAAGACGCATGGGGCGGGCGGTATAAGTGCATACAAGACGCATGGGGCAGGCGGTATAAGCCCATACAAGATGCATGGGGCGGGCGGTATAAGTGCGTACGTGACGCATGGGGCGGGCAGTAGCAGTGCATACAAGATGCATGGGGCGGGCGGTATAAGTGCATACAAGATGCATGGGGCGGGCGGTATAAGTGCATACAAGATGCATGGGGCAGGCAGTAGCAGTGCATACAAGATGCATGGGGCAGGCAGTAGCAGTGCATACAAGATGCATGGGGCGGGCGGTATAAATGCATACAAGATGCATGGGGCGGGCGGTATAAGTGCATACAAGACGCATGGGGCGGGCGGTATAAGTGCATACAAGACGCATGGGGCGGGCGGTATAAGTGCATACAAGAGAATTTGTCTCTGCTCCATCTTATGTCTCTCTCTCTCTCATACAGAAAAACGGCTTTGAGCAGTTCTGTATTAATTTTGTGAATGAAAAACTCCAGCAAATCTTTATTGAGCTGACACTGAAGGCTGAACAGGTGAGAGAACATCTGTCTGTGCTCTGTACATGTGAGACACATGGGGGCCTGATCACCACCATCGGGATTACCTACCTTTCTCCATCAGGCCCATGGTACTGTTTGTATGTAAGAAATGCCAGATATTCTGTGTACTAATAATCTGATTGCCCTGAATGGTATATTACAGGGTAAAATGCATTAGTGGAGATTTTATTGGTGATGTAAATATTATTTTGTATAGAGAGAAATAACTCTGGCATAATCTGCAATGATTTAGTAATGGGTTTCCTTACAGCCCATGGCTTCCATCACCCTCCAACAGAGTCCTGTGACTGGGGGATCCACTGACCCGTCTCTCGTCTCTTACAGGAGGAGTACGTGCAGGAAGGGATCCGCTGGAATCCAATTGAGTATTTTAACAACAAAATTGTGTGTGACCTTATAGAGAACAAAGTGGTGAGTTACTGTGTGCGTTGGGGGTGAGGGGACATTACAGTGGCCTGGTGTCTTGTAGTTTGGGCTGGATAATTCCAGGTGACAGTGACTCTATATTTAATGGTCCAGGGTGTAATGATCATGTTGCAGTTGCTCCTGACCACGTCTAATGCCGGTGGAATGGGTCAGGGGGCACCGGGGCAGATGCTGACATCCCTCCATTTTCTTCTTATTCCAGAGCCCTCCGGGAGTAATGAGCATCTTGGATGATGTCTGTGCCACAATGCACGCCAAGGGCGAGGGCGCAGACCAGACACTGATTCAGAAACTGCAGTCTGCTATTGGCAGCCATGAACATTTCAACAGCTGGAATAAAGGATTTATTATCCACCATTATGCGGGAAAGGTGAGGAAGCCCAGAGACCTGCGGCACAGCACAATGTGTACCCGCGGCACAGCGCTATGTGTACCCGCGGCACAGCGCTATGTGTACCCGCGGCACAGCGCTATGTGTACCCGCGGCACAGCGCTATGTGTACCCGCGGCACAGCACTATGTGTACCCGCGGCACAGCGCTGTTAGGATGAGAGATACGAGGGGGTGACAGGAGGGCAGGAATAACGGGTGTAGACCCCAGAGTTATTAGCTTGAGGGGGTGTGTGGACCTCAGTGTAATGGGCTGGATAGACTGAGGGGGGTGTGAGGACCTCAGTGTAATGGGCTGGATAGACTGAGGGGGGGTGTGGTCCTCAGTGTAATGGGCTGGTTAGACTGAGGGGGTGTGTGGACCTCAGTGTAATGGGCTGGTTAGACTGAGGGGGTGTGAGGACCTCAGTGTAATGGGCTGGATAGACTGAGGGGGTGTGAGGACCTCAGTGTAATGAGCTGGATAGACTGAGGGGGTGTGAGGACCTCAGTGTAATGGGCTGGATAGACTGAGGGGGGGTGTGGTCCTCAGTGTAATGGGCTGGAGAGACTGAGGGGGTGTGTGGTCCTCAGTGTAATGGGCTGGATAGACTGAGGGGGTGTGAGGACCTCAGTGTAATGGGCTGGATAGACTGAGGGGGTGTGAGGACCTCAGTGTAATGGGCTGGATAGACTGAGGGGGTGTGAGGACCTCAGTGTAATGGGCTGGATAGACTGAGGGGGTGTGAGGACCTCAGTGTAATGGGCTGGATAGACTTAGGGGGGGTGTGGTCCTCAGTGTAATGGGCTGGATAGACTGAGGGGGGGTGTGAGGACCTCAGTGTAATGGGCTGGATAGACTGAGGGGGTGTGTGGTCCTCAGTGTAATGGGCTGGATAGACTGAGGGGGTGTGAGGACCTCAGTGTAATGGGCTGGATAGACTGAGGGGGGGTGTGGTCCTCAGTGTAATGGGCTGGATAGACTGAGGGGGGGTGTGAGGACCTCAGTGTAATGGGCTGGATAGACTGAGGGGGGGTGTGAGGACCTCAGTGTAATGGGCTGGATAGACTGAGGGGGGGTGTGAGGACCTCAGTGTAATGGGCTGGATAGACTGAGGGGGTGTGTGGTCCTCAGTGTAATGGGCTGGATAGACTGAGGGGGTGTGTGGTCCTCAGTGTAATGGGCTGGATAGACTGAGGGGGTGTGAGGACCTCAGTGTAATGGGCTGGATAGACTGAGGGGGTGTGAGGACCTCAGTGTAATGGGCTGGATAGACTGAGGGGGGGTGTGGTCCTCAGTGTAATGGGCTGGATAGACTGAGGGGGGGTGTGGTCCTCAGTGTAATGGGCTGGTTAGACTGAGGGGGTGTGTGGACCTCAGTGTAATGGGCTGGATAGACTGAGGGGGGGTGTGGTCCTCAGTGTAATGGGCTGGATAGACTGAGGGGGTGTGAGGACCTCAGTGTAACGGGCTGGATAGACTGAGGGGGTGTGTGGACCTCAGTGTAATGGGCTGGATAGACTGAGGGGGGGTGTGGTCCTCAGTGTAATGGGCTGGATAGACTGAGGGGGGGTGTGAGGACCTCAGTGTAATGGGCTGGATAGACTGAGGGGGTGTGTGGTCCTCAGTGTAATGGGCTGGATAGACTGAGGGGGTGTGAGGACCTCAGTGTAATGGGCTGGATAGACTGAGAGGGTGTGAGGACCTTAGTGTAATCGGCTGGATAGACTGAGGGGGAGTGTGGACCTTAGTGTAATGGGCTGGTTAGACTGAGGGGGTGTGAGGACCTCAGTATAATGGGCTGAATTGACTGAGGGGATAGACTGAGCCAATTAAGCTGCGTCCAAAGATGCAGTTGCTGGCTTAGACATGCCCCCAAAACGGACTTGACACGCCTGCGCTGTAAACGCCACTCCCCGTCACTGCCCTTAAACGGTTGCAGCCTGTCTAAAACCACACTGTGACCGCTGTCGCAAGATCATGGTGGCACCTGTGCAGTGTGGCTGAGACACACGCACACAACACAAAACATCGCAGCCCACCTCTGCCTCATGCCTAAATCTTACAGCTACTTTTCCACCTTCCAGGTCTCATACGATGTTAATGGATTTTGTGAGCGGAATAGAGACGTCCTGTTCACAGATCTGATCGAGCTGATGCAGAGCAGTGAGATGTGAGTACTTTATCCCATCTTCCTAATGCAGCCAACTCAGTCTCCTATGCCCCTCCTTCAATGCTCCAACCCCATCCTGCCACACCCACTCCAAACCACTCCCCCAACGCTTTAACTCCATTGTCCACACTCCAACACCCTCCCACAGCCACTCCCTAGTGCTCCAACGCCCTCCCACAGCCACTCCCTAGTGCTCCAACGCCCTCCCACAGCCACTCCCTAGTGCTCCAACGCCCTCCCACAGCCACTCCCTAGTGCTCCAACGCCCTCCCACAGCCACGCCCTAGTGCTCCGATGCCCTCCCACAGCCACGCCCTAGTGCTCCAACGCCCTCCCACAGCCACGCCTTAATGCTCCAACGCCCTCCCACAACCAGTCTAAACTCCTTACTCACACTCCAACCCTCTCCTCCACCCATTCCAACCTTTACCCCCTGCTAAAAATCCTTTCCCCCAATACACACTCCAAACGCCTCCCCCACTTGTCTAGTTCCCAATCAAGGTTCATTCACACTTACACTTTTTTCCCCACCAGCAATGCATTCTTAAACGGTAACGCCACGCTTATACATTTAGAAAGTGGCCAGACCTTCTTCTCTGCCACGTGCTTCCCGTACAATGGATTGCATTGGTAAAAGTGCACGATAAACACGTTCATGTATCACAAAACTCATTCATTTGAGGGACTTTCCTGGGGTATATGTGTGGCCGAGCCCCTATTATTATACTACTCTATAATATGTATCCATAACATCTCGCTTTGTACAGACCTTTTATCAGAGATCGATTCCCGGAAAACCTCAGTATGGACAAGAAAGGACGACCATCTACAGCCAGCAGCAAGATCAAGGTGAGCCCCCACTCCGGCCCCTGGGAGTCCTGTCTGCCCAATGTGGGAAAGTAAATATTTCTGTACTGATGGCAATACAGGTATCTGTACATGATGTGTCTGTGCCTATGGTAACCTCTGATATTATTGTCAGGCATCTATAAAGGTGACATTCCCTCTGCTGGTGATGACTGCTCTGCGGGCGTATGTAAGGGGGATATTGTGAATGAGTTACTTTATTTCCATTATTAGAATACTCAGGCCCATATGTAACGGCCGTTGCATAGTTTCCGTCGATTCAGCCTGTAAATTTAAAGGGCTGATATTTTTAAAGGCAAACCAATATTGTCTTATAAATTAAGTCTAGGGGATAAATCAGCGGAATTGTGCACAGGCTATTACTTAAAGGCCTTAGTGCCTATCAGCCCCTGTGCCCCTTTTAATCCTGAGCCTGAATGGCATATATATTACTGCCCCTTTCCTTCACGGGATATGTCACAGACCAGAGAATCTTCCAGCTATTGTCTCCCATCTGGGGGTCTCAATGTTCCCCGACAAATAACAGCAATATTTCTGCTTTTCTTAGAAACAAGCCAATGATTTGGTGCAAACCCTGATGAAATGCACCCCCCACTACATCCGCTGCATTAAGCCCAACGAGACAAAGAAGCCCAGAGATTGGGAGGACAGCAGGTACCTATGCAGGTGTCACTATGTATGGGGTTTGGCAGGTGGAAGGTTATCGGAGGTGTCACTGTGAATGGGGTTTGGCAGGTGGAGGGTTATCGGAGGTGTCACTGTGAATGGGGTTTGGCAGGTGGAGGGTTATCGGAGGTGTCACTGTGAATGGGGTTTGGCAGGTGGAGGGTTATCGGAGGTGTCACTGTGAATGGGGTTTGGCAGGTGGAGGGTTATCGGAGGTGTCACTGTGTATGGGGTTTGGCAGGTGGAGGGTTATCGGAGGTGTCACTGTGTATGGTGTTTGGCAGGTGGAAGGTTATTGGGGGAATCACTATATATGGGGATTGGCATGTGAAGGTCTATGAGGATCAGCAGGTGGAGGGTTATCGGAGGTGTCACTGTGTATGGGGTTTGGCAGGTGGAGGGTTATCGGAGGTGTCACTGTGTATGGTGTTTGGCAGGTGGAAGGTTATTGGAGGAATCACTATATATGGGGATTGGCATGTGAAGGTCTATGAGGATCAGCAGGTGGAGGGTATTCGGAGGTGTCGCTGTGTATGGGGATCAGCAGATGGAAGGTTATTTTAGGTGTCACTGTGTATGGGGATTGGCAGGTGGAAGGTTATTGGAGCAGTCACTAGATATGGGGATTGGCATGTGAAGGTCTATGAGGATCAGCAGGTGGAGGGTTATCGGAGGGGTCATTGTGTATGGGGTTTGGCAGGTGGAAGGTTATTGGAGGAGTCACTATATATGGGGATTGGCATGTTGGAGGGCTATGAGGATCAGCAGGTGGAGGGTTATCGGAGGTGTCACTGTGTATGGTGTTTGGCAGGTGGAAGGTTATCGGAGGAGTCACTATATATGGGGATTGGCATGTGGAGGGCTATGAGGATCAGCAGGTGAAAGGTTATCAGAGGTCATTATGTATGAGGAGTGGCAGATGGAAGGTTATTGAAGGTGTCACTGTGTATGGGGATCAGCAGGTGGAAGGTTATTGAAGGTGTCGCTGTGTATGGGGATCAGCAGGTGGAAGGTTAATGAAGGTGTCGCTGTGTATGGGGATCAGCAGGTGGAAGGTTATTGAAGGTGTCACTGTGTATGGGGATCAGCAGGTGGAAGGTTATTGAAGGTGTCACTGTGTATGGGGATCAGCAGGTGGAAGGTTATTGAAGGTGTCGCTGTGTATGGGGATCAGCAGGTGGAAGGTTAATGAAGGTGTCGCTGTGTATGGGGATCAGCAGGTGGAAGGTTATTGAAGGTGTCACTGTGTATGGGGATCAGCAGGTGGAAGGTTATTGAAGGTGTCGCTGTGTATGGGGATCAGAAGATGGAAGGTTATTTTAGGTGTCACTGTGTATGGGGACTGGCAGATGGAAGGTTATTGAAGGTGTCACTAAGTATGGGGATCAGCAGGTGGAAGGTTATTGAAGGTGTCGCTGTGTATGGGGATCAGCAGGTGGAAGGTTATTGAAGGTGTCGCTGTGTATGGGGATCAGCAGGTGGAAGGTTAATGAAGGTGTCCCTGTGTATGGGGATCAGCAGGTGGAAGGTTATTGAAGGTGTCGCTGTGTATGGGGATCAGCAGGTGGAAGGTTAATGAAGGTGTCACTGTGTATGGGGATCAGTCAGCAGGTGGAAGGTTATTGAAGGTGTCACTGTGTATGGGGATCAGTAAGCAGGTGGAAGGTTATTGAAGGTGTCGCTGTGTATGGGGATCAGCAGGTGGAAGGTTATTGAAGGTATCACTAAGTATGGGGATTAGTAGGTGGAAGGTTATTGAAGGTGTCACTGTATGGGGATCAGTCAGCAGGTGGAAGGTTATTGAAGGTGTCGCTGTGTATGGGGATCAGCAGGTGGAAGGTTATTGAAGGTGTTGCTGTGTATGGGGATCAGCAGGTGGAAGGTTAATGAAGGTGTCACTGTGTATGGGGATCAGTCAGCAGGTGGAAGGTTATTGAAGGTGTCGCTGTGTATGGGGATCAGCAGGTGGAAGGTTATTGAAGGTGTCGCTGTGTATAGGGATCAGTCAGCAGGTGGAAGGTTATTGAAGGAGTCGCTGTGTATGGGGATCAGCAGGTGGAAGGTTATTGAAGGTGTCGCTGTGTATGGGGATCAGCAGGTGGAAGGTTAATGAAGGTGTCACTGTGTATGGGGATCAGTCAGCAGGTGGAAGGTTATTGAAGGTGTCGCTGTGTATGGGGATCAGCAGGTGGAAGGTTATTGAAGGTGTCGCTGTGTATGGGGATCAGTCAGCAGGTGGAAGGTTATTGAAGGTGTCCCTGTGTATGGGGATCAGCAGGTGGAAGGTTATTGAAGGTGTCGCTGTGTATGGGGATCAGCAGGTGGAAGGTTATTGAAGGTGTCGCTGTGTATGGGGATCAGTCAGCAGTTGGAAGGTTATTGAAGGTGTCGCTGTGTATGGGGATCAGTCAGCAGGTGGAAGGTTATTGAAGGTGTCGCTGTGTATGGGGATCAGCAGGTGGAAGGTTATTGAAGGTGTCCCTGTGTATGGGGATTGATCGCATTGTCTATATTTTGTGTCCAGGGTGAAACATCAGGTTGAATATCTGGGCCTTCGGGAGAATATCCGCGTGCGCCGTGCTGGATACGCGTATCGTAGAGTCTTTCGAAAATTCCTCAACAGGTACAGAGGAGAGGGTGTTGTGTTCCGCTATTATATTTAATAAGTGACACCAGCAGCTGCATCCATTAAATGCTATGTGTACCCCATGTAAGCACTGGTACGTCGTTTGCATCTATTAATGTTTATTATATAATATTGGCCTCACTCGCACATGGTAATAAGTGCATGAAGAGCGTTAATGGCGCCATTCCCTCCCTTGCGCATCACCTATGTACAGTATGTCGCTGGTGCTGGGCAGTGGCTGGTAACCTGTTGCGGTCTCTGCAGGTACGCCATACTGACGCGGGAGACGTGGCCGGAATGGAGGGGGGAGGAGAAGAAGGGCATACTCCACCTACTGCAGTCAGTAAACATGGACTCCGACCAGTACCAGCTGGGCAAGAGCAAAGTGTTCATTAAAGCCCCGGAGTCTGTGAGTGTGGGCGGCACAGTAGCACAGTAGGGGGTTTGGTGGCACCGTAACTTACATGTTCTCTGTGTGTGTAGCTCTTTCTGCTGGAAGAAATGCGGGAAAGGAAATACGACAGCTATGCTCGCGTCATCCAGAAAGCCTGGCGCAAACACACAGCCGTGCGCAAATACATCCGTATGAGAGAAGAGGGTAGGTAGCGAGAATATGAATGGAGATGTATTATTAGTGTCAGCCTCCAGCACTGCGACATTCTGTATTCTGTGTCCCCAGCATCCAACATCGTCCTGAACCAGAAGGAACGGCGCAGAAACAGCATCAACCGCAACTTCGTGGGCGATTACATTGGGATGGACGGCCGCCCAGAGCTGCGTCAGTTTGTGGGACGCAGAGAAAGAATTGATTTTGCCGACACCGTTGTGAAGTACGACCGCCGGTTCAAGGTAAGGCGGCTTGTGATTAAAACCAGAGCGCAATTCCACATCTCGTGCGCTCTCGCCTTTCCATCACTTTCTGCTGTTGCCATTGGAGGAGGGCGGTAGCCATGACACGTAGAATAACGTCTTCTTTTCGTGTAGACGCTGAAGCGCGACATGGTCCTGACTCCCAAGTTCCTGTACCTGATTGGTCGGGAGAAAGTAAAACAGGGGCCAGAGAAGGGGCAGATCAAGGAGGTTCTAAAGAGGAAGATCGATATTAAGGACATCCAGTCTATATCTCTAAGGTAATGGTCATCACTCTTCCATGGGCACATGGGAACCCTGACTACCCCCATGCTTTACTTTGTGAAAAACTCTCCATGTATACTGTATTTATCATAAACATGTGGTGTGTTCATGCCCCAGTCCCTGTGTGTCCCTGTGTAACCCTGTCTGTGTGTCCCTGTGTAACCCTGTCTGTGTACCCTAGTCTCTGTGTCCCTGTGTAACCCTGTCTGTGTACCCTAGTCTCTGTGTAACTCTGTGTCCCTGTGTAACCCTGTCTGTGTGTCCCTGTGTAACCCTGTCTGTGTACCCTAGTCTCTGTGTAACTCTGTGTCCCTGTGTAACCCTGTCTGTGTGTCCCTGTGTAACCCTGTCTGTGTACCCTAGTCTCTGTGTAACTCTGTGTCCCTGTGTAACCCTGTCTGTGTGTCCCTGTGTAACCCTGTCTGTGTACCCTAGTCTCTGTGTAACCCTGTCTGTGTGTCCCTGTGTAACCCTGTCTGTGTACCCTAGTCTCTGTGTAACTCTGTGTCCCTGTGTAACCCTGTCTGTGTGTCCCAGTCTCTGCGTAACTCTGTCTGTGTGCCCTAGTCTCTGTGTAACTATGTCTGTGTAACCCTGTCTGTGTGTCCCTGTGTACTCTATTCTCTGTGTAACTCGGTCTGTGTGTCCCAGTCTCTGTGTGTCCCTATGTAACTCTGTGTGTCCCAATCTCTGTGTAACTCTGTGTGTCCCTGTGTAACTCAGTCTGTGTGTCCCAATCTATGTGTAACTCGGTCTGTGTGTTCCAGTCTCTGTGTGTCCCTGTGTAACTCTCTGTGTGTCCCAATCTCTGTGTGCCTGTGTAACTGTGTGTCCCTATGTAACTCTGTATCTGTGTAACTCGGTCTGTGTGTCCCAGTCTCTGTGTAACTCTGTCTGTGTGCCCTAGTCTCTGTGTAACTCGGTCTGTGTGTCCCAGTCTCTGTGTGTCACTGTGTAACTCTGTGTGTGTCCCAATCTCTGTGTAACTCTGTGAGTAAATCTGTTTGTACCTATATTACTTTGTGTACCTGTTTAACTCTGTGTGTGCACCTGTGCAACGGTGTGTCTCTGTGTGCCTGTGTCCCTATGTAACTCTGTATCTGTGTAACTCTGTCTGAATGTGTCCCTGTGTAACTCGGTCTGTGTGTCCCAGTCTCTGTGTAACTCTGTATGTGTGTCCCAGTCTCTGTGTAACTCTGTCTGTGTGTCCCTAGTCTCTGTGTAACTCTGTGTCCCTGTGTAACTCTGTGTGTCCCAGTCACTGTGTAACTCTGTCTGTGTGCCCTAGTCTCTGTGTAATTCTGTCTGTGTACCCTAGTCTCTGTGTAACGCTGTGTCCCTGTGTAACCCTGTCTGTGTGTCCCTGTGTAACTCTCTGTGTGTCCCAGTCTCTGCGTAACTCTGTCTGTGTGCCCTAGTCTCTGTGTAACTATGTCTGTGTACCCTAGTCTCTGTGTAACCCTGTCTGTGTGTCCCTGTGTAACCCTGTCTGTGTGTCCCTGTGTACTCTATTCTCTGTGTAACTCGGTCTGTGTGTCCCAGTCTCTGTGTGTCCCTGTGTAACTCTGTGTGTGCCAATCTCTGTGTTACTCTGTGTGTCCCTGTGTAACTCAGTCTGTGTCCCAATCTCTGTGTAACTCGGTCTGTGTGTCCCAGTCTCTGTGTGTCCCTGTGTAACTCTCTGTGTGTCCCAATCTCTGTGTAACTCTGTGAGTAAATTTGTTTGTACCTATATTACTTTGTGTCCCTGTTTAACTCTGTATGTGCACCTGTGCAATGGTGTGTCTCTGTGTAACTCTGTGTGCCTGTGTAACTGTGTGTCCCTATGTAACTCTGTGTCTGTGTAACCTCTGTCTGTGTGCCCTAGTCTCTGTGTGTCCCTGTGTGCGCACCTGTGCACTGGTGTGTCTCTGTGTAACTCTGTGTGTCCCTATGTAACTCTGTGTCTGTGTAACTCTGTCTGTGTGTCCCAGTCTCTGTGTAACTCTCTGTGTGCCCTAGTCTCTGTGTAACTCGGTCTGTGTGTCCCAGTCTCTGTGTGTCCCTGTGTAACTCTCTGTGTGTCCCAATCTCTGTGTAACTCTGTGAGTAAATGTGTTTGACATTGTACCTATATTACGCTGTGTCCCTGTTTAACTCTGCGTGTACACCTGTGCAACGGTGTGTTTCCCAGTCTCTGTGTAACTCTGTGTATGCCCGTGTACCCGTGTGTCCCTGGGTAACTCTGTGTCTGTGTGACTCTGTGTGTGCCCGTGTAACTGTGTGTCCCTATGTAACTGTGTGTGTGTGTTGGTATCTGTGTAACTGTTTCCCTGTCTCTAAAACTCTGTGTCCCTGTGTAACGCTGTATCCCTGTCTCTGCGACTCTGTGTGTGTCCGCCAGTCTTTGTGAAACTGTGGATCTGTTTCTGTGTGTCCTTGTCTCTGTGTAACATTGTGTGTGTCCCGGAGTCACTGTGTTTGTGTCCTTGTCTCTGTGTAACATTGTGTGTATCCCGTTGTAACTGTGTGTCCATGTCTCTGTGTAACATTGTGTATGTGTCCCTGTCACTCTGTGTGTCATTGTCTTTGTGTATCGCTGTGTGTGTCCTTGTCTCTGTGTAAGGTTGTGTGTCCCGGTGTAACACTGTGTGTCCTTGTCCCTGTGTAACGTAGTATGTGTCCCGGTGTAACTCTGCGTGACCTGTCTCTGTGTAACGCTGTGTGTGTCCTTGTCTCTGTGTAATGTAGTGTGTGTCTTGGTGTCACTGTGTGTCCTTGTCTCTGTGTAATGTGTGTGTGTGTGTGTGTGTGTCCCGGTGTCACTGTGTATCTCCCTGTCTCTGTGTAATGTTGTGTGTGTCACTGTCTCTGTGTAATGTTGTGTGTCCTGGTGTAACACTGTGTGTCCTTGTTTCTGTGTAATGTTGTGTGTGTCACTGTCTCTGTGTAATGTTATGTGTGTCACTGTCTCTGTGTAATGTTGTGTGTGTCACTGTCTCTGTGTAATGTTGTGTGTCCTGGTGTAACACTGTGTGTCCTTGTTTCTGTGTAATGTTGTGTGTGTCACTGTCTCTGTGTAATGTTGTGTGTGTCACTGTCTCTGTGTAAGGTTGTGTGTCCCGGTGTAACACTGTGTGTCCTTGTCCCTGTGTAACGTAGTATGTGTCCCGGTGTAACTCTGCGTGACCTGTCTCTGTGTAATGTAGTGTGTGTCTCGGTGTCACTGTGTGTCCTTGTCTTTGTGTAATGTGTGTGTGTGTGTCCCGGTGTCACTGTGTATCTCCTTGTCTCTGTGTAACGTTGTGTGTCCTGGTGTAACACTGTGTGTCCTTGTTTCTGTGTAATGTTGTGTGTGTCACTGTCTCTGTGTAACGTTGTGTGTCCTGGTGTAACACTGTGTGTCCTTGTTTCTGTGTAACACTGTGTGTCCTTGTTTCTGTGTAATGTTGTGTGTGTCACTGTCTCTGTGTAATGTTGTGTGTGTCACTGTCTCTGTGTAATGTTGTGTGTGTCACTGTCTCTGTGTAACGTTGTGTGTCCTGGTGTAACACTGTGTGTGTGTCACTGTCTCTGTGTAATGTTGTGTGTGTCACTGTCTCTGTGTAATGTTGTGTGTGTCACTGTCTCAGTGTATAGGTAGAGATTTGTTACGGTATACACTGTTCTCTCTTCAGCACGCTACAAGATGATTTTATAACTGTGCACGAGGCGCAGTATGACAGCGTCCTGGAGAACGTCTTTAAGACAGAATTCCTCAGCCTTCTGTACAAACGTTATGAGGAGAGGACGCAGAAGAAGCTTTCACTCAGATTCAGCAACCAGTAAGCGCTGTTACCTTCGGGGGTCTCTAATACATGTGTGTGATCATCTATGTACTATGTGACGTTCTCTCCCCGCGGCCTAGGCTGGAGTTTAAGGTGAAGAAGGAAGGTTGGACACCTTGGGGGGCTGCAGGGACTCGGCAGATACAGTTCCAGAAAGGAACAGGGGAGATAGCGTTACTCAAGATAAACGGAAAGGTGCTGGTGGTAACTATTGGACCAGGATTGCCCCCAAATTCACGTGAGCACAAATGTAGAGAGATGGAGTAATTAAACACGCCTAAGAGTATTATAGGACACAAACCCCGACTCTCTCCTTTATAGGACCCACACGGAAGGATAACCGAAAGAGCAAGTATGTAGGCGGCCAGAAAGGGACCCCAGGCTATGGTGAGGACAATCACATTGGTGGTAGCGTGCGCCTTGATTTCCAACAAATCATGAGAGAAAAGCATTTGTTGTTATGTACGGAGCAGATGCACCTGGGCAAGTAGTTGCTCTTTCTTGGAGCAGAGTAAATAAGGCACATATTTGGGGAGTTACCTGTCCAGCAATGGATCAAGGGGGGGGGGGGATACAACCATATCCACTCTGCAGAAGCACTTCATTTTTGTATTAGCTAAGAGGTGATGGTGATCAGGTCTCAGCCTTCTACTGTGACGCATTTCGCAACTTTAAGTCAGCGTAGAAGCACATTTCTAGCCATACTGCATTAGCTTTGGCTCTGGTGTGTGTTTGACTTGTTTTATATAGGGTAAAGATGGTCACAATGGCCTCTCATTCTCATGATTCATATATGTGAGGTTAAACCGAGCAGTCTATTGGGAACATGGCTTTGATTACATTAAGTAGCTGGTAAATTTATAAATTTGCACAGGTGCGTCTTGTGAGATTTTATCACCTATTCTTGTACCAAGCGTAGCCTTATCCGGAATCTTCCAAGGACTGAAAAAATGTTCTAGGTGCACCAACGCGTTTTGCTCTGCACATTGTGGTAGGGAAAAGAGAAGAGCTGCATCCCATTTAGCTTTTAAGACTGACTGAACCAAGACTAGAGCTCATCTGTATCTGTTACTGAAACTCTGACTAACAAGTACTGACTGGAGAATATCTATAGCATGTATTCACATCCAAAAATATATTGAATAAATATTGCTATAAATATATATATATATATATATATATATATATATAATGTTGTGACAGTGTACTTTGTCTGATACCCAGGAGCACAGACAGCCAATGGAGGCAAAAAGAAGAGCTCCCGCCCCCCAATGGTACAAAGGATGTCATTCACATCACGACAGAGCAGTATTGATCAACCAAGTCTACCCAGACAGGGAGCGAGTCCCCGGGCTAAAGTGCCACCCGTAGAAGTAAACCTGGACTTCATGAATGTTCCCGATAAAGGAGTGGCAGGGTGAGACAATCTGATGGAGTCATGAAGATAAACTACAGTTAGGGTCCTATAAAGATGGACAAGCAGCAGTTATGTGCTGAAATGAAGTCCCAATGAAACGTAGATAGATGAGCAGAGATAAAGACTAATGAGGCCATAGTATAGATGAATGGGAGGAGATACAGATCCCAGTGAGGACATATATGAATTGGAGAAGGTACAGACCACGGTGAGTACACCGAGAGATAGAGGAAACCGTAAGAGCATGGGAGGAGATACAGACACTGGTGAGGACACAGATGGATGGGAGGAGATACAATCCAAGTTGAGGACATACATGGATGGGAGGAGATACAGACACTGGGGAGGACAGAGATGGATGGGAGGAGATACAGACACTGGAAAGGACATAGATTGGAGGAGATACAGACACTGGTGAGGACACAGATGGATGGGAGGAGATACAGGTCAAGTTGAGGACATACATGGATGGGAGGAGGTACAGACACTGGGGAGGACATACATCATGGGTGGTCTGCAGCCATATAAGTGGGAATGAAGATACAGTGGACGATGAGAACATTTGTGTCATTACTATTGAATTCCAGAGTCCTCAGGAGGCTTTCGAAGGAAGTGAAACCTGTTCCTGGAGGAGGGAGAACAAAACCAACACCTAAACCTAAACCACAACCCCAACTCCCACGCTGCCGCGCTCTCTTCGCCTATGATGCGCAGGACACAGACGAACTGAGTTTTAATGCAAACGATGTCCTGGATATTGTAAGAGAAGGTGAGTACGATGTCCAGGGTATTGTAAGTGTAGGTGTGTATGATGTGCTGGATAGTGTAAGAGAAGGTGTGTATGATGTTCTGATAGTGTAAGAGAAGGTGTGTATGATGTGCTGGATAGTGTAAGAAGGTACGTATGATGTGCTGATAGTGTAAGAGAAGGTGTGTATGATGTGCTGGATAGTGTAAGAGAAAGTGCGTATGATGTGCTGGACAGTGTGTATGAAGTGCAGGACACTAAGAGAAGGTTGGTATGATGTGCTGGATAGTGTAGGAGAAGGTGCATATGATGTGCTGGATAGTGTAAGAGAAGGTGCGTATGATGTGCTGGATAGTGTAAGAGTAGGTGTGTATGATGTGCTGGATAGTGTGAGAAGGTGTGTATGATATGCTGGATAGTGTAAGAGTAGGTGCGTATGATGTGCTGGATAGTGCGTATGATGAGCTGGATAGTGTAAGAGAAGGTGCGTATGATATGCTGGATAGTGTAAGAGTAGGTGTGTATGATGTGCTGGATAGTGTAGGAGAAGGTGAAGGTGCATATGATATGCTGGACAGTGTAAGAGTAGGTGTGTATGATGTGCTAGATAGTGTAGGAACAGGTGCGTATGATGTGCTGCATAGTGTAATAGAAGGTGTGTATGATGTGATGGATAGTGTAAGAGAAGGTGCATATGATGTGCTGGATAGTGTAAGAGAAGGTGCATATGATGTGCTGGATAGTGTAAGAGAAGGTGGGTATGATGTGCTGGATAGTGTAAGATTAGGTGCGTATGATGTGCTGGAAAGTGTAAGAGAAGGTGCGTATGATGTGCTGGATAGTGAAAGAGAAGGTGGGTATGATGTGCTGGATAGTGAAAGAGAAGGTGGGTATGATGTGCTGGATAATGTAAGAGAAGGTGGGTATGATGTGCTGGATAGTGTAAGAGAAGGAGTGTATGATGTGCTGGATAGTGTAAGAGTGGGTGCGTATGATGTGCTGGATAGTGTAGGAACAGGTGCGTATGATGTGCTGGCTAGTGTAAGAGAAGGTGAGTATGATGTGCTGGATAGTGTGAGAAGGTGTGTATGATATGCTGGATAGTGTAAGAGAAGGTGCGTATGATTTGCTGGATACTGTAAGAGAAGGTGCGTATGATATGCTGGATACTGTAAGAGAAGGTGCGTATGATATGCTGGATAACGTAAGAGAAGGTGAGTATGATGTGCTGGATAGTGGGTATTATGTGCTGGATAGCGTTAGAGAAGGTGTGCATGATGTGCTGGATAGTGTAAGAGAAGGTGAGTATGTTTTGCTGGATAGTGTAAGAGAAGGTGAGGGTCATGCTGGACGGTGTAAGAGAAGGTGTGTATAATGTGCTGGATAGCATAAGAGAAGGTGTGTATGATGTGCTGGATAGTGAATGAGAAGGTGTGTATGACGTGCTGGATAGTGTAAGAGAAGGTGAGGGTCATGCTGAATAGGGTAAGAGAAGGTGAGTATGATGTGCGGGAAAGTGTGTATGATGTGCTGGATACTGCAAGAGAAGGTGAGTATGATGTGCTGGATAGTGGAAGAGTAGGTGTGTATGATGTGCTGGATAGTGTAAGAGAAGGTGAGTATGATGTGCTGGATAGAGTAAGAGAAGGTGAGTATGATTTGCTGGAAAGTATAAGAGTAGGTGTGTATGATTTGCTGGAAAGTATAAGAGTAGGTGTGTATGATGTGCTGGATAGTGTAAGAGAAGGTCAGTATGATTTGCTGGATAGTGTGTATGATGTGCTGGATACTGTAAGAGTAGGTGTGTATGATGTGCTGGATAGTGTAAGAAGGTGTGTATGATGTGCTGGATAGTATGTATGAAGTGGTGGATAGTGTAAGAGAAGGTGGCTATGATGTGCTGGATAGTGTAAGAGAAGGTGTGTATGATGTGCTGGATAGTGTAAGGGTAGGTGTGTATGACGTGCTGAATAGTGTAAGAGAAGGTGTGTATGATGTTGTGGATAGTGTAAGAGAAGGTGGGTATGATGTGCTGGATAGTGTAAGGGTAGGTGTGTATGACGTGCTGAATAGTGTAAGAGAAGGTGTGTATGATGTTGTGGATAGTGTAAGAGAAGGTGGGTATGATGTGCTGGATAGTGTAAGAGAAGGTGCGTATGATCTGGATAGTGTAAGAGAAGGTGAAGGTCAGTATGATATGCTGGATAGTGGGTATGATGTGCTCGATACTGTAAGAGTAGGTGCGTATGATGTGCTGGATAGTGGGTATGATGTGCTGGATAGTGTAAGAGAAGGTGCATATGATGTGCTGGATAGTGTAAGAGAAGGTGCATATGATGTGCTGGATAGTGTAAGAGAAGGTGAGTTATGTGCTGGATAGTGTAAGAGAAGGTGTGTATGATGTGCTGGATAGTGTAAGAGTAGGTGCGTATGATGTGCTCGATACTGTAAGAGTAGGTGTGTATGATGTGCTGGATAGTGTAAGAGAAGGTGCATATGATATGCAGGATAGTGTAAGAGAAGGTGCGTATGATTTTCTGGATAGTGTAGGACAAGGTGAGCATGATATGCTGGATAGTGCGTATGATGTGCTGGAGACTAAGAGAATGTGGGTATGATGTGCTGGAAAGTGTGTATGATGTGCTGGATAGTGTAAGAGTAGGTGTGTATGATGTGCTGGATACTGTAAGAGTAGGTGCGTATGATGTGCTGGATAGTGTAAGAGAAGATGTGTATGATGTGCTGGATAGAGTAAGAGAAGGTGAGTATGATTTGCTGGAAAGTATAAGAGTAGGTGTGTATGATTTGCTGGAAAGTATAAGAGTAGGTGTGTATGATGTGCTGGATAGTGTAAGAGAAGGTCAGTATGATTTGCTGGATAGTGTGTATGATGTGCTGGATACTGTAAGAGTAGGTGCGTATGATGTGCTGGATATTGTAGGAGAAGGTGAGTATGATGTGCAGGATAGTGTAAGAGAAGGTGGGTATGATGTGCTGGATAGTGTAAGAGAAGGTGGGTATGATGTGCTGGATAGTGTAAGAGAAGGTGTGTATGATGTGCTGGATAGTGTAAGATTAGGTGCATATGATGTGCTGGAAAGTGTAAGAGTAGGTGTGTATGATGTGCTGGATAGTGTAAGAGAAGGTCAGTATGATTTGCTGGATAGTGGGTATGATGTGCTGGATAGTGTAAGAGAAGGTGTGTATGATGTGCTGGATAGTGTGTATGATGTGCTGGATAGTGTAAGAGAAGGTGAGTATGATTTGCTGGAAAGTATAAGAGTAGGTGCGTATGATGTGCTGGATATAGTAAGAGAAGGTGTGTATGATGTGCTGGATAGTGTAAGAGAAGGTGTGTATGATGTGCTGGATAGTGTAAGAGTAGGTGCGTATGATGTGCTCGATACTGTAAGAGTAGGTGCGTATGATGTTCTGGATAGTGTAAGAGAAGGTGTGTATGATGTGCTGGATAGTGTAAGAGAAGGTGCATATGATATGCAGGATAGTGTAAGAGAAGGTGCGTATGATTTTCTGGATAGTGTAGGACAAGGTGAGTATGATATGCTGGATAGTGCGTATGATGTGCTGGAGACTAAGAGAATGTGGGTATGATGTGCTGGATAGTGTAAGAGTAGGTGTGTATGATGTGCTGGATACTGTAAGAGAAGATGTGTATGATGTGCTGGATAGTGTAAGAGTTGGTGTGTATGATGTGCTGGATAGTGTAAGAGAAGGTGAAGGTGTGTATGATGTGCTGTATAGTGTAAGAGAAGGTGAGTGATGTGCTGGATAGTGTAAGAGAAGGTGAGTGATGTGCTGGATAGTGTAAGAGAAGGTATGTATGATGTGCTGGATAGTGTAAGAGAAGGTATGTATGATGTGCTGGATAGTGTAAGAGTGGGTGCGTATGATGTGCTGGATAGTGTGTATGATGTGCTGGATACAGTAAGAGTAGGTGCGTATGATTTGCTGGATAGTGTGTAAGAGAAGGTGAGTATGATGTGCTGGACAGTAAGGGTAGCTGGATATGATGTGCTGGATAGAGTAGGAGAAGGTGTGTATGATGTGCTGGATAGTGTGTATGATGTTCTGGATAGTGTAAGAGAAGGTGCATATGATGTGCTGGATAGTGTAAGAGAAGGTGCTTATGATGTGCTGGATAGCGCAAGAGAAGGTGAGTATGATGTGCTCGATACTGTAAGAGTAGGTGCGTATGATGTGCTGGGTAGTGTAAGAGAAGGTGTGTATGATGTGCAGGATAGTGTAAGAGAAGGTGAGTATGATGTGCTGGATAGTGTAAGAGTGGGTGCATATGATATGCTGGCTAGTGTAAGAGAAGGTGCATATGATATGCTGGATAGCGTAAGAGAAGGTGCGTATGATTTGCTGGATAGTGTAGGAGAAGGTGAGTATGATATGCTGGATAGTGCGTATGATGTGCTGGATATTGAAGGAGGAGGTTTGTATGATGTGCTGGATAGTGTAAGAGAAGGTGAGTATGATGTGCTGGATAGTGTGTATGATGTGCTGGATAGTGTAAGAGAAGGTGAGTATGATGTGCTGGATAGTGCGTATGATGTGCTGGATAGTGTAAGAGAAGGTGTGTATGATGTGCTGGATAGTGTAAGAGAAGGTGAGTATGATGTGCTTGATAGTGTGTATGATGTGCTGGATAGTGTAAGAGAAGGTGAGTATGATGTGCTGGATAGTGTGTATGATGTGCTGGATAGTGTAAGAGAAGGTGAGTATGATGTGCTGGATAGTGCGAATGAAGTGCTGGATAGTGTAAGAGAAGGTGGGTATGATGTGCTGGATAGTGTAAGAGAAGGTGAGTATGATGTTCTGGATAGAGTAAGAGAAGGTAAAGATGTGTATGATGTGCTGGATAGTGTAAGAGAAGGTGCATATGATATGCTGGATAGGGTAAGAGTAGGTGTGTATAATGTGCTGGATAGTGTAATAGAAGGTGTGTATGATGTGCTGGATAGTATAAGAGAAGGTGAGTATGATGTGCTGGATAGTGTAAGAGAAGGTGGGTATGATGTGCTGGATAGTGTAAGAGAAGGTGCGTATGATGTGCTGGATAGTGTAAGAAGGTGTGTATGATGTGCTGGATAGTGTAAGAGAAGGTGGGTATGATGTGCTGGATAGTGTAAGAGAAGGTGGGTATGATGTGCTGGATAGTGTAAGAGAAGGTGTGTATTATGTGCTGAATAGTGTAAGAGAAGGTGTGTATGATGTGCTGGATAGTGTGTATGAAGTGGTGGATAGTGTAAGAGAAGGTGGCTATGATGTGCTGGATAGTGTAAGAGAAGGTGTGTATGATGTGCTGGATAGTGTAAGAGAAGGTGTGTATGATGTGCTGGATAGTGTAAGGGTAGGTGTGTATGACGTGCTGAATAGTGTAAGAGAAGGTGTGTATGATGTTCTGGATAGTGTAAGAGAAGGTGGGTATGATGTGCTGGATAGTGTAAGAGAAGGTGCGTATGATCTGGATAGTGTAAGAGAAGGTTCGTATGATCTGGATAGTGTAAGAGAAGGTGAAGGTCAGTATGATATGCTGGATAGTGGGTATGATGTGCTCGATACTGTAAGAGTAGGTGCGTATGATGTGCTGGAAAGTGTGTATGATGTGCTGGATAGTGTAAGACTAGGTGCGTATGATGTGCTGGATAGTGTAAGAGTAGGTGCGTATGATGTGCTCGATACTGTAAGAGTAGGTGCGTATGATGTGCTGGATAGTGTAAGAGAAGGTGAGTATGATGTGCTGGATACTGTAAGAGAAGGTGGGTATGATGTGCTGGAAAGTGTGTATGATGTGCTGGATAGTGTAAGAGTAGGTGTGTATGATGTGCTGGATACTGTAAGAGTAGGTGCGTATGATGTGCTGGATAGTGTAAGAGAAGATGTGTATGATGTGCTGGAAAGTGTGTATGATGTGCTGGATAGTGTAAGAGCAGGTGAAGGTGTGTATGATGTGCTGTATAGTGTAAGAGAAGGTGAGTGATGTGCTGGATAGTGTAAGAGTGGGTGCATATGATATGCTGGCTAGTGTAAGAGAAGGTGCATATGATATGCTGGATAGCGTAAGAGAAGGTGCGTATGATTTGCTGGATAGTGTAGGAGAAGGTGAGTATGATATGCTGGATAGTGCGTATGATGTGCTGGATATTGAAGGAGGAGGTTTGTATGATGTGCTGGATAGTGTAAGAGAAGGTGAGTATGATGTGCTGGATAGTGTGTATGATGTGCTGGATAGTGTAAGAGAAGGTGAGTATGATGTGCTGGATAGTGCGTATGATGTGCTGGATAGTGTAAGAGAAGGTGTGTATGATGTGCTGGATAGTGTAAGAGAAGGTGAGTATGATGTGCTTGATAGTGTGTATGATGTGCTGGATAGTGTAAGAGAAGGTGAGTATGATGTGCTGGATAGTGTGTATGATGTGCTGGATAGTGTAAGAGAAGGTGAGTATGATGTGCTGGATAGTGCGAATGAAGTGCTGGATAGTGTAAGAGAAGGTGGGTATGATGTGCTGGATAGTGTAAGAGAAGGTGAGTATGATGTTCTGGATAGAGTAAGAGAAGGTAAAGATGTGTATGATGTGCTGGATAGTGTAAGAGAAGGTGCATATGATATGCTGGATAGGGTAAGAGTAGGTGTGTATAATGTGCTGGATAGTGTAATAGAAGGTGTGTATGATGTGCTGGATAGTATAAGAGAAGGTGAGTATGATGTGCTGGATAGTGTAAGAAGGTGTGTATGATGTGCTGGATAGTGTAAGAGAAGGTGGGTATGATGTGCTGGATAGTGTAAGAGAAGGTGGGTATGATGTGCTGGATAGTGTAAGAGAAGGTGTGTATTATGTGCTGAATAGTGTAAGAGAAGGTGTGTATGATGTGCTGGATAGTGTGTATGAAGTGGTGGATAGTGTAAGAGAAGGTGGCTATGATGTGCTGGATAGTGTAAGAGAAGGTGAGTATGATGTTCTGGATAGAGTAAGAGAAGGTAAAGATGTGTATGATGTGCTGGACAGTAAGGGTAGCTGGATATGATGTGCTGGATAGAGTAGGAGAAGGTGTGTATGATGTGCTGGATAGTGTGTATGATGTTCTGGATAGTGTAAGAGAAGGTGCATATGATGTGCTGGATAGTGTAAGAGAAGGTGCTTATGATGTGCTGGATAGCGCAAGAGAAGGTGAGTATGATGTGCTCGATACTGTAAGAGTAGGTGCGTATGATGTGCTGGGTAGTGTAAGAGAAGGTGTGTATGATGTGCAGGATAGTGTAAGAGAAGGTGAGTATGATGTGCTGGATAGTGTAAGAGTGGGTGCATATGATATGCTGGCTAGTGTAAGAGAAGGTGCATATGATATGCTGGATAGCGTAAGAGAAGGTGCGTATGATTTGCTGGATAGTGTAGGAGAAGGTGAGTATGATATGCTGGATAGTGCGTATGATGTGCTGGATATTGAAGGAGGAGGTTTGTATGATGTGCTGGATAGTGTAAGAGAAGGTGAGTATGATGTGCTGGATAGTGTGTATGATGTGCTGGATAGTGTAAGAGAAGGTGAGTATGATGTGCTGGATAGTGCGTATGATGTGCTGGATAGTGTAAGAGAAGGTGTGTATGATGTGCTGGATAGTGTAAGAGAAGGTGAGTATGATGTGCTTGATAGTGTGTATGATGTGCTGGATAGTGTAAGAGAAGGTGAGTATGATGTGCTGGATAGTGTGTATGATGTGCTGGATAGTGTAAGAGAAGGTGAGTATGATGTGCTGGATAGTGCGAATGAAGTGCTGGATAGTGTAAGAGAAGGTGGGTATGATGTGCTGGATAGTGTAAGAGAAGGTGAGTATGATGTTCTGGATAGAGTAAGAGAAGGTAAAGATGTGTATGATGTGCTGGATAGTGTAAGAGAAGGTGCATATGATATGCTGGATAGTGTAAGAGTAGGTGTGTATAATGTGCTGGATAGTGTAATAGAAGGTGTGTATGATGTGCTGGATAGTATAAGAGAAGGTGAGTATGATGTGCTGGATAGTGTAAGAGAAGGTGGGTATGATGTGCTGGATAGTGTAAGAGAAGGTGCGTATGATGTGCTGGATAGTGTAAGAAGGTGTGTATGATGTGCTGGATAGTGTAAGAGAAGGTGGGTATGATGTGCTGGATAGTGTAAGAGAAGGTGGGTATGATGTGCTGGATAGTGTAAGAGAAGGTGTGTATTATGTGCTGAATAGTGTAAGAGAAGGTGTGTATGATGTGCTGGATAGTGTGTATGAAGTGGTGGATAGTGTAAGAGAAGGTGGCTATGATGTGCTGGATAGTGTAAGAGAAGGTGTGTATGATGTGCTGGATAGTGTAAGAGAAGGTGTGTATGATGTGCTGGATAGTGTAAGGGTAGGTGTGTATGACGTGCTGAATAGTGTAAGAGAAGGTGTGTATGATGTTCTGGATAGTGTAAGAGAAGGTGGGTATGATGTGCTGGATAGTGTAAGAGAAGGTGCGTATGATCTGGATAGTGTAAGAGAAGGTTCGTATGATCTGGATAGTGTAAGAGAAGGTGAAGGTCAGTATGATATGCTGGATAGTGGGTATGATGTGCTCGATACTGTAAGAGTAGGTGCGTATGATGTGCTGGAAAGTGTGTATGATGTGCTGGATAGTGTAAGACTAGGTGCGTATGATGTGCTGGATAGTGTAAGAGTAGGTGCGTATGATGTGCTCGATACTGTAAGAGTAGGTGCGTATGATGTGCTGGATAGTGTAAGAGAAGGTGAGTATGATGTGCTGGATACTGTAAGAGAAGGTGGGTATGATGTGCTGGAAAGTGTGTATGATGTGCTGGATAGTGTAAGAGTAGGTGTGTATGATGTGCTGGATACTGTAAGAGTAGGTGCGTATGATGTGCTGGATAGTGTAAGAGAAGATGTGTATGATGTGCTGGAAAGTGTGTATGATGTGCTGGATAGTGTAAGAGCAGGTGAAGGTGTGTATGATGTGCTGTATAGTGTAAGAGAAGGTGAGTGATGTGCTGGATAGTGTAAGAGAAGGTGAGTGATGTGCTGGATAGTGTAAGAGTGGGTGCGTATGATCTGCTGGATAGTGTGTATGATGTGCTGGATACAGTAAGAGTAGGTGCGTATGATGTGCTGGATAGTGTAAGAGAAGGTGAGTATGATGTGCTGGATAGTGTAAAAGAAGGTGTGTATGATTTGCTGGATAGTGTAAGAGAAGGTGCATATGATATGCTGGATAGTGTAAGAGAAGGTGCATATGATATGCTGGATAGCGTAAGAGAAGGTGCATATGATGTGCTGGATAGTGTAAGAGAAGGTGTGTATGATGTGCTGGATAGTGTAAGAGAAGGTGAGAATGATGTGCTGGATAGTGTAAGAGAAGGTGTGTATGATGTGCTGGATAGTGTAAGAGAAGGTGCATATGATGTGCTGGATAGTGTAAGAGAAGGTGTGTATGATTTGCTGGATAGTGTAGGAGAAGGTGAGTATGATTTGCTGGATAGTGTAGGAGAAGGAGAGTATGATGTGCTGGATAGTGTGTAAGAGAAGGTGAGTATGATGTGCTGGACAGTAAGGGTAGCTGGATATGATGTGCTGGATAGAGTAGGAGAAGGTGTGTATGATGTGCTGGATAGTGTGTATGATGTTCTGGATAGTGTAAGAGAAGGTGCATATGATGTGCTGGATAGTGTAAGAGAAGGTGCTTATGATGTGCTGGATAGTGCAAGAGAAGGTGAGTATGATGTGCTCGATACTGTAAGAGTAGGTGCGTATGATGTGCTGGATAGTGTAAGAGAAGGTGTGTATGATGTGCAGGATAGTGTAAGAGAAGGTGTGTATGATGTGCAGGATAGTGTAAGAGTGGGTGCATATGATATGCTGGCTAGTGTAAGAGAAGGTGCATATGATATGCTGGATAGCGTAAGAGAAGGTGCGTATGATTTGCTGGATAGTGTAGGAGAAGGTGAGTATGATATGCTGGATAGTGCGTATGATGTGCTGGATATTGAAGGAGGAGGTTTGTATGATGTGCTGGATAGTGTAAGAGAAGGTGAGTATGATGTGCTGGATAGTGTGTATGATGTGCTGGATAGTGTAAGAGAAGGTGAGTATGATGTGCTGGATAGTGCGTATGATGTGCTGGATAGTGTAAGAGAAGGTGTGTATGATGTGCTGGATAGTGTAAAAGAAGGTGTGTATGATTTGCTGGATAGTGTAAGAGAAGGTGCATATGATATGCTGGATAGTGTAAGAGAAGGTGCATATGATATGCTGGATAGTGTAAGAGAAGGTGGGTTTGATGTGCTGGATAGTGTAAGAGAAGGTGTGTATGAAGTGCTGGATAGTGTAAGAGAAGGTGAGTATGATGTGCTGGATAGTGTAAGAGAAGGTGAGTATGATGTGCTTGATAGTGTGTATGATGTGCTGGATAGTGTAAGAGAAGGTGAGTATGATGTGCTGGATAGTGTGTATGATGTGCTGGATAGTGTAAGAGAAGGTGAGTATGATGTGCTGGATAGTGCGAATGAAGTGCTGGATAGTGTAAGAGAAGGTGGGTATGATGTGCTGGATAGTGTAAGAGAAGGTGAGTATGATGTTCTGGATAGAGTAAGAGAAGGTAAAGATGTGTATGATGTGCTGGATAGTGTAAGAGAAGGTGCATATGATATGCTGGATAGGGTAAGAGTAGGTGTGTATAATGTGCTGGATAGTGTAATAGAAGGTGTGTATGATGTGCTGGATAGTATAAGAGAAGGTGAGTATGATGTGCTGGATAGTGTAAGAGAAGGTGGGTATGATGTGCTGGATAGTGTAAGAGAAGGTGCGTATGATGTGCTGGATAGTGTAAGAAGGTGTGTATGATGTGCTGGATAGTGTAAGAGAAGGTGGGTATGATGTGCTGGATAGTGTAAGAGAAGGTGGGTATGATGTGCTGGATAGTGTAAGAGAAGGTGTGTATTATGTGCTGAATAGTGTAAGAGAAGGTGTGTATGATGTGCTGGATAGTGTGTATGAAGTGGTGGATAGTGTAAGAGAAGGTGGCTATGATGTGCTGGATAGTGTAAGAGAAGGTGTGTATGATGTGCTGGATAGTGTAAGGGTAGGTGTGTATGACGTGCTGAATAGTGTAAGAGAAGGTGTGTATGATGTTCTGGATAGTGTAAGAGAAGGTGGGTATGATGTGCTGGATAGTGTAAGAGAAGGTGCGTATGATCTGGATAGTGTAAGAGAAGGTGAAGGTCAGTATGATATGCTGGATAGTGGGTATGATGTGCTCGATACTGTAAGAGTAGGTGCGTATGATGTGCTGGAAAGTGTGTATGATGTGCTGGATAGTGTAAGACTAGGTGCGTATGATGTGCTGGATAGTGTAAGAGTAGGTGCGTATGATGTGCTCGATACTGTAAGAGTAGGTGCCTATGATGTGCTGGATAGTGTAAGAGAAGGTGAGTATGATGTGCTGGATACTGTAAGAGAAGGTGGGTATGATGTGCTGGAAAGTGTGTATGATGTGCTGGATAGTGTAAGAGTAGGTGTGTATGATGTGCTGGATACTGTAAGAGTAGGTGCGTATGATGTGCTGGATAGTGTAAGAGAAGATGTGTATGATGTGGTGGAAAGTGTGTATGATGTGCTGGATAGTGTAAGAGCAGGTGAAGGTGTGTATGATGTGCTGTATAGTGTAAGAGAAGGTGAGTGATGTGCTGGATAGTGTAAGAGAAGATGAGTGATGTGCTGGATAGTGTAAGAGTGGGTGCGTATGATCTGCTGGATAGTGTGTATGATGTGCTGGATACAGTAAGAGTAGGTGCGTATGATGTGCTGGATAGTGTAAGAGAAGGTGAGTATGATGTGCTGGATAGTGTAAGAGAAGGTGAGAATGATGTGCTGGATAGTGTAAGAGAAGGTGTGTATGATGTGCTGGATAGTGTAAGAGAAGGTGCATATGATGTGCTGGATAGTGTAAGAGAAGGTGTGTATGATTTGCTGGATAGTGTAGGAGAAGGTGAGTATGATTTGCTGGATAGTGTAGGAGAAGGAGAGTATGGTGTGCTGGATAGTGTGTAAGAGAAGGTGAGTATGATGTGCTGGACAGTAAGGGTAGCTGGATATGATGTGCTGGATAGAGTAGGAGAAGGTGTGTATGATGTGCTGGATAGTGTGTATGATGTTCTGGATAGTGTAAGAGAAGGTGCATATGATGTGCTGGATAGTGTAAGAGAAGGTGCTTATGATGTGCTGGATAGTGCAAGAGAAGGTGAGTATGATGTGCTCGATACTGTAAGAGTAGGTGCGTATGATGTGCTGGATAGTGTAAGAGAAGGTGTGTATGATGTGCAGGATAGTGTAAGAGAAGGTGTGTATGATGTGCAGGATAGTGTAAGAGAAGGTGAGTATGATGTGCTGGATAGTGTAAGAGAAGGTGAGAATGATGTGCTGGATAGTGTAAGAGAAGGTGTGTATGATGTGCTGGATAGTGTAAGAGAAGGTGCATATGATGTGCTGGATAGTGTAAGAGAAGGTGTGTATGATTTGCTGGATAGTGTAGGAGAAGGTGAGTATGATTTGCTGGATAGTGTAGGAGAAGGAGAGTATGATGTGCTGGATAGTGTGTAAGAGAAGGTGAGTATGATGTGCTGGACAGTAAGGGTAGCTGGATATGATGTGCTGGATAGAGTAGGAGAAGGTGTGTATGATGTGCTGGATAGTGTGTATGATGTTCTGGATAGTGTAAGAGAAGGTGCATATGATGTGCTGGATAGTGTAAGAGAAGGTGCTTATGATGTGCTGGATAGTGCAAGAGAAGGTGAGTATGATGTGCTCGATACTGTAAGAGTAGGTGCGTATGATGTGCTGGATAGTGTAAGAGAAGGTGTGTATGATGTGCAGGATAGTGTAAGAGAAGGTGAGTATGATGTGCTGGATAGTGTAAGAGTGGGTGCATATGATATGCTGGATAGCGTAAGAGAAGGTGCATATGATATGCTGGATAGCGTAAGAGAAGGTGCGTATGATTTGCTGGATAGTGTAGGAGAAGGTGAGTATGATATGCTGGATAGTGCGTATGATGTGCTGGATATTGAAGGAGGAGGTTTGTATGATGTGCTGGATAGTGTAAGAGAAGGTGAGTATGATGTGCTGGATAGTGTGTATGATGTGCTGGATAGTGTAAGAGAAGGTGAGTATGATGTGCTGGATAGTGCGTATGATGTGCTGGATAGTGTAAGAGAAGGTGTGTATGATGTGCTGGATAGTGTAAAAGAAGGTGTGTATGATTTGCTGGATAGTGTAAGAGAAGGTGCATATGATATGCTGGATAGTGTAAGAGAAGGTGCATATGATATGCTGGATAGTGTAAGAGAAGGTGTGTATGAAGTGCTGGATAGTGTAAGAGAAGGTGAGTATGATGTGCTGGATAGTGTGTATGATGTGCTGGATAGTGTAAGAGAAGGTGCGTATGATGTGCTTGATAGTGTGTATGATGTGCTGGATAGTGTAAGAGAAGGTGAGTATGATGTGCTGGATAGTGTGTATGATGTGCTGGAAAGTGTAAGAGAAGGTGAGTATGATGTGCTGGATAGTGCGTATGAAGTGCTGGATAGTGTAAGAGAAGGTGGGTATGATGTGCTGGATAGTGTAAGAGAAGGTGAGTATGATGTTCTGGATAGAGTAAGAGAAGGTAAAGATGTGTATGATGTGCTGGATAGTGTAAGAGAAGGTGCATATGATATGCTGGATAGGGTAAGAGTAGGTGTGTATAATGTGCTGGATAGTGTAATAGAAGGTGTGTATGATGTGCTGGATAGTATAAGAGAAGGTGAGTATGATGTGCTGGATAGTGTAAGAGAAGGTGCTTATGATGTGCTGGATAGTGCAAGAGAAGGTGAGTATGATGTGCTGGATAGTGTAAGAGAAGGTGGGTATGATGTGCTGGATAGTGTAAGAGAAGGTGTGTATTATGTGCTGAATAGTGTAAGAGAAGGTGTGTATGATGTGCTGGATAGTGTGTATGAAGTGGTGGATAGTGTAAGAGAAGGTGGCTATGATGTGCTGGATAGTGTAAGAGAAGGTGTGTATGACGTGCTGGATAGTGTAAGGGTAGGTGTGTATGACGTGCTGAATAGTGTAAGAGAAGGTGTGTATGATCTTCTGGATAGTGTAAGAGAAGGTGCGTATGATCTGGATAGTGTAAGAGAAGGTGCATATGATATGCTGGATAGTGTAAGACTAGGTGCGTATGATGTGCTGGATAGTGTAAGAGTAGGTGCGTATGATGTGCTCGATACTGTAAGAGTAGGTGCGTATGATGTGCTGGATAGTGTAAGAGAAGGTGGGTATGATGTGCTGGATAGTGTAAGAGAAGGTGCATATGATGTGCTGGATAGTGTAAGAGAAGGTGCATATGATGTGCTGGATAGTGTAAGAGAAGGTGAGTTATGTGCTGGATAGTGTAAGAGAAGGTGTGTATGATGTGCTGGATAGTGTAAGAGTAGGTGCGTATGATGTGCTCGATACTGTAAGAGTAGGTGCGTATGATGTTCTGGATAGTGTAAGAGAAGGTGTGTATGATGTGCTGGATAGTGTAAGAGAAGGTGCATATGATATGCAGGATAGTGTAAGAGAAGGTGCGTATGATTTTCTGGATAGTGTAGGACAAGGTGAGCATGATATGCTGGATAGTGCGTATGATGTGCTGGAGACTAAGAGAATGTGGGTATGATGTGCTGGATAGTGTAAGAGTAGGTGTGTATGATGTGCTGGATACTGTAAGAGTAGGTGCGTATGATGTGCTGGATAGTGTAAGAGAAGATGTGTATGATGTGCTGGATAGTGTAAGAGTAGGTGTGTATGATGTGCTGGATAGAGTAAGAGAAGGTGAGTATGATTTGCTGGAAAGTATAAGAGTAGGTGTGTATGATTTGCTGGAAAGTATAAGAGTAGGTGTGTATGATGTGCTGGATAGTGTAAGAGAAGGTCAGTATGATTTGCTGGATAGTGTGTATGATGTGCTGGATACTGTAAGAGTAGGTGTGTATGATGTGCTGGATATTGTAGGAGAAGGTGAGTATGATGTGCAGGATAGTGTAAGAGAAGGTGGGTATGATGTGCTGGATAGTGTAAGAGAAGGTGGGTATGATGTGCTGGATAGTGTAAGAGAAGGTGTGTATGATGTGCTGGATAGTGTAAGATTAGGTGCATATGATGTGCTGGAAAGTGTAAGAGTAGGTGTGTATGATGTGCTGGATAGTGTAAGAGAAGGTCAGTATGATTTGCTGGATAGCGGGTATGATGTGCTGGATAGTGTAAGAGAAGGTGTGTATGATGTGCTGGATAGTGTGTATGATGTGCTGGATAGTGTAAGAGAAGGTGAGTATGATTTGCTGGAAAGTATAAGAGTAGGTGCGTATGATGTGCTGGATATAGTAAGAGAAGGTGTGTATGATGTGCTGGATAGTGTAAGAGAAGGTGTGTATGATGTGCTGGATAGTGTAAGAGTGGGTGCGTATGATGTGCTGGATAGTGTAGGAGAAGGTGCGTATGATGTGCTGGATAGTGTAGGAGAAGGAGCGTATGATGTGCTGGATAGTGTAAGAGAAGGTGAGTATGATGTGCTGGATAGGGTAAGAGTAGGTGTGTATGATGTGCTGGAAAGTGTGTATGACGTGCTGGATAGTGTAAGAGAAGGTGTGTATGATGTGCTGGATAGTGTAAGAGAAGGTGTGTATGATGTGCTGGATAGTGTAAAGGTAGGTGTGTATGACGTGCTGAATAGTGTAAGAGAAGGTGTGTATGATGTTGTGGATAGTGTAAGAGAAGGTGGGTATGATGTGCTGGATAGTGTAAGAGAAGGTGCGTATGATCTGGATAGAGTAAGAGAAGGTAAAGATGTGTATGATGTGCTGGATAGTGTAAGAGAAGGTGCATATGATATGCTGGATAGGGTAAGAGTAGGTGTGTATAATGTGCTGGATAGTGTAATAGAAGGTGTGTATGATGTGCTGGATAGTGTAAGGGTAGGTGTGTATGACGTGCTGAATAGTGTAAGAGAAGGTGAGTATGATGTGCTGGATAGTGTAAAAGACGCTGCGTATGATGTGCTGGATACTGTAAGAGTAGGTGTGTATGATGTGCTGGATAGTGTAAGAAGGTGTGTATGATGTGCTGGATAGTATGTATGAAGTGGTGGATAGTGTAAGAGAAGGTGGCTATGATGTGCTGGATAGTGTAAGAGAAGGTGTGTATGATGTGCTGGATAGTGTAAGGGTAGGTGTGTATGACGTGCTGAATAGTGTCAGAGAAGGTGTGTATGATGTTGTGGATAGTGTAAGAGAAGGTGGGTATGATGTGCTGGATAGTGTAAGAGAAGGTGCGTATGATCTGGATAGAGTAAGAGAAGGTAAAGATGTGTATGATGTGCTGGATAGTGTAAGAGAAGGTGCATATGATATGCTGGATAGGGTAAGAGTAGGTGTGTATAATGTGCTGGATAGTGTAATAGAAGGTGTGTATGATGTGCTGGATAGTATAAGAGAAGGTGAGTAAGATGTGCTGGATAGTGGGTATGATGTGCTCGATACTGTAAGAGTAGGTGCGTATGATGTGCTGGATAGTGGGTATGATGTGCTGGATAGTGTAAGAGAAGGTGAGTGATGTGCTGGATAGTGTAAGAGAAGGTGTGTATGATGTGCTGGATAGTGTAAGAGTAGGTGCGTATGATGTGCTCGATACTGTAAGAGTAGGTGCGTATGATGTTCTGGATAGTGTAAGAGAAGGTGTGTATGATGTGCTGGATAGTGTAAGAGAAGGTGCATATGATATGCAGGATAGTGTAAGAGAAGGTGCGTATGATTTTCTGGATAGTGTAGGACAAGGTGAGTATGATATGCTGGATAGTGCGTATGATGTGCTGGAGACTAAGAGAATGTGGGTATGATGTGCTGGATAGTGTAAGAGTAGGTGTGTATGATGTGCTGGATACTGTAAGAGAAGATGTGTATGATGTGCTGGATAGTGTAAGAGTTGGTGTGTATGATGTGCTGGATAGTGTAAGAGAAGGTGAAGGTGTGTATGATGTGCTGTATAGTGTAAGAGAAGGTGAGTGATGTGCTGGATAGTGTAAGAGAAGGTGAGTGATGTGCTGGATAGTGTAAGAGAAGGTATGTATGATGTGCTGGATAGTGTAAGAGTGGGTGCGTATGATGTGCTGGATAGTGTGTATGATGTGCTGGATACAGTAAGAGTAGGTGCGTATGATTTGCTGGATAGTGTAGGAGAAGGAGAGTATGATGTGCTGGATAGTGTGTAAGAGAAGGTGAGTATGATGTGCTGGACAGTAAGGGTAGCTGGATATGATGTGCTGGATAGAGTAGGAGAAGGTGTGTATGATGTGCTGGATAGTGTGTATGATGTTCTGGATAGTGTAAGAGAAGGTGCATATGATGTGCTGGATAGTGTAAGAGAAGGTGCTTATGATGTGCTGGATAGTGCAAGAGAAGGTGAGTATGATGTGCTCGATACTGTAAGAGTAGGTGCGTATGATATGCTGGGTAGTGTAAGAGAAGGTGTGTATGATGTGCAGGATAGTGTAAGAGAAGGTGAGTATGATGTGCTGGATAGTGTAAGAGTGGGTGCATATGATATGCTGGCTAGTGTAAGAGAAGGTGCATATGATATGCTGGATAGCGTAAGAGAAGGTGCGTATGATTTGCTGGATAGTGTAGGAGAAGGTGAGTATGATATGCTGGATAGTGCGTATGATGTGCTGGTTATTGAAGGAGGAGGTTTGTATGATGTGCTGGATAGTGTAAGAGAAGGTGAGTATGATGTGCTGGATAGTGTGTATGATGTGCTGGATAGTGTAAGAGAAGGTGAGTATGATGTGCTGGATACTGCGTATGATGTGCTGGATAGTGTAAGAGAAGGTGTGTATGATGTGCTGGATAGTGTAAAAGAAGGTGTGTATGATTTGCTGGATAGTGTAAGAGAAGGTGCATATGATATGCTGGATAGTGTAAGAGAAGGTGCATATGATATGCTGGATAGTGTAAGAGAAGGTGGGTTTGATGTGCTGGATAGTGTAAGAGAAGGTGTGTATGAAGTGCTGGATAGTGTAAGAGAAGGTGAGTATGATGTGCTGGATAGTGTAAGAGAAGGTGAGTATGATGTGCTTGATAGTGTGTATGATGTGCTGGATAGTGTAAGAGAAGGTGAGTATGATGTGCTGGATAGTGCGAATGAAGTGCTGGATAGTGTAAGAGAAGGTGGGTATGATGTGCTGGATAGTGTAAGAGAAGGTGAGTATGATGTTCTGGATAGAGTAAGAGAAGGTAAAGATGTGTATGATGTGCTGGATAGTATAAGAGAAGGTGAGTATGATGTGCTGGATAGTGTAAGAGAAGGTGGGTATGATGTGCTGGATAGTGTAAGAGAAGGTGCGTATGATGTGCTGGATAGTGTAAGAAGGTGTGTATGATGTGCTGGATAGTGTAAGAGAAGGTGGGTATGATGTGCTGGATAGTGTAAGAGAAGGTGGGTATGATGTGCTGGATAGTGTAAGAGAAGGTGTGTATTATGTGCTGAATAGTGTAAGAGAAGGTGTGTATGATGTGCTGGATAGTGTGTATGAAGTGGTGGATAGTGTAAGAGAAGGTGGCTATGATGTGCTGGATAGTGTAAGAGAAGGTGTGTATGATGTGCTGGATAGTGTAAGGGTAGGTGTGTATGACGTGCTGAATAGTGTAAGAGAAGGTGTGTATGATGTTCTGGATAGTGTAAGAGAAGGTGGGTATGATGTGCTGGATAGTGTAAGAGAAGGTGCGTATGATCTGGATAGTGTAAGAGAAGGTGAAGGTCAGTATGATATGCTGGATAGTGGGTATGATGTGCTCGATACTGTAAGAGTAGGTGCGTATGATGTGCTGGAAAGTGTGTATGATGTGCTGGATAGTGTAAGACTAGGTGCGTATGATGTGCTGGATAGTGTAAGACTAGGTGCGTATGATGTGCTCGATACTGTAAGAGTAGGTGCGTATGATGTGCTGGATAGTGTAAGAGAAGGTGAGTTTGATGTGCTGGATACTGTAAGAGAAGGTGGGTATGATGTGCTGGAAAGTGTGTATGATGTGCTGGATAGTGTAAGAGTAGGTGTGTATGATGTGCTGGATACTGTAAGAGTAGGTGCGTATGATGTGCTGGATAGTGTAAGAGAAGATGTGTATGATGTGCTGGAAAGTGTGTATGATGTGCTGGATAGTGTAAGAGCAGGTGAAGGTGTGTATGATGTGCTGTATAGTGTAAGAGAAGGTGAGTGATGTGCTGGATAGTGTAAGAGAAGGTGAGTGATGTGCTGGATAGTGTAAGAGTGGGTGCGTATGATCTGCTGGATAGTGTGTATGATGTGCTGGATACAGTAAGAGTAGGTGCGTATGATGTGCTGGATAGTGTAAGAGAAGGTGATTATGATGTGCTGGAAAGTGTAAGAGAAGGTGAGAATGATGTGCTGGATAGTGTAAGAGAAGGTGTGTATGATGTGCTGGATAGTGTAAGAGAAGGTGCATATGATGTGCTGGATAGTGTAAGAGAAGGTGTGTATGATTTGCTGGATAGTGTAGGAGAAGGTGAGTATGATTTGCTGGATAGTGTAGGAGAAGGAGAGTATGATGTGCTGGATAGTGTGTAAGAGAAGGTGAGTATGATGTGCTGGACAGTAAGGGTAGCTGGATATGATGTGCTGGATAGAGTAGGAGAAGGTGTGTATGATGTGCTGGATAGTGTGTATGATGTTCTGGATAGTGTAAGAGAAGGTGCATATGATGTGCTGGATAGTGTAAGAGAAGGTGCTTATGATGTGCTGGATAGTGCAAGAGAAGGTGAGTATGATGTGCTCGATACTGTAAGAGTAGGTGCGTATGATGTGCTGGATAGTGTAAGAGAAGGTGTGTATGATGTGCAGGATAGTGTAAGAGAAGGTGTGTATGATGTGCAGGATAGTGTAAGAGAAGGTGAGTATGATGTGCTGGATAGTGTAAGAGAAGGTGAGAATGATGTGCTGGATAGTGTAAGAGAAGGTGTGTATGATGTGCTGGATAGTGTAAGAGAAGGTGCATATGATGTGCTGGATAGTGTAAGAGAAGGTGTGTATGATTTGCTGGATAGTGTAGGAGAAGGTGAGTATGATTTGCTGGATAGTGTAGGAGAAGGAGAGTATGATGTGCTGGATAGTGTGTAAGAGAAGGTGCTTATGATGTGCTGGATAGTGCAAGAGAAGGTGAGTATGATGTGCTCGATACTGTAAGAGTAGGTGCGTATGATGTGCTGGATAGTGTAAGAGAAGGTGTGTATGATGTGCAGGATAGTGTAAGAGAAGGTGAGTATGATGTGCTGGATAGTGTAAGAGTGGGTGCATATGATATGCTGGATAGCGTAAGAGAAGGTGCATATGATATGCTGGATAGCGTAAGAGAAGGTGCGTATGATTTGCTGGATAGTGTAGGAGAAGGTGAGTATGATGTGCTGGATAGTGCGTATGATGTGCTGGATATTGAAGGAGGAGGTTTGTATGATGTGCTGGATAGTGTAAGAGAAGGTGAGTATGATGTGCTGGATAGTGTGTATGATGTGCTGGATAGTGTAAGAGAAGGTGAGTATGATGTGCTGGATAGTGCGTATGATGTGCTGGATAGTGTAAGAGAAGGTGTGTATGATGTGCTGGATAGTGTAAAAGAAGGTGTGTATGATTTGCTGGATAGTGTAAGAGAAGGTGCATATGATATGCTGGATAGTGTAAGAGAAGGTGCATATGATATGCTGGATAGTGTAAGAGAAGGTGTGTATGAAGTGCTGGATAGTGTAAGAGAAGGTGAGTATGATGTGCTGGATAGTGTGTATGATGTGCTGGATAGTGTAAGAGAAGGTGAGTATGATGTGCTTGATAGTGTGTATGATGTGCTGGATAGTGTAAGAGAAGGTGAGTATGATGTGCTGGATAGTGTGTATGATGTGCTGGATAGTGTAAGAGAAGGTGAGTATGATGTGCTGGATAGTGCGTATGAAGTGCTGGATAGTGTAAGAGAAGGTGGGTATGATGTGCTGGATAGTGTAAGAGAAGGTGAGTATGATGTTCTGGATAGAGTAAGAGAAGGTAAAGATGTGTATGATGTGCTGGATAGTGTAAGAGAAGGTGCATATGATATGCTGGATAGGGTAAGAGTAGGTGTGTATAATGTGCTGGATAGTGTAATAGAAGGTGTGTATGATGTGCTGGATAGTATAAGAGAAGGTGAGTATGATGTGCTGGATAGTGTAAGAGAAGGTGCTTATGATGTGCTGGATAGTGCAAGAGAAGGTGAGTATGATGTGCTGGATAGTGTAAGAGAAGGTGGGTATGATGTGCTGGATAGTGTAAGAGAAGGTGTGTATTATGTGCTGAATAGTGTAAGAGAAGGTGTGTATGATGTGCTGGATAGTGTGTATGAAGTGGTGGATAGTGAAAGAGAAGGTGGCTATGATGTGCTGGATAGTGTAAGAGAAGGTGTGTATGATGTGCTGGATAGTGTAAGGGTAGGTGTGTATGACGTGCTGAATAGTGTAAGAGAAGGTGTGTATGATCTTCTGGATAGTGTAAGAGAAGGTGCGTATGATCTGGATAGTGTAAGAGAAGGTGAAGGTCAGTATGATATGCTGGATAGTGGGTATGATGTGCTCGATACTGTAAGAGTAGGTGCGTATGATGTGCTGGAAAGTGTGTATGATGTGCTGGATAGTGTAAGACTAGGTGCGTATGATGTGCTGGATAGTGTAAGAGTAGGTGCGTATGATGTGCTCGATACTGTAAGAGTAGGTGCGTATGATGTGCTGAATAGTGTAAGAGAAGGTGAGTATGATGTGATGGATACTGTAAGAGAAGGTGGGTATGATGTGCTGGAAAGTGTGTATGATGTGCTGGATAGTGTAAGAGTAGGTGTGTATGATGTGCTGGATACTGTAAGAGTAGGTGCGTATGATGTGCTGGATAGTGTAAGAGAAGATGTTTATGATGTGCTGGAAAGTGTGTATGATGTGCTGGATAGTGTAAGAGAAGGTGAAGGTGTGTATGATGTGCTGTATAGTGTAAGAGAAGGTGAGTGATGTGCTGGATAGTGTAAGAGAAGGTGAGTGATGTGCTGGATAGTGTAAGAGTGGGTGCGTATGATCTGCTGGATAGTGTGTATGATGTGCTGGATACAGTAAGAGTAGGTGCGTATGATGTGCTGGATAGTGTAAGAGAAGGTGAGTATGATGTGCTGGATAGTGTAAGAGAAGGTGAGAATGATGTGCTGGATAGTGTAAGAGAAGGTGTGTATGATGTGCTGGATAGTGTAAGAGAAGGTGCATATGATGTGCTGGATAGTGTAAGAGAAGGTGTGTATGATTTGCTGGATAGTGTAGGAGAAGGTGAGTATGATTTGCTGGATAGTGTAGGAGAAGGAGAGTATGATGTGCTGGATAGTGTGTAAGAGAAGGTGAGTATGATGTGCTGGACAGTAAGGGTAGCTGGATATGATGTGCTGGATAGTGTAGGAGAAGGTGTGTATGATGTGCTGGATAGTGTGTATGATGTTCTGGATAGTGTAAGAGAAGGTGCATATGATGTGCTGGATAGTGTAAGAGAAGGTGAGTATGATGTGCTGGATACTGTAAGAGTAGGTGCATATGTGTTGGATAGTGTAAGAGAAGGTGTGCATGATGTGCTGGATGGTTTAAGAGAAGGTGTGTATGATGTGCTGGATAGTGTAAGAGAAGGTGAGTATGATGTGCTGGATAGTGTAAGAGAAGATGTGTATGATGTGCTGGATAATGTGTATGATGTGCTGGATAGTGTAAGAGAAGGTGAGAATGATGTGCTTGGATAGTGTAAGAGAAGGTGTGTATGATGTGCTGGACAGTGTAAGGGTAGGGGCGTATGATGTTCTGGATAGTGTAAGAAGGTGTGTATGATGTGCTGGATAGTTTAAGAGAAGGTGAGTATGATGTGCTGGATAGTGTAGGAGAAGGTGAGTATGATATGCTGGATAGTGTGTATGATGTGCTGGATAGTGTACGAAGGTGAGTGATGTGCTTGGATAGTGTAAGAGAAGGTGTGTATGATGTGCTGGACAGTGTAAGGGTAGGGGCGTATGATGTTCTGGATAGTGTAAGAAGGTGCGTATGATGTGCTGGATAGTTTAAGAGAAGGTGAGTATGATGTGCTGGATAGTGTAGGAGAAGGTGAGTATGATATGCTGGATAGTGTGTATGATGTGCTGGATAGTGTAAGAAGGTGAGTGATGTGCTGGATAGTGTAAGAGAAGGTGCGTATGATGTGCTGGATAGTGTAAGAGAAGGTGAGTATGATGTGCGGATACTGTAAGAGAAGGTGGGTATGATGTGCTGAATAGTGTAAGAGTAGGTGTGTATGATGTGCTGGTTAGTGCGTATCATGTGCTGGATAGTGTAAGAGAAGGTGCGTATGATGTGCTGGATAGTGTAAGAGAAGGTGCGTCTGATGTGCTGGATAGTGTAAGAGAAGGTGAGTATGATGTGCGGATACTGTAAGAGAAGGTGGGTATGATGTGCTGAATAGTGTAGGGTAGGTGTGTATGATGTGCTGGTTAGTGCGTATGATGTGCTGGATAGTGTAGGAGAAGGTGAGTATGATGTGCTGGATAGTGTAAGAGAAGGTGCGTATGATGTGCTGGATATTGTAGGAGAAGATGAGTATGATGTGCTGGATAGTGTAAGAGAAGGTGTGTATGATGTGCTGGATAGTGTAAGAGAAGTTGTGTATGATATACTGGATAGTGTAAGAGAAGGTGCGTATGATGTGCTGGATATTGTAGGAGAAGGTGAGTATGATGTGCTCGATAGTGTAGGAGAAGGTGAGTATGATGTGCTGGATAGTGTAAGAGAAGGTGCGTATGATGTGCTGGATAGTGTAAGAGAAGGTGGGTATGATGTGCTGAATAGTGTAAGAGAAGGTGGGTATGATGTGCTGGATAGTGTAAGAGAAGGTGGGTATGATGTGCTGGATAGTGTAAGAGAAGGTGAGTATGATGTGCTCGATAGTGTAGGAGAAGGTGAGTATGATGTGCTGGATAGTGTAAGAGAAGGTGCGTATGATGTGCTGGATAGTGTAGGAGAAGGTGAGTATGATATGCTGGATAGTGCGTATGATGTGCTGGATAGTGTAAGAGAAGGTGCGTATGATGTGCTGGATAGTGTAAGAGAAGGTGGCTATGATGTGCTGGATATTGTAGGAGAAGGAGAGTATGATAAGCTGGATAGTGCGTATGATGTGCTGGATACTGTAAGAGTAGGTGCATATGTGCTGGATAGTGTGAGAAGGTGTGTATGATGTGCTGGATAGTGTAAGAGAAGCTGAGTATGATTTGCTGGATAGTGTAGGAGAAGGTGTGTATGATGTGCTGGATAGTGTAAGGGTAGGTGTGTATGACGTGCTGAATAGTGTAAGAGAAGGTGCGTATGATGTGCTGGATAGTGTAAGAGAAGGTGAGAATGATGTGCTGGATAGTGTAAGAGAAGGTGGGTATGATGTGCTGGATAGTGTAAGAGAAGGTGCGTATGATCAGGATAGTGTAAGAGAAGGTGAAAGTCAGTATGATATGCTGGATAGTGGGTATGATGTGCTCGATACTGTAAGAGTAGGTGCGTATGATGTGCTGGAAAGTGTGTATGATGTGCTGGATAGTGTAAGACTAGGTGCGTATGATGTGCTGGATAGTGTAAGAGTAGGTGCGTATGATGTGCTCGATACTGTAAGAGTAGGTGCGTATGATGTGCTGGATAGTTAAGAGAAGGTGAGTATGATGTGCTGGATACTGTAAGAGTAGGTGCGTATGATGTGCTGGAAAGTGTGTATGATGTGCTGGATAGTGTAAGACTAGGTGCGTATGATGTGCTCGATACTGTAAGAGTAGGTGTGTATGATGTGCTGGATACTGTAAGAGTAGGTGCGTATGATGTGCTGGATAGTGTAAGAGAAGATGTGTATGATGTGCTGGAAAGTGTGTATGATGTGCTGGATAGTGTAAGAGAAGGTGAAGGTGTGTATGATGTGCTGTATAGTGTAAGAGAAGGTGAGTGATGTGCTGGATAGTGTAAGAGAAGGTGAGTGATGTGCTGGAAAGTGTAAGAGTGGGTGCGTATGATCTGCTGGATAGTGTGTATGATGTGCTGGATACAGTAAGAGTAGGTGCGTATGATGTGCTGGATAGTGTAAGAGAAGGTGAGAATGATGTGCTGGATAGTGTGTATGATGTGCTGGATAGTGTAAGAGAAGGTGTGTATGATTTGCTGGATAGTGTAGGAGAAGGTGAGTATGATTTGCTGGATAGTGTAGGAGAAGGAGAGTATGATGTGCTGGATAGTGTGTAAGAGAAGGTGAGTATGATGTGCTGGACAGTAAGGGTAGCTGGGTATGATGTGCTGGATAGTGTGTATGATGTGCTGGATAGTGTAAGAGAAGGTGAGTATGATGTGCTGGATAGTGTGTATGATGTGCTGGATAGTGTAAGAGAAGGTGAGTATGATGTGCTGGATAGTGTGTATGATGTGCTGGATAGTGTAAGAGAAGGTGAGTATGATGTGCTGGATAGTGCGTATGATGTGCTGGATAGTGTAAGAGAAGGTGGGTATGAAGTGCTGGATAGTGTAAGAGAAGGTGGGTATGATGTGCTGGATAGTGTAAGAGAAGGTGAGTATGATGTTCTGGATAGAGTAAGAGAAGGTAAAGATGTGTACGATGTGCTGGATAGTGTAAGAGAAGGTGCATATGATATGCTGGATAGTGCAAGAGTAGAATGTGCAGGATACTGTAAGAGTAGGTGTGTATGATGTGTTGGATAGTGTAAGAGAAGGTGAGTATCAGGCGCTGGATAGTGTAAGAGAAGGTGGCTATGATGTGCTGGATAGTGTAAGAGAAGGTGGGTATGATGTGCTGGATAGTGTAATAGAAGGTGTGTATGATGTGCTGGATAGTATAAGAGAAGGTGAGTATGATGTGCTGGATACTGTAAGAGAAGGTGGGTATGATGTGCTGGAAAGTGTGTATGATGTGCTGGATAGTGTAAGAGTAGGTGTGTATGATGTGCTGGATAGTGTAAGAGAAGGTGAGTATGATGTGCTGGACAGTAAGGGTAGCTGGATATGATGTGCTGGATAGTGTAAGAGAAGGTGAGTATCAGGCGCTGGATAGTGTAAGAGAAGGTGGCTATGATGTGCTGGATAGTGTAAGAGAAGGTGGGTATGATGTGCTGGATAGTGTAAGAGAAGGTGCGTATGATGTGCTGGATAGTGTAAGAAGGTGTGTATGATGTGCTGAATAGTGTAAGAGAAGGTGTGTATGATGTGCTGGATAGTGTAAGAGAAGGTGGGTATGATGTGCTGGATAGTGTAAGAGAAGGTGGGTATGATGTGCTGGATAGTGTAAGAGAAGGTGTGTATTATGTGCTGAATAGTGTAAGAGAAGGTGTGTATGATGTGCTGGATAGTGTGTATGAAGTGGTGGATAGTGTAAGAGAAGGTGGTTATGATGTGCTGGATAGTGTAAGGGAAGGTGTGTATGATGTGCTGGATAGTGTAAGGGTAGGTGTGTATGACGTGCTGAATAGTGTAAGAGAAGGTGTGTATGATGTTCTGGATAGTGTAAGAGAAGGTGGGTATGATGTGCTGGATAGTGTAAGAGAAGGTGAAGGTCAGTATGATGTGCTGGAAAGTGTGTATGATGTGCTGGATAGTGTAAGACTAGGTGCGTATGATGTGCTCGATACTGTATGAGTAGGTGCGTATGATGTGCTCGATACTGTATGAGTAGGTACGTATGATGTGCTGGAAAGTGTGTATGATGTGCTGGATACTGTAAGAGTAGGTGCGTATGATGGGCTGGATAGTGTAAGAGAAGATGTGTATGATGTGCTGGATAGTGTAAGAGTAGGTGTGTATGATGTGCTGGATAGTGTAAGAGAAGGTGAAGGTGTGTATGATGTGCTGTATAGTGTAAGAGAAGGTGAGTGATGTGCTGGATAGTGTAAGAGAAGGTGAGTGATGTGCTGGATATTGTAAGAGTGGGTGCGTATGATGTGCTGGATAGTGTGTATGATGTGCTGGATACTGTAAGAGTAGGTGCGTATGATGTGCTGGATAGTGTAAGAGAAGGTGAAGGTCAGTATGATATGCTGGATAGTGGGTATGATGTGCTCGATACTATAAGAGTAGGTGCGTATGATGTGCTGGAAAGTGTGTATGATGTGCTGGATAGTGTAAGACTAGGTGCGTATGATGTGCTGGATAGTGTAAGAGAAGGTGGGTATGATGTGCAGGATAGTGTAGGAGAAGGGGAGTACGATATGCTGGATAGTGTGTATGATGTGCTGGATAGTGTAAGAGTAGGTGCGTATGATGTGCTCGATACTGTAAGAGTAGGTGAGTATGATGTGCTGGATACTGTAAGAGAAGGTGGGTATGATGTGCTGGAAAGTGTGTATGATGTGCTGGATAGTGTAAGAGTAGGTGTGTATGATGTGCTGGATACTGTAAGAGTAGGTGCGTATGATGTGCTGGAAAGTGTGTATGATGTGCTGGATAGTGTAAGAGTAGGTGTGTATGATGTGCTGGATAGTGTAAGAGAAGGTGAAGGTGTGTATGATGTGCTGTATAGTGTAAGAGAAGGTGAGTGATGTGCTGGATAGTGTAAGAGAAGGTGAGTGATGTGCTGGATAGTGTAGGAGAAGGTGAGTATGATGTGCTGGATAGTGTAAGAGAAGGTGTGTATGATGTGCTGGATAGTGTAAGAGAAGGTGAGTATGATGTGCTGGATAGTGTGTATGATGTGCTGGATAGTGTAAGAGAAGGTGAGTATGATGTGCTGGATAGTGTGTATGATGTGCTGGATAGTGTAAGAGAAGGTGAGTATGATGTGCTGGATAGTGCGTATGATGTGCTGGATAGTGTAAGAGAAGGTGGGTATGATGTGCAGGATAGTGTAGGCGAAAGTGAGTATGATATGCTGGATAGTGCGTATGATGTGCTGGATATTGTAGGAGAAGGTGAGTATGATGTGCTGGATAGTGTAAGAGAAGGTGGGTATGATGTGCTGGATAGTGTAAGAGAAGGTGAGTATGATGTGCTGGATAGTGTAGGAGAAGGTGAGTATGATGTGCTGGATAGAGTGTAAGAGAAGGTGAGTATGATGTGCTGGACAGTAAAGGTAGCTGGATATGATGTGCTGGATAGTGTAGGAGAAGGTGTGTATGATGTGCTGGATAGTGTGTATGATGTTCTGGATAGTTTAAGAGAAGGTGCATATGATGTGCTGGATAGTGTAAGAGAAGTTGCATATGATAAGCTGGATAGTGTAAGAGAAGGTGCTTATGATGTGCTGGATAGTGTAAGAGAAGGTGAGTATGATGTGCTGGATAGTGTAAGAGAGGGTGCATATGATATGCTTGATAGTGTAAGAGAAGGTGCATATGATATGCTGGATAGCGTAAGAGAAGGTGCGTATGATTTGCTGGATAGTGTAGGAGAAGGTGAGTATGATATGCTGGATAGTGCGTATGATGTGCTGGATATTGAAGGAGGAGGTTTGTATGATGTGCTGGATATTGTAGGAGAAGGTGAGTATGATGTCCTGGATAGTGTAAGAGAAGGTGTGTATGATGTGCTGGATAGTGTAAAAGAAGGTGTGTATGATTTGCTGGATAGTGTAAGAGAAGGTGCATATGATATGCTGGAGAGTGTAAGAGAAGGTGCATATGATATGCTGGATAGTGCGTATGATGTGCTTGATAGTGTAAGAGAAGGTTTGTATGATGTGCTGGATACTGTAGGAGAAGGTGCGCATGATGTGCTGGATAGTGTAGGAGAAGGTGAGTATGATTTGCTGGATAGTGTGTATTATGTGCTGGATAGTGTAAGAGAAGGTGTGTATGAAGTGCTGGATAGTGTAAGAGAAGGTGAGTATGATGTGCTGGATAGTGTAAGAGAAGGTGGGTATGATGTGCTGGATAGTGTAAGAGAAGGTGTGTATGAAGTGCTGGATAGTGTAAGAGAAGGTGGTTATGATGTGCTGGATAGTATAAGAGAAGGTGGGTATGATGTGCTGGATAGTGTAAGAGTAGGTGTGTATGATGTGCTGAATAGTGTAAGAGAAGGTGTGTATGATGTGCTGGATAGTGTAAGAGAAGGTGGGTATGATGTGCTGGATAGTGTAAGAGAAGGTGGGTATGATGTGCTGGATAGTGTAAGAGAAGGTGGGTATGATGTGCTGGATAGTGTAAGAGAAGGTGGGTATGATGTGCAGGATAGTGTAGGAGAAGGTGGGTATGATGTGCAGGATAGTGTAGGAGAAGGTGAGTACGATATGCTGGATAGTGTGTATGATGTGCTGGATAGTGTAAGAGTAGGTGCGTATGATGTGCTGGATACTGGAAGAGTAGGTGCGTATGATGTGCTGGATAGTGTAAGGGAAGATGTGTTTGATGTGCTGGATAGTGTGTATGATGTGCTGGATAGTGTAAGATTAGGTGTGTGAAGTGCTGGATAGTGTAAGAGAAGGTGGCTATGATGTGCTGGATAGTGTAAGAGAAGGTGGGTATGATGTGCTGGACAGTGTAAGGGTAGGTGCGTATGATGTTCTGGATAGTGTAGGAGAAGGTGTGTATGATTTGCAAGATAGTGTAAGAGTAGGTGCGTATGATGTGCTGGATAGTGTAAGAGAAGGTGAGTATGATGTGTTGGATAGGGTAGGAGAAGGTGCGTATGATGTGCTGGATAGTGTAGGAGAAGGTGAGTACGATATGCTGGAGAGTGTGTATGATGTGCTGGATAGTGAAAGAAGGTGAGTGATGTGCTGGATAGTGTAAGAGAAGGTGTGTATGATGTGCTGAATAGTGTAAGAGAAGGTGTGTATGATGTGGTGGATAGTGTAAGAGAAGGTGGGTATGATGTGCTGGATAGTGTAAGAGAAGGTGTGCATGATGTGCTGGATAGTGTAAGAGAAGGTGCGTATGATGCGCTGGATAGTGTAAGAGAAGGTGAGTATCATGCGCTGGATAGTGTAAGAGAAGGTGAGTATCATGCGCTGGATAGTGTAAGAGAAGGTTTGTATGATGTGCTGGATAGTGTAGGAGAAGGTGAGTATGATTTGCTGGATAGTGTGTATTATGTGCTGGATAGTGTAAGAGAAGGTGTGTATGAAGTGCTGGATAGTGTAAGAGAAGGTGAGTATGATGTGCTGGATAGTGTAAGAGAAGGTGGGTATGATGTGCTGGATAGTGTAAGAGAAGGTGTGTATGAAGTGCTGGATAGTGTAAGAGAAGGTGGGTATGATGTGCTGGATAGTATAAGAGAAGGTGGGTATGATGTGCTGGATAGTGTAAGGGTAGGTGTGTATGATGTGCTGAATAGTGTAAGAGAAGGTGTGTATGATGTGCTGGATAGTGTAAGAGAAGGTGGGTATGATGTGCTGAATAGTGTAAGAGAAGGTGGGTATGATGTTCTGGATAGTGTAAGAGAAGGTGGGTATGATGTGCTGGATAGTGTAAGAGAAGGTGGGTATGATGTGCAGGATAGTGTAGGAGAAGGTGAGTACGATATGCTGGATAGTGTGTATGATGTGCTGGATAGTGTAAGAGTAGGTGCGTATGATGTTCTGGATACTGGAAGAGTAGGTGCGTATGATGTGCTGGATAGTGTAAGAGAAGATGTGTTTGATGTGCTGGATAGTGTGTATGATGTGCTGGATAGTGTAAGATTAGGTGTGTGATGTGCTGGATAGTGTAAAAGAAGGTGCATATGATGTTTTGGATATTGTAAGAGAAGGTGAAGGTGTGTATGAAGTGCTGGATAGTGTAAGAGAAGGTGGCTATGATGTGCTGGATAGTGTAAGAGAAGGTGTGTATGATGTGCTGGACAGTGTAAGGGTAGGTGCGTATGATGTTCTGGATAGTGTAGGAGAAGGTGTGTATGATTTGCAAGATAGTGTAAGAGTAGGTGCGTATGATGTGCTGGATAGTGTAGGAGAAGGTGAGTACGATATGCTGGAGAGTGTGTATGATGTGCTGGATAGTGTAAGAAGGTGAGTGATGTGCTGGATAGTGTAAGAGAAGGTGGGTATGATGTGCTGGATAGTGTAAGAGAAGGTGTGCATGATGTGCTGGATAGTGTAAGAGAAGGTGCGTATGATGTGCTGAATAGTGTAAGAGAAGGTGGGTATGATGTGCTGGATAGTGTAAGAGAAGGTGGATATGATGTGCTGGATAGTGTAAGAGAAGGTGGGTATGATGTGCAGGATAGTGTAGGAGAAGGTGAGTACGATATGCTGGATAGTGTGTATGATGTGCTGGATAGTGTAAGAGTAGGTGTGTATGATGTGCTGGATAGTGTAAGAAGGTGTGTATGATGTGCTGGATTGTGTAGGAGAAGGTGAGTATGATGTGCTGGATAGTGTAAGAGTAGGTGTGCATGATGTTCTGGATAGTGTAATAGAAGGTGAAGGTGTGTATGATGTGCTGGATACTGTAAGAGAAGGTGTGTATGATGTGCTGAATAGTGTAAGAGAAGGTGTGTATGATGTGCTGGATAGTGTAGGAGAAGGTGCGTATGATGTGCTGGATAGTGTAAGAGAAGGTGTGTATGATGTGCTGGATAGTGAAAGAGTAGGTGAGTATGAGGTGCTGGATAGTGTAAGAGAAGGTGTGTATGCTGTGCTGGATAGTGTAGGAGAAGGTGCGTATGATGTGCTGGATAGTGTAAGAGAAGGTGTGTATGATGTACTGGATAGTGTAAGAGAAGGTGTGTATGGTGTGCTGGATAGTGTAGGAGAAGGTGTATGATGTGCTGGATAGTGTAAGAGAAGGTGAGTATGATATGCTGGATAGTGTGTATGATGTGCTGGATAGTGTAAGAGAAGGTGAGTATGATGTGCTGGATAGTGTAAGAGAAGGTGTGTATGATGTGCTGGATAGTGTAAGAGAAGGTGTGTATGATGTGCTGGATAGCGTAAGAGTAGGTGTGTATGATGTGCTGGATAGTGTAAGAGAAGGCGTATGATTTGCTGGATAGTGTAAGAGAAGGTGAGTATGATGTGTTGGATATTGTAGGAGAAGGTGCGTATGATGTGCTGGATGGTGTAAGAGGTGCGTATGATTTGCTGGATAGTGTAGGAGAAGGTGAGTATGATTTGCTGGATAGTGTGTATGATGTGCTGGATAGTATAAGAGAAGGTGCGTATGATTAGTTGGATAGTGTAGGCGAAAGTGAGTATGATATGCTGGATAGTGCGTATGATGTGCTGGATATTGTAGGAGAAGGTGAGTATGATGTGCTGGATAGTGTAAGAGAAGGTGGGTATGATGTGCTGGATAGTGTAAGAGAAGGTGAGTATGATGTGCTGGATAGTGTAGGAGAAGGTGAGTACGATATGCTGGATAGTGTGTATGATGTGCTGGATAGTGTAAGAGAAGGTGAGTATGATGTGCTGGATAGTGTAAGAGAAGGTGTGGATGATGTGCTGGATAGTGTAAGAGAAGGTGAGAATGAAGTGCTTGGATAGTGTAAGAGAAGGTGGGTATGTTGTGCTGGATAGTGTAAGAGAAGGTGAGTATGATGTGATGGATAGTGTAAGAGTAGGTGCGTATAATGTGCTGGATATGATGTACTGGATAGTGTAAGAGAAGGTGTGTATGATGTGCTGGATAGTGTAAGAGAAGGTAAAGATGTGTATAATGTGCTGGATAGTGTAAGAGAAGGTGAGTGTCTTGCGCTGGATAGTGTAAGAGAAGGTGGCTATGATGTGCTGGATAGTGTAAGAGAAGGTGTGTATGATGTGCTGGATAGTGTAAGAGAAGGTGTGTATGATATGCTGAATAGTGCATATGATGTGCTGGATAGTGTAAGAGAAGGTGAGTATCATGCGCTGGATAGTGTAAGAGAAGGTGGCTATGATGTGCTGGATATTGTAGGAGAAGGTGAGTATGATATGCTGGATAGTGCGTATGATATGCTGGATACTGTAAGAGTAGGTGCATATGTGCTGGATAGTGTAAGAGAAGGTGTGCATGATGTGCTGGATAGTTTAAGAGAAGGTGTGTATGATGTGCTGGATAGTGTAAGAGAAGGTGAGTATGATGTGCTGGATAGTGTAAGAGAAGATGTGTATGATGTGCTGGATAATGTGTATGATGTGCTGGATAGTGTAAGAGAAGGTGAGAATGATGTGCTTGGATAGTGTAAGGGTAGGGGCGTATGATGTTCTGGATAGTGTAAGAAGGTGTTTATGATATGCTGGATAGTGTAAGAGAAGGTGTGTATGATGTGCTGGATAGTGTAAGGGTAGGTGTGTATGACGTGCTGAATAGTGTCAGAGAAGGTGTGTATGATGTTGTGGATAGTGTAAGAGAAGGTGGGTATGATGTGCTGGATAGTGTAAGAGAAGGTGCGTATGATCTGGATAGAGTAAGAGAAGGTAAAGATGTGTATGATGTGCTGGATAGTGTAAGAGAAGGTGCATATGATATGCTGGATAGGGTAAGAGTAGGTGTGTATAATGTGCTGGATAGTGTAATAGAAGGTGTGTATGATGTGCTGGATAGTATAAGAGAAGGTGAGTATGATGTGCTGGATAGTGGGTATGATGTGCTCGATACTGTAAGAGTAGGTGCGTATGATGTGCTGGATAGTGGGTATGATGTGCTGGATAGTGTAAGAGAAGGTGCATATGATGTGCTGGATAGTGTAAGAGAAGGTGCATATGATGTGCTGGATAGTGTAAGAGAAGGTGAGTGATGTGCTGGATAGTGTAAGAGAAGGTGTGTATGATGTGCTGGATAGTGTAAGAGTAGGTGCGTATGATGTGCTCGATACTGTAAGAGTAGGTGCGTATGATGTTCTGGATAGTGTAAGAGAAGGTGTGTATGATGTGCTGGATAGTGTAAGAGAAGGTGCATATGATATGCTGGATAGTGTAAGAGAAGGTGCGTATGATTTTCTGGATAGTGTAGGACAAGGTGAGTATGATATGCTGGATAGTGCGTATGATGTGCTGGAGACTAAGAGAATGTGGGTATGATGTGCTGGATAGTGTAAGAGTAGGTGTGTATGATGTGCTGGATACTGTAAGAGAAGATGTGTATGATGTGCTGGATAGTGTAAGAGTTGGTGTGTATGATGTGCTGGATAGTGTAAGAGCAGGTGAAGGTGTGTATGATGTGCTCTATAGTGTAAGAGAAGGTGAGTGATGTGCTGGATAGTGTAAGAGAAGGTGTGTATGATATGCTGGATAGTGTAAGAGAAGGTGAGTATGATTTGCTGGATAGCGCAAGAGAAGGTGAGTATGATGTGCTGGATAGTGTAAGAGAAGGTATGTATAATGTGCTGGATAGTGTGTAAGAGAAGGTGAGTATGATTTGCTGGATAGTGTAGGAGAAGGAGAGTATGATTTGCTGGATAGTGTGTAAAAGAAGGTGAGTATGATGTGCTGGACAGTAAGGGTAGCTGGATATGATGTGCTGGATAGAGTAGGAGAAGATGTGTATGATGTGCTGGATAGTGTAAGAGAAGGTGAGTATGATGTGCTGGATAGTGTAAGAGAAGGAGCGTATGATGTGCTGGATAGTGTAAGAGAAGGTGAGTATGATGTGCTGGATATTGTAGGAGAAGGTGAGTATGATGTGCTGGATAGTGTAAGAGAAGGTGCGTATGATGTGCTCGATACTGTAAGAGTAGGTGCGTATGATGTGCTGGGTAGTGTAAGAGAAGGTGAGTATGATGTGCTGGATAGTGTAAGAGAAGGTGTGTATGATGTGCAGGATAGTGTAAGAGAAGGTGTGTATGATGTGCTGGATAGTGTAAGAGTGGGTGCATATGATATGCTGGCTAGTGTAAGAGAAGGTGCATATGATATGCTGGATAGCGTAAGAGAAGGTGCGTATGATTTGCTGGATAGTGTAGGAGAAGGTGAGTATGATTTGCTGGATAGTGCGTATGATGTGCTGGATATTGAAGGAGGAGGTTTGTATGATGTGCTGGATAGTGTAAGAGAAGGTGAGTATGATGTGCTGGATAGTGTGTATGATGTGCTGGATAGTGTAAGAGAAGGTGAGTATGATGTGCTGGATAGTGCGTATGATGTGCTGGATAGTGTAAGAGAAGGTGTGTATGATGTGCTGGATAGTGTAAGAGAAGGTGAGTATGATGTGCTTGATAGTGTGTATGATGTGCTGGATAGTGTAAGAGAAGGTGAGTATGATGTGCTGGATAGTGTGTATGATGTGCTGGATAGTGTAAGAGAAGGTGAGTATGATGTGCTGGATAGTGCGAATGAAGTGCTGGATAGTGTAAGAGAAGGTGGGTATGATGTGCTGGATAGTGTAAGAGAAGGTGAGTATGATGTTCTGGATAGAGTAAGAGAAGGTAAAGATGTGTATGATGTGCTGGATAGTGTAAGAGAAGGTGCATATGATATGCTGGATAGGGTAAGAGTAGGTGTGTATAATGTGCTGGATAGTGTAATAGAAGGTGTGTATGATGTGCTGGATAGTATAAGAGAAGGTGAGTATGATGTGCTGGATAGTGTAAGAGAAGGTGGGTATGATGTGCTGGATAGTGTAAGAGAAGGTGCGTATGATGTGCTGGATAGTGTAAGAAGGTGTGTATGATGTGCTGGATAGTGTAAGAGAAGGTGGGTATGATGTGCTGGATAGTGTAAGAGAAGGTGGGTATGATGTGCTGGATAGTGTAAGAGAAGGTGTGTATTATGTGCTGAATAGTGTAAGAGAAGGTGTGTATGATGTGCTGGATAGTGTGTATGAAGTGGTGGATAGTGTAAGAGAAGGTGGCTATGATGTGCTGGATAGTGTAAGAGAAGGTGTGTATGATGTGCTGGATAGTGTAAGAGAAGGTGTGTATGATGTGCTGGATAGTGTAAGGGTAGGTGTGTATGACGTGCTGAATAGTGTAAGAGAAGGTGTGTATGATGTTCTGGATAGTGTAAGAGAAGGTGGGTATGATGTGCTGGATAGTGTAAGAGAAGGTGCGTATGATCTGGATAGTGTAAGAGAAGGTTCGTATGATCTGGATAGTGTAAGAGAAGGTGAAGGTCAGTATGATATGCTGGATAGTGGGTATGATGTGCTCGATACTGTAAGAGTAGGTGCGTATGATGTGCTGGAAAGTGTGTATGATGTGCTGGATAGTGTAAGACTAGGTGCGTATGATGTGCTGGATAGTGTAAGAGTAGGTGCGTATGATGTGCTCGATACTGTAAGAGTAGGTGCGTATGATGTGCTGGATAGTGTAAGAGAAGGTGAGTATGATGTGCTGGATACTGTAAGAGAAGGTGGGTATGATGTGCTGGAAAGTGTGTATGATGTGCTGGATAGTGTAAGAGTAGGTGTGTATGATGTGCTGGATACTGTAAGAGTAGGTGCGTATGATGTGCTGGATAGTGTAAGAGAAGATGTGTATGATGTGCTGGAAAGTGTGTATGATGTGCTGGATAGTGTAAGAGCAGGTGAAGGTGTGTATGATGTGCTGTATAGTGTAAGAGAAGGTGAGTGATGTGCTGGATAGTGTAAGAGTGGGTGCATATGATATGCTGGCTAGTGTAAGAGAAGGTGCATATGATATGCTGGATAGCGTAAGAGAAGGTGCGTATGATTTGCTGGATAGTGTAGTAGAAGGTGAGTATGATATGCTGGATAGTGCGTATGATGTGCTGGATATTGAAGGAGGAGGTTTGTATGATGTGCTGGATAGTGTAAGAGAAGGTGAGTATGATGTGCTGGATAGTGTGTATGATGTGCTGGATAGTGTAAGAGAAGGTGAGTATGATGTGCTGGATAGTGCGTATGATGTGCTGGATAGTGTAAGAGAAGGTGTGTATGATGTGCTGGATAGTGTAAGAGAAGGTGAGTATGATGTGCTTGATAGTGTGTATGATGTGCTGGATAGTGTAAGAGAAGGTGAGTATGATGTGCTGGATAGTGTGTATGATGTGCTGGATAGTGTAAGAGAAGGTGAGTATGATGTGCTGGATAGTGCGAATGAAGTGCTGGATAGTGTAAGAGAAGGTGGGTATGATGTGCTGGATAGTGTAAGAGAAGGTGAGTATGATGTTCTGGATAGAGTAAGAGAAGGTAAAGATGTGTATGATGTGCTGGATAGTGTAAGAGAAGGTGCATATGATATGCTGGATAGGGTAAGAGTAGGTGTGTATAATGTGCTGGATAGTGTAATAGAAGGTGTGTATGATGTGCTGGATAGTATAAGAGAAGGTGAGTATGATGTGCTGGATAGTGTAAGAGAAGGTGGGTATGATGTGCTGGATAGTGTAAGAGAAGGTGCGTATGATGTGCTGGATAGTGTAAGAAGGTGTGTATGATGTGCTGGATAGTGTAAGAGAAGGTGGGTATGATGTGCTGGATAGTGTAAGAGAAGGTGGGTATGATGTGCTGGATAGTGTAAGAGAAGGTGTGTATTATGTGCTGAATAGTGTAAGAGAAGGTGTGTATGATGTGCTGGATAGTGTGTATGAAGTGGTGGATAGTGTAAGAGAAGGTGGCTATGATGTGCTGGATAGTGTAAGAGAAGGTGTGTATGATGTGCTGGATAGTGTAAGAGAAGGTGTGTATGATGTGCTGGATAGTGTAAGGGTAGGTGTGTATGACGTGCTGAATAGTGTAAGAGAAGGTGTGTATGATGTTCTGGATAGTGTAAGAGAAGGTGGGTATGATGTGCTGGATAGTGTAAGAGAAGGTGCGTATGATCTGGATAGTGTAAGAGAAGGTTCGTATGATCTGGATAGTGTAAGAGAAGGTGAAGGTCAGTATGATATGCTGGATAGTGGGTATGATGTGCTCGATACTGTAAGAGTAGGTGCGTATGATGTGCTGGAAAGTGTGTATGATGTGCTGGATAGTGTAAGACTAGGTGCGTATGATGTGCTGGATAGTGTAAGAGTAGGTGCGTATGATGTGCTCGATACTGTAAGAGTAGGTGCGTATGATGTGCTGGATAGTGTAAGAGAAGGTGAGTATGATGTGCTGGATACTGTAAGAGAAGGTGGGTATGATGTGCTGGAAAGTGTGTATGATGTGCTGGATAGTGTAAGAGTAGGTGTGTATGATGTGCTGGATACTGTAAGAGTAGGTGCGTATGATGTGCTGGATAGTGTAAGAGAAGATGTGTATGATGTGCTGGAAAGTGTGTATGATGTGCTGGATAGTGTAAGAGCAGGTGAAGGTGTGTATGATGTGCTGTATAGTGTAAGAGAAGGTGAGTGATGTGCTGGATAGTGTAAGAGAAGGTGAGTGATGTGCTGGATAGTGTAAGAGTGGGTGCGTATGATCTGCTGGATAGTGTGTATGATGTGCTGGATACAGTAAGAGTAGGTGCGTATGATGTGCTGGATAGTGTAAGAGAAGGTGAGTATGATGTGCTGGATAGTGTAAAAGAAGGTGTGTATGATTTGCTGGATAGTGTAAGAGAAGGTGCATATGATATGCTGGATAGTGTAAGAGAAGGTGCATATGATATGCTGGATAGTGTAAGAGAAGGTGTGTATGATGTGCTGGATAGTGTAAAAGAAGGTGTGTATGATTTGCTGGATAGTGTAAGAGAAGGTGCATATGATATGCTGGATAGTGTAAGAGAAGGTGCATATGATATGCTGGATAGCGTAAGAGAAGGTGCATATGATGTGCTGGATAGTGTAAGAGAAGGTGAGAATGATGTGCTGGATAGTGTAAGAGAAGGTGTGTATGATGTGCTGGATAGTGTAAGAGAAGGTGAGAATGATGTGCTGGATAGTGTAAGAGAAGGTGTGTATGATGTGCTGGATAGTGTAAGAGAAGGTGCATATGATGTGCTGGATAGTGTAAGAGAAGGTGTGTATGATTTGCTGGATAGTGTAGGAGAAGGTGAGTATGATTTGCTGGATAGTGTAGGAGAAGGAGAGTATGATGTGCTGGATAGTGTGTAAGAGAAGGTGAGTATGATGTGCTGGACAGTAAGGGTAGCTGGATATGATGTGCTGGATAGAGTAGGAGAAGGTGTGTATGATGTGCTGGATAGTGTGTATGATGTTCTGGATAGTGTAAGAGAAGGTGCATATGATGTGCTGGATAGTGTAAGAGAAGGTGCTTATGATGTGCTGGATAGTGCAAGAGAAGGTGAGTATGATGTGCTCGATACTGTAAGAGTAGGTGCGTATGATGTGCTGGATAGTGTAAGAGAAGGTGTGTATGATGTGCAGGATAGTGTAAGAGAAGGTGTGTATGATGTGCAGGATAGTGTAAGAGTGGGTGCATATGATATGCTGGCTAGTGTAAGAGAAGGTGCATATGATATGCTGGATAGCGTAAGAGAAGGTGCGTATGATTTGCTGGATAGTGTAGGAGAAGGTGAGTATGATATGCTGGATAGTGCGTATGATGTGCTGGATATTGAAGGAGGAGGTTTGTATGATGTGCTGGATAGTGTAAGAGAAGGTGAGTATGATGTGCTGGATAGTGTGTATGATGTGCTGGATAGTGTAAGAGAAGGTGAGTATGATGTGCTGGATAGTGCGTATGATGTGCTGGATAGTGTAAGAGAAGGTGTGTATGATGTGCTGGATAGTGTAAAAGAAGGTGTGTATGATTTGCTGGATAGTGTAAGAGAAGGTGCATATGATATGCTGGATAGTGTAAGAGAAGGTGCATATGATATGCTGGATAGTGTAAGAGAAGGTGGGTTTGATGTGCTGGATAGTGTAAGAGAAGGTGTGTATGAAGTGCTGGATAGTGTAAGAGAAGGTGAGTATGATGTGCTGGATAGTGTAAGAGAAGGTGAGTATGATGTGCTTGATAGTGTGTATGATGTGCTGGATAGTGTAAGAGAAGGTGAGTATGATGTGCTGGATAGTGTGTATGATGTGCTGGATAGTGTAAGAGAAGGTGAGTATGATGTGCTGGATAGTGCGAATGAAGTGCTGGATAGTGTAAGAGAAGGTGGGTATGATGTGCTGGATAGTGTAAGAGAAGGTGAGTATGATGTTCTGGATAGAGTAAGAGAAGGTAAAGATGTGTATGATGTGCTGGATAGTGTAAGAGAAGGTGCATATGATATGCTGGATAGGGTAAGAGTAGGTGTGTATAATGTGCTGGATAGTGTAATAGAAGGTGTGTATGATGTGCTGGATAGTATAAGAGAAGGTGAGTATGATGTGCTGGATAGTGTAAGAGAAGGTGGGTATGATGTGCTGGATAGTGTAAGAGAAGGTGCGTATGATGTGCTGGATAGTGTAAGAAGGTGTGTATGATGTGCTGGATAGTGTAAGAGAAGGTGGGTATGATGTGCTGGATAGTGTAAGAGAAGGTGGGTATGATGTGCTGGATAGTGTAAGAGAAGGTGTGTATTATGTGCTGAATAGTGTAAGAGAAGGTGTGTATGATGTGCTGGATAGTGTGTATGAAGTGGTGGATAGTGTAAGAGAAGGTGGCTATGATGTGCTGGATAGTGTAAGAGAAGGTGTGTATGATGTGCTGGATAGTGTAAGGGTAGGTGTGTATGACGTGCTGAATAGTGTAAGAGAAGGTGTGTATGATGTTCTGGATAGTGTAAGAGAAGGTGGGTATGATGTGCTGGATAGTGTAAGAGAAGGTGCGTATGATCTGGATAGTGTAAGAGAAGGTGAAGGTCAGTATGATATGCTGGATAGTGGGTATGATGTGCTCGATACTGTAAGAGTAGGTGCGTATGATGTGCTGGAAAGTGTGTATGATGTGCTGGATAGTGTAAGACTAGGTGCGTATGATGTGCTGGATAGTGTAAGAGTAGGTGCGTATGATGTGCTCGATACTGTAAGAGTAGGTGCGTATGATGTGCTGGATAGTGTAAGAGAAGGTGAGTATGATGTGCTGGATACTGTAAGAGAAGGTGGGTATGATGTGCTGGAAAGTGTGTATGATGTGCTGGATAGTGTAAGAGTAGGTGTGTATGATGTGCTGGATACTGTAAGAGTAGGTGCGTATGATGTGTTGGATAGTGCAAGAGAAGGTGAGTATGATGTGCTCGATACTGTAAGAGTAGGTGCGTATGATGTGCTGGATAGTGTAAGAGAAGGTGTGTATGATGTGCAGGATAGTGTAAGAGAAGGTGTGTATGATGTGCAGGATAGTGTAAGAGAAGGTGAGTATGATGTGCTGGATAGTGTAAGAGAAGGTGAGAATGATGTGCTGGATAGTGTAAGAGAAGGTGTGTATGATGTGCTGGATAGTGTAAGAGAAGGTGCATATGATGTGCTGGATAGTGTAAGAGAAGGTGTGTATGATTTGCTGGATAGTGTAGGAGAAGGTGAGTATGATTTGCTGGATAGTGTAGGAGAAGGAGAGTATGATGTGCTGGATAGTGTGTAAGAGAAGGTGAGTATGATGTGCTGGACAGTAAGGGTAGCTGGATATGATGTGCTGGATAGAGTAGGAGAAGGTGTGTATGATGTGCTGGATAGTGTGTATGATGTTCTGGATAGTGTAAGAGAAGGTGCATATGATGTGCTGGATAGTGTAAGAGAAGGTGCTTATGATGTGCTGGATAGTGCAAGAGAAGGTGAGTATGATGTGCTCGATACTGTAAGAGTAGGTGCGTATGATGTGCTGGATAGTGTAAGAGAAGGTGTGTATGATGTGCAGGATAGTGTAAGAGAAGGTGAGTATGATGTGCTGGATAGTGTAAGAGTGGGTGCATATGATATGCTGGATAGTGTAAGAGAAGGTGCATATGATATGCTGGATAGTGTAAGAGAAGGTGTGTATGAAGTGCTGGATAGTGTAAGAGAAGGTGAGTATGATGTGCTGGATAGTGTGTATGATGTGCTGGATAGTGTAAGAGAAGGTGAGTATGATGTGCTTGATAGTGTGTATGATGTGCTGGATAGTGTAAGAGAAGGTGAGTATGATGTGCTGGATAGTGTGTATGATGTGCTGGATAGTGTAAGAGAAGGTGAGTATGATGTGCTGGATAGTGCGTATGAAGTGCTGGATAGTGTAAGAGAAGGTGGGTATGATGTGCTGGATAGTGTAAGAGAAGGTGAGTATGATGTTCTGGATAGAGTAAGAGAAGGTAAAGATGTGTATGATGTGCTGGATAGTGTAAGAGAAGGTGCATATGATATGCTGGATAGGGTAAGAGTAGGTGTGTATAATGTGCTGGATAGTGTAATAGAAGGTGTGTATGATGTGCTGGATAGTATAAGAGAAGGTGAGTATGATGTGCTGGATAGTGTAAGAGAAGGTGCTTATGATGTGCTGGATAGTGCAAGAGAAGGTGAGTATGATGTGCTGGATAGTGTAAGAGAAGGTGGGTATGATGTGCTGGATAGTGTAAGAGAAGGTGGGTATGATGTGCTGGATAGTGTAAGAGAAGGTGGGTATGATGTGCTGGATAGTGTAAGAGAAGGTGTGTATTATGTGCTGAATAGTGTAAGAGAAGGTGTGTATGATGTGCTGGATAGTGTGTATGAAGTGGTGGATAGTGTAAGAGAAGGTGGCTATGATGTGCTGGATAGTGTAAGAGAAGGTGTGTATGATGTGCTGGATAGTGTAAGGGTAGGTGTGTATGACGTGCTGAATAGTGTAAGAGAAGGTGTGTATGATGTTCTGGATAGTGTAAGAGAAGGTGGGTATGATGTGCTGGATAGTGTAAGAGAAGGTGCGTATGATCTGGATAGTGTAAGAGAAGGTGAAGGTCAGTATGATATGCTGGATAGTGGGTATGATGTGCTCGATACTGTAAGAGTAGGTGCGTATGATGTGCTGGAAAGTGTGTATGATGTGCTGGATAGTGTAAGACTAGGTGCGTATGATGTGCTGGATAGTGTAAGAGTAGGTGCGTATGATGTGCTCGATACTGTAAGAGTAGGTGCGTATGATGTGCTGGATAGTGTAAGAGAAGGTGAGTATGATGTGCTGGATACTGTAAGAGAAGGTGGGTATGATGTGCTGGAAAGTGTGTATGATGTGCTGGATAGTGTAAGAGTAGGTGTGTATGATGTGCTGGATACTGTAAGAGTAGGTGCGTATGATGTGCTGGATAGTGTAAGAGAAGATGTGTATGATGTGGTGGAAAGTGTGTATGATGTGCTGGATAGTGTAAGAGCAGGTGAAGGTGTGTATGATGTGCTGTATAGTGTAAGAGAAGGTGAGTGATGTGCTGGATAGTGTAAGAGAAGGTGAGTGATGTGCTGGATAGTGTAAGAGTGGGTGCGTATGATCTGCTGGATAGTGTGTATGATGTGCTGGATACAGTAAGAGTAGGTGCGTATGATGTGCTGGATAGTGTAAGAGAAGGTGAGTATGATGTGCTGGATAGTGTAAGAGAAGGTGAGAATGATGTGCTGGATAGTGTAAGAGAAGGTGTGTATGATGTGCTGGATAGTGTAAGAGAAGGTGCATATGATGTGCTGGATAGTGTAAGAGAAGGTGTGTATGATTTGCTGGATAGTGTAGGAGAAGGTGAGTATGATTTGCTGGATAGTGTAGGAGAAGGAGAGTATGATGTGCTGGATAGTGTGTAAGAGAAGGTGAGTATGATGTGCTGGACAGTAAGGGTAGCTGGATATGATGTGCTGGATAGAGTAGGAGAAGGTGTGTATGATGTGCTGGATAGTGTGTATGATGTTCTGGATAGTGTAAGAGAAGGTGCATATGATGTGCTGGATAGTGTAAGAGAAGGTGCTTATGATGTGCTGGATAGTGCAAGAGAAGGTGAGTATGATGTGCTCGATACTGTAAGAGTAGGTGCGTATGATGTGCTGGATAGTGTAAGAGAAGGTGTGTATGATGTGCAGGATAGTGTAAGAGAAGGTGTGTATGATGTGCAGGATAGTGTAAGAGAAGGTGAGTATGATGTGCTGGATAGTGTAAGAGAAGGTGAGAATGATGTGCTGGATAGTGTAAGAGAAGGTGTGTATGATGTGCTGGATAGTGTAAGAGAAGGTGCATATGATGTGCTGGATAGTGTAAGAGAAGGTGTGTATGATTTGCTGGATAGTGTAGGAGAAGGTGAGTATGATTTGCTGGATAGTGTAGGAGAAGGAGAGTATGATGTGCTGGATAGTGTGTAAGAGAAGGTGAGTATGATGTGCTGGACAGTAAGGGTAGCTGGATATGATGTGCTGGATAGAGTAGGAGAAGGTGTGTATGATGTGCTGGATAGTGTGTATGATGTTCTGGATAGTGTAAGAGAAGGTGCATATGATGTGCTGGATAGTGTAAGAGAAGGTGCTTATGATGTGCTGGATAGTGCAAGAGAAGGTGAGTATGATGTGCTCGATACTGTAAGAGTAGGTGCGTATGATGTGCTGGATAGTGTAAGAGAAGGTGTGTATGATGTGCAGGATAGTGTAAGAGAAGGTGAGTATGATGTGCTGGATAGTGTAAGAGTGGGTGCATATGATATGCTGGATAGCGTAAGAGAAGGTGCATATGATATGCTGGATAGCGTAAGAGAAGGTGCGTATGATTTGCTGGATAGTGTAGGAGAAGGTGAGTATGATATGCTGGATAGTGCGTATGATGTGCTGGATATTGAAGGAGGAGGTTTGTATGATGTGCTGGATAGTGTAAGAGAAGGTGAGTATGATGTGCTGGATAGTGTGTATGATGTGCTGGATAGTGTAAGAGAAGGTGAGTATGATGTGCTGGATAGTGCGTATGATGTGCTGGATAGTGTAAGAGAAGGTGTGTATGATGTGCTGGATAGTGTAAAAGAAGGTGTGTATGATTTGCTGGATAGTGTAAGAGAAGGTGCATATGATATGCTGGATAGTGTAAGAGAAGGTGCATATGATATGCTGGATAGTGTAAGAGAAGGTGTGTATGAAGTGCTGGATAGTGTAAGAGAAGGTGAGTATGATGTGCTGGATAGTGTGTATGATGTGCTGGATAGTGTAAGAGAAGGTGAGTATGATGTGCTTGATAGTGTGTATGATGTGCTGGATAGTGTAAGAGAAGGTGAGTATGATGTGCTGGATAGTGTGTATGATGTGCTGGATAGTGTAAGAGAAGGTGAGTATGATGTGCTGGATAGTGTGTATGAAGTGCTGGATAGTGTAAGAGAAGGTGGGTATGATGTGCTGGATAGTGTAAGAGAAGGTGAGTGTGATGTTCTGGATAGAGTAAGAGAAGGTAAAGATGTGTATGATGTGCTGGATAGTGTAAGAGAAGGTGCATATGATATGCTGGATAGGGTAAGAGTAGGTGTGTATAATGTGCTGGATAGTGTAATAGAAGGTGTGTATGATGTGCTGGATAGTATAAGAGAAGGGGAGTATGATGTGCTGGATAGTGTAAGAGAAGGTGCTTATGATGTGCTGGATAGTGCAAGAGAAGGTGAGTATGATGTGCTGGATAGTGTAAGAGAAGGTGGGTATGATGTGCTGGATAGTGTAAGAGAAGGTGTGTATTATGTGCTGAATAGTGTAAGAGAAGGTGTGTATGATGTGCTGGATAGTGTGTATGAAGTGGTGGATAGTGTAAGAGAAGGTGGCTATGATGTGCTGGATAGTGTAAGAGAAGGTGTGTATGACGTGCTGGATAGTGTAAGGGTAGGTGTGTATGACGTGCTGAATAGTGTAAGAGAAGGTGTGTATGATCTTCTGGATAGTGTAAGAGAAGGTGCGTATGATCTGGATAGTGTAAGAGAAGGTGCATATGATATGCTGGATAGTGTAAGACTAGGTGCGTATGATGTGCTGGATAGTGTAAGAGTAGGTGCGTATGATGTGCTCGATACTGTAAGAGTAGGTGCGTATGATGTGCTGGATAGTGTAAGAGAAGGTGGGTATGATGTGCTGGATAGTGTAAGAGAAGGTGCATATGATGTGCTGGATAGTGTAAGAGAAGGTGCATATGATGTGCTGGATAGTGTAAGAGAAGGTGAGTTATGTGCTGGATAGTGTAAGAGAAGGTGTGTATGATGTGCTGGATAGTGTAAGAGTAGGTGCGTATGATGTGCTCGATACTGTAAGAGTAGGTGCGTATGATGTTCTGGATAGTGTAAGAGAAGGTGTGTATGATGTGCTGGATAGTGTAAGAGAAGGTGCATATGATATGCAGGATAGTGTAAGAGAAGGTGCGTATGATTTTCTGGATAGTGTAGGACAAGGTGAGCATGATATGCTGGATAGTGCGTATGATGTGCTGGAGACTAAGAGAATGTGGGTATGATGTGCTGGATAGTGTAAGAGTAGGTGTGTATGATGTGCTGGATACTGTAAGAGTAGGTGCGTATGATGTGCTGGATAGTGTAAGAGAAGATGTGTATGATGTGCTGGATAGTGTAAGAGTAGGTGTGTATGATGTGCTGGATAGAGTAAGAGAAGGTGAGTATGATTTGCTGGAAAGTATAAGAGTAGGTGTGTATGATTTGCTGGAAAGTATAAGAGTAGGTGTGTATGATGTGCTGGATAGTGTAAGAGAAGGTCAGTATGATTTGCTGGATAGTGTGTATGATGTGCTGGATACTGTAAGAGTAGGTGTGTATGATGTGCTGGATATTGTAGGAGAAGGTGAGTATGATGTGCAGGATAGTGTAAGAGAAGGTGGGTATGATGTGCTGGATAGTGTAAGAGAAGGTGGGTATGATGTGCTGGATAGTGTAAGAGAAGGTGTGTATGATGTGCTGGATAGTGTAAGATTAGGTGCATATGATGTGCTGGAAAGTGTAAGAGTAGGTGTGTATGATGTGCTGGATAGTGTAAGAGAAGGTCAGTATGATTTGATGGATAGCGGGTATGATGTGCTGGATAGTGTAAGAGAAGGTGTGTATGATGTGCTGGATAGTGTGTATGATGTGCTGGATAGTGTAAGAGTAGGTGCGTATGATGTGCTGGATATAGTAAGAGAAGGTGTGTATGATGTGCTGGATAGTGTAAGAGAAGGTGTGTATGATGTGCTGGATAGTGTAAGAGTGGGTGCGTATGATGTGCTGGATAGTGTAGGAGAAGGTGCGTATGATGTGCTGGATAGTGTAGGAGAAGGAGCGTATGATGTGCTGGATAGTGTAAGAGAAGGTGAGTATGATGTGCTGGATAGGGTAAGAGTAGGTGTGTATGATGTGCTGGAAAGTGTGTATGACGTGCTGGATAGTGTAAGAGAAGGTGTGTATGATGTGCTGGATAGTGTAAGAGAAGGTGTGTATGATGTGCTGGATAGTGTAAAGGTAGGTGTGTATGACGTGCTGAATAGTGTAAGAGAAGGTGTGTATGATGTTGTGGATAGTGTAAGAGAAGGTGGGTATGATGTGCTGGATAGTGTAAGAGAAGGTGCGTATGATCTGGATAGAGTAAGAGAAGGTAAAGATGTGTATGATGTGCTGGATAGTGTAAGAGAAGGTGCATATGATATGCTGGATAGGGTAAGAGTAGGTGTGTATAATGTGCTGGATAGTGTAATAGAAGGTGTGTATGATGTGCTGGATAGTGTAAGGGTAGGTGTGTATGACGTGCTGAATAGTGTAAGAGAAGGTGAGTATGATGTGCTGGATAGTGTAAAAGACGCTGCGTATGATGTGCTGGATACTGTAAGCGTAGGTGTGTATGATGTGCTGGATAGTGTAAGAAGGTGTGTATGATGTGCTGGATAGTATGTATGAAGTGGTGGATAGTGTAAGAGAAGGTGGCTATGATGTGCTGGATAGTGTAAGAGAAGGTGTGTATGATGTGCTGGATAGTGTAAGGGTAGGTGTGTATGACGTGCTGAATAGTGTCAGAGAAGGTGTGTATGATGTTGTGGATAGTGTAAGAGAAGGTGGGTATGATGTGCTGGATAGTGTAAGAGAAGGTGCGTATGATCTGGATAGAGTAAGAGAAGGTAAAGATGTGTATGATGTGCTGGATAGTGTAAGAGAAGGTGCATATGATATGCTGGATAGGGTAAGAGTAGGTGTGTATAATGTGCTGGATAGTGTAATAGAAGGTGTGTATGATGTGCTGGATAGTATAAGAGAAGGTGAGTAAGATGTGCTGGATAGTGGGTATGATGTGCTCGATACTGTAAGAGTAGGTGCGTATGATGTGCTGGATAGTGGGTATGATGTGCTGGATAGTGTAAGAGAAGGTGCATATGATGTGCTGGATAGTGTAAGAGAAGGTGCATATGATGTGCTGGATAGTGTAAGAGAAGGTGAGTGATGTGCTGGATAGTGTAAGAGAAGGTGTGTATGATGTGCTGGATAGTGTAAGAGTAGGTGCGTATGATGTGCTCGATACTGTAAGAGTAGGTGCGTATGATGTTCTGGATAGTGTAAGAGAAGGTGTGTATGATGTGCTGGATAGTGTAAGAGAAGGTGCATATGATATGCAGGATAGTGTAAGAGAAGGTGCGTATGATTTTCTGGATAGTGTAGGACAAGGTGAGTATGATATGCTGGATAGTGCGTATGATGTGCTGGAGACTAAGAGAATGTGGGTATGATGTGCTGGATAGTGTAAGAGTAGGTGTGTATGATGTGCTGGATACTGTAAGAGAAGATGTGTATGATGTGCTGGATAGTGTAAGAGTTGGTGTGTATGATGTGCTGGATAGTGTAAGAGAAGGTGAAGGTGTGTATGATGTGCTGTATAGTGTAAGAGAAGGTGAGTGATGTGCTGGATAGTGTAAGAGAAGGTGAGTGATGTGCTGGATAGTGTAAGAGAAGGTATGTATGATGTGCTGGATAGTGTAAGAGTGGGTGCGTATGATGTGCTGGATAGTGTGTATGATGTGCTGGATACAGTAAGAGTAGGTGCGTATGATTTGCTGGATAGTGTAGGAGAAGGAGAGTATGATGTGCTGGATAGTGTGTAAGAGAAGGTGAGTATGATGTGCTGGACAGTAAGGGTAGCTGGATATGATGTGCTGGATAGAGTAGGAGAAGGTGTGTATGATGTGCTGGATAGTGTGTATGATGTTCTGGATAGTGTAAGAGAAGGTGCATATGATGTGCTGGATAGTGTAAGAGAAGGTGCTTATGATGTGCTGGATAGTGCAAGAGAAGGTGAGTATGATGTGCTCGATACTGTAAGAGTAGGTGCGTATGATATGCTGGGTAGTGTAAGAGAAGGTGTGTATGATGTGCAGGATAGTGTAAGAGAAGGTGAGTATGATGTGCTGGATAGTGTAAGAGTGGGTGCATATGATATGCTGGCTAGTGTAAGAGAAGGTGCATATGATATGCTGGATAGCGTAAGAGAAGGTGCGTATGATTTGCTGGATAGTGTAGGAGAAGGTGAGTATGATATGCTGGATAGTGCGTATGATGTGCTGGTTATTGAAGGAGGAGGTTTGTATGATGTGCTGGATAGTGTAAGAGAAGGTGAGTATGATGTGCTGGATAGTGTGTATGATGTGCTGGATAGTGTAAGAGAAGGTGAGTATGATGTGCTGGATAGTGCGTATGATGTGCTGGATAGTGTAAGAGAAGGTGTGTATGATGTGCTGGATAGTGTAAAAGAAGGTGTGCATGATTTGCTGGATAGTGTAAGAGAAGGTGCATATGATATGCTGGATAGTGTAAGAGAAGGTGCATATGATATGCTGGATAGTGTAAGAGAAGGTGGGTTTGATGTGCTGGATAGTGTAAGAGAAGGTGTGTATGAAGTGCTGGATAGTGTAAGAGAAGGTGAGTATGATGTGCTGGATAGTGTAAGAGAAGGTGAGTATGATGTGCTTGATAGTGTGTATGATGTGCTGGATAGTATAAGAGAAGGTGAGTATGATGTGCTGGATAGTGCGAATGAAGTGCTGGATAGTGTAAGAGAAGGTGGGTATGATGTGCTGGATAGTGTAAGAGAAGGTGAGTATGATGTTCTGGATAGAGTAAGAGAAGGTAAAGATGTGTATGATGTGCTGGATAGTATAAGAGAAGGTGAGTATGATGTGCTGGATAGTGTAAGAGAAGGTGGGTATGATGTGCTGGATAGTGTAAGAGAAGGTGCGTATGATGTGCTGGATAGTGTAAGAAGGTGTGTATGATGTGCTGGATAGTGTAAGAGAAGGTGGGTATGATGTGCTGGATAGTGTAAGAGAATGTGGGTATGATGTGCTGGATAGTGTAAGAGAAGGTGTGTATGATGTGCTGAATAGTGTAAGAGAAGGTGTGTATGATGTGCTGGATAGTGTGTATGAAGTGGTGGATAGTGTAAGAGAAGGTGGCTATGATGTGCTGGATAGTGTAAGAGAAGGTGTGTATGATGTGCTGGATAGTGTAAGGGTAGGTGTGTATGACGTGCTGAATAGTGTAAGAGAAGGTGTGTATGATGTTCTGGATAGTGTAAGAGAAGGTGGGTATGATGTGCTGGATAGTGTAAGAGAAGGTGCGTATGATCTGGATAGTGTAAGAGAAGGTGAAGGTCAGTATGATATGCTGGATAGTGGGTATGATGTGCTCGATACTGTAAGAGTAGGTGCGTATGATGTGCTGGAAAGTGTGTATGATGTGCTGGATAGTGTAAGACTAGGTGCGTATGATGTGCTGGATAGTGTAAGACTAGGTGCGTATGATGTGCTCGATACTGTAAGAGTAGGTGCGTATGATGTGCTGGATAGTGTAAGAGAAGGTGAGTATGATGTGCTGGATACTGTAAGAGAAGGTGGGTATGATGTGCTGGAAAGTGTGTATGATGTGCTGGATAGTGTAAGAGTAGGTGTGTATGATGTGCTGGATACTGTAAGAGTAGGTGCGTATGATGTGCTGGATAGTGTAAGAGAAGATGTGTATGATGTGCTGGAAAGTGTGTATGATGTGCTGGATAGTGTAAGAGCAGGTGAAGGTGTGTATGATGTGCTGTATAGTGTAAGAGAAGGTGAGTGATGTGCTGGATAGTGTAAGAGAAGGTGAGTGATGTGCTGGATAGTGTAAGAGTGGGTGCGTATGATCTGCTGGATAGTGTGTATGATGTGCTGGATACAGTAAGAGTAGGTGCGTATGATGTGCTGGATAGTGTAAGAGAAGGTGATTATGATGTGCTGGAAAGTGTAAGAGAAGGTGAGAATGATGTGCTGGATAGTGTAAGAGAAGGTGTGTATGATGTGCTGGATAGTGTAAGAGAAGGTGCATATGATGTGCTGGATAGTGTAAGAGAAGGTGTGTATGATTTGCTGGATAGTGTAGGAGAAGGTGAGTATGATTTGCTGGATAGTGTAGGAGAAGAAGAGTATGATGTGCTGGATAGTGTGTAAGAGAAGGTGAGTATGATGTGCTGGACAGTAAGGGTAGCTGGATATGATGTGCTGGATAGAGTAGGAGAAGGTGTGTATGATGTGCTGGATAGTGTGTATGATGTTCTGGATAGTGTAAGAGAAGGTGCATATGATGTGCTGGATAGTGTAAGAGAAGGTGCTTATGATGTGCTGGATAGTGCAAGAGAAGGTGAGTATGATGTGCTCGATACTGTAAGAGTAGGTGCGTATGATGTGCTGGATAGTGTAAGAGAAGGTGTGTATGATGTGCAGGATAGTGTAAGAGAAGGTGTGTATGATGTGCAGGATAGTGTAAGAGAAGGTGAGTATGATGTGCTGGATAGTGTAAGAGAAGGTGAGAATGATGTGCTGGATAGTGTAAGAGAAGGTGTGTATGATGTGCTGGATAGTGTAAGAGAAGGTGCATATGATGTGCTGGATAGTGTAAGAGAAGGTGTGTATGATTTGCTGGATAGTGTAGGAGAAGGTGAGTATGATTTGCTGGATAGTGTAGGAGAAGGAGAGTATGATGTGCTGGATAGTGTGTAAGAGAAGGTGAGTATGATGTGCTGGACAGTAAGGGTAGCTGGATATGATGTGCTGGATAGAGTAGGAGAAGGTGTGTATGATGTGCTGGATAGTGTGTATGATGTTCTGGATAGTGTAAGAGAAGGTGCATATGATGTGCTGGATAGTGTAAGAGAAGGTGCTTATGATGTGCTGGATAGTGCAAGAGAAGGTGAGTATGATGTGCTCGATACTGTAAGAGTAGGTGCGTATGATGTGCTGGATAGTGTAAGAGAAGGTGTGTATGATGTGCAGGATAGTGTAAGAGAAGGTGAGTATGATGTGCTGGATAGTGTAAGAGTGGGTGCATATGATATGCTGGATAGCGTAAGAGAAGGTGCATATGATATGCTGGATAGCGTAAGAGAAGGTGCGTATGATTTGCTGGATAGTGTAGGAGAAGATGAGTATGATATGCTGGATAGTGCGTATGATGTGCTGGATATTGAAGGAGGAGGTTTGTATGATGTGCTGGATAGTGTAAGAGAAGGTGAGTATGATGTGCTGGATAGTGTGTATGATGTGCTGGATAGTGTAAGAGAAGGTGAGTATGATGTGCTGGATAGTGCGTATGATGTGCTGGATAGTGTAAGAGAAGGTGTGTATGATGTGCTGGATAGTGTAAAAGAAGGTGTGTATGATTTGCTGGATAGTGTAAGAGAAGGTGCATATGATATGCTGGATAGTGTAAGAGAAGGTGCATATGATATGCTGGATAGTGTAAGAGAAGGTGTGTATGAAGTGCTGGATAGTGTAAGAGAAGGTGAGTATGATGTGCTGGATAGTGTGTATGATGTGCTGGATAGTGTAAGAGAAGGTGAGTATGATGTGCTTGATAGTGTGTATGATGTGCTGGATAGTGTAAGAGAAGGTGAGTATGATGTGCTGGATAGTGTGTATGATGTGCTGGATAGTGTAAGAGAAGGTGAGTATGATGTGCTGGATAGTGCGTATGAAGTGCTGGATAGTGTAAGAGAAGGTGGGTATGATGTGCTGGATAGTGTAAGAGAAGGTGAGTATGATGTTCTGGATAGAGTAAGAGAAGGTAAAGATGTGTATGATGTGCTGGATAGTGTAAGAGAAGGTGCATATGATATGCTGGATAGGGTAAGAGTAGGTGTGTATAATGTGCTGGATAGTGTAATAGAAGGTGTGTATGATGTGCTGGATAGTATAAGAGAAGGTGAGTATGATGTGCTGGATAGTGTAAGAGAAGGTGCTTATGATGTGCTGGATAGTGTAAGAGAAGGTGGGTATGATGTGCTGGATAGTGTAAGAGAAGGTGTGTATTATGTGCTGAATATTGTAAGAGAAGGTGTGTATGATGTGCTGGATAGTGTGTATGAAGTGGTGGATAGTGAAAGAGAAGGTGGCTATGATGTGCTGGATAGTGTAAGAGAAGGTGTGTATGATGTGCTGGATAGTGTAAGGGTAGGTGTGTATGACGTGCTGAATAGTGTAAGAGAAGGTGTGTATGATCTTCTGGATAGTGTAAGAGAAGGTGCGTATGATCTGGATAGTGTAAGAGAAGGTGAAGGTCAGTATGATATGCTGGATAGTGGGTATGATGTGCTCGATACTGTAAGAGTAGGTGCGTATGATGTGCTGGAAAGTGTGTATGATGTGCTGGATAGTGTAAGACTAGGTGCGTATGATGTGCTGGATAGTGTAAGAGTAGATGCGTATGATGTGCTCGATACTGTAAGAGTAGGTGCGTATGATGTGCTGAATAGTGTAAGAGAAGGTGAGTATGATGTGCTGGATACTGTAAGAGAAGGTGGGTATGATGTGCTGGAAAGTGTGTATGATGTGCTGGATAGTGTAAGAGTAGGTGTGTATGATGTGCTGGATACTGTAAGAGTAGGTGCGTATGATGTGCTGGATAGTGTAAGAGAAGATGTTTATGATGTGCTGGAAAGTGTGTATGATGTGCTGGATAGTGTAAGAGAAGGTGAAGGTGTGTATGATGTGCTGTATAGTGTAAGAGAAGGTGAGTGATGTGCTGGATAGTGTAAGAGAAGGTGAGTGATGTGCTGGATAGTGTAAGAGTGGGTGCGTATGATCTGCTGGATAGTGTGTATGATGTGCTGGATACAGTAAGAGTAGGTGCGTATGATGTGCTGGATAGTGTAAGAGAAGGTGAGTATGATGTGCTGGATAGTGTAAGAGAAGGTGAGAATGATGTGCTGGATAGTGTAAGAGAAGGTGTGTATGATGTGCTGGATAGTGTAAGAGAAGGTGCATATGATGTGCTGGATAGTGTAAGAGAAGGTGTGTATGATTTGCTGGATAGTGTAGGAGAAGGTGAGTATGATTTGCTGGATAGTGTAGGAGAAGGAGAGTATGATGTGCTGGATAGTGTGTAAGAGAAGGTGAGTATGATGTGCTGGACAGTAAGGGTAGCTGGATATGATGTGCTGAATAGTGTAGGAGAAGGTGTGTATGATGTGCTGGATAGTGTGTATGATGTTCTGGATAGTGTAAGAGAAGGTGCATATGATGTGCTGGATAGTGTAAGAGAAGGTGAGTATGATGTGCTGGATACTGTAAGAGTAGGTGCATATGTGTTGGATAGTGTAAGAGAAGGTGTGCATGATGTGCTGGATAGTTTAAGAGAAGGTGTGTATGATGTGCTGGATAGTGTAAGAGAAGGTGAGTATGATGTGCTGGATAGTGTAAGAGAAGATGTGTATGATGTGCTGGATAATGTGTATGATGTGCTGGATAGTGTAAGAGAAGGTGAGAATGATGTGCTTGGATAGTGTAAGAGAAGGTGTGTATGATGTGCTGGACAGTGTAAGGGTAGGGGCGTATGATGTTCTGGATAGTGTAAGAAGGTGTGTATGATGTGCTGGATAGTTTAAGAGAAGGTGAGTATGATGTGCTGGATAGTGTAGGAGAAGGTGAGTATGATATGCTGGATAGTGTGTATGATGTGCTGGATAGTGTACGAAGGTGAATGATGTGCTTGGATAGTGTAAGAGAAGGTGTGTATGATGTGCTGGACAGTGTAAGGGTAGGGGCGTATGATGTTCTGGATAGTGTAAGAAGGTGCGTATGATGTGCTGGATAGTTTAAGAGAAGGTGAGTATGATGTGCTGGATAGTGTAGGAGAAGGTGAGTATGATATGCTGGATAGTGTGTATGATGTGCTGGATAGTGTAAGAAGGTGAGTGATGTGCTGGATAGTGTAAGAGAAGGTGCGTATGATGTGCTGGATAGTGTAAGAGAAGGTGAGTATGATGTGCGGATACTGTAAGAGAAGGTGGGTATGATGTGCTGAATAGTGTAAGAGTAGGTGTGTATGATGTGCTGGTTAGTGCGTATCATGTGCTGGATAGTGTAAGAGAAGGTGCGTATGATGTGCTGGATAGTGTAAGAGAAGGTGCGTATGATGTGCTGGATAGTGTAAGAGAAGGTGAGTATGATGTGCGGATACTGTAAGAGAAGGTGGGTATGATGTGCTGAATAGTGTAGGGTAGGTGTGTATGATGTGCTGGTTAGTGCGTATGATGTGCTGGATAGTGTAGGAGAAGGTGAGTATGATGTGCTGGATAGTGTAAGAGAAGGTGCGTATGATGTGCTGGATATTGTAGGAGAAGATGAGTATGATGTGCTGGATAGTGTAAGAGAAGGTGTGTATGATGTGCTGGATAGTGTAAGAGAAGGTGTGTATGATATACTGGATAGTGTAAGAGAAGGTGCGTATGATGTGCTGGATATTGTAGGAGAAGGTGAGTATGATGTGCTCGATAGTGTAGGAGAAGGTGAGTATGATGTGCTGGATAGTGTAAGAGAAGGTGCGTATGATGTGCTGGATAGTGTAAGAGAAGGTGGGTATGATGTGCTGAATAGTGTAAGAGAAGGTGGGTATGATGTGCTGGATAGTGTAAGAGAAGGTGGGTATGATGTGCTGGATAGTGTAAGAGAAGGTGAGTATGATGTGCTCGATAGTGTAGGAGAAGGTGAGTATGATGTGCTGGATAGTGTAAGAGAAGGTGCGTATGATGTGCTGGATAGTGTAGGAGAAGGTGAGTATGATATGCTGGATAGTGCGTATGATGTGCTGGATAGTGTAAGAGAAGGTGCGTATGATGTGCTGGATAGTGTAAGAGAAGGTGGCTATGATGTGCTGGATATTGTAGGAGAAGGAGAGTATGATAAGCTGGATAGTGCGTATGATGTGCTGGATACTGTAAGAGTAGGTGCATATGTGCTGGATAGTGTGAGAAGGTGTGTATGATGTGCTGGATAGTGTAAGAGAAGCTGAGTATGATTTGCTGGATAGTGTAGGAGAAGGTGTGTATGATGTGCTGGATAGTGTAAGGGTAGGTGTGTATGACGTGCTGAATAGTGTAAGAGAAGGTGCGTATGATGTGCTGGATAGTGTAAGAGAAGGTGAGAATGATGTGCTGTATAGTGTAAGAGAAGGTGGGTATGATGTGCTGGATAGTGTAAGAGAAGGTGCGTATGATCAGGATAGTGTAAGAGAAGGTGAAAGTCAGTATGATATGCTGGATAGTGGGTATGATGTGCTCGATACTGTAAGAGTAGGTGCGTATGATGTGCTGGAAAGTGTGTATGATGTGCTGGATAGTGTAAGACTAGGTGCGTATGATGTGCTGGATAGTGTAAGAGTAGGTGCGTATGATGTGCTCGATACTGTAAGAGTAGGTGCGTATGATGTGCTGGATAGTGTAAGAGAAGGTGAGTATGATGTGCTGGATACTGTAAGAGTAGGTGCGTATGATGTGCTGGAAAGTGTGTATGATGTGCTGGATAGTGTAAGACTAGGTGCGTATGATGTGCTCGATACTGTAAGAGTAGGTGTGTATGATGTGCTGGATACTGTAAGAGTAGGTGCGTATGATGTGCTGGATAGTGTAAGAGAAGATGTGTATGATGTGCTGGAAAGTGTGTATGATGTGCTGGATAGTGTAAGAGAAGGTGAAGGTGTGTATGATGTGCTGTATAGTGTAAGAGAAGGTGAGTGATGTGCTGGATAGTGTAAGAGAAGGTGAGTGATGTGCTGGAAAGTGTAAGAGTGGGTGCGTATGATCTGCTGGATAGTGTGTATGATGTGCTGGATACAGTAAGAGTAGGTGCGTATGATGTGCTGGATAGTGTAAGAGAAGGTGAGAATGATGTGCTGGATAGTGTGTATGATGTGCTGGATAGTGTAAGAGAAGGTGTGTATGATTTGCTGGATAGTGTAGGAGGTGAGTATGATTTGCTGGATAGTGTAGGAGAAGGAGAGTATGATGTGCTGGATAGTGTGTAAGAGAAGGTGAGTATGATGTGCTGGACAGTAAGGGTAGCTGGGTATGATGTGCTGGATAGTGTGTATGATGTGCTGGATAGTGTAAGAGAAGGTGAGTATGATGTGCTGGATAGTGTGTATGATGTGCTGGATAGTGTAAGAGAAGGTGAGTATGATGTGCTGGATAGTGTGTATGATGTGCTGGATAGTGTAAGAGAAGGTGAGTATGATGTGCTGGATAGTGCGTATGATGTGCTGGATAGTGTAAGAGAAGGTGGGTATGAAGTGCTGGATAGTGTAAGAGAAGGTGGGTATGATGTGCTGGATAGTGTAAGAGAAGGTGAGTATGATGTTCTGGATAGAGTAAGAGAAGGTAAAGATGTGTACGATGTGCTGGATAGTGTAAGAGAAGGTGCATATGATATGCTGGATAGTGCAAGAGTAGAATGTGCAGGATACTGTAAGAGTAGGTGTGTATGATGTGTTGGATAGTGTAAGAGAAGGTGAGTATCAGGCGCTGGATAGTGTAAGAGAAGGTGGCTATGATGTGCTGGATAGTGTAAGAGAAGGTGGGTATGATGTGCTGGATAGTGTAATAGAAGGTGTGTATGATGTGCTGGATAGTATAAGAGAAGGTGAGTATGATGTGCTGGATACTGTAAGAGAAGGTGGGTATGATGTGCTGGAAAGTGTGTATGATGTGCTGGATAGTGTAAGAGTAGGTGTGTATGATGTGCTGGATAGTGTAAGAGAAGGTGAGTATGATGTACTGGACAGTAAGGGTAGCTGGATATGATGTGCTGGATAGTGTAAGAGAAGGTGAGTATCAGGCGCTGGATAGTGTAAGAGAAGGTGGCTATGATGTGCTGGATAGTGTAAGAGAAGGTGGGTATGATGTGCTGGATAGTGTAAGAGAAGGTGCGTATGATGTGCTGGATAGTGTAAGAAGGTGTGTATGATGTGCTGAATAGTGTAAGAGAAGGTGTGTATGATGTGCTGGATAGTGTAAGAGAAGGTGGGTATGATGTGCTGGATAGTGTAAGAGAAGGTGGGTATGATGTGCTGGATAGTGTAAGAGAAGGTGTGTATTATGTGCTGAATAGTGTAAGAGAAGGTGTGTATGATGTGCTGGATAGTGTGTATGAAGTGGTGGATAGTGTAAGAGAAGGTGGTTATGATGTGCTGGATAGTGTAAGGGAAGGTGTGTATGATGTGCTGGATAGTGTAAGGGTAGGTGTGTATGACGTGCTGAATAGTGTAAGAGAAGGTGTGTATGATGTTCTGGATAGTGTAAGAGAAGGTGGGTATGATGTGCTGGATAGTGTAAGAGAAGGTGAAGGTCAGTATGATGTGCTGGAAAGTGTGTATGATGTGCTGGATAGTGTAAGACTAGGTGCGTATGATGTGCTCGATACTGTATGAGTAGGTGCGTATGATGTGCTCGATACTGTATGAGTAGGTACGTATGATGTGCTGGAAAGTGTGTATGATGTGCTGGATACTGTAAGAGTAGGTGCGTATGATGGGCTGGATAGTGTAAGAGAAGATGTGTATGATGTGCTGGATAGTGTAAGAGTAGGTGTGTATGATGTGCTGGATAGTGTAAGAGAAGGTGAAGGTGTGTATGATGTGCTGTATAGTGTAAGAGAAGGTGAGTGATGTGCTGGATAGTGTAAGAGAAGGTGAGTGATGTGCTGGATATTGTAAGAGTGGGTGCGTATGATGTGCTGGATAGTGTGTATGATGTGCTGGATACTGTAAGAGTAGGTGCGTATGATGTGCTGGATAGTGTAAGAGAAGGTGAAGGTCAGTATGATATGCTGGATAGTGGGTATGATGTGCTCGATACTATAAGAGTAGGTGCGTATGATGTGCTGGAAAGTGTGTATGATGTGCTGGATAGTGTAAGACTAGGTGCGTATGATGTGCTGGATAGTGTAAGAGAAGGTGGGTATGATGTGCAGGATAGTGTAGGAGAAGGGGAGTACGATATGCTGGATAGTGTGTATGATGTGCTGGATAGTGTAAGAGTAGGTGCGTATGATGTGCTCGATACTGTAAGAGTAGGTGAGTATGATGTGCTGGATACTGTAAGAGAAGGTGGGTATGATGTGCTGGAAAGTGTGTATGATGTGCTGGATAGTGTAAGAGTAGGTGTGTATGATGTGCTGGATACTGTAAGAGTAGGTGCGTATGATGTGCTGGAAAGTGTGTATGATGTGCTGGATAGTGTAAGAGTAGGTGTGTATGATGTGCTGGATAGTGTAAGAGAAGGTGAAGGTGTGTATGATGTGCTGTATAGTGTAAGAGAAGGTGAGTGATGTGCTGGATAGTGTAAGAGAAGGTGAGTGATGTGCTGGATAGTGTAGGAGAAGGTGAGTATGATGTGCTGGATAGTGTAAGAGAAGGTGTGTATGATGTGCTGGATAGTGTAAGAGAAGGTGAGTATGATGTGCTGGATAGTGTGTATGATGTGCTGGATAGTGTAAGAGAAGGTGAGTATGATGTGCTGGATAGTGTGTATGATGTGCTGGATAGTGTAAGAGAAGGTGAGTATGATGTGCTGGATAGTGCGTATGATGTGCTGGATAGTGTAAGAGAAGGTGGGTATGATGTGCAGGATAGTGTAGGCGAAAGTGAGTATGATATGCTGGATAGTGCGTATGATGTGCTGGATATTGTAGGAGAAGGTGAGTATGATGTGCTGGATAGTGTAAGAGAAGGTGGGTATGATGTGCTGGATAGTGTAAGAGAAGGTGAGTATGATGTGCTGGATAGTGTAGGAGAAGGTGAGTATGATGTGCTGGATAGAGTGTAAGAGAAGGTGAGTATGATGTGCTGGACAGTAAAGGTAGCTGGATATGATGTGCTGGATAGTGTAGGAGAAGGTGTGTATGATGTGCTGGATAGTGTGTATGATGTTCTGGATAGTTTAAGAGAAGGTGCATATGATGTGCTGGATAGTGTAAGAGAAGTTGCATATGATAAGCTGGATAGTGTAAGAGAAGGTGCTTATGATGTGCTGGATAGTGTAAGAGAAGGTGAGTATGATGTGCTGGATAGTGTAAGAGAGGGTGCATATGATATGCTTGATAGTGTAAGAGAAGGTGCATATGATATGCTGGATAGCGTAAGAGAAGGTGCGTATGATTTGCTGGATAGTGTAGGAGGTGAGTATGATATGCTGGATAGTGCGTATGATGTGCTGGATATTGAAGGAGGAGGTTTGTATGATGTGCTGGATATTGTAGGAGAAGGTGAGTATGATGTCCTGGATAGTGTAAGAGAAGGTGTGTATGATGTGCTGGATAGTGTAAAAGAAGGTGTGTATGATTTGCTGGATAGTGTAAGAGAAGGTGCATATGATATGCTGGAGAGTGTAAGAGAAGGTGCATATGATATGCTGGATAGTGCGTATGATGTGCTTGATAGTGTAAGAGAAGGTTTGTATGATGTGCTGGATACTGTAGGAGAAGGTGCGCATGATGTGCTGGATAGTGTAGGAGAAGGTGAGTATGATTTGCTGGATAGTGTGTATTATGTGCTGGATAGTGTAAGAGAAGGTGTGTATGAAGTGCTGGATAGTGTAAGAGAAGGTGAGTATGATGTGCTGGATAGTGTAAGAGAAGGTGGGTATGATGTGCTGGATAGTGTAAGAGAAGGTGTGTATGAAGTGCTGGATAGTGTAAGAGAAGGTGGTTATGATGTGCTGGATAGTATAAGAGAAGGTGGGTATAATGTGCTGGATAGTGTAAGAGTAGGTGTGTATGATGTGCTGAATAGTGTAAGAGAAGGTGTGTATGATGTGCTGGATAGTGTAAGAGAAGGTGGGTATGATGTGCTGAATAGTGTAAGAGAAGGTGGGTATGATGTGCTGGATAGTGTAAGAGAAGGTGGGTATGATGTGCTGGATAGTGTAAGAGAAGGTGGGTATGATGTGCAGGATAGTGTAGGAGAAGGGGAGTACGATATGCTGGATAGTGTGTATGATGTGCTGGATAGTGTAAGAGTAGGTGCGTATGATGTGCTCGATACTGTAAGAGTAGGTGAGTATGATGTGCTGGATACTGTAAGAGAAGGTGGGTATGATGTGCTGGAAAGTGTGTATGATGTGCTGGATAGTGTAAGAGTAGGTGTGTATGATGTGCTGGATACTGTAAGAGTAGGTGCGTATGATGTGCTGGAAAGTGTGTATGATGTGCTGGATAGTGTAAGAGTAGGTGTGTATGATGTGCTGGATAGTGTAAGAGAAGGTGAAGGTGTGTATGATGTGCTGTATAGTGTAAGAGAAGGTGAGTGATGTGCTGGATAGTGTAAGAGAAGGTGAGTGATGTGCTGGATAGTGTAGGAGAAGGTGAGTATGATGTGCTGGATAGTGTAAGAGAAGGTGTGTATGATGTGCTGGATAGTGTAAGAGAAGGTGAGTATGATGTGCTGGATAGTGTGTATGATGTGCTGGATAGTGTAAGAGAAGGTGAGTATGATGTGCTGGATAGTGTGTATGATGTGCTGGATAGTGTAAGAGAAGGTGAGTATGATGTGCTGGATAGTGCGTATGATGTGCTGGATAGTGTAAGAGAAGGTGGGTATGATGTGCAGGATAGTGTAGGCGAAAGTGAGTATGATATGCTGGATAGTGCGTATGATGTGCTGGATATTGTAGGAGAAGGTGAGTATGATGTGCTGGATAGTGTAAGAGAAGGTGGGTATGATGTGCTGGATAGTGTAAGAGAAGGTGAGTATGATGTGCTGGATAGTGTAGGAGAAGGTGAGTATGATGTGCTGGATAGAGTGTAAGAGAAGGTGAGTATGATGTGCTGGACAGTAAAGGTAGCTGGATATGATGTGCTGGATAGTGTAGGAGAAGGTGTGTATGATGTGCTGGATAGTGTGTATGATGTTCTGGATAGTTTAAGAGAAGGTGCATATGATGTGCTGGATAGTGTAAGAGAAGTTGCATATGATAAGCTGGATAGTGTAAGAGAAGGTGCTTATGATGTGCTGGATAGTGTAAGAGAAGGTGAGTATGATGTGCTGGATAGTGTAAGAGAGGGTGCATATGATATGCTTGATAGTGTAAGAGAAGGTGCATATGATATGCTGGATAGCGTAAGAGAAGGTGCGTATGATTTGCTGGATAGTGTAGGAGAAGGTGAGTATGATATGCTGGATAGTGCGTATGATGTGCTGGATATTGAAGGAGGTTTGTATGATGTGCTGGATATTGTAGGAGAAGGTGAGTATGATGTCCTGGATAGTGTAAGAGAAGGTGTGTATGATGTGCTGGATAGTGTAAAAGAAGGTGTGTATGATTTGCTGGATAGTGTAAGAGAAGGTGCATATGATATGCTGGAGAGTGTAAGAGAAGGTGCATATGATATGCTGGATAGTGCGTATGATGTGCTTGATAGTGTAAGAGAAGGTTTGTATGATGTGCTGGATACTGTAGGAGAAGGTGCGCATGATGTGCTGGATAGTGTAGGAGAAGGTGAGTATGATTTGCTAGATAGTGTGTATTATGTGCTGGATAGTGTAAGAGAAGGTGTGTATGAAGTGCTGGATAGTGTAAGAGAAGGTGAGTATGATGTGCTGGATAGTGTAAGAGAAGGTGGGTATGATGTGCTGGATAGTGTAAGAGAAGGTGTGTATGAAGTGCTGGATAGTGTAAGAGAAGGTGGTTATGATGTGCTGGATAGTATAAGAGAAGGTGGGTATGATGTGCTGGATAGTGTAAGAGTAGGTGTGTATGATGTGCTGAATAGTGTAAGAGAAGGTGTGTATGATGTGCTGGATAGTGTAAGAGAAGGTGGGTATGATGTGCTGGATAGTGTAAGAGAAGGTGGGTATGATGTGCTGGATAGTGTAAGAGAAGGTGGGTATGATGTGCTGGATAGTGTAAGAGAAGGTGGGTATGATGTGCAGGATAGTGTAGGAGAAGGTGGGTATGATGTGCAGGATAGTGTAGGAGAAGGTGAGTACGATATGCTGGATAGTGTGTATGATGTGCTGGATAGTGTAAGAGTAGGTGCGTATGATGTGCTGGATACTGGAAGAGTAGGTGCGTATGATGTGCTGGATAGTGTAAGAGAAGATGTGTTTGATGTGCTGGATAGTGTGTATGATGTGCTGGATAGTGTAAGATTAGGTGTGTGATGTGCTGGATAGTGTAAAAGAAGGTGCATATGATGTTCTGGATATTGTAAGAGAAGGTGAGGGTGTATGAAGTGCTGGATAGTGTAAGAGAAGGTGGCTATGATGTGCTGGATAGTGTAAGAGAAGGTGTGTATGATGTGCTGGACAGTGTAAGGGTAGGTGCGTATGATGTTCTGGATAGTGTAGGAGAAGGTGTGTATGATTTGCAAGATAGTGTAAGAGTAGGTGCGTATGATGTGCTGGATAGTGTAAGAGAAGGTGAGTATGATGTGTTGGATAGGGTAGGAGAAGGTGCGTATGATGTGCTGGATAGTGTAGGAGAAGGTGAGTACGATATGCTGGAGAGTGTGTATGATGTGCTGGATAGTGAAAGAAGGTGAGTGATGTGCTGGATAGTGTAAGAGAAGGTGTGTATGATGTGCTGAATAGTGTAAGAGAAGGTGTGTATGATGTGGTGGATAGTGTAAGAGAAGGTGGGTATGATGTGCTGGATAGTGTAAGAGAAGGTGTGCATGATGTGCTGGATAGTGTAAGAGAAGGTGCGTATGATGCGCTGGATAGTGTAAGAGAAGGTGAGTATCATGCGCTGGATAGTGTAAGAGAAGGTGAGTATCATGCGCTGGATAGTGTAAGAGAAGGTTTGTATGATGTGCTGGATAGTGTAGGAGAAGGTGAGTATGATTTGCTGGATAGTGTGTATTATGTGCTGGATAGTGTAAGAGAAGGTGTGTATGAAGTGCTGGATAGTGTAAGAGAAGGTGAGTATGATGTGCTGGATAGTGTAAGAGAAGGTGGGTATGATGTGCTGGATAGTGTAAGAGAAGGTGTGTATGAAGTGCTGGATAGTGTAAGAGAAGGTGGGTATGATGTGCTGGATAGTATAAGAGAAGGTGGGTATGATGTGCTGGATAGTGTAAGAGTAGGTGTGTATGATGTGCTGAATAGTGTAAGAGAAGGTGTGTATGATGTGCTGGATAGTGTAAGAGAAGGTGGGTATGATGTGCTGAATAGTGTAAGAGAAGGTGGGTATGATGTGCTGGATAGTGTAAGAGAAGGTGGGTATGATGTGCTGGATAGTGTAAGAGAAGGTGGGTATGATGTGCAGGATAGTGTAGGAGAAGGTGAGTACGATATGCTGGATAGTGTGTATGATGTGCTGGATAGTGTAAGAGTAGGTGCGTATGATGTTCTGGATACTGGAAGAGTAGGTGCGTATGATGTGCTGGATAGTGTAAGAGAAGATGTGTTTGATGTGCTGGATAGTGTGTATGATGTGCTGGATAGTGTAAGATTAGGTGTGTGATGTGCTGGATAGTGTAAAAGAAGGTGCATATGATGTTCTGGATATTGTAAGAGAAGGTGAAGGTGTGTATGAAGTGCTGGATAGTGTAAGAGAAGGTGTGTATGATGTGCTGGACAGTGTAAGGGTAGGTGCGTATGATGTTCTGGATAGTGTAGGAGAAGGTGTGTATGATTTGCAAGATAGTGTAAGAGTAGGTGCGTATGATGTGCTGGATAGTGTAGGAGAAGGTGAGTACGATATGCTGGAGAGTGTGTATGATGTGCTGGATAGTGTAAGAAGGTGAGTGATGTGCTGGATAGTGTAAGAGAAGGTGTGTATGATGTGCTGAATAGTGTAAGAGAAGGTGTGTATTATGTGCTGGATAGTGTAGGAGAAGGTGCGTATGATGTGCTGGATAGTGTAAGAGAAGGTGTGTATGATGTGCTGGATAGTGTAAGAGTAGGTGAGTATGAGGTGCTGGATAGTGTAAGAGAAGGTGTGTATGCTGTGCTGGATAGTGTAGGAGAAGGTGAGTATGATGTGCTGGATAGTGTAAGAGAAGGTGTGTATGATGTACTGGATAGTGTAAGAGAAGGTGTGTATGGTGTGCTGGATAGTGTAGGAGAAGGTGTATGATGTGCTGGATAGTGTAAGAGAAGGTGAGTATGATATGCTGGATAGTGTGTATGATGTGCTGGATAGTGTAAGAGAAGGTGAGTATGATGTGCTGGATAGTGTAAGAGAAGGTGTGTATGATGTGCTGGATAGTGTAAGAGAAGGTGTGTATGATGTGCTGGATAGCGTAAGAGTAGGTGTGTATGATGTGCTGGATAGTGTAAGAGAAGGCGTATGATTTGCTGGATAGTGTAAGAGAAGGTGAGTATGATGTGCTGGATATTGTAGGAGAAGGTGCGTATGATGTGCTGGATGGTGTAAGAGGTGCGTATGATTTGCTGGATAGTGTAGGAGAAGGTGAGTATGATTTGCTGGATAGTGTGTATGATGTGCTGGATAGTATAAGAGAAGGTGCGTATGATTAGTTGGATAGTGTAGGCGAAAGTGAGTATGATATGCTGGATAGTGCGTATGATGTGCTGGATATTGTAGGAGAAGGTGAGTATGATGTGCTGGATAGTGTAAGAGAAGGTGGGTATGATGTGCTGGATAGTGTAAGAGAAGGTGAGTATGATGTGCTGGATAGTGTAGGAGAAGGTGAGTACGATATGCTGGATAGTGTGTATGATGTGCTGGATAGTGTAAGAGAAGGTGAGTATGATGTGCTGGATAGTGTAAGAGAAGGTGTGGATGATGTGCTGGATAGTGTAAGAGAAGGTGAGAATGAAGTGCTTGGATAGTGTTAGAGAAGGTGGGTATGTTGTGCTGGATAGTGTAAGAGAAGGTGAGTATGATGTGATGGATAGTGTAAGAGTAGGTGCGTATGATGTGCTGGATATGATGTACTGGATAGTGTAAGAGAAGGTGTGTATGATGTGCTGGATAGTGTAAGAGAAGGTAAAGATGTGTATAATGTGCTGGATAGTGTAAGAGAAGGTGAGTGTCTTGCGCTGGATAGTGTAAGAGAAGGTGGCTATGATGTGCTGGATAGTGTAAGAGAAGGTGTGTATGATGTGCTGGATAGTGTAAGAGAAGGTGTGTATGATATGCTGAATAGTGCATATGATGTGCTGGATAGTGTAAGAGAAGGTGAGTATCATGCGCTGGATAGTGTAAGAGAAGGTGGCTATGATGTGCTGGATATTGTAGGAGAAGGTGAGTATGATATGCTGGATAGTGCGTATGATATGCTGGATACTGTAAGAGTAGGTGCATATGTGCTGGATAGTGTAAGAGAAGGTGTGCATGATGTGCTGGATAGTTTAAGAGAAGGTGTGTATGATGTGCTGGATAGTGTAAGAGAAGGTGAGTATGATGTGCTGGATAGTGTAAGAGAAGATGTGTATGATGTGCTGGATAATGTGTATGATGTGCTGGATAGTGTAAGAGAAGGTGAGAATGATGTGCTTGGATAGTGTAAGGGTAGGGGCGTATGATGTTCTGGATAGTGTAAGAAGGTGTTTATGATGTGCTGGTTAGTGCGTATCATGTGCTGGATAGTGTAGGAGGTGCGTATGATGTGCTGGATAGTGTAGGAGAAGGTGAGTATGATGTGCTGGATAGTGTAAGAGAAGGTGCGTATGATGTGCTGGATATTGTAGGAGAAGGTGAGTATGATGTGCTGGATAGTGTAAGAGAAGGTGTGTATGATGTGCTGGATAGTGTAAGAGAAGGTGCGTATGATGTGCTGGATATTGTAGGAGAAGGTGAGTATGATGTGCTCGATAGTGTAGGAGAAGGTGAGTATGATGTGCTGGATAGTGTAAGAGAAGGTGCGTATGATGTGCTGGATATTGTAGGAGAAGGTGAGTATGATGTGCTGGATAGTGTAGGAGAAGGTGAGTATGATGTGCTGGATAGTGTAAGAAGGTGTGTATGATGTGCTGGATTGTGTAGGAGAAGGTGAGTATGATGTGCTGGATAGTGTAAGAGTAGGTGTGCATGATGTTCTGGATAGTGTAATAGAAGGTGAAGGTGAGTATGATGTGCTGGATACTGTAAGAGTAGGTGCGTATGATGCGCTGGATAGTGTAAGAGAAGGTGCGTATGATGTGCTGGATAGTGTAAGAGAAGGTGCGAACGATGCGCTGGATAGTGTAAGCGAAGGTGGCTATGATGTGCTGGATAGTGTAGGAGAAGGTGAGTATGATATGCTGGATAGTGCGTATGATGTGCTGGATAGTGTAAGAGAAGGTGAGTATGATGTGCTGGATAGTGTAAGAGAAGGTGTGTATGATATGCTGGATAGTGCATATGATGTGCTGGATAGTGTAAGAGAAGGTGAGTATCATGCGCTGGATAGTGTAAGAGAAGGTGGCTATGATGTGCTGGATATTGTAGGAGAAGGTGAGTATGATATGCTGGATAGTGCGTATGATGTGCTGGATACTGTAAGAGTAGGTGCATATGTGCTGGATAGTGTAAGAGAAGGTGTGCATGATGTGCTGGATAGTTTAAGAGAAGGTGTGTATGATGTGCTGGATAGTGTAAGAGAAGGTGAGTATGATGTGCTGGATAGTGTAAGAGAAGATGTGTATGATGTGCTGGATAATGTGTATGATGTGCTGGATAGTGTAAGAGAAGGTGTGTATGATGTGCTGGACAGTGTAAGGGTAGGGGCGTATGATGTTCTGGATAGTGTAAGAAGGTGTGTATGATGTGATGATTAGTGTAAGAGAAAGTGCGTATGATGTGCTGGATAGTTTAAGAGAAGGTGAGTATGATGTGCTGGATAGTGTAGGAGAAGGTGAGTATGATATGCTGGATAGTGTGTATGATGTGCGGGATAGTGTAAGAAGGTGAGTGATGTGCTGGATAGTGTAAGAGAACGTGCGTATGATGTGCTGGATAGTGTAAGAGAAGGTGAGTATGATGTGCGGATACTGTAAGAGAAGGTGGGTATGATGTGCTGAATAGTGTAAGAGTAGGTGTGTATGATGTGCTGGTTAGTGCGTATCATGTGCTGGATAGTGTAAGAGAAGGTGCGTATGATGTGCTGGATATTGTAGGAGCAGGTGCGTATGATGTGCTGGATGTTGTAGGAGAAGGTGAGTATGATGTGCTGGATAGTGTAGGAGAAGGTGAGTATGATGTGCTGGATAGTGTAAGAAGGTGTGTATGATGTGCTGGATTGTGTAGGAGAAGGTGAGTATGATGTGCTGGATAGTGTAAGAGTAGGTGTGCATGATGTTCTGGATAGTGTAATAGAAGGTGAAGGTGTGTATGATGTGCTGGATACTGTAAGAGAAGGTGTGTATGATGTGCTGAATAGTGTAAGAGAAGGTGCGTATGATGTGCTGGATAGTGTAAGAGAAGGTGCGAACGATGCGCTGGATAGTGTAAGCGAAGGTGAGTATCATGCGCTGGATAGTGTAAGAGAAGGTGGCTATGATGTGCTGGATATTGTAGGAGAAGGTGAGTATGATATGCTGGATAGTGCGTATGATGTGCTGGATAGTGTAAGAGAAGGTGAGTATGATGTGCTGGATAGTGTAAGAGAAGGTGCGTATGATGTGCTGGATAGTGTAAGAGAAGGTGCGTATGATGCGCTGGATAGTGTAAGAGAAGGTGCGTATGATGCGCTGGATAGTGTAAGAGAAGGTGAGTATCATGCGCTGGATAGTGTAAGAGAAGGTGGCTATGATGTGCTGGATAGTGTAGGAGAAGGTGAGTATGATATGCTGGATAGTGCGTATGATGTGCTGGATAGTGTAAGAGAAGGTATATGATGTGCTGGATAGTGTAAGAGAAGGTGAGTATGATGTGCTGGATAGTGTAGGAGAAGGTGTATGATGTGCTGGATAGTGTAGGAGAAGGTGTATGATGTGCTGGATAGTGTGTATGATGTGCTGGATAGTGTAAGAGAAGGTGAGTATGATGTGCTGGATAGTGTAAGAGAAGGCGTATGATGTGCTGGATAGTGTAAGAGAAGATGTGTATGATGTGCTGGATAGTGTAAGAGAAGGTGTGTATGATGTGCTGGATAGTGTAAGAGAAGGTGTGTATGATGTGCTGGATAGTGTAAGAGAAGGTGTGTATGATGTGCTGGATAGTGTAAGAGAAGGTGTGTATGATGTGCTGGATAGTGTAAGAGAAGGTGGGTATGATGTGCTGGATAGTGTAGGAGAAGGTGTGTATGATGTGCTGGATAGTGTAAGAGGAGGTGTGTATGATGTGCTGGATAGTGTAAGAGAAGGTGTATAATGTGCTGGATAGTGTAAGAGAAGGTGTATGATGTGCTGGATAGTGTAAGAGGAGGTGCGTATGATGTGCTGGATAGTGTAAGAGAAGGTGTGTATGATGTGCTGGATAGTGTAAGAGAAGGTGTGTATGATGTGCTGGATAGTGTAAGAGAAGGTGAGTATGATGTGCTGGATAGTGTAAGAGAAGGTATATGATGTGCTGGATAGTATAAGAGAAGGTATATGATGTGCTGGATAGTGTAAGAGAAGGTGTGCATGATGTGCTGGATAGTGTAAGAGAAGGTGTATGATGTGCTGGATAGTGTAAGAGAAGGTGTGCATGATGTGCTGGATAGTGTAAGAGAAGGTGTGCATGATGTGCTGGATAGTGTAAGAAAAGGTGCGTATGATGTGCTGGATAGTGTAGGAGAAGGTGCGTATGATGCGCTGGATAGTGTAAGAGAAGGTGAGTATCATGCGCTGGATAGTGTAGGAGAAGGTGAGTATGATATGCTGGATAGTGCGTATGATGTGCTGGATAGTGTAAGAGAAGGTATATGATGTGCTGGATAGTGTAAGAGAAGGTGAGTATGATGTGCTGGATAGTGTAGGAGAAGGTGTATGATGTGCTGGATAGTGTAGGAGAAGGTGTATGATGTGCTGGATAGTGTGTATGATGTGCTGGATAGTGTAAGAGAAGGTGAGTATGATGTGCTGGATAGTGTAAGAGAAGGCGTATGATGTGCTGGATAGTGTAAGAGAAGATGTGTATGATGTGCTGGATAGTGTAAGAGAAGGTGTGTATGATGTGCTGGATAGTGTAAGAGAAGGTGTGTATGATGTGCTGGATAGTGTAAGAGAAGGAGTGTATGATGTGCTGGATAGTGTAAGAGAAGGTGTGTATGATGTGCTGGATAGTGTAAGAGAAGGTGGGTATGATGTGCTGGATAGTGTAGGAGAAAGTGTGTATGATGTGCTGGATAGTGTAAGAGGAGGTGTGTATGATGTGCTGGATAGTGTAAGAGAAGGTGTATAATGTGCTGGATAGTGTAAGAGAAGGTGTATGATGTGCTGGATAGTGTAAGAGGAGGTGCGTATGATGTGCTGGATAGTGTAAGAGAAGGTGTGTATGATGTGCTGGATAGTGTAAGAGAAGGTGTGTATGATGTGCTGGATAGTGTAAGAGAAGGTGAGTATGATGTGCTGGATAGTGTAAGAGAAGGTATATGATGTGCTGGATAGTATAAGAGAAGGTATATGATGTGCTGGATAGTGTAAGAGAAGGTGTGCATGATGTGCTGGATAGTGTAAGAGAAGGTGTATGATGTGCTGGATAGTGTAAGAGAAGGTGTGCATGATGTGCTGGATAGTGTAAGAGAAGGTGTGCATGATGTGCTGGATAGTGTAAGAAAAGGTGTGTATGATGTGCTGGATAGTGTAGGAGGTGTATGATATGCTGGATAGTGTAAGAGAAGGTGTGTCTGTTATGTCTACCCATAGTTCATTTAAAAACCATCAGCTTTGTGGCGAACTTTAGGACAGATGATCGTCCGGATTGGAAGGATAAATAACTAGTGTTTATAATATAGACTGACTGTTCCGGAGCTTGTTTCTTCACTGAAACTCACCCATTTAGTAATTAATATTGTTCAGGGGTGTATCCACACCCGCTGGCAAGAAAGGCACTGTGCACGAAATAGCGGAACAAGGTAGAGCCGCCATGTTTTCTACACCTGGTTTGAAAGCTTGTTTTCCTCCACAGATGCCTCAGGCTGGTGGCAGGGCAGGATCCGTGGCCGGGAAGGTCTGTTCCCAGGAAACTACGTAGAGAAGATCTGACACGGTGATTGCTAGTGACTGAGGACACTGCCTGATGTACGGCTCGTGAGCTGCCGCTGGAGAAAAGTGGTCTCCGGAGAGGGAGCTCCTATAGGTCCGCAGGCCAGAAGGCAATGCTTTCTTATTCCTCCTGTGTATATACAGAGCTAATCATCCCATGTTTTGCTACTGACGTTTTATATTTGTGCTGGGGGAGATATGTTGAATCTATTTATGGATCTACCAATAAACTACCTACCCTCAGCAAATCTCCTGTGTCTGAGTACATCTATCTCATCTACCCTATAAGGTATGGCTGTTAGCACGGAGCAGTCAGTGTACAGTGTATATACTACAGGCACACAGTGATATAACAGCAGCAGATGTAGTAATATAGTCCCTGTGCACAGTGTATATACTACAGGCAGACAGTGATCTAATAGCAGCAGATGTAGTAATACAGTCCGTGTGTACAGTGTATAGACTACAGGCACACAGTGATATAACAGCAGCAGATGTAGTAATACAGTCCGTGTCTACAGTGTATATACTACAGGCACACAGTGATATAACAGCAGCAGATGTAGTAATATAGTCCATGTGTACAGTGTATATACTACAGGCACACAGTGATATAATAGCAGATGTAGTAATATAGTCCCTGTGCACAGTGTATATACTACAGGCAGACAGTGATCTAATAGCAGCAGATGTAGTAATACAGACCATGTGTACAGTGTATAGACTACAGGCACACAGTGATATAATAGCAGCAGATGTAGTAATACAGTCCGTGTGTACAGTGTATATACTACAGGCACACAGTGATATAATAGCAGCAGATGTAGTAATACAGTCCGTGTGCCCAGTGTATAGACTACAGGCACACAGTGATATAATAGCAGCAGATGTAGTAATACAGTCCGTGTGCCCAGTGTACAGTGTATAGACTACAGGCACACAGTGATATAATAGCAGCAGATGTAGTAATACAGTCCGTGTGTACAGTGTATATACTACAGGCACACAGTGATATAATAGCAGCAGATGTAGTAATACAGTCCGTGTGTACAGTGTATAGACTACAGGCACACAGTGATATAATAGCAGCAGATGTAGTAATATATACCATGTGCACAGTGTATATACTACAGGCACACAGTGATATAATAGCAGCAGATGTAGTAATACAGTCCGTGTGCCCAGTGTACAGTGTATATACTACAGGCACACAGTGATATAACAGCAGCAGATGTAGTAATATAGTCCATGTGTACAGTGTATATACTACAGGCACACAGTGATATAATAGCAGATGTAGTAATATAGTCCCTGTGCACAGTGTATATACTACAGGCAGACAGTGATCTAATAGCAGCAGATGTAGTAATACAGTCCATGTGTACAGTGTATAGACTACAGGCACACAGTGATATAATAGCAGCAGATGTAGTAATACAGTCCGTGTGTACAGTGTATATACTACAGACACACAGTGATATAATAGCAGCAGATGTAGTAATACAGTCCGTGTGCCCAGTGTACAGTGTATAGACTACAGGCACACAGTGATATAATAGCAGCAGATGTAGTAATACAGTCCGTGTGCCCAGTGTACAGTGTATAGACTACAGGCACACAGTGATATAATAGCAGCAGATGTAGTAATACAGTCCGTGTGTACAGTGTATATACTACAGGCACACAGTGATATAATAGCAGCAGATGTAGTAATACAGTCCGTGTGTACAGTGTATAGACTACAGGCACACAGTGATCTAATAGCAGCAGATGTAGTAATATATACCATGTGCACAGTGTATATACTACAGGCACACAGTGATATAATAGCAGCAGATGTAGTAATACAGTCCGTGTGCCCAGTGTACAGTGTATATACTACAGGCACACAGTGATATAACAGCAGCAGATGTAGTAATACAGTCCGTGTGTACAGTGTATATACTACAGGCACACAGTGATATAACAGCAGCAGATGTAGTAATACAGTCCGTGTCTACAGTGTATATACTACAGGCACACAGTGATATAATAGCAGCAGATGTAGTAATACAGTCCGTGTGTACAGTGTATATACTACAGGTACACAGTGATCTAATAGCAGCAGATGTAGTAATACAGTCCCTGTGCCCAGTGTACAGTGTATAGACTACAGGCACACAGTGATATAATAGCAGCAGATGTAGTAATACAGTCCGTGTGTACAGTGTATAGACTACAGGCACACAGTGATATAATAGCAGCAGATGTAGTAATACAGTCCGTGTGCCCAGTGTATAGACTACAGGCACACAGTGATATAATAGCAGCAGATGTAGTAATACAGTCCGTGTGTACAGTGTATATACTACAGGCACACAGTGACATAACAGCAGCAGATGTAGTAATACCGTCCGTGTGCCCAGTGTACAGTGTATATACTACAGGCACACAGTGATCTAATAGCAGTAGATGTAGTAATACAGTCCCTGTGCCCAGTATACAGCGTATATACTACAGGCACACAGTGACATAACAGCAGCAGATGTAGTAATACCGTCCGTGTGCCCAGTGTACAGTGTATATACTACAGGCACACAGTGATATAATAGCAGCAGATGTAGTAATACAGTCCCTGTGCCCAGTATACAGCGTATATACTACAGGCACACAGTGATATAATAGCAGCAGATGTAGTAATACCGTCCGTGTGCCCAGTGTACAGTGTATATACTACAGGCACACAGTGATATAATAGCAGCAGATGTAGTAATACAGTCCGTGTGCCCAGTGTATATACACACAGTGATATAACAGCAGCAGATGTAGTAATACAGTCCGTGTGTACAGTGTATATACTACAGGCACACAGTGATATAATAGCAGCAGATGTAGTAATACAGTCCGTGTGCCCAGTGTATATACTACAGGCACACAAAGATATAATAGCAGCAGATGTAGTAATACAGTCCGTGTGCCCAGTGTACAGTGTATATACTACAGGCACACAGTGATATAATAGCAGCAGATGTAGTAATACAGTCCGTGTGCCCAGTGTATATACTACAGGCACACAGTGATATAATAACAGCAGATGTAGTAATACAGTCCGTGTGCCCAGTGTACAGTGTATATACTACAGACACACAGTGATATAATAGCAGCAGATGTAGTAATACCGTCCGTGTGCCCAGTGTACAGTGTATATACTACAGACACACAGTGATATAATAGCAGCAGATGTAGTAATACCGTCCGTGTGCCCAGTGTATATACTACAGGCACACAGTGATATAATAGCAGCAGATGTAGTAATACAGTCCGTGTGCCCAGTGTACAGTGTATATACTACAGGCACACAGTGATTTAACAGCAGCAGATGTAGTAATACAGTCCGTGTGTACAGTGTATATACTACAGGCACACAGTGATATAATAGCAGCAGATGTAGTAATACAGTCCGTGTGCCCAGTGTACAGTGTATATACTACAGACACACAGTGATATAATAGCAGCAGATGTAGTAATACCGTCCGTGTGCCCAGTGTACAGTGTATATACTACAGACACACAGTGATATAATAGCAGCAGATGTAGTAATACCGTCCGTGTGCCCAGTGTATATACTACAGGCACACAGTGATATAATAGCAGCAGATGTAGTAATACAGTCCGTGTGTACAGCGTATATACTACAGGCACACAGTGATATAATAGCAGCAGATGTAGTAATACAGTCCGTGTGTACAGTGTATATACTACAGGCACACAGTGATATAATAGCAGCAGATGTAGTAATACAGTCCGTGTGCCCAGTGTACAGTGTATATACTACAGGCACACAGTGATATAATAGCAGCAGATGTAGTAATACAGTCCGTGTGTACAGTGTATATACTACAGGCACACAGTGATATAATAGCAGCAGATGTAGTAATACAGTCCGTGTGCCCAGTGTACAGTGTATATACTACAGGCACACAGTGATTTAACAGCAGCAGATGTAGTAATACAGTCCGTGTGTACAGTGTATATACTACAGGCACACAGTGATATAATAGCAGCAGATGTAGTAATACAGTCCGTGTGCCCAGTGTACAGTGTATATACTACAGGCACACAGTGATTTAACAGCAGCAGATGTAGTAATACAGTCCGTGTGTACAGTGTATATACTACAGGCACACAGTGATATAACAGCAGCAGATGTAGTAATACAGTCCGTGTGTACAGTGTATATACTACAGGCACACAGTGATATAATAGCAGCAGATGTAGTAGTACAGTCCGTGTGTACAGTGTATATACTACAGGCACACAGTGATATAATAGCAGCAGATGTAGTAATACAGTCCGTGTGCCCAGTGTACAGTGTATATACTACAGGCACACAGTGATTTAACAGCAGCAGATGTAGTAATACAGTCCGTGTGTACAGTGTATATACTACAGGCACACAGTGATATAATAGCAGCAGATGTAGTAATACAGTCCGTGTGCCCAGTGTACAGTGTATATACTACAGGCACACAGTGATATAATAGCAGCAGATGTAGTAATACCGTCCGTGTGCCCAGTGTACAGTGTATATACTACAGGCACACAGTGATATAACAGCAGCAGATGTAGTAATACAGTCCGTGTGTACAGCGTATATACTACAGGCACACAGTGATTTAACAGCAGCAGATGTAGTAATACAGTCCGTGTGTACAGTGTATATACTACAGGCACACAGTGATATAATAGCAGCAGATGTAGTAATACAGTCCGTGTGTACAGTGTATATACTACAGGCACACAGTGATATAATAGCAGCAGATGTAGTAATACAGTCCGTGTGCCCAGTGTACAGTGTATATACTACAGACACACAGTGATATAATAGCAGCAGATGTAGTAATACAGTCCGTGTGCCCAGTGTACAGTGTATATACTACAGATACACAGTGATATAATAGCAGCAGATGTAGTAATACAGTCCGTGTGTACAGTGTATATACTACAGGCACACAGTGATATAATAGCAGCAGATGTAGTAATATATACCGTGTGTACAGTGTATATACTACAGGCACACAGTGATATAACAGCAGCAGATGTAGTAATACAGTCCGTGTGTACAGTGTATATACTACAGGCACACAGTGATATAATAGCAGCAGATGTAGTAATACAGTCCGTGTGTACAGCGTATATACTACAGGCACACAGTGATATAATAGCAGCAGATGTAGTAATACAGTCCGTGTGTACAGTGTATACACTACAGACACACAGTGATATAATAGCAGCAGATGTAGTAATACAGTCCGTGTGTACAGTGTACAGTGTATATACTACAGACACACAGTGATATAATAGCAGCAGATGTAGTAGTACAGTCCGTGTGTACAGTGTATATACTACAGGCACACAGTGATATAATAGCAGCAGATGTAGTAATACAGTCCGTGTGCCCAGTGTACAGTGTATATACTACAGGCACACAGTGATATAATAGCAGCAGATGTAGTAATACAGTCCGTGTGTACAGTGCATATACTACAGGCACACAGTGATATAACAGCAGCAGATGTAGTAATACAGTCCGTGTGTACAGTGTATATACTACAGGCACACAGTGATATAATAGCAGCAGATGTAGTAATACAGTCCGTGTGTACAGCGTATATACTACAGGCACACAGTGATATAATAGCAGCAGATGTAGTAATACAGTCCGTATGTACAGCGTATATACTACAGGCACACAGTGATATAATAGCAGCAGATGTAGTAATACAGTCCGTGTGTACAGTGTATACACTACAGACACACAGTGATATAATAGCAGCAGATGTAGTAATACAGTCCGTGTGTACAGTGAACAGTGTATATACTACAGACACACAGTGATATAATAGCAGCAGATGTAGTAATACAGTCCGTGTGTACAGTGTATATACTACAGGCACACAGTGATATAATAGCAGCAGATGTAGTAATACAGTCCGTGTGCCCAGTGTACAGTGTATATACTACAGGCACACAGTGATATAATAGCAGCAGATGTAGTAATACAGTCCGTGTGTACAGTGTACAGTGTATATACTACAGGCACACAGTGATATAACAGCAGCAGATGTAGTAATACAGTCCGTGTGTACAGTGTATATACTACAGGCACACAGTGATATAATAGCAGCAGATGTAGTAATACAGTCCGTGTGCCCAGTGTATATACTACAGATACACAGTGATATAATAGCAGCAGATGTAGTAATACAGTCCGTGTGTACAGTGTATATACTACAGGCACACAGTGCTATAATAGCAGCAGATGTAGTAATACAGTCCGTGTGCCCAGTGTATATACTACAGGCACACAGTGATATAACAGCAGCAGATGTAGTAATATATACCGTGTGTACAGTGTATATACTACAGACACACAGTGATATAATAGCAGCAGATGTAGTAATATATACCGTGTGTACAGTGTATATACTACAGGCACACAGTGATATAATAGCAGCAGATGTAGTAATACAGTCCGTGTGTACAGTGTATATACTACAGGCACACAGTGATATAATAGCAGCAGATGTAGTAATACAGTCCGTGTGCCCAGTGTACAGTGTATATACTACAGGCACACAGTGATATAACAGCAGCAGATGTAGTAATACAGTCCGTGTGTACAGTGTATATACTACAGGCACACAGTGATATAATAGCAGCAGATGTAGTAATACAGTCCGTGTGCCCAGTGTATATACTACAGATACACAGTGATATAATAGCAGCAGATGTAGTAATACAGTCCGTGTGTACAGTGTATATACTACAGATACACAGTGATATAATAGCAGCAGATGTAGTAATACAGTCCGTGTGTACAGTGTATATACTACAGGCACACAGTGATCTAATAGCAGCAGATGTAGTAATACAGTCCGTGTGTACAGCGTATATACTACAGGCACACAGTGATATAACAGCAGCAGATGTAGTAATACAGTCCGTGTGTACAGTGTATATACTACAGGCACACAGTGATCTAATAGCAGCAGATGTAGTAATACAGTCCGTGTGAACACAATACATGATACAACAATCCCGCATGGAAATCTGCATTTATTTTTTTGTACACTTGTGATTGGTTCAGCTTCATATAAAAAAATTGATGTAGTAAAATCAAAACTCCAAACCACATTTACAATCAAATCCATAGAGATGACAGAAAAACACGCGATATTTACAACGTGGAAGAAGACGCGGTGGAGACGCCTGTGCGTGGGTATACCTGTCTCCCAGCAGAGAATGACATAAGGATATAAATGTACAGTGTCAGTGTGTCATGCAGGGTCTGTAGGTTATAGTCCTATATAACCTTGGAGGAAATTAGCAGCGCTCTCTCTACCACCCTGGCGACTGTCTTCCCAGCGGCTCTCTATCATGGCGCAGACAGGCAGTGACCGCTAGTGTGCCCGGGCACATGGAGGAAGGAAGCCGCTGAGAACCCAGCATCCAGGAGACCTATTACCCACCCGCACTGTACAATAACACATGATTAGATCATATTTGTACCTCTATGACAGCAGCAGGTGTTACTGGCATGGCGTTCAGGATCCAGATGGTCACAGCCAGTATAGGGCTCCTCGAGTCACCCAGACTCAGCCCAAGCATTGGAATGGCTCTGACTGGTCAGGCTGTGATGGGAAAGTCTGTGAGTGAAAGATACGTCCCCTGCTGGGGAAAGGACAAAGGAACACAAAATGGCTTCCTGCAGGCTCTCACAGAGAACATAGCGGAAACGCATCCTACAGCATATACATTATAGTTACACTGTCGCCCCCCCATAGTAAATAAGCAGATAGACCACCAAGTGAACTAATTGTCTAGAAATTCTATGCAGAAAAAAAATATATATATATTTATAATAAAAGTACTTTACATAGTCCTTAGAAATGTTTCCCCATGGAGCTGGGGTCAGTGGTTATCTCTGCACGCCCGCAATACCCTCCTCATGCCGCCCGCACCCTCCGCCAGAAACCACAATGACGTAACAAACGTTCTCCATCTCGTAATGCGGTCCTGAAGGGCATCAGCTGGGGCAGCAAAGACGCCATTCCCTCACACTGTCCGAGAGCTAAGATCTGACACTTCGTACATGATTGGCAGAGATGATGCTGTCACAACAGTAAGGCACTTGAGGGGTTTGGTTACCAGGCTGGCAATGGAGTCTCTCTCTCAGTTGTCTGTGCCCCCGCTCTGCCGTTGCTTGATAAAGGCCATGCCGTGCGTGCGGAAGTGGGTGTTGAGATTGAGCTGGCTGTCGAAGCTCTTGTTGCACACTTGGCAGGACAGTTTGCCATCTGAGGTCTCTTCGCTCTTTTGGGCTGGCTCCGGCTCTTCCTCCGCCGTGCCCTTCATTTTGTGCGTCATGAAGCGGTGGCGATTCAGAGAGCCCTGGGACGTGAAGCAAACGCCGCACTCTCTGCACTGGTGGGAGCTCTCGCCGGTGCAGTGCTGGGGGATGTGTTGCCGGAAGTCAGTCAGGCTGCCCGTCTTGTACCCGCATGCCCGGCATTGGAAGGTGCGCTTGGGTTTCTGAAGGGCCGGCTTGGTTTTCCGCGGCTCGTCGCTGCCGGATTCGTCAGATGAAAGTTTGCGTTTTTTGGATGAGGCCTGTGGGAGGAGTGAATACATTCTGAGTCTATCATGCAGGTCAGCACAACATGCAAAGCATGGTGGTCACATGTACATACTACCGATCCACCAAAGACTCCGAACTCGTTGGACTAAGCAGGTTTTACACTATGTATTGCAGCTAATTACACGGACTCCGCTCAGGCTGGTGGGGGCGTGGCTGGGTGTAGCCGCCACATGTACGGGATAGGAGTATTGCTCACATCTGACGGAGATCACATGTGCAGTCAGTGCACCTGACCTATAATCGTTCTGAGAACAGTTATAACCTCTCCATAGATCACTAATGCAGAGAACGTTAATGATATGATTTATCGGCTGCTACAAGTGGAAATCTGCGTCACAGCGCTTCATACGAGTCTGGCTCAGGACGACTGACTCTGCCTTTTATGATGGTCTGAGGCTGATCCGGCTGACTTGCTGAGACTAGGACATAATGGGACGTATTGCTGCCTTCCTGTCACCTGCAGATGGGAACCGAATAGCGCCTGGAGGACGAAACGCAGGGTTATGCAATCCTTCCAGCCCTCGTCTATAGTCTCATGTTCTAGTCTGCAGTACAGATGAGGGGCCAGTGGGCTGCGAGGTCCGAGAGAGAGATACGGATTCTAGCCCCACTTATAATACAGTGCACTGCATGCAGGCTAGTTCTGTCCTTAATTACCTCCTCGTATTATAGATCATCGGGGCAGATGTATGAAGCTCTGGAAAGTGATAAAGTGCAGAGTGATAAACCACCAACCAATCAGCTCCCAACTGTCATGTTACAGGCTGTGTTTGAAAAATGAGAGGTGGGAGCGGATTGGTTGGTCATTTATCACTTTCCACAGCTTCATACATCTGCCCCACCATCTCCTGTATACTGATGTTCACTAAAGCAAACTGACCCTAAGATTAAGGAGCAGCACTTAACAAACCCTAAATGACTGTCAAAGGATTGGAAAAACAAGAGATATGGTAAGAACTTACCTTTGTTATCTCTGTTTCTACGAAGTCCATAGGGTCCACAGGGTTGACCTTGGGGTTATAGCTGGAACAGGATCCATGGGCACCACACAGTTAAGCTTTTAGCTCCCAGGATGCACTTGGGTCCTCCTCTATACCCCGCCCCCGAGCCACAGGCACCTCAGTTGGTAAGCAGCCTAGGCCGGAGGAGAATATGGAACAGAGAGAAGGAAGACTGGAACACACAAGAAACCATACTCACAGCAATAGGAGACGGAAAACCGGTGACCAGCCACACAGCCCATTTGAAGCCAGGTGCGTCAGGGCGGGCGCCCTGTGGACCCTATGGACTTCGTAGAAACAGAGATAACAAAGGTAAGTTCTTACCATATCTCTTGTTTTCTACTTCAGGGTCCATAGGGGGTCCACAGGGTTGACCTTGGGGATGTCCCAAAGCAGTACAACTAAGGGCGGGGACGCTCCTGTGCTAAAAGGAGTACCCGGCGCCCAAAGGATGCATCCTGAGAGGCAAAGGTGTCAAACGCATAGAACCTCAAAAACGTTTGAATTGAAGACCAAGTGGCCGCCCTACACAGCTGAACAGCAGAAGCGCCACGTCTAGCAGCCCAAGAGGGACCCACAGAACGAGTGGAATGAGCCTTAACAGAGGCTGGCACAGGTAAGCCCTCCTGTGCATAAGCCTCACAAATAACGGAACGAAGCCAACGGGCTAACGTTTGTTTGTTGGCAGGCCAACCCCTCTTGTGAAAACCAAAGAGGATAAACAAGGAATCAGACTTCCTAACCGAAGCCGTCCGGTCTACATAAATTCTAAGTGCCCGGACCACATCTAAGGAAGTCTCACCAGCTGAAAGATCAGGGGACTGAAAAGCTGGCACAACAAGTTCCAGATTAATATGGAACTTCGAGACCACTTTGGGCAAAAACTCAGGACGAGTGCGGAGCACCGCTCTGTCCTGGTGAAAAATCAGGAAAGGAGGGCGACAGGAAAGCGCCCCCAATTCAGACACCCTCCTGGCCGAAGCAATTGCCAGGAGAAAAACCGTCTTAAATGTCAGCCACTTGAGCTCCACCGCCTCAAGAGGCTCAAACGGAGGACCCTGCAGGACCCGTAGCACCACCGCCAAGTCCCAAGGAGCCACAGGAGGCACAAAGGGAGGCTGGATCCTGAGAACACCTTGGAAAAAGGTGTGAACGTCTGGTAGTATTGCAATCCGCCGTTGAAACCACACGGACAAGGCGGACACATGAACCTTCAGAGATGCAAGGCGTAAGCCGAGATCCAATCCTGACTGAAGAAATTCCAAGATCCTAGAAACTCGGAACACCTGAGGATCATAAAGTCTGGACTCACACCACTGAAAGTAAGTGTGCCACACTCTGTGATAAATCCGTGCTGAAGCAGGCTTGCGTGCCCTGAGCATCGTACCAATAACCGAACTGGAGAAGCCCCGAGACCTCAAGACGGCTGTCTCAAGAGCCACGCCGTCAAAGACAGCCGACCCAGATCCGGGTAAAGGCAGGGCCCCTGAGACAACAGGTCCCGACGTTGAGGAAGAAGGTACGGAGCGTCGATGGAGAGGCTCCTCAGATCGGAGTACCAAGGACGTCTGGGCCACGCCGGAGCTACCAGCACGAGCATGCCGCCGTCCTGCTTGAATTTCAGCAGAACCCGAGGAAGCAGGGATATCGGAGGAAACAGATACGCCAGGTGAAACGTCCATGTCACCGACAGCGCGTCCACCAGACTTGCACCTGCGTCTCTTGTCCTTGACCCGTAAACGGGCAACTTGTGATTGTGACGGAAGGCCATCAAGTCCAGCTCCGGCAGTCCCCACCTGTCCACGAGTAGCTGAAACACCTCTGGGTGAAGCGACCATTCCCCGGGATGCACGTCGTGACGGCTGAGGAAGTCCGCCTCCCAATTGAGGACTCCGGGGATGAAGACCGCCGAGATCGCTGGAATGTGACCCTCCGCCCAAGACAGGATACAAGACACCTCCGACATCGCTGCCTGACTGCGAGTTCCGCCTTGGTGATTGATATACGCCACCGTGGTGGCGTTGTCGGACTGCACCTGTACCGCCCTTCCGTGAAGAGCGGGGCCGGACGACTGCAGGGCCTTGTATACTGCCCGCAGTTCCAGGATGTTGATGGGGAGAAGTGCTTCTTCCGCTGACCAACGACCCTGAAGCGACAAAGAGCCGGTCACTGCCCCCCAACCCCGGAGACTGGCATCCGTCGTGAGCAGGACCCAGTCCGGGATCCAAAATGGGCGCCCCTCGACCAGATGAGCTGTCTGAAGCCACCAAGCCAAAGATAGCCGAACGTCCGGAGACAACACCAGCACCTGAGAGCGGATCCGGTGAGGTAACCCGTTCCATTCCGATAGAATCAGCCCCTGCAGGGGCCGGGAATGGAACTGGGCAAATTCCACCATGTCGAATGTCGACACCATGGACCCCAGAACTCTCATAGCCGAATGGACCAACAGGCGGCAACGGCTCAGGCAACTGCGTATCCGCAGCTGTAGAGAGGCGACCTTCTCCGGAGTCAGGAAGATCCTTTGCTGACGCGAATCCAGCAGGGCTCCCAAATGAACCATCCGCTGTGATGGAATCAGAGAGGACTTTTTCCAATTTATCAACCACCCGTGTGCTTGCAGGCAAGCGATCGTCAGGTGGAGATGTTGAAGCAGTACCTCCGGGGAGCTCGCCAGCAACAGGAGGTCGTCCAGGTACGGCAGCAGCCGTACATTCTGGTTCCGAAGATGTGCGGCCATGACCGCCATAATCTTCGTGAACACCCTCGGTGCCGTGGAGAGACCAAAGGGTAGCGCCCGGAACTGATAGTGGTGTTGAAGGATAGCGAACCTCAGATACCGCTGGTGTGAAGATGCTATCGGAACATGGAGGTAGGCGTCCTGGATGTCCAGGGACACCATGTAATCCCCCGGTTCCATCGCCAGAATGATGGAACGTAACGTTTCCATCCTGAACTTGGGAACTCTGAGGAATCTGTTCAGACACTTCAAGTTGAGGATAGGGCGATGAGAACCATTGGGTTTCTGCACCAGAAACAGAGACGAATAATACCCCGTCCCTCGTTGTGATAGAGGAACGGGAACAATGACCCCTGCTTTCAGCAAGGACTCTATAGCCTCCTGAACCTGTAACGCCTTGGTCTTGTTCTGAGAAGGACTTGTGCAGAAAAACTGGTGGGGTGGTCTGTGCCGAAAAGACAGGGCGTACCCCTGGGAGACCACTTCTCGAACCCAGGCATCCGTGGTGGTATTGTGCCAGCACTGGGCAAATAGAAGAAGTCGGCCTCCCACTCTGAGGTCCCCCAGAGGGAGGCCCGTCCCATCAGGCCGTAGGTTTATCTTCCTGCTTGGAAGAAGGGCGCCGAGCACTCCAGGCTTGCTTCTTGGGTTTAGAGGCCGTCTTACTCGCAGACTGTCTCGGGAAGGACTGACCTTTCGCCTTACCCTGAACCCGAAAGGAACGAAAAGCCGAACTCCGAACCTTAGCAGGCAGTGCCGCCGAAGGGAGGAAGGCCGACTTGGATTTAGCCAGGGTGTCCACTATTTTGTCCAAGTCCGGACCAAATAGTAATTCCCCATTGAAAGGTAAGGCCTCCAGACCTTTCTTTGAATCAGAGTCCGCTCTCCAGGACCGCAACCATAAGGATCGGCGGGCAGACACCGCTGCAGCCGATACCCGCAAGGTCAGCAGACTAGCATCTAAAGAAGCTTCTCCAATGTAAGAAGCGGCGTCCCTCATTTGTCCCAACAACGCCCGCTGGACATCCGGAGCGTCGTCCGGGAAGGTATCTACCAATGCATTGGCCCACCCCTCAATGGCCTTGGCCACCCAGGAAATGGCCATGGACGGTCGGGCCACCGCCCCGGAGAGGGAGTAAATAGACTTTAAGCAAGTCTCAACTTTCCTGTCCGTGGGATCCTTCAGCGAGGATATCGACGGTAATGGTAAGGTGGCGCCCCGAGTTAAACGGGTGACATGGGAATCCACCGCCGGTGGAGTTTCCCATTTTTTACAATGTGCCTCAGGGAAGGGGTAATTAGAAGCCAACCGCTTCTGAGGAAGGAATCTCTTACTGGGCGCCTGCCAAGCTACCGCCATATGATCCGTCAACTGATCCGACAGGGGAAACACCGCAGAAGCCACCTTAGTTTTTTTGAAACTAGGAAACTTCGACCTAGGAACCGGTGCCTCATCCTCTATAAGAAGAATAGCTTGCACCGCCCTAACTAGTGCTCGCACATTAATGGACGACTTGGTATCCATTTCCTGGACCGAGGCGTCCGAGTCAGTGTCATCAGGGACCTCCCCATCATCTGAGGAACCCTCTGAGTCCGATACCTGAGCAGCCCGTGTCATGAGTGGGCGTTTAGAAATCCTAGAAGGCATGTCAGTCTGCAACATTGACTGAAAAGCCGAGGAAGCGGCCGCCAAATTTTGCACGGAGTTGGAGAGCACATCCACCCATGGTGGAGGCGTCGCCATAGGGGCCTGAAAAGGTACCACAGGCTGCTGCGGCACAGGGGAAGCCTGTATATACATAGGCAACCCCGCATAGGGACCAACTGATTGAGACCCAGGAGGACTCCGCAATAACTGCGGGACACCCGGGGAATGGGGGATGGTCGGCTGGGGCACCGCCCTAGTAGGGAGAGCAGTCGGGACCGACAGACGGTCCGCAATAGACACCAGCACTTGAGAAAGCATCGCCCACGGTGGTTCCTGCGCCAGAGAAGGTCTGGATGGGCCAGGAGCCACCTGGCATCGACTACACAGGCCATCCTGTGACAAATCCTCCCTATCTACTCCTGCAGAACAGCGTCCGCAGGAGGCCAACACCGGAGCCACTGAGCGCTCACCCTCCTCGTCTGACATGACAGAATATATTATATATCTGGCACCAGGGTAGAAGTAAAACGCACTCACCGGTGTGCTGAACAACAGCCCACAATATGGCACTGAGTAGCACACAACTGTATGTGACGGACCTCACAAATACGTGATCTATATAAGTGAGGTCAGTAGAAACGCCCCTCCCCCACACACCTGCAGGGCTTGCAGGAGAAGTAAAGGGATAGGTATAAGCTGACAGTAAGCGGAAAATAAGCACAGACAGGCAGCACTAGCAAAAGTCACATACCATGCAGGAAGATATACTCACTGCACCTTTACACTACAATCAACCTGCCCAGATTCAGTGTCTGGGAGGGCTATAGTGCTGTGTACGCTGTCCTTAATCAGGGGAGAGGTACACAGGGGGACCGGTCCGCGTGCTCCCTGAGATCTGCGCTGCCACTGGGAAAATGGCCGCTGGAGACCTCAGAGGAGGAGTGGCCGAGGAATCTGCAGCTCAACGACGCCAGACTGCGTGCTGAAAGGCGCGCTGAGCTGAGGGGAGGAGCCGCTGACAGGGAAGGCTTCCTCCCCTGGCTGGCCATTAACCCCAGGGATGCTGGCTTCCCGCTTGCCGGTTATCCCTGGTGGTCTAGTGGTCCCACGGGTTATGGGGGGGCCCGCCGCCACTGCCAGCAGCCTCCGGTCTGTCCCCCGGACCGGAGGCTAAAGGACTGCATTTAAGGCATTCCGCGCGCCGCCGCTAGCCAGCGACGCGCGGCTTACCTGAATCCCCGGCGACTCCGGCAGCAGTCCTGGGAGGTAGACAGAGTCCGGCTAGTACGGACTCTGCCCTCCCGCCGCGATCCCCAGATCAGTACTGGCGTCGCGGCGCCAGTCGGGGATCAGAGCGGCAGCGTGGGCGTCTGTACAGACAGCCCTTCGCTGCCGTCTGTAGTAAAAATAGATTAAAAATAAATAAAATTTAACTTAAAATAAAAAGCTTCTGGGGGCTGCTCCTGCAGCCCCCCTGCGCGGTGACCGACTCCGGCCGGGCACCAGCTTACACTGAGGTGCCTGTGGCTCGGGGGCGGGGTATAGAGGAGGACCCAAGTGCATCCTGGGAGCTAAAAGCTTAACTGTGTGGTGCCCATGGATCCTGTTCCAGCTATAACCCCAAGGTCAACCCTGTGGACCCCCTATGGACCCTGAAGTAGAATAAAAGAGTATCAGACAGGCTCCCACCGTAGGAGAACCTGCCCGGGTGCCCATCACCCAAGTGTAAAAGGCTTAGCCGCCCAATTCTGCTTGTCCTGCTCCCGGGCAGGGACAGTCCTAAGGGGGCAAAACCTAGAGCACATAGTTCCTGGAGCAAATGTATAAAAGGGCACCCTTTATCCAGTAATAGTAATGGTGACCAGCTCTGGGCTGAATAAGACGCTTCCTGAGAAAGGCAGAGACTCCAGAGTCCTCTATCCCAGGCCCCAATCTGTGAGACTGACAATAGGACCTGCAATCTCCCATAGTCGGATGCCTCACGGGTGTGCGCCATCATGGTCTCATACAGCTGTTCCCACCACCCCGTTACCACCATGCCAAAGCCAAAACAGAGGTAAAATGGGTGAGGGAGGCCCCAGCATCTGCATAAGAGAGCTGCTTTGTGCCATCCCATAGAGAAGCGGCATTGGGAATGAAATGATGGTGGTTCCTAGACGATAACACAATAGGCACATCTAGCTTGGGAGGACACTTCCATTTAACCATATCCTCACTGGGATGAAGAGAGAGTGCCTGTAACCTTACAGCACGGTCTGCGGAAATTCTGCCAGCTGAGGGAAGGGTGCGAGTTGTGGTTTTGCGTTACGCTTGCACAATAACTTGTCAGAGACATTTGTGCCCTGAATAGTTAGTGCCTGGTGCGTGGCCTGTAACGACATGCCGCCCCAATCAGAATCCTCCGCCACCTCGCCGTCCTGCCGAGAGGAGCACTCGGAGCCTGGCGCACCTCAGGGCTCTAGTGCCAACGAGATGGAGTTGGGTGAATGGGTCAGTCCCGCAAGGATTACGCAGCAATGATTTCACTTGTTCACCTCTTGGGAAAATGTGTCTATCTGGGCCACAGGCCATGCCAGCTTGTATGGAAGACCCCAACAGGATGGCTGAGGGAATACCAAGCTGGTCTCTCTTACCTCACTGTCAGGGGTGCATAGCCGAGGGGGGGTCCCAGAACGAGAGAAGTTAGTTTTGGGCCTGATTCAGACAATAGTCCCAATTTGGTAGCAAGTGACCAATGGTTTTATTTGCGCATACACCGAAGTCACAGCAGCTCCAGTCACAGACAGACAGGCTGCAGGCGTAGCGGAGGGGTGTCACCTGTGTTATTGGGGGCCCTGGACGCAGATTCTCTGGTGTAGTGTGCATCCTCAGCAACCCTAGGGTCAATCCCCATGGTCGCCATGTGGATCCAATGCTGTGTCTTTAGACGCAGGCATGGATCTGAGAAGCTGACAGTAAGCGTCTTTTTACTAAAAGTGGCTCCTGTGGCATCAGGATAAAGTCTCAGATCCTCTGTGATTAGCGCTCTGTTACACTGCAGCTCCGGGTAAGGGGATACCTGGCCTGTGCTGCTGCTGCATATGGAAGCACGGTACTGAGTGCCGGACACAGGGATAAGTGTGTACTAAATGTATTCTCCATCTCATCCTGCAGCCTGGGGAGAGCTGAGGCACAGACTGCAGGGCTCAGTGTGACGCATGGCCTCTGGAAGTGCTAGCTCCCGGGCACAGTGTGTGCCCGGGAGCTAGCACAGTGGGGCTGCGTGCTGCTCCGAGTCCAGCCCTTTGATGATGGAGCAGCAGTAGCCACCCCAGTGACTCACACTGGCAGCTGCCGGAGGGTCTTCCCATAGCACCCCCCGGAGTCTGACTGAGCTCAGGGGGTGCAGATCAGCCTGGGGCTCACAGAACTTAGCTGAGCAGTACCAGGAGCAGCGACCTGTCCGTCTGGGTTCCCCCAAAGCGTCATACATTTTGTGCTTCCCATGGGGCTATTTATTCCCCCACGGCTTACCCTCTAACCACTGCATTATGGGCTATTTCTTATTCCCCCACGGCTTACCCTCTAACCACTGCATTATGGGGCTATTTCTTATTCCCCCACGGCTTACCCTCTAACCACTGCATTATGGGCTATTTCTTATTCCCCCACGGCTTACCCTCTAACCACTGCATTATGGGGCTATTTCTTATTCCCCCACAGCTTACCCTCTAACCACTGCATTATGGGCTATTTCTTATTCCCCCACAGCTTACCCTCTAACCACTGCATTATGGGCTATTTCTTATTCCCCCACGGCTTACCCTCTAACCACTGCATTATGGGGCTATTTCTTATTCCCCCACAGCTTACCCTCTAACCACTGCATTATGGGGCTATTTCTTATTCCCCCACAGCTTACCCTCTAACCACTGCATTATGGGGCTATTTCTTATTCCCCCACGGCTTACCCTCTAACCACTGCATTATGGGGCTATTTCTTATTCCCCCACGGCTTACCCTCTAACCACTGCATTATGGGGCTATTTCTTATTCCCCCACGGCTTACCCTCTAACCACTGCATTATGGGGCTATTTCTTATTCCCCCACGGCTTACCCTCTAACTACTGCATTATGGGGCTATTTCTTATTCCCCCACAGCTTACCCTCTAACCACTGCATTATGGGCTATTTCTTATTCCCCTAAGGCTTACCCTCTAACCACTGCATTATGGGCTATTTCTTATTCCCCCACGGCTTACCCTCTAACCACTGCATTATGGGGCTATTTCTTATTCCCCCACGGCTTACCCTCTAACCACTGCATTATGGGGCTATTTCTTATTCCCCCACGGCTTACCCTCTAACCACTGCATTATGGGGCTATTTCTTATTCCCCCACGGCTTACCCTCTAACCACTGCATTATGGGGCTATTTCTTATTCCCCCACGGCTTACCCTCTAACCACTGCATTATGGGGCTATTTCTTATTCCCCCACGGCTTACCCTCTAACCACTGCATTATGGGGCTATTTCTTATTCCCCCACGGCTTACCCTCTAACCACTGCATTATGGGGCTATTTCTTAATCCCCTACGGCTTACCCTCTAACCACTGCATTATGGGGCTATTTCTTAATCCCCCACGGCTTACCCTCTAACCACTGCATTATGGGGCTATTTCTTAATCCCCCACGGCTTACCCTCTAACCACTGCATTATGGGGCTATTTCTTATTCCCCCACGGCTTACCCTCTAACCACTGCATTATGGGGCTATTTCTTATTCCCCCACGGCTTACCCTCTAACCACTGCATTATGGGGCTATTTCTTATTCCCCCACGGCTTACCCTCTAACCACTGCATTATGGGGCTATTTCTTATTCCCCCACGGCTTACCCTCTAACCACTGCATTATGGGGCTATTTCTTATTCCCCCACGGCTTACCCTCTAACCACTGCATTATGGGGCTATTTCTTATTCCCCCACGGCTTACCCTCTAACCACTGCATTATGGGGCTATTTCTTATTCCCCCACGGCTTACCCTCTAACCACTGCATTATGGGGCTATTTCTTATTCCCCCATGGCTTACCCTCTAACCACTGCATTATGGGGCTATTTCTTATTCCCCCACGGCTTACCCTCTAACCACTGCATTATGGGGCTATTTCTTATTCCCCCACGGCTTACCCTCTAACCACTGCATTATGGGGCTATTTCTTATTCCCCTAAGGCTTACCGTCTAACCACTGCATTATGGGGCTGATTCACATTTATGGAGAATCAGCGGATGTGCAGAACAGGTCCTGCGTCATCGCACGCAGCCCCTGCTATGCCTGATTGGCAAGCAGAGGCATTATCAGGGCAGTGCTAGGTTGGTGGCGGCCGGCGTTACTGGAAACGGGTGCGTGTCGGACATGGTTATCCGGGAGTGGCAAGGCCAGGGGCTGCATCCACGGACGCAGGTTCCTGGCCTTGCAAGCCGGCCAGCATAAGCTGAGGCTTATTCAGCTGGCCGGCGCCATCCACCATCGCGCCTGTGCTGAATAAGCTCCCATGTCCGATAAAAAAAGAAAGATGATTTTAGGTGTTTATAATGGGGGCAACACTTGCACCTATATGCATTGCTGGCACTTGTAGTTCTACCACTGCCAGCATGCTATAATACGCATGAGCTATCAATGCATTCTGGTACTTGTAGTACAACATACAGTCAATCAGGGGTGCCAGAAAGAGGTGCGATCAGTGGACTGAGAATGATGGGGAAGGGTCTGCACTGTTATGGGATGTAAGGGAGTGATCCTGGCAGGCCGGGCACAAGACACAGTGCCAGGACTCTATACGGGCAAACTGCAGAACACAAACGGCCCTTAAGGTGACCATACATGGTGCGATATGCACCTTGCGACGCGACGGGGGATCAGACGGCTGACATATCGGTCGGTTCCCACACACGGTGCGAACGGGTGGCCGCCCGCCCGATATACCAGCACCCCCATCCCCCACCCGCATAACGCTGCATGGGATCGCACATCGCATCCTCTGATCAAATGAACCTGCAGTAAGATCTGGGGGTGGGATGTACAACCCCACGGGTGCACGCACTATCCGATATCATGGCCATACACAGTACAATACAGCAGCGATATCGTACAAATCCATCGGATCGGCTGCTATATTGCACCGTGTTGGGATCGGCTGCTATATGGCACCGTGTATGGGATCGGCTGCTATATGGCACCGTGTATGGGCACCTTTAGTCTCCCGTCATGAGCACAGCATTACTCAGAAGTGGCTTCTCTCACCCTGACATACACTAAACACAAAGGAATATTACCATCCAGTACATAGAGATAAGCTACACACTAATGGCTCCCCGGCTAAGCGTACACAAAGGAAGAGCTGACCGTTTGGCACGGTGTAATTAGGTTCCTACATTCCCTGACACCCAGTGTCCTGCTGGGTATAATTAGTAGTCACCCCGATCATTTACCCTTTTCCTCCCTAGCCTGTACTGTAAGGGCCCAATGGTTCTACATAAGTCTCTGTATCATAAACCAAGTGAGTGTAGGGCTCATGGCCTGTGCCTGTGCCCACCGCAGAGCATAGTAATGGTACCTGTGATGGCCCACCGCAGAGTATAGTAATGGTACCTGTGATGGCCTGAGCCCACCGCAGAGTATAGTAATGGTACCTGTGATGGCCTGTGCCCACCGCAGAGCATAGTAATGGTACCTGTGATGGCCTGTGCCCACCGCAGAGTATAGTAATGGTACCTGTGATGGCCTGAGCCCTCCGCAGAGTATAGTAATGGTACCTGTGATGGCCTGTACCTGAGCCCTCCACAGAGCATAGTAATGGTACCTGTGATGGCCTGTGCCCACCGCAGAGTACAGTATTGGTACCTGTGATGGCCTGTACCTGAGCCCTCCACAGAGCATAGTAATGGTACCTGTGATGGCCTGTGCCCACCGCAGAGTACAGTAATGGTACCTGTGATGGCCTGTACCTGAGCCCTCCGCAGAGTATAGTAATGGTACCTGTGATGGCCTGTACCTGAGCCCACCGCAGAGTACAGTAATGGTATCTGTGATGGCCTGTACCTGAGCCCACCGCAGAGTATAGTAATGGTACCTGTGATGGCCTGTACCTGAGCCCACCGCAGAGTACAGTAATGGTACCTGTGATGGCCTGTACCTGAGCCCTCCGCAGAGTATAGTAATGGTACCTGTGATGGCCTGTACCTGAGCCCACCGCAGAGTATAGTAATGGTACCTGTGATGGCCTGTGCCCACCGCAGAGCATAGTAATGGTACCTGTGATGGCCTGAGCCCACCGCAGAGTACAGTAATGGTACCTGTGATGGCCTGAGCCCACCGCAGAGCATAGTAATGGTACCTGTGATGGCCTGAGCCTGAGCCCACCGCAGAGTATAGTAATGGTACCTGTGATGGCCTGAGCCTGAGCCCACCGCAGAGCACAGTAATGGTACCTGTGATGGCCTGAGCCCACCGCAGAGTACAGTAATGGTACCTGTGATGGCCTGTGCCCACCGCAGAGCATAGTAATGGTACCTGTGATGGCCTGAGCCCACCGCAGAGTATAGTAATGGTACCTGTGATGGCCTGTGCCCACCGCAGAGTATAGTAATGGTACCTGTGATGGCCTGTGCCCACCGCAGAGCATAGTAATGGTACCTGTGATGGCCTGAGCCCTCCGCAGAGTATAGTAATGGTACCTGTGATGGCCTGTACCTGAGCCCACCGCAGAGTATAGTAATGGTACCTGTGATGGCCTGTGCCCACCGCAGAGTATAGTAATGGTACCTGTGATGGCCTGTACCTGAGCCCACCGCAGAGTATAGTAATGGTACCTGTGATGGCCTGAGCCCACCGCAGAGTATAGTAATGGTACCTGTGATGGCCTGAGCCCACCGCAGAGTATAGTAATGGTACCTGTGATGGCCTGTACCCACCGCAGAGTATAGTAATGGTACCTGTGATGGCCTGTGCCCACCGCAGAGTATAGTAATGGTACCTGTGATGGCCTGTGCCCACCGCAGAGTATAGTAATGGTACCTGTGATGGTCTGTGCCCACCGCAGAGCATAGTAATGGTACCTGTGATGGCCTGAGCCCACCGCAGAGCATAGTAATGGTACCTGTGATGGCCCACCGCAGAGTACAGTAATGGTACCTGTGATGGCCTGTACCTGAGCCCACCGCAGAGTATAGTAATGGTACCTGTGATGGCCTGAGCCCACCGCAGAGTACAGTAATGGTACCTGTGATGGCCTGTACCTGAGCCCACCGCAGAGTATAGTAATGGTACCTGTGATGGCCTGTGCCCACCGCAGAGTATAGTAATGGTACCTGTGATGGCCTGTACCCACCGCAGAGCATAGTAATGGTACCTGTGATGGCCTGAGCCCACCGCAGAGTACAGTAATGGTACCTGTGATGGCCTGTACCTGAGCCCACCGCAGAGTATAGTAATGGTACCTGTGATGGCCTGTACCTGAGCCCTCCGCAGAGTATAGTAATGGTACCTGTGATGGCCTGTGCCCACCGCAGAGTATAGTAATGGTACCTGTGATGGCCTGTACCTGAGCCCACCGCAGAGTATAGTAATGGTACCTGTGATGGCCTGTACCTGAGCCCTCCGCAGAGTATAGTAATGGTACCTGTGATGGCCTGTGCCCACCGCAGAGTATAGTAATGGTACCTGTGATGGCCTGTACCTGAGCCCACCGCAGAGCATAGTAATGGTACCTGTGATGGCCTGAGCTCACCGCAGAGTATAGTAATGGTACCTGTGATGGCCTGAGCCCACCGCAGAGCATAGTAATGGTACCTGTGATGGCCTGTGCCCACCGCAGAGCATAGTAATGGTACCTGTGATGGCCTGAGCCCACCGCAGAGTATAGTAATGGTACCTGTGATGGCCTGTGCCCACCGCAGAGTATAGTAATGGTACCTGTGATGGCCTGTACCTGAGCCCACCGCAGAGTATAGTAATGGTACCTGAGCCCTCCGCAGAGTACAGTAATGGTACCTGTGATGGCCTGAGCCCACCGCAGAGTATAGTAATGGTACCTGTGATGGCCTGTACCTGAGCCCACCGCAGAGTATAGTAATGGTACCTGAGCCCACCGCAGAGTATAGTAATGGTACCTGTGATGGCCTGTGCCCACCGCAGAGTATAGTAATGGTACCTGTGATGGCCTGTGCCCACCGCAGAGTATAGTAATGGTACCTGAGCCCACCGCAGAGCATAGTAATGGTACCTGTGATGGCCTGAGCCCACCGCAGAGTATAGTAATGGTACCTGTGATGGCCTGTGCCCACCGCAGAGTACAGTAATGGTACCTGTGATGGCCTGTGCCCACCGCAGAGTATAGTAATGGTACCTGTGATGGCCTGTGCCCACCGCAGAGTATAGTAATGGTACCTGTGATGGCCTGTGCCCACCGCAGAGTATAGTAATGGTACCTGTGATGGCCTGTGCCCACCGCAGAGTATAGTAATGGTACCTGTGATGGTCTGTGCCCACCGCAGAGTACAGTAATGGTACCTGTGATGGCCTGTGCCCACCGCAGAGTATAGTAATGGTACCTGTGATGGCCTGTACCTGAGCCCTCCGCAGAGTATAGTAATGGTACCTGTGATGGCCTGTACCTGAGCCCACCGCAGAGTATAGTAATGGTACCTGTGATGGCCTGTGCCCACCGCAGAGTATAGTAATGGTACCTGTGATGGCCTGTGCCCACCGCAGAGTATAGTAATGGTACCTGTGATGGTCTGTGCCCACCGCAGAGTATAGTAATGGTACCTGTGATGGCCTGTGCCTGAGCCCACCACAGAGCATAGTAATGGTACCTGTGATGGCCTGTGCCCACCGCAGAGTATAGTAATGGTACCTGTGATGGCCTGTGCCCACCGCAGAGTATAGTAATGGTACCTGTGATGGCCTGTGCCCACCGCAGAGTATAGTAATGGTACCTGTGATGGCCTGAGCCCACCGCAGAGTATAGTAATGGTACCTGTGATTTGCCACCATTGCGTGAGACCAGGACCTCCTGACTCCTCGTCTGGTCGGTGACTTTGATGCCGTGTCGGACTTGGATGTGTTTCTCCAGAATAAGGCGGCTGCTGAAGGTGCGTTTTCCCTCGGTGCAGTACCTGGGCGAGGAGGACAGAGGTCACAATCCGAAAATGTACAGTAGCATTGCGAGGAATACAAGTGCCCAGTGAGCACCATCTAGTGTCAGGCGATGGTCACTACAGATACTGAATCACTGCATATCGGCCTCCATACACTGCAATAGCACCAGAGGATGTGGAGTTACCCGGCCCAGATGGCCAATAGTGATGGAACTCTACAGACTGGCTATCAGTCATGGTGGGATATGGCTGCTATTGTGCGGTGTGATGGACTATAAGCCCCAGCCGCAGGGCGGCTTATATATGCGTGGACAGCTCAGATACATCTGAAAGAACAGAATACACCAAAGAGACCCACACATACTAACCGGCAGGGGTACACCCGCTTAATGCCTTCATGATTGACCCGCACGTGACGCCGAAGGCTGGGGGCGGAGCAGAAGGAGCGTTCACAAAGTCGGCATGGGAACTTCTTCACAGACTAAACGAAGACAAAATATTGGTTACTCTCCCAATTCTATACACCCGCCTCCCTTCTACCCCGCTGTATACACCCGCCTCCCTTCTACCCCGCTGTATACACCCGCCTCCCTTCTACCCCTCTGTATACACCCGCCTCCCTTCTACCCCTCTGTATACACCCGCCTCCATTCTACCCCGCTGTATGCACCCGCCTCCCTTCTACCCCGCTGTATACACCCACCTCCCTTCTACCCCTCTGTATACACCCGCCTCCCTTCTACCCCGCTGTATACACCCGCCTCCCTTCTACCCCGCTGTATACACCCGCCTCCCTTCTACCCCTCTGTATACACCCGCCTCCCTTCTACCCCTCTGTATACACCCGCCTCCCTTCTACCCCGCTGTATACACCCGCCTCCCTTCTACCCCGCTGTATACACCCGCCTCCCTTCTACCCCTCTGTATACACCCGCCTCCATTCTACCCCGCTGTATGCACCCGCCTCCCTTCTACCCCTCTGCATGCACCCGCCTCCCTTCTACCCCTCTGCATACACCCGCCTCCCTTCTACCCCTCTGCATACACCCGCCTCCCTTCTACCCCTCTGCATACACCCGCCTCCCTTCTACCCAACTGCATACACCCGCCTCCCTTCTACCCCGCTGCATACACCCGCCTCCCTTCTACCCCTCTGCATACACCCGCCTCCCTTCTACCCCGCTGTATACACCCGCCTCCCTTCTACCCCGCTGTATACACCCGCCTCCCTTCTTACCCCTCTGCATACACCCGCCTCCCTTCTACCCCTCTGCATACACCAGCCTCCCTTCTACCCAACTGCATACACCCACCTCCCTTCTTCCCCTCTGTATACACCCGCCTCCCTTCTACCCCGCTGTATACACCCGCCTCCCTTCTACCCCCCTGTATACACCCGCCTCCCTTCTACCCCGCTGTATACACCCGCCTCTCTTCTACCAGATTGTATCCATCTAATACCTGGCTCCCTTCTGCCCTTAACTGCACGCCCCAACATCCTCTTCCCTTCTACCCCATTGTATACATCCAACACCCGCCTCTCTTATACCTCTTTCTACACACCCCAACATCCTCCTCCCTTCTACCCCATTGTATACATCCAACACCCGCCTCTCTTATACCTCTTTCTACACACCCCAACATCCTCCTCCCTTCTGCCCCTTTCTACACACCCCAACATCCTCCTCCCTTCTGCCCCTTTCTACACAACCCACCATCCTCCTCCCTTCTGCCCCATTGTATACATCCAACACCCGCCTCTCTTATACCTCTTTCTACACACCCCAACATCCTCCTCCCTTCTACCCCATTGTATACATCCAACACCCGCCTCTCTTATACCTCTTTCTACACACCCCAACATCCTCCTCCCTTCTACCCCATTGTATACATCCAACACCCGCCTCTCTTATACCTCTTTCTACACACCCCAACATCCTCCTCCCTTCTACCCCATTGTATACATCCAACACCCGCCTCTCTTATACCTCTTTCTACACACCCCAACATCCTCCTCCCTTCTACCCCATTGTATACATCCAACACCCGCCTCTCTTATGCCTCTTTCTACACACCCCAACATCCTCCTCCCTTCTACCCCATTGTATACATCCAACACCCGCCTCTTTTATACCTCTTTCTACACACCCCAACATCCTCCTCCCTTCTGCCCCTTTCTACACACCCCAACATCCTCCTCCCTTCTGCCCCTTTCTACACAACCCACCATCCTCCTCCCTTCTGCCCCATTGTATACATCCAACACCCGCCTCTCTTCTACCTCTTTCTACACACCCCAACATCCTCCTCCCTTCTACCCCATTGTATACATCCAACACCCGCCTCTCTTATACCTCTTTCTACACACCCCAACATCCTCCTCCCTTCTACCCCATTGTATACATCCAACACCCGCCTCTCTTATACCTCTTTCTACACACCCCAACATCCTCCTCCCTTCTACCCCATTGTATACATCCAACACCCGCCTCTCTTATACCTCTTTCTACACACCCCAACATCCTCCTCCCTTCTACCTCTTTCTACACACCCCAACATCCTCTTCCCTTCTACCCCATTGTATACATCCAACACCCGCCTCTCTTATACCTCTTTCTACACACCCCAACATCCTCCTCCCTTCTACCCCATTGTATACATCCAACACCCGCCTCTCTTATACCTCTTTCTACACACCCCAACATCCTCCTCCCTTCTACCCCATTGTATACATCCAACACCCGCCTCTCTTATGCCTCTTTCTACACACCCCAACATCCTCCTCCCTTCTACCCCATTGTATACATCCAACACCCGCCTCTTTTATACCTCTTTCTACACACCCCAACATCCTCCTCCCTTCTGCCCCTTTCTACACACCCCAACATCCTCCTCCCTTCTGCCTCTTTCTACACACCCCAACATCCTCCTCCCTTCTGCCTCTTTCTACACACCCCAACATCCTCCTCCCTTCTGCCTCTTTCTACACACCCCAACATCCTCCTCCCTTCTACCCCATTGTATACATCCAACACCCGCCTCTTTTATACCTCTTTCTACACACCCCAACATCCTCCTCCCTTCTGCCCCTTTCTACACACCCCAACATCCTCCTCCCTTCTGCCTCTTTCTACACACCCCAACATCCTCCTCCCTTCTGCCTCTTTCTACACACCCCAACATCCTCCTCCCTTCTGCCCCTTTCTACACACCCCAACATCCTCCTCCCTTCTGCCCCTTTCTACACACCCCAACATCCTCCTCCCTTCTGCCTCTTTCTACACACCCCAACATCCTCCTCCCTTTTGCCCCTTTCTACACACCCCAACATCCTCCTCCCTTTTGCCCCTTTCTACACACCCCAATAAGCAGCCACCCCATATCTGTGCCTATAGCCACCTGCTGACCTTTCCATGCTCCTTCTTCATGTGTACCACATACTCGTCCCTCTCCGGGAACCAGGAATGGCAGATCCCACAGGTCCAGCAGTTGCTCCTCTGCCTTGGACCCTCTGGCTTTCGTACTTCTTTTGCCTTCCCCTTCTTCTTCACTTCGGGGGAGCTCGGGGGGTCTGACGAGGAAGACGACTCTACCTCAGGCTCCGGTTCTGGATCAGACGGTTTGCTCACTGGGACCTCGGTGGGCTCCGGCTTGGGCGTAAGAAGCTCTGGGGGTTGGGGGGGATCCTCCTTCACCACACTATTGTGAGTGGTCTGTGGCACAAGGACATGGGATGGATTAAAGGCGCGCGGTCACACTCAGACTCACTGTAAGTGCATGTGACAGGTGCATACCTTTAGATGTTCCAGCATCGTACGCTTCTGTGCAAAGAGGAGGGGACAGTCCGGACATTTAAATACGCTCACTCTCTGGTTTCCCAACTGCTGGTCGAAATGGGAGTGATCCAAGTGGGAGCAAAGCAAAGGCTTGTGGGTAAAAACTGTATCGCACATGGCGCATTTGTAGATCATCCTGGTGAGGACAGAAAATATTACATTAGTGAACGGAACCAATTAAATCACTCCTAAGTCCCAGATCCCTGCAGCCTGAAAGCGGATCCCTGCCCTCATTAGTAAAGTATGATTACTCAGATGAGGCAACACAACTCTGCGCATAGACCATAGTCCCGCCATGGAGCACTACAACATCTGCACTTACTTGGCCTGCTGATTGCTGAATCCTGGGTGCTGGGTGAAAATGTGGGCGTGGGCACTGGGTGCAGATTTGAAAGCCATGGGGCAAATAGGGCACTTATGAAAGACCTCACAGTGAGATGTCTGAATGTGAGACTTGATAGAATTAACTCCTCCAAAAACGACAGCACAGCTCTGGCACCTGGGAGAGAAGGGCAGAGATGCTGTTACACCAGGAGGTGGCGCTATGTTATACAGGAAGAAGAGAGGTCACGCTGGTACCTGTAGCCGATCCTGCGTGAGAAGTGCAGGCAGCTCTCCTTCAGGTGGCTCTGAAAGTTCTCTCTGCGGAAGTTACCTCCACACTCAGGGCACACGTTGGGTGGGTTCTGCCTGTGCATGCGCTGGTGGGCTTTAAAACTACACCAGTTTGGCATCATCATGGGACAAAGAGAACACACCTGAAAGACAAAATACCAAGGCAGACCCAATCGTTAATGCTCCTATGTTATTATCATTTGCCACTGCTCACTAATGTCTGTATCAATGTGCCACCGCTCACTAATGTCTGTATCAATGTGCCACCGCTCACTAATGTGTGTATCATGTGCCACCGCTCACTAATGTCTGTATCATCATGTGCCACCGCTCACTAATGTCTGTATCATCGTGTACCACGCTCACTAATGTCTGTATCATCATGTGCCACCGCTCAATGTCTGTATGATCATGTGCCACCACTCACTAATGTCTGTATCATCATGTGCCACCGCTCACTAATGTCTGTATCATGTGCCACCGCTCACTAATGTCTGTATCATCATGTGCACCGCTCACTAATGTCTGTATCATCATGTGCACCGCTCACTAATGTCTGTATCATCATGTGCCACCGCTCACTAATGTCTGTATCATCATGTGCCACCGCTCACTAATGTCTGTATCATCATGTGCCACCGCTCACTAATGTCTGTATCATGTGCCACCGCTCACTAATGTCTATATCATCATGTGCACCGCTCATTAATGTCTGTATCATCATGTGCCACCGCTCACTGTGTGTATCATGTGCCACCGCTCACTAATGTCTGTATCATGTGCCACCGCTTACTAATGTCTGTATCATCATGTGCCACCTCTCATTAATGTCTGTATCATCATGTACCACCGCTCATTAATGTCTGTATCATCATGTGCCACCTCTCATTAATGTCTGTATCATCATGTGCCACCGCTCACTAATGTCTGTATCATGTGCCACCGCTCACTAATGTCTGTATCATCATGTGCCACCGCTCATCACAGGCTACATCCCTCTATATTGCCATCACTGTAGTTACAGATGACATCACAGGCTACATCCCTCATATTGCCATCACTGTAGTTACAGATGACATCACAGGCTACATCCCCCTATATTGCCATCACTGTAGTTACAGATGACATCACACGCTACATCCCTCTATATTGCCATCACTGTAGTTATAGATGACATCACACGCTACATCCCTCTATATTGCCATCACTGTAGTTACAGATGACATCACACGCTACATCCCCCTATATTGCCATCACTGTAGTTACAGATGCCATCACAGGCTACATCCCCCTATATTGCCATCACTGTAGTTACAGATGACATCACAGGCTACATCCCCCTATATTGCCATCACTGTAGTTACAGATGACATCACAGGCTACATCCCCCTATATTGCCATCACTGTAGTTATAGATGACATCACAGGCTACATCCCCCTATATTGCCATCACTGTAGTTATAGATGACATCACAGGCTACATCCCCCTATATTGCCATCACTGTAGTTATAGATGACATCACAGGCTACATCTCCCTATATTGCCATCACTGTAGTTACAGATGACATCACAGGCTACATCCCCCTATATTGCCATCACTGTAGTTACAGATGACATCACAGGCTACATCCCCCTATATTGCCATCACTGTAGTTATAGATGACATCACAGGCTACATCCCCCTATATTGCCATCACTGTAGTTATAGATGACATCACAGGCTACATCCCCCTATATTGCCATCACTGTAGTTATAGATGACATCACAGGCTACATCCCCCTATATTGCCATCACTGTAGTTACAGATGACATCACAGGCTACATCCCCCTATATTGCCATCACTGTAGTTATAGATGACATCACACACTCTTTTCCCTATGTCTCTGCCACTTACCGTGCTGCCATTGGCTGCAGGAGCTACGGTCTGCTGAAAGTGGAGTGCCAGCCCTGCCTTGTTCTTGCACTGCTCCTTGCACTCCAGGCACCGGAATGTGCAGTAGGTGGACTGATCTGGCAGAATGGCGGAGTCACTGCTTGGGCTGGCTGTAGCTGCAGTTTCCTGAGCTGGGCCAGGAGTAGAAGCATTTCCTGGGGTCAGAACAGCCACAGACACCAAGGGTGTGACATCCGGCTGCCCAATCATCTGCTCCAAAGCGATTGGCCTCATGACCAGATGTGAGCACTGCATGACCAGACCGTTGTCCTTGTGCTTTCGGGCATGCAGTAGCAAGCTGCACTTGTTGAAGAAAACCAGACGTTTTGTGCAGTGATTACAGGTCACCTCAATCCTCATGCTCCGCCGGTCGTAGTGCCTGGCCAAACTCTTCTCCAGGGCAAAAGAGTCCCCACATTCCAAGCAGCGAAAGCCAAACTGCGGAAAGCTAAGGCTGGACTCTGCTGGCGGGGTCAGGTTTGGCTTGTACGTGGGAAGTAGATTCTTGCTATTGAGAATTTTGTTAAACGTCTCTACCAGACTAGACTGCGTACGAGAGATGACTGTGCCGGCTACGGTTGGTGCTGGCTTTTGGGACTGCACCATCAGTACCGTAGCATTGCGTTGTGGGCTAGATGTAGTGGTGATGGCGGAGCTGCTGGACACTTGGTTGGTCAGGGTTACATTGGCGAGGGGGGTAGTAGTGGGCAAAGGCTGCTGCACCAAGTGAATGATGTTCTTGGCTATGATCTTATTGGCCTTTGCAGGCATGACCACTGCTTTCTGCTGGGCAACACTGGCTGCCATCAGCATCACACTGCTGGCATTCTGAATGGTGGACACAGGAAGTAAGGAACCCTGGAGCTTTACTCCATTGCCCAGCGGGAGTTTCACCACCTGAGTCCCCTCCACTTTGGCTGGGCTGGGAATATCGCTTTTCTCCTTTGGAGACAATACTTTAACATCTTGTTTTGGGTCTACAGCATTCTCCTGGCTAGATTCAGAAACTGGAGGCTGGGGAGACTCCTCGGACATTTGGACAGAAGTAACGGCATCAGAGTCGGAGGAAACTCTGGTGACCGTCCTTGTGATGCTCCCGGATTGTGTCTTTATGGTTTTGATACGGACTTTGAGTGGTCGCGAGGAGTTGGATGAAGGGGAGCTAATGCCTTCTTCCTCGTCCATATCGCTATCCAAGCTTCTGGGACTCCAGCAAGCTTCCTCTTTCACTCCCAGATCTTCAGCTGCAGGGCTTGTTTTGGACTCCTTTGGGGTGTCAGTGAGCTCCACAAATGGCTTAGACTTTGTAGCAGTCTTGGGGGTCTTGTCCTCTGCAATGTTCAGAGGGCTCATTTCTACAGTGAGATTGCTAGTAACATCCTCTGCCTTTTGTTCTGGGCTAGTCCTAGAAGCTATTGGAGGTTCCCCTGTGGGGTAATGAACAGCGACACACGTCAATTCTTCTAATGAACTGTCTCTTGGTGCTGGAGGGCTTCCTGTTTTTTCTTCCTCAGGCTCCTCCTTGACGGGCTGTGTTCCCAGGCACAGTCCCAAAGGTCCACCACCTGAGGTGATCTTACCAATGCTAAAGGCTTGTGGTATGACCCTCGTCAGATTGTGGCTGTTTTCCAAGGGCGAATCGACAGAGGAAGGGCCGAGAACTGAGTCGGGGGACTCAAAAATAGGCCTCTCCTTTAGTTTCACATCTCGTGGCTTGTCTATCAAATCAGACACATGACCATCCATGGGATTATCCACTTGGGTAAAGTCAGTGAATAAGTCTATGGGTTTACTCCCTTTGGCCCTGACTGTCCAGCCCTCACCACCATTTGAAGCCACAGGTGTCTGCGCAGATGACCGCGACGTGTCTGGACTGTTGAATCCATTCTGAAGGAGCCGAGACCCAAGGCTCTGCATGTCCTTTCCATGGATGTCCAGCAAATCCGCCTGCTCGGGACATACCGTGTTCTTGACTATGACACTGACAGTGGTGATGTCTGTATGAGGAAGACCATGGTCGGTGTTCACTGCATCTCCTGGGGAGGTCTTGACCTCTCCATCTCCATCTTCGGGCCCGGAATGGATGGCTTCATTAGCGTCCATGTCTGGGATGTCAAATGCAGCTAGGAGATCATCGAAGTCAGGGGTCTTCATGTCGCCCATGATGAACTGCAGGGACGGGCCTAGGAGAGAAAGCGCACCAAAGTTAGTAACACAATACACCAGGGGTGGCCCAACCGGTCCTCAAGGACCCCTAACAGTTTGTGTTTTTCAGAGCACCTGTGGATCTGTAGAACGTGTCGGTTAGGAATGAATGCACCACATGTTTTATAATGTGACTAGGACAACACCTGTGCACCAGCTAGGTGGTCTGCATAACATGTAATGTTAGGGGCCCTGGAGGTCTGGGTGGGCCACCCTTGCAATACATCTTCCAAGTCCCTAGCATCTTTCTATCTTCTTTAAAAAAAAAAGCATTTATATGGAAAAACAACATTTGCTTTAGAAAACCGCTGAGACAGAGAAAGTGAAGACATTTTGGATATTGTAAGTGGCAGAAGCCCCATCAGATAGAGGCGGCACCACTACGACTTTTTACCCTTAATACAGAGAGCTATACTCCATAATTTGTTCTGTCTAGCCGGCATGGGGGGAGTAATTGTGCAGTAGCTCCCATTACCTCCTAGGAGCTGGGGTGGGTAAGTGAGGCGAGCAGAGCAGCCTCCATCCTCCCTGGCTAGGCCGGATCCCTGCTGTATGGCCGAGTACACAGAATTGTTGATGTCATCTAGAGAGCTTACACAGAATGGTTCCACCACCAACCCCCTCCCACCTCTACCATCTGCAACTGGATCTCCATACTCTATTCTCTATGTCTGAGTGCTGCCTGCCTGGCAGGGGACAGACCTTGCATTGTCCTGTTATGGAAGCAGGGGCTCACATGGCCCAGCCAAGCCCATGTACCTCTGCAATCCTGCATCTGCTACAAGGGACACGAACACCTAAGGGTGTAAAAGTTATAGAACCCCCCTCTACTACCAGGGCAGTAACCCAGCAGAGGTGGCAGCTCAGACAGAAGTAATGTTGGGGAAGGGGGGCAGAGTAACCCCTGCGCTGCCAGACATCCTCACTAGCACTGCAGGCAAAGGACTGTGCCTTGGATCCCATATCTGGAGGGAAGAGGAATGTACACCTTACTCCAAACGCTGCTGATCTCAGCTCTGCATTGTGTGTCACGTCTCCAGGAAGGTGTCCCTTCTCTCCGGGGGGAACTCTCACAGGAAGTCTTGTCCCCTTCCTAGGCCTTAGTCAGTGCTCTGGTCTCATCCCCCTGTCAGCCATGCCAGGCCTGGAGAAGGGGGGGGGGGGGGGGGGGGTGAGTGAGCCAGATCAGTAGGCCCTGCCAGTGCTGGAGTGAGCGCTGCTGACCTGTGTATACCAGGAACTGCTCAGGTTTCATGCAAAGGAGCCTGCAGAGAGAGGGCCTGGTTACACAGCAGCCAACGTCATGTGACTGTGACATCACGGGGTCAGGGCGGCCCGCAGCAAAACATTCTGCTCCTGCAGTGTCTTCTGGGAACAGGGGCATGGAGAGAACTTTTAACTCCGCAGCTGCTGGAAACCAGGTGGACGGCCTGGATAAGGAGCGTGGCCTGGGCTGAGAAATGTGACTCCTCAAGTTACACCAGGAGATTACTGATTACCTGACAATAGGGGGAAGAGCACCTATTGCTGTCCTATACTCTGGCTCCCAGTCTGCAATCAGCAAGTAATTAGCTGCCCTTCCCAAGCACATAGGAGCCTGCTGTGTGCTCCTCCCTGCACACCGTGGGTGGGTGGGGGTACAGGAGAGAATTACTGCTGGGGAATCTGTGTGTTTCATCTACTCCCATCACAATTGTTCATGTGCCTGTCTGTGCTCCTATTCTGGCCACAGTCTGTGGTGCTGTCATTCTACGGAAGATATGAGTGCACCTCTAGCTCACCCTAGCAGTCCCCAATGTCTTATCCCACTCCCCAAAAGTGCAAACAGGCTGTCATATTATTATTATTTACAGGGTTAGAGTATTACATTGTGCAATGCTGGGGGGTAACAGGCAGACAGTGAGGTTAGAGGCCCTGATCACATGTGTAACGCTATATGGAAGTAGGCGTCTGATACATGAGTGTAAGTGCTACGTATGGAGAGTGCTTAGATCCGGTCACACAGCAATGCTGGGGGGTAACAGGCAGACAGTGAGGTTAGAGGCCCTGATCACATGTGTAACGCTATATGGAAGTAGGCGTCTGATACATGAGTGTAAGTGCTACGTATGGAGAGTGCTTAGATCCGGTCACACAGCAATGCTGGGGGGTAACAGGCAGACAGTGAGGTTAGAGGCCCTGATCACATGTGTAACGCTATATGGAAGTAGGCGTCTGATACATGAGTGTAAGTGCTACGTATGGAGAGTGCTTAGATCCGGTCACACAGCATTGCTGGGGGTAACAGGCAGACAGTGAGGTTAGAGGCCCTGATCACACGTGTAACGCTATATGGAAGTAGGTGTATGATACAAGAGGGTAAGTGCTACGTATGGAGAGTGCTTAGATCCGGTCACATTGCAATGCTGGGGGGTAACAGGCAGATCTAACCACATGCGCTTTCCTAGCGTTAAGGGCCTTATTCACAATTACGCTGAAACTTAATTGAAATTTGCCATTTCTTTTTTAAAAGTCACATCCCTGCGACCTAGTCACATTCAGTCGTGTGCTCAGATACTGTGCTGCGCCTCACCTTACTAGGCTGCGGCTCACCTTACTAGGCTGCGGCTCCCTCCCTTAGGCTGAAGCTCACTCTACTAGGCTGCGGCTCACTCTACTAGGCTGCGGCTCCTTCCCTTAGGCTGTAGCTACCTCCCTTAGGCTGCAGCTCACTCTACTAGGATGCGGCTCCCACCCTTAGGCTGCGGCTCACTCTACTAGGCTGTGGCTCACTCCCTTAGGCTGCGGCTCACTCTACTACTCTGCGGCTCCCACCCTTAGGCTGCGGCTCACTCTACTAGGCTGCGGCTCCCTCCCTTAGGCTGAAGCTCACTCTACTAGGCTGCAGTTCACACTACTAGGCTGCGGCTCCCACCCTTAGGCTGCGCCTCACCTTACTAGGCTGCGGCTCCCTCCCTTAGGCTGAAGCTCACTCTACTAGGCTGCAGTTCACTCTACTAGGCTGCGGCTCACTCTACTAGGCTGCGGCTCCTTCCCTTAGGCTGTAGATACCTCCCTTAGGCTGCGGCTCCCACCCTTAGGCTGCGGCTCACTCTACTAGGCTGCGGCTCAGTCCCTTAGGCTGCGGCTCACACTACTAGGCTGCAGCTCACACTACTAGGCTGCAGCTCCTTCCCTTAGGCTGTAGCTACCTCCGTTAGGCTGCGGCTCACTCTACTAGGCTGCGGCTCCCACCCTTAGGCTGCGGCTCACTCTACTAGGCTGTGGCTCACTCCCTTAGGCTGCGGCTCACACTACTAGGCTGCGGCTCCTTCCCTTAGCGTGCGGCTCCTTCCCTTAGGCTGCAGCTCACTCTACTAGGCTGCGGCTCACTCTACTAGGCTGCGGCTCACTCTACTAGGCTGCGAATCCTTCCCTTAGGCTGCGGCTCCTTCCCTTAGGATGCAGCTCACTCTACTAGGCTGCGGCTCACTCTACTAGGCTGCAGATCCTTCCCTTAGGCTGCGGCTCACTCTACTAGGCTGCGGCTCCCTCCCTTAGGCTGCGGCTCACTCTACTAGGCTGCGGCTCCCACCCTTAGGCTGCGGCTCCCTCTACTAGGCTGCGGCTCACTCTACTAGGCTGCGGCTCACACTACTAGGCTAAGGCTCCTTCCCTTAGGCTGCAGCTCCTTCCCTTAGGCTGCGGCTCACTCTACTAGGCTGCGGCTCACTCTACTAGGCTGCGGCTCCTTCCCTTAGGCTGCGGCTCCTTCCCTTAGGCTGCAGCTCACTCTACTAGGCTGCGGCTCCCACCCTTAGGCTGCGGCTCACTCTACTAGGCTGCGGCTCACTCCCTTAGGCTGCGGCTCACACTACTAGGCTGCGGCTTCTTCCCTTAGGGTGCGGCTCACTCTACTAGGCTGCAGCTCACTCTACTAGGCTGCAGCTCCATCCCTTAGCCTGCGGCTCCCTCTACTAGGCTGCGGCTCACTCTACTAGGCTGCAGCTCACTCTACTAGGCTGCAGCTCCCTCCCTTAGGCTGCGGCTCACTCTACTAGGCTGCGGCTCACTCTACTAGGCTGCGGCTTCCTTCTCTCGGCCGTCAAGAGCAGCGACGGGCCCGAGTGCTAGGGGCATGGGCAAATTGGGGTTGTGTGGGCCTCGTACCTTACAAGAAAAATGTGATCCTGGGAGGGGTGTGTGATTGGTGTGATCGCTCCCCCCCCACACATCATACAGGAATTGAGTCCTCTCTCTCCCTGCCCGTTGTACCACTTGCTGCCTGTTAACGGGCATTCTGTTTCCCCTAAAACAAGTCCAAGCATAGAGTACCCCTCAGAACTCCTGCAGACCTGACGCTGCTCGGACCCCTTCAGGAGGCTGCGTTTCAGACTTTTCCATGGCAATATTTGTCTTAACCTTAGGCCACACGCTCAGACCAAGCCCGTACAGTACTTTCGTAGTGACTGCATGCCCAATGTAGGCACGTTCACACCCACTTTCTGCAATTATATGCCCAATCCAGCCCCACAGTAGTAGAGAGTCGCAAGTCAGACATGAAACAAAACAAAAAGGAGCGGTAAGCAGAGATGCGTGTCCAGCGTGACCAATCACAATCTGAGACAGAAGACAAGGTCTGACCTTACGCATGGGACTGACTCTGAATGAGGCGCAGTAATAACAGCATGAGGCGAGTTATCTACAAGTATAGCGCACAAATATCACACACACGGAAATTACTGTACATTAAAGCACCAGACAATCCATAACCCGTTTCCACAGCCCCCTGCAATTACAATGGGAGCCCCAATAACATCTGTATCCACCTCTCTTCCAGCTTTTATATACACACGGTGCCCATAGCACGAATGCTGCACATGGCAAATAACATCCAGTCAGTGCCAGTCCTGTGGGTGAGGAGACTGGTCGGACTGGCTGAAGCAGAGAGGAAGGGGTCAGTAGCTGGAATAGCCATGTGCTACACCAGTGTCATACAGAAGAGCACAGTACATGGTGGGACTGGCTGAAGCAGAGAGGAAGGGGTCAGTAGCTGGAATAACCATGTGCTACACCAGTGTCATACAGAAGAGCACAGTACATGGTTGGACTGGCTGAAGCAGAGAGGAAGGGGTCAGTAGCTGGACTAGCCATGTGCTACACCAGTGTCATACAGAAGAGCACAGTACATGGTCGGACTGGCTGAAGCAGAGAGGAAGGGGTCAGTAGCTGGACTAGCCATGTGCTACACCAGTGTCATACAGAAGAGCACAGTACATGGTGGGACTGGCTGAAGCAGAGAGTAAGGGGTCAGTAGCTGGAATAACCACGTGCTACACCAGTGTCATACAGAAGAGCACAGTACATGGTGGGACTGGCTGAAGCAGAGAGGAAGGGGTCAGTAGCTGGAATAGCCATGTGCTACACCAGTGTCATACAGAAGAGCACAGTACATGGTGGGACTGGCTGAAGCAGAGAGGAAGGGGTCAGTAGCTGGAATAACCATGTGCTACACCAGTGTCATACAGAAGAGCACAGTACATGGTCGGACTGGCTGAAGCAGAGAGGAAGGGGTCAGTAGCTGGAATAACCATGTGCTACACCAGTGTCATACAGAAGAGCACAGTACATGGTGGGACTGGCTGAAGCAGAGAGGAAGGGGTCAGTAGCTGGACTAGCCATGTGCTACACCAGTGTCATACAGAAGAGCACAGTACATGGTGGGACTGGCTGAAGCAGAGAGGAAGGGGTCAGTAGCTGGTATAACCATGTTCTACACCAGTGTCATACAGAAGAGCACAGTACATGGTCGGACTGGCTGAAGCAGAGAGGAAGGGGTCAGTAGCTGGAATAACCATGTGCTACACCAGTGTCATACAGAAGAGCACAGTACATGGTCGGACTGGCTGAAGCAGAGAGGAAGGGATCAGTAGCTGGACTAGCCATGTGCTACACCAGTGTCATACAGAAGAGCACAGTACATGGTGGGACTGGCTGAAGCAGAGAGGAAGGGGTCAGTAGCTGGACTAGCCATGTGCTACACCAGTGTCATACAGAAGAGCACAGTACATGGTCGGACTGGCTGAAGCAGAGAGGAAGGGGTCAGTAGCTGGAATAGCCATGTGCTACACCAGTGTCATACAGAAGAGCACAGTACATGGTCGAACTGGCTGAAGCAGAGAGGAAGGGGTCAGTAGCTGGAATAGCCATGTGCTACACCAGTGTCATACAGAAGAGCACAGTACATGGTGGGACTGGCTGAAGCAGAGAGGAAGGGGTCAGTAGCTGGAATAACCATGTGCTACACCAGTGTCATACAGAAGAGCACAGTACATGGTCTGACTGGCTGAAGCAGAGAGGAAGGGGTCACTAGCAGGAATAACCATGTGCTACACCAGTGTCATACAGAAGAGCACAGTACATGGTCGGACTGGCTGAAGCAGAGAGGAAGGGGTCAGTAGCTGGAATAACCATGTGCTACACCAGTGTCATACAGAAGAGCACAGTACATGGTCGGACTGGCTGAAGCAGAGAGGAAGGGGTCAGTAGCTGGAATAACCATGTGCTACACCAGTGTCATACAGAAGAGCACAGTACATGGTGGGACTGGCTGAAGCAGAGAGGAAGGGGTCAGTAGCTGGAATAGCCATGTGCTACACCAGTGTCATACAGAAGAGCACAGTACATGGTGGGACTGGCTGAAGCAGAGAGGAAGGGGTCAGTAGCTGGAATAGCCATGTGCTACACCAGTGTCAAACAGAAGAGCACAGTACATGGTGGGACTGGCTGAAGCAGAGAGGAAGGGGTCAGTAGCTGGAATAACCATGTGCTACACCAGTGTCATACAGAAGAGCACAGTACATGGTCGGACTGGCTGAAGCAGAGAGGAAGGGGTCAGTAGCTGGAATAACCATGTGCTACACCAGTGTCATACAGAAGAGCACAGTACATGGTCGGACTGGCTGAAGCAGAGAGGAAGGGGTCAGTAGCTGGAATAGCCATGTGCTACACCAGTGTCATACAGAAGAGCACAGTACATGGTCGGACTGGCTGAAGCAGAGAGGAAGGGGTCAGTAGCTGGAATAGCCATGTGCTACACCAGTGTCATACAGAAGAGCACAGTACATGGTGGGACTGGCTGAAGCAGAGAGGAAGGGGTCAGTAGCTGGACTAGCCATGTGCTACACCAGTGTCATACAGAAGAGCACAGTACATGGTGGGACTGGCTGAAGCAGAGAGGAAGGGGTCAGTAGCTGGAATAACCATGTGCTACACCAGTGTCATACAGAAGAGCACAGTACATGGTGGGACTGGCTGAAGCAGAGAGGAAGGGGTCAGTAGCTGGAATAGCCATGTGCTACACCAGTGTCATACAGAAGAGCACAGTACATGGTCGGACTGGCTGAAGCAGAGAGGAAGGGGTCAGTAGCTGGAATAACCATGTGCTACACCAGTGTCATACAGATGAGCACAGTACATGACACCATGAAGAGAATGGGCCATGGCAGCAGAAGACCACACCGGGCACAGTGGGCGCAGGATCGCCTACACTCCGCCTGATGAATCTCCCTTTCTGCTGTGACCTGCAGATGGCGGGGGCAGAATTTGGTGTAAATAGGACTTTATGGAGCCAGCGGCTCAGACTGCTGGTGTAATGGCGCGGGAGAAGGGTTTTCTTGGCGCACATTAGGCCCCTTACTATCAACTGAGCAATATGTAAATGCCACATCCTACCTGAATAATATTCCACAACACTAATGTAGATAGGAAGAGTTACAGCCTATCCAACACACTGTTACAGTGCAGACATTATATTTCCTTCTCACTGTTCCCCATTGTGTCTTATAAATGATACAGATTTTACCCCACACTGAAAATAGTTTTGCAATAATAGCTACAGTACTTGGGGCAAGATTCAGAAGTGGACGGATCTGTAGAGCCGCACACAAGCCACTGTGCACATCAGTCCACCTCCGTGACACCTGTATATCTGTGTGCTCCTGAGTCTGTATATGGGAGACTGCGCTGAGTAATGTGATATGTGACACCTGTATATCTGTGTGCTCCTGAGTCTGTATATGGGAGACTGCGCTGAGTAATGTGATATGACACCTGTATATCTGTGTGCTCCTGAGTCTGTATATGGGAGACTGCGCTGAGTAATGTGATATGTGACACCTGTATATCTGTGTGCTCCTGAGTCTGTATATGGGAGACTGCGCTGAGTAATGTGATATGTGACACCTGTATATCTGTGTGCTCCTGAGTCTGTATATGGGAGACTGCGCTGAGTAATGTGATATGTGACACCTGTATATCTGTGTGCTCCTGAGTCTGTATATGGGAGACTGCGCTGAGTAATGTGATATGTGACACCTGTATATCTGTGTGCTCCTGAGTCTGTATATAGGAGCCATGTGCTACACCAGTGTCATACAGAAGAGCACAGTACATGGTCGGACTGGCTGAAGCAGTCTCCTATATACAGACTCAGGAGCACACAGATATACAGGTGTCACATATCACATTACTCAGCGCAGTCTCCCATATACAGACTCAGGAGCACACAGATATACAGGTGTCACATATCACATTACTCAGCACAGTCTCCTATATACAGACTCAGGAGCACACAGATATACAGGTGTCACATATCACATTACTCAGCACAGTCTCCCATATACAGACTCAGGAGCACACAGATATACAGGTGTCACATATCACATTACTCAGTGCAGTCTCCCATATACAGACTCAGGAGTACACAGATATACAGGTGTCACATATCACATTACTCAGCGCAGTCTCCTATATACAGACTCAGGAGCACACAGATATACAGGTGTCACGTATCACATTACTCAGCGCAGTTTCCTATATACAGACTCAGGAGCACACAGATATACAGGGGTCACCTATCACATTAATCAGCGCAGTCTCCTATATACAGACTCAGGAGCACACAGATATACAGGGGTCACACATCACATTACTCAGCGCAGTCTCCCATATACAGACTCAGGAGCACACAGATATACAGGGGTCACATATCACATTACTCAGCGCAGTCTCCCATATACAGACTCAGGAGCACACAGATATACAGGTGTCACATATCACATTACTCAGCGCAGTCTCCCATATACAGACTCAGGAGCACACAGATATACAGGGGTCACATATCACATTACTCAGCGCAGTCTCCCATATACAGACTCAGGAGCACACAGATATACAGGGGTCACATATCACATTACTCAGCGCAGTCTCCCATATACAGACTCAGGAGCACACAGATATACAGGGGTCACATATCACATTACTCAGCGCAGTCTCCCATATACAGACTCAGGAGCACACAGATATACAGGTGTCACATTACTCAGCGCAGTCTCCTATATACAGACTCAGGAGCACACAGATATACAGGTGTCACATATCACATTACTCAGCGCAGTCTCCCATATACAGACTCAGGAGCACACAGATATACAGGTGTCACATATCACATTACTCAGCGCAGTCTCCCATATACAGACTCAGGAGCACACAGATATACAGGTGTCACATATCACATTACTCAGCGCAGTCTCCCATATACAGACTCAGGAGCACACAGATATACAGGTGTCACATATCACATTACTCAGCGCAGTCTCCCATATACAGAATCAGGAGCACACAGATATACAGGGGTCACATATCACATTACTCAGCGCAGTCTCCTATATACAGACTCAGGAGCACACAGATATACAGGTGTCACATATCACATTACTCAGCGCAGTCTCCCATATACAGACTCAGGAGCACACAGATATACAGGTGTCACATATCACATTACTCAGCGCAGTCTCCCATATACAGACTCAGGAGCACACAGATATACAGGTGTCACATATCACATTACTCAGCGCAGTCTCCCATATACAGACTCAGGAGCACACAGATATACAGGTGTCACATATCACATTACTCAGCGCAGTCTCCCATATACAGACTCAGGAGCACACAGATATACAGGTGTCACATATCACATTACTCAGCGCAGTCTCCTATATACAGACTCAGGAGCACACAGATATACAGGGGTCACATATCACATTACTCAGCGCAGTCTCCTATATACAGACTCAGGAGCACACAGATATACAGGGGTCACACATCACATTACTCAGCGCAGTCTCCCATATACAGACTCAGGAGCACACAGATATACAGGTGTCACATATCACATTACTCAGCGCAGTCTCCCATATACAGACTCAGGAGCACACAGATATACAGGTGTCACACATCACATTACTCACTAGTCTCCTGGTGCATCCTGGTCACACATTGCCACTAAGATGCACTTTCAGCAAAAAAAAGACGCCTGACGTGTCGTTGCGCTGAATGGCGTACTGAGGATAGATGTAGGTGAACACATATGTAGTTGTGGATGGTAAATTGTCTCTAGGTAATTATTTCTGAGGTTTTCTCATGTGTCCACAGAAACAGACAAGTCTCAGGTGCACAACTCCAAATTACTGATAATATATAAATGCAATACAATTTTGCAATCAATAGAGTTTTTTAGCATAATCATGGCCAAGGTTATGGGCCTACCCACCACATCCGGGTAACCTCTTTAGGGTAGGTCCCTAACATACATGGGTTCAAATCCAGAGCGCAGTACACCCCCAAACTAGCCCAGCTATGCCGCCCTAGGGCACCACCATAGTAAGAAAAGTGCAGTGTAAAAGAGATAGCTAGGAGCAGCCGCAGCTTACTATGGCCATGATTATGCTAAAAACCTCTATTGATTGCAACATTTTATTGTACTTAATATTTTATCAGTAATTTGGAGACGCCCTGAGTCTGCACTAGCACCCCTTCCTTATTGGTTTAAAGGCATGGAGTCTGGGAATGTATATGCCATTAGGCACAATTCTAGGTAAGTCCTACAAGTTACTGTAGTGCAACTTTGGTTCTTTTTTGGGGCGTGGGTCCCCCTAGATTGCTTTGGTTGATCTGTTTCAGGACACCGCATTATAACACATTTTTTTTTATAACACATTTTAACCCTTCACTGTTTGTTTGATACATGTACTTCACTTTTTATTTTCATTTTTTATATGTAGCTGTGGCTGCTCTTAACTATCTCTTTACACTGCACTTTTCTTACTATGGTGGTGCCCTGGGGCAGCTTGGCTGGTCCAGTTTTGGGGGGTCCTGCGCTCTGGATTTGAACCCTGACCGGCGCAGTCTCTGACCAATACGGGAGGGACCCACAACATGGCCGAGTCTCTGACCAATAAGGGAGGGACCCACAACATGGCCGAGTCTCTGACCAATACGAGATGGACCCACAACATGGCCGAGTCTCTGACCAATACGAGATGGACCCACAACATGGCCGAGTCTCTGACCAATACGAGATGGACCCACAACATGGCCGAGTCTCTGACCAATACGGGAGAGACCCACAACATGGCGCAGTCTCTGACCAATACGGGAGGGGCCCACAACATGGCGCAGTCTCTGACCAATACGGGAGGGACCCACAACATGGCGCAGTCTCTGACCAATACAGGAGGGGCCCACAACACGGCGCAGTCTCTGACCAATACGGGAGGGGCCCACAACACGGCGCAGTCTCTGACCAATACGGGAGGGACCCACAGCTCAGACCACAGCACCATTGTGACAACATGGACGTGAGACTATAACAGCAGCGGATTACTGACCGCCCACAGCAGCCTAGCACGCTGGGAGCAGGAAACCCCTACACAACACACATTATTTCACTTATCTCATTTATTTTCTCTTATATCACTTACTTATTGCATTCCATTTTTTGAGTTTTAAATTATTTTATTTCACTGGTTTACCACTATTTTGTTTTGCTTCAGTGATTATTATATTGTTATAAATGATTGTTCTTACATAGTTACATCAGCCACGAATGTTACCAAATAATCACCAGCATTTGGCAACAGCTGTCATTCACCTGAATGTAACGGAACACACATATGCAACATAATCTGTCCTCAACCATCATTAGTATTCATACTACTAGCACCCTGCACCTGTCACAGCCCGTGAGGTTCCTCTATCCAGCCAGGGGTGTCGCTCTCTGCTCTGGTGCTTCTAGCACCCTCAGCTGTTGTAACAAACTGCTGAGATACAGACCAAAGTGTGCTAGAAGCACCAGAGCAGAGTGACACACCAGGCAGGAGAGAGGAACTACACGGGCTGTGACAGGTGCAGGGTGCTAGAATAAACACTAGATCAGTGGTCCCCAAACTGTGCACCATGGGGTGCCTCGGGACACTTGCAGGGGTGCCTCAGGTTAATGGTCTAGCACCAAATAAAATACTTTATGGTCAACGTAATGTAAATACGTGGACAAACAGAAGCTCACATCTGTCGACCACCACATAACTGAACCTATGGATGACAGGTGAGCACAATTTACTTCACTTTACTAATTTACTACATTTTTCTCAGTTATTCCCAATAACAAACATTTGCCATGATTCAAAAAAAGTTTGGGAACCTTTGCACTAGATCATTATTTTTGCTGTTTCCCTGGATAGCATCTTGGGAGTACCACCACACCTCTGTTTCATGTAAAGACCCTCCACTCCGCGTTACCCTAAGGAAGGGGTCAGGGAACTTTTTTACCTTTTACTCCAAAATATATTTAGATATGTCAACGTTTCTCCCTTAATTTGAAAGGAAATCATATAGTAGTGCCCCCATATAATGCCCCTGTAGTAGTGCCCCTGTAATAGTGCCCTCATATAATGCCCCTGTAGTAGTGCCCCCATATAGTGCCCATGTAGTGCCGCTTGTACAAAAAAAAAAAACACTTACCTTAATCCCCGCTCCTGCATCCGACGCTGTCCTGTCCGCCCGGCTGCTCCTCGGAACTATGGGAGAGAAGTCATGCCGTCTCTCCCATAGTGCGCATGGAGAGAGCCGGAAGCTGGAGTTCAGAAGAGAACTCCAGCCTCCGGCTAACGTGGCGCTGCAGGGAAGGAGCCAGGCGCCCGCTGGTAATAACATCTCAGGGGGCGTCCGGCTTAGAGCCTCCCTGCGGCACAGCCGGGCATGCATATGAATTATAGGATGTTTCAAATGCATGCCCGGCCGTCCATTACCCCCAGGAATTTCATTTTTACCCCATGTGGGGTAATTTACCCCTGTTCCCTGACCACTGCCCTAAGGTCACAGACCCAACTTACACACGTTCAATGCTAAATTTGTATTAATCACAATATCCCATCAGAAAGCCTTGGAGAACTGAAAATCATTGTTTCATGTACACAGACGGAGACAGGCTGCACAGAGAGCCCTATATTACCCTGTCAGGCTGTACAGAGAGCCCTATATTACCCTGTCAGGCTGTACAGAGAGCCCTATATTACCCTGTCAGGCTGTACAGAGATCAGTATATTACCCTGTCAGGCTGCACAGAGATCAGTATATTGCCCTGTCGGGCAGCACAGAGATCAGTATATTACCCTGTCAGGCTGTACATAGAGCCCTATATTACCCTGTCAGGCTGTACAGAGAGCCTTATATTACCCTGTCAGGCTGTACAGAGAGGCCTATATTACTCTATCAGGCTGCACAGAGAGCCCTATATTACCCTGTCAGGCTGTACAGAGAGCCCTATATTACCCTGTCAGGCTGTACAGAGAGCCCTATATTACCCTGTCAGGCTGTACAGAGAGCCCTATATTACCCTGTCAGGCTGTACAGAGAGCCCTATATTACCCTGTCAGGCTGTACAGAGAGCCCTATATTACCCTGTCAGGCTGTACAGAGAGCCCTATATTACCCTGTCAGGCTGTACAGAGAGCCCTATATTACCCTGTCAGGCTGTACAGAGAGCCCTATATTACCCTGTCAGGCTGCACAGAGAGCCCTATATTACCCTGTCAGGCTGCACAGAGAGCCCTATATTACCCTGTCAGGCTGTACAGAGAGCCCTATATTACCCTGTCAGGCTGTACAGAGATCAGTATATTGCCCTGTCGGGCAGCACAGAGATCAGTATATTGCCCTGTCGGGCAGCACAGAGATCAGTATATTACCCTGTCAGGCTGCACGGAGAGCCCTATATTACCCTGTCAGGCTGTACGGAGAGCCCTATATTACCCTGTCAGGTAGCACAGAGATCAGTATATTACCCTGTCAGGCAGCACAGAGATCAGTATATTACCCTGTCAGGCAGCACAGAAATCAGTATATTACCCTGTCGGGCAGCACAGAGATCAGTATATTGCCCTGTCGGGCAGCACAGAGATCAGTATATTACCCTGTCAGGTTGCACAGAGATCAGTATATTACCCTGTCGGGCAGAAGAGAGATCAGTATATTACCCTGTCAGGCTGCACAGAGATCAGTATATTACCCTGTCGGGCAGCACAGAGATCAGTATATTACCCTGTCGGGCAGAAGAGAGATCAGTATATTACCCTGTCGGGCAGAAGAGAGATCAGTATATTGCCCTGTCGGGCAGAAGAGAGATCAGTATATTGCCCTGTCGGGCAGAAGAGAGATCAGTATATTGCCCTGTCGGGCAGAAGAGAGATCAGTATATTGCCCTGTCGGGCAGCACAGAGATCAGTATATTGCCCTGTCGGGCAGAAGAGAGATCAGTATATTGCCCTGTCGGGCAGAAGAGAGATCAGTATATTGCCCTGTCGGGCAGAAGAGAGATCAGTATATTACCCTGTCGGGCAGAAGAGAGATCAGTATATTGCCCTGTCGGGCAGAAGAGAGATCAGTATATTCCCCTGTCGGGCAGAAGAGAGATCAGTATATTACCCTGTCAGGCTGCACAGAGATCAGTATATTGCCCTGTCAGGCAGCACAGAGATCAGTATATTGCCCTGTCGGGCAGAAGAGAGATCAGTATATTGCCCTGTCGGGCAGAAGAGAGATCAGTATATTACCGTCGGGCAGAAGAGAGATCAGTATATTACCCTGTCAGGCTGCACAGAGATCAGTATATTACCCTGTCGGGCAGAAGAGAGATCAGTATATTGCCCTGTCGGGCAGAAGAGAGATCAGTATATTACCCTGTCGGGCAGAAGAGAGATCAGTATATTGCCCTGTCGGGCAGAAGAGAGATCAGTATATTACCCTGTCGGGCAGAAGAGAGATCAGTATATTGCCCTGTCGGGCAGAAGAGAGATCAGTATATTGCCCTGTCGGGCAGAAGAGAGATCAGTATATTGCCCTGTCTGGGTGGAACAGTCACTTAGAAATATGGGTAATGTGGATAGTCCCATAGACTGTAAGTGGTGATGAGCAGGGCCCTCCACTCTCTGGTTCTCCTGCACTATCCCTGTCTACAGTCTCACTCAGGCAATGACTGATCCTTTCTGTCTGCACTTCCCATTAAGCACTACTTCATTTCATAACTAAGGGATTATGTTATAATCTGAGGAGCCCCTATTAATAAATACTGAGGGTTCCAAGTACGAGGGGTTACTATTCTCTGTATAAGGGGTTACAATAACAGATTGCTGGGCACAGAGACTCCCCAACCTGGTACCAGCACTCGCCCAATTGTGGGGAAACCATCCATCTTCATGGTCATTTCAGCACCTGCTCAGAAATGGACGTTATAGAATAATAAATACTGTTGTATAACATAAGGATGCACTATAGCTGCTGGACACTCAGGAGCTCAGCCCTGGCAAATTACTGATTATACAGTATTTGCCACCATTTTGAAATGTGCAGGATTAAATGGCGAGACCGCCAATGGACAGCCCATCTACGCTTTATTTGATGTCCCCTATAACGTAGTATTTTAATGGGGTCCCCCACCCCAGGATCCTCACCATTCCATGACCCAGGGCACAAAAAGCTTCAGACCGCTACAACAGGGGTACCTAGGGAATTCACTATACTCCCGTCTTCTCCACTATGGTGTCTCCCCCTCCAGATTCTATCACAGAGCTCCAGGAAACGATGGAAGCTCCATGGGTCAGAGAAGGGGGGACATGTCACTGGTGGTCACCAGCAGCGGCTTGGACCAGTTCTAGAAAATTATTTAAAAATAAGGGAGTGAAGCTCGTGTCCTGGATTCCGTCCGTGTGAAAGTGCAGATTTCCTACGGGTAACAGATGGCCGTATTAGTCTCCGGGGCACTAAAACCTGCACACACGTCTTCCACCGGCGGTTCAGGAACACTGCGTACAGTCCTGCACTGCAGATAAACGTAAGACATTAACAGGGCAGCACAGCTCCCTGACCTTGTACAGTACAAAGGCAGGACTGTAATATACACAATGCCGGACAGTTCCCCAGGCACCAATAATACTGACATGGTAAACAGAGTAATCAATGCTGCAGCTACTATATACACAGCGGGGCCATTCAATTGTTTTATCGCATCCAATCTCTCCTCTAACGAGACGGAAGATCAAGCTGGCCATATTAAACTGGTTTTAGGCATCCTTCTTGCACATGTTGCACCCAAATAGACTGGGTTTAGCCATTTACAACAACTAAACCTGTCTAAAGTCATGGTTTGAGTGCCCAAAAAGCCCAGACACTGGCACCCGGTGCCTCTCTATGCGGTAAGCCAGTGGCGTCAGGCACCTCCCTATGCGGTGAGCCAGTGGCGTCAGGCGCCTCCCTATACGGGGAGCCAGTGGCGTCAGGCGCCTCCCTATACGGGGAGCCAGTGGCGTCAGGCGCCTCCCTATACGGGGAGCCCGTGGCGTCAGGCGCCTCCCTATACGGGGAGCCAGTGGCGTCCGCCGCCTCCCTATACGGGGAGCCAGTGGCGTCCGCCGCCTCCCTATACGGGGAGCCAGTGGCGTCAGCCGCCTCCCTATACGGGGAGCCAGTGGCGTCAGCCGCCTCCCTATACGGGGAGCCAGTGGCGTCAGCCGCCTCCCTATACGGGAAGCCAGTGGCGTCAGCCGCCTCCCTATACGGGAAGCCAGTGGCGTCAGCCGCCTCCCTATACGGGAAGCCAGTGGCAACAGGCGCCTCCCTATACGGGAAGCCAGTGGCGTCACGCTCCTCCCTATACGGGAAGCCAGTGGCGTCAGGCGCCTCCCTATACGGGAAGCCAGTGGCGTCAGCTGCCTCCCTATACGGGAAGCCAGTGGCGTCAGGCGCCTCCCTATACGGGAAGCCAGTGGCGTCAGGCGCCTCCCTATACGGGAAGCCAGTGGCGTCAGGCGCCTCCCTATACGGGAAGCCAGTGGCGTCAGGCGCCTCCCTATACGGGAAGCCAGTGGCGTCAGGCGCCTCCCTATACGGGAAGCCAGTGGCGTCGGGCGCCTCCCTATACGGGAAGCCAGTGGCGTCAGGCGCCTCCCTATACGGGAAGCCAGTGGCGTCAGGCGCCTCCCTATACGGGAAGCCAGTGGCGTCAGGCGCCTCCCTATACGGGAAGCCAGTGGCGTCAGCTGCCTCTCTATATGGGAAGCCAGTGGCGTCAGCTGCCTCTCTATACGGGAAGCCAGTGGCGTCGGGACATCACCCTTCACATTGGACCCAACTCTTGCAGCAACCCGGAGGGGGTCACAAGGCCTCGCCCCCTGCCCAGCCAAGCACACGCCCTTCGGCGGGCGCAGAAGATCCCTAATGCCCCCTCCCCCCCCAGCCTAGTGGGAACACTATATAAGTGTCGGGTCTTTAATTTGCACAAGAGGCTGGGTAATATTACCGGCCAAACACTTTATAAACTGCAAATGAGCAGAAAGTCCATTGGCCGGGTGAAGTCTCATTGGTTGGCTCGGTGCACCTTAGCCTCTATCCCAGCCACCCTGCTTCCATTACCCGCTAGGATTGGATGAGGTAAATATAAGGCAGGGGTGGAAGCATTCTATGGGCCAAACCCGATGGTTTGCGTAAATCTCAGATGGCAGGTGGACATGCGCAGAACGGATCCTGCAAGATCTCTCGTAGTGCCGCAGCCTGTCATTCGGGGGCGCCTACCAGGTATGTTTTACAGACCGGGGCATGATGCCCCCATTTTGTAGGCATGCCGAGCCCATGGTCTGCATTTACTGATGCAGATTTCCTGGCCGCGGGTGAGAAGTTACGGTCTGAGCTTACTCAGATGGCAGATAATGCTGACAGGAGGCCACCTCCCGCTGCAATGGCATATAGCAGCAGCACAAGGGACTAACACCCCCTCAGTGCCGTGGCCGTCATCAGGACCATGTGGGCCAAACTCAGGCCCCACCCTCTAATAACCTTCTTTGTACCAGGCTCCTCCCCGAAGGACCCCCTCTAATAACCCTCTCTGTGCCAGGCTCCTTGTGACAGGATGAACCACCAGGTGATCACAAATATTATTGATCCAATGATCAGAATAGAGGGTGGTTACTCATCTCGGAGTAACACGAGTATCATTACTTCACCACTCCTAGGCATTCCCTCTCACTGTCAGTAACCATCTATTACTGACTCCTCCCTACGCAGAGTGGGCGAGTATTTTATTGCCACAAACATTACAATGGCACCGGGAACCGCCTACTTCTGGGTATGAGTGGGCGCTGCTGTAACGCTTCCTGGGTAGTGTGGGCTAATTCCCACTGGTCCCTCACCATGGACCAGGCCCTGCACGGTAGCTGGCAGAGGGCTTTAGCTTGGAGGCACTGGGCTCAATCCAGAACAGCCGGAGACCGGAGCAGCGTTCTGCGCTATTCTGATGGTCACAGGATACAGCAGATGTGTCGCCTTACAGGGGGTAAGTCCGCCCTGGGTCCAATAACCAAACAAGCTAAGTGCATGTGGCTGTGCATGCATTTACACTGCCAAAGTGGGGAGTGTACTCCTCTGTGCTGGAGACCTCTAGGACTAGAACACAGACAACTGTCTCACAAAATATAAATACATCTTAAGCGGGGTACACACACACTTACCAATCGTTCTGCCAATGTGTGTCTGCCCTGACATCACAACTGGGTGGGCATTTAAATTCCCCGCACAGGTGAAATGTCAATCATCGCTGGGAACCTGCAGCGAGTATACAGGCGATCAGCAGTGCGCCTGTACACACCAGCAGATATACTTGCAGGCACTATCCAATAAATCTGTGAACGAAGTCGTTCACAGACATATCAGGTATATAAACCCACCAAATGCACTAATTATATATTATATATATATATATATATATATATATATATATATATATGTGTGTGTGTGTATTTGGATCGGCACTCAATTCAGCAGAACAACATGCCCCGATGCCTTCTGGAGTACGGATGGATACATACAGCGTGAAAACAAACAGCGGCTCTCAGGGACTCGTAATGATTAAGGGACGTGTGTCCCCCGTACAGTTGGACCATGTATTGACTGCAATACACTTTTTGTACCTTCATTACGAGTCCTGAGTGCTGCTGTTTGTTTTCACGCTGTATATATCTCTCCATTCATTGGAACAGCCAATATATCTATCAGTGTGTACCCATCATTACATTTCACAGGAACTGAACAGCTTCCTCTCTTCTTTCATACATATACCACCCAAAACACAATCTGATTTACACCTTCTTATGGTGCGCACCCACGGTACAATCAGTCAGCGATAACAATATCGCTGACTGATCGTCCTGCACCTTCCCAGAGTGCTGGATGATTGATATCAATCATCCAGTACACCACCAACCCACCAATGATGGCCCCAATAGTAACCTGGTTGATATCAATCATCCAGTACACCACCAACCCACCAATGATGGCCCCAATAGCAACCTGATTGATATCAATCATCCAGTACACCACCAACCCACCAATGACGGCCCCAATAGTAACCTGGTCTATATCAATCATCCAGTACACCACCAACCCACCAATGACGGCCCCAATAGTAACCTGGTTGATATCAATCATCCAGTACACCACCAACCCACCAATGACGGCCCCAATAGTAACCTGGTTGATATCAATCATCCAGTACACCACCAACCCACCAATGACGGCCCCAATAGTAACCTGGTCGATATCAATCATCCAGTACACCACCAACCCACCAATGACGGCCCCAATAGTAACCTGGTCTATATCAATCATCCAGTACACCACCAACCCACCAATGACGGCCCCAATAGTAACCTGGTCTATATCAATCATCCAGTACACCACCAACCCACCAATGACGGCCCCAATAGTAACCTGGTCTATATCAATCATCCAGTACACCACCAACCCACCAATGACGGCCCCAATAGTAACCTGGTCTATATCAATCATCCAGCACACCGCCAACCCACCAATGACGGCCCCAATAGTAACCTGGTCTATATCAATCAGCCAGCACACCACCAACCCACCAATGACGGTCCCAATAGTAACCTGGTCGATATCAATCATCCAGCACACCACCAACCCACCAATGACGGCCCCAATAGTAACCTGGTCTATATCAATCATCCAGCACACCACCAACCCACCAATGACGGCCCCAATAGTAACCTGGTCTATATCAATCATCCAGTACACCACCAACCCACCAATGATGGCCCCAATAGTAACCTGGTCGATATCAATCATCCAGTACACCACCAACCCACCAATGACGGCCCCAATAGTAACCTGGTCGATATCAATCATCCAGCACACCACCAACCCACCAATGACGGCCCCAATAGTAACCTGGTCTATATCAATCATCCAGCACACCACCAACCCACCAATGACGGCCCCAATAGTAACCTGGTCGATATCGATGAGGTTGGCCTGCATGCACAGGCAATGGACGATAACGTTATTGTCCATACGTGCCAGCGCATCGCAGGTCATTGGTGGGTTGGAGAGACCACAAAATGCACGATATAAATGATAACGATATGATGGACATCGTCCCGTGTGTACGCACAATTTGGAGAAATCCCACAACGCAAGAATGCCCCCTAGAGGGCAGGGACTGTAAACAAAGGCTTGCACACTAGACATATTGCTAGGTCAGTGCCATACCGCTAACTACAGTATGTCACACAACAAGGTGACTGGGCCAATCCATACAAAGTGAAATCAAACTGAAAAAAAAAATTTGCTAAAATCACTGATTTTTCAAGGTAAACTAGGTGTAAAAAAACATCTGTGTTCCCTGTACTGGTGAAGAGACGCGTGGCAACACTAGTACTCCTGTACATGCTAACACTGAAGCTAGCTACTACTGGAAACAAATGCATGTGAATAGCAATATTTCAGGAGGAAGTTTAAAAGGTTTGTTATAACTCAATAATAATATACATTTCTGTACACATACTTTAGTACATTGTTACTACTAATATACAGTATATAAAATAAGTGTGTGCCTTACATCCATGCTACATTAGACAATGAAAATGCACATGTCCCTTTCCGTCACCAAAACTATGTTGTACAAAGAACAAACGTACAACTCTTTAGATGAAATATATTATGAAACCATTGGGTCTGCTTACCCTGCACAGGGACACTGTAATGTTATGTTACCTTGGAAGGATTTTGTATCCCGTTCCGTCACATGTACATTGCCATTTTTTTTTTGCACCAATTACTATCTTTTTTTTTTTTTTTTTACTTTTATTTTACTAGAATCAACTTTAGGCTTTAACTAATTTATGATAAAAGAAAGTTCTAGACTCATTATTTACCCTTATTCATGGAATGTGACTTCATTTTAAATATATCCAAATGTCCCATTCCGTCACACGGAGGTTCCTTATACAATAAAATACATTCCATAGGTGCATAGTCCTTACAGCACATAGCGCATTAAATATAACATGCACAGACACTTTATCATATATACATTACAGTACCTGCTGCCTAGCACCAATACTTCATATCAAAGTGGTGTGTCAGCGCAATGATTAACCCTGTTAGTGCCATGGCCGCCATCTTGAGCATGTGGAACGCGACTCCGGACACACTCCTCCCCTGAGACAGCTCAGTGCCAGGCTCTTCCCCTAAAGGAACCCCTCTAATGACCCTCTCAGTGCCAGGCTCCTTCCCCTAAAGGAACCCCTCTAATGACCCTCTCAGTGCCAGGCTCCTTCCCCTAAAGGAACCACTCTAATAACCCTCTCAGTGCCAGGCTCCTTCCCCTAAAGGAACCCCTCTAATGACCCTCTCAGTGCCAGGCTCCTTCCCCTAAAGGAACCACTCTAATAACCCTCTCAGTGCCAGGCTCCTTCCCCTAAAGGAACCACTCTAATAACCCTCTCAGTGCCAGGTTCCTTCCCCAAGGGAACTCTCAAATAACCCTCTGTGCCAGGCTCTTCCCCTAAAGGGACTCTAATAACCCTCTCAGTGCCAGGCTCTTCCCCTAAAGGAACCCCTCTAATAACCCTCAGTGCCAGGCTCTTCCCCTAAAGGAACCCCTCTAATAACCCTCTCAGTGCCAGGCTCCTTCCCAGAGGGACCTCACTAATAACCCTCTCAGTGGCAGGCTCCTTCCCAGAGGGACCTCTCTAATAACCCTCTCAGTGCCAGGCTCCTTCCCCAAGGGACCTCTCTAATAACCCTCTCAGTGTCAGGCTCCTTCCCCTAAAAGGACCTCTCTAATAACCCTCTGTGCCAGACTCTTCCCCTAAAGGAAACTCTCTAATAACCCTTTCAGTGCCAGGCTTCTTCCCAGAGGAACCCCTCTCATAACACTGACAGTGGCAGGTTACTCTCTCGAATGACCTCCTCCAATAATCCTCCTCTAATAACCTACTCTGCGCCAGGCTCCTTCCCTGAGGGACCCCATCCTCTAATAATCCACTCTGTGCCATGCTCCCACGCTGAGGGACCCCTTCTAATAATCCTATCTGTGCCAGGCTCCTCCCATGGGGAACCCCATCCTCTAATGACCTACTCTATGCCAGGCCCCTCCCCTGAGGGACCCCATCCTCTAATGAACTCTCTGTGCCAGGCCCCTCCCCTGAGGGACCCCATCCTCTAATGACCTACTCTGTGCCAGGCCCCTCCCCTTAGAGACCCTATCCTCTAATGACCCTCTATGTGCCAGGCCCCTTCCCTGAGGGACCCCATCCTCTAATGACCCTCTCTGTGCCAGGCTCCTCCCATAGGAAACTCCATCCTCTAATGACCTACTCTATGCCAGGTCCCTCTCCTGAGGTACCCCATCCTCTGAGGCTCTCTGTGCAAGGCCCCTCCCCTGAGGGACCCCCTCTAATAACCTACTCTATGCCAGACCCTCCCCAGAGGGACCCCATCCTCTAATAACCCTCTGTGTGCAGGCCCCTCCCCTGAGGGACCGCCACTAATAACCTACTCTGTGCCAGACCCTCCCCTGAGAGACCCCATCCTCTATTATTATTATCCTTTATTTATATGGCGCCACAAGGGTTCTGCAGCGCCTTACAATATACATAAACAAATGAGCACACAAGAAAACAGTTATTAACAGTACAAACAATGCAGGACAGATACATGATTTATACATTGCTGCTTAAAACTTAAATAAGCAGCATGGTGTCAGCAAGCAATGGTTAGGTGCTGTTGTAAATTAAAGTATAAGTGAAGAGAAGCACATGAGGGAAGAGGGCCCTGCTCGTGAGAGCTTACATTCTAAAGGGGACATTATCTGTGCCAGGCCCCTCCCCTGAGGGACCCCATACTCTAATGACACTCTGCGCCAGTCCTCCCCTGAGGGACCCCTCTATTAACCTACTCTGTGCCAGACCCTCCCCTGAGGTACCCCTCTAATTACCCTCTGTGCCAGGTCCCTCCCCTGAGGTACCCCTCTAATGACCCCGTCTGTGCCAGCCCATCCCCTGAGGTACCCCTCTAATTACCCTCTCTGTACCAGACCCTCCCCTGAGGTACCCCTATAATTACCCTCTGTGCCAGACCCTCCCCTGAGGTACCTCTCTAATTACCCTCTGTGCCATACCCTCCCCTGAGGTCAACCTATAATTACCCTCTGTGCCAGACCCTCCCCTGAGGTACCCCTATAATTACCCTCTGTGCCAGACCCTCCCCTGAAGTACCTCTCTAATTACCCTCTGTGCCAGACCCTCCCCTGAGGTACCTCTCTAATTACCCTCTGTGCCAGACCCTCCCCTGAGGTACCTCTCTAATTACCCTGTGCCAGACCCTCCCCTGAGGTACCCCTATAATTACCCTCTGTGCCAGACCCTCCCCTGAGGTACCTCTCTAATTACCCTCTGTGCCATACCCTCCCCTGAGGTATCCCATCCTCTAATAACTCTCCCCCTCAGGTGTTATGAAGCGACAGTTCCCGTGTAAGGCGCGGCTGAGCAGGCCCCTCCCCCGCTTACCTCAGCGCCTGGTGTGGCCGCGGCTCCCGTCACCGGTGTCGCTCGGTTCCTGGCTGTGCCGTTACACCCTGCAGCCGAGAACCTTAGTCCCGGACGACTCCAAGCTCCGCTTCCTGCTTCTCCGAGCTCCAGTCACCAACCGCCACCTCCCGGTGACCGCCTCCAAACACTGCGCGGCGCCATTTGCTGACACCATCGTCACTCAGAGATAACACCGCCCCCAGCGTCCGAGAGCCTGGCTGGGATAGGACACTCTCCTGTCAATCATAGCCTGGCCTCGCATCCTCTGTACTGGGAACGCTCGGCGTATCCTGACGTCAGCAGCGCTAACCCGCCCGCCCTTCCACCATCATGATTGGCTGTCCGCTCATAGGGTTGAACCCATTGGCTGAATCTGATGTCAATCGTCTCTGCCGTATGTCTGGGCCAATGGAGACCTCCTGCTTCTGGAACTTTTCCCCCCTTTTTTAATAAACTTTATTAGCAACGGTTTTGAGAGGGCACTGACCACAGTGACATCATTATTAATATGCTGTATGATCTGCATAGCGGTGTGAGGAGAATGAGATTAATAGCAGCCATGGTGCACACAGCCTCCCACTGACATGACTCCGCTCTGTCATACAGTGTACTTTCACCTACACTCAGAAGTCCAGGAAATGCATCCTGGGAAACCACTGAGGCATGAGGCACCACTCCTTACCTCACACCTGTCCCACTTTAAGCTAGACAGTCATAACCAATGTTGTAATACAGGGTACCTGTCACCTGCACACAGAGTTCATGGAAATGCATCCTGGGAAACCCCTGAGGCATGAGGCACCACTCCTTACCTCACACCTGTCCCACTTTAAGCTAGACAGTCATAACCAATGTTGTAATACAGGGTACCTGTCACCTGCACACAGAGTTCATGGAAATGCATCCTGGGAAACCCCTGAGGCATGAGGCACCACTCCTTACCTCACACCTGTCCCACTTTAAGCTAGACAGTCATAACCAATGTTGTAATACAGGGTACCTGTCACCTGCACACAGAGTTCATGGAAATGCATCCTGGGAAACCCCTGAGGCATGAGGCACCACTCCTTACCTCACACCTGTCCCACTTTAAGCTAGACAGTCATAACCAATGTTGTAATACAGGGTACCTGTCACCTGCACACAGAGTTCATGGAAATGCATCCTGGGAAACCCCTGAGGCATGAGGCACCACTCCTTACCTCACACCTGTCCCACTTAGAGCTGGACAGTCATAACCAATGTTGTAATACAGTGTACCTGTCACCTATGCACATAATTAATGGAAATGTATCCAAGAAAACCACTGAGGCATGAGGCACCACTCTGGGCCTGATTCAGAGCCGCTTGTAAGGTGCCGCTCGTTCGCTCCGAGCGATGTTCGCACAATTGCGTATGGGTCGTAATGCGCATGCGCGAACCAGTCATTGCGGTCGGAAATCGAGCGCTCGCAAAACAGCGAGTGACTGCTGATTTGAGTGACAGGATGAGGTGTTTGTGGGTGGTAACAGGGGAAGGTGCTTGAAAACGGGGAGTGGTGATCTGAACGCAGGCGTGCCAAACGGTCAAAACGGGCGTTTTAAGGGTGTACATAATTAACAAAGCAGCGTCATCGACCTCGTCACTTGGTTGTTTCTTAGCCTGAACTGTTCGCATGATTGCGGTAGGAAAATCCAACCACAAGCACTGCGAGCAGTTCAGACGCCTTTCGATGTACTCGATGAATCTAATAAATAGCGGAGATGACGTAGGATGCGAGCGGCCAGGGGGCGTCTTTACAAAATAGCGAGCGCATGTTTCGTTCGCTCGCTCAGACATAGAGGCGTCAACAGACCGCAGAGAGCGAGCGCTCAATTTAAATATCCGGACCCTTTTTCTGAACGAGCGAGCGCAAATAGCGTCCGGCTCTGAATCAGGCCCTGTGTCTCATACCTGTCCCACTTTAAACTGATTCAGGCAGTGTCCTACATACAGATATTAATGTCAGAATAAATCTTATCGCCCCCTGGGGTGGGGCTTAATATATGGTAGCCCTATCCAAGTGCTAGGATTTAATCGCATACCGACCAACAGCATGCATGCCAACCTCCATATACAGGGATCAGGGGGGGGGGTGTGGGTTATATAATATTCACTGACCACCAGAGACTTGGATATATATACACCTGACCCCGTTAACTGGGTTATATAATATACACTAGCCAACAGGGACTGGGTTATATAATATACACTAGCCAACGGGGACTGGGTTATATAATATACACTAGCCAACGGGGACTGGATTATATAATATACACTGATCACCAGAGACTGGGATATATATAAACTTGCCCTGGAGACTGGGGTATATAATATTCACTGACCACCAGGGATTGGATATATATATACACCTTCCTCCGGGGACTAGGTTATATAATATAATATACACCAGCCACCGAGGACTGGGTTATATAATATACACTAGCCAACGGGGACTGGATTATATAATATACACTAGCCAACGGGGACTGGATTATATAATATACACTGATCACCAGAGACTGGGATATAAACCTGCCCCCGGGGACTGGGTTATATAATATACACTGATCACCAGGGACTGGGTTAAATAATATACACTGATCACCAGGGACTGGGTTATATAATATACACTGATCACCAGGGAATGGGTTATATAATATACAATAGCCACCGAGTACTGGGTTATATAATAAACACTAGCCACCGAGGACTGGGTTATATAATATACACTAGCCACCGAGGACTGGGTTATATAATATACACTAGCTACCAAGGACTGGGTTATATAATATACACTAGCCACCGAGGACTGGGTTATATAATGTACACTGATCACCAGGGACTGGGTTATATAATATACACTGATCACCAGGGAGTGGATTATATAATATACAATAGCCACCGAGTACTGGGTTATATAATAAACACTAGCCACCGAGGACTGGGTTATATAATATACACTAGCCAACAGGGACTGGGTTATATAATATACACTAGCCAACGGGGACAGGGTTATATAATATACACTAGCCAACGGGGACTGGATTATATAATATACACTGATCACCAGAGACTGGGATATATATAAACTTGCCCCCGGGGACTGGGTTATATAATATTCACTGACCACCAGGGATTGGATATATATATACACCTTCCTCTGGGGACTAGGTTATATAATATAATATACACTAGCCACCAAGGACTGGGTTATATAATATACACTAACCACCGGGGACTGGGTTATATAATATACACTAGCCAACGGGGACTGGATTATATAATATACACTAGCCAGCGGGGACTGGATTATATAATATACACTGATCACCAGAGACTGGGATATATATAAACTTGCCCCCAGGGACTAGGTTATATAATATACACTGATCACCAGGGACTGGGTGATATAATATACACTGATCACCAGGGACTGGGTTATATAATATACACTGATCACCAGGGAGTGGGTTATATAATATACAATAGCAACCGAGTACTGGGTTATATAATAAAAACTAGCCACTGAGGACTGGGTTATATAATATACTCTAGCCACCGAGGACTGGGTTATATAATATACACTAGCTATCAAGGACTGGGTTATATAATATACACTAGCCACCGAGGACTGGGTTATATAATAAACACTAGCCACCGAGGACTGGGTTAAATAATATACACTAGCCACCGAGGACTGGGTTATATAATATACACAAGCTACCAAGGACTGGGTTATATAATATACACTAGCCACCGAGGACTGGGTTATATAATAGACAGTGACCACCGAGGACTGGGTTATATAATATACAATAGCTACCAAGGACTGGGTTATATAATATACACTAGCCACCGAGGACCGGGTTATATAATATACACTGATCACCAGGGACTGGGTTATATAATATACACTGATCACCAGGGAGTGGGTTATATAATATACAATAGCCACCGAGTACTGGGTTATATAATAAACACTAGCCACCGAGGACTGGGTTATATAATATACACTAGCTACCGAGGACTGGGTTATATAATATACACTAGCCACCGAGGACTGGGTTATATAATGGACACTGACCACCGGGGACTGGATTATATAATATACAATAGCTACCAAGTACTGGGATATATAATATACACTAGTCACCGAGGACTGGGTTTTATAATATAAACTAGCCACCGAGGACTGGGTTATATAATATACACTGATCACCAGAGACTGGGATATATATATATATATATATATATAAACTTCCCCAGGGACTGGGTTATATAATATTCACTGGCCACCAGGGACTTGGATTATATAATATACACTGATCACCAGAGACTGGGATATAAACCTGCCCCCGGGGACTGGGTTATATAATATACACTGATCACCAGGGACTGGGTTATATAATATACACTGATCACCAGGGACTGGGTTATATAATATACACTGATCACCAGGGAATGGGTTATATAATATACAATAGCCACCGAGTACTGGGTTATATAATAAACACTAGCCACCGAGGACTGGGTTATATAATATACACTAGCCACCGAGTACTGGGTTATATAATATACACTAGCTACCAAGGACTGGGTTATATAATATACACTAGCCACCGAGGACTGGGTTATATAATAGACACTGACCACCGGGGACTGGGTTATATAATATACAATAGCTACCAAGGACTGGTTTATATAATATACACTAGCCACCGAGGACTGGGTTATATAATATACACTGATCACCAGGGACTGGGTTATATAATATACACTGATCACCAGGGACTGGGTTATATAATATACAATAGCCACCGAGTACTGGGTTATATAATAAACACTAGCCACCGAGGACTGGGTTATATAATATACACTAGCTACCGAGGACTGGGTTATATAATATACACTAGCTACCAAGGACTGGGTTATATAATATACACTAGCCACCGAGGACTGGGTTATATAATATACACTGATCACCAGGGACTGGGTTATATAATATACACTATCCACTGAGGACTGGGTTATATAATATACAGTAGCCAACGGGGACTGGATTATATAATATACACTAGCCAACGGGGACTGGATTATATAATATACTCTGATCACCAGAGACTGGGATATATATAAACTTGCCCCCGGGGACTGGGTTATATAATATACACTGATCACCAGGGACTGGGTTATATAATATACACTGATCACCAGGGAGTGGGTTATATAATATACAATAGCCACCGAGTACTGGGTTATATAATAAACACTAGCCCCCGAGGACTGGGTTATATAATATACACTAGCCACTGAGGACTGGGTTATATAATAGACACTGACCACCGGGGACAGGGTTATATAATATACAATAGCTACCAAGGACTGGGTTATATAATATACACGAGCCACCGAGGACTGGGTTATATAACATACACTAGCCACCGAGGACTGGGTTATATAATATACACTGATCACCAGGGACTGGGTTATATAATATACACTGATCACCAGGGAGTGGGTTAAATAATATACAATAGCCACCGAGTACTGGGTTATATAATAAACACTAGCCACCGAGGACTGGGTTATATAATATACACTAGCTACCGAGGACTGGGTTATATAATATACACTAGCTACCAAGGACTGGGTTATATAATATACACTAGCTACCGAGGACTGGCTTTTATAATATACAATAGCTACCAAGGACTGGGTTATATAATATACACTGGCCACCGAGGACTGGGTTATATAATATACACTAGCCACCGAGGACTGGGTTATATAATATACACTGATCACCAGGGACTGGGTTATATAATATACACTGATCACTAGGGACTGGGTTATATAATATACACTGATCACCAGGGAGTGGGTTATATAATATACAATAGCCACCGAGTACTGGGTTATATAATAAACACTAGCCACGGAGGACTGGGTTATATAATATACACTAGCTACCGAGGACTGGGTTATATAATATACACTAGCTACCAAGGACTGGGTTATATAATATACACTAGCCACCGAGGACTGGGTTATATAATGGAGACTGACCACCGGGGACTGGGTTATATAATATACAATAGCTACCAAGGACTGAGTTATATAATATACATTGGCCACCGAGGACTGGGTTATATAATATACACTAGCCACCGAAGACTGGGTTATATAATATACACTGATCACCAGGGAGTGGGTTAAATAATATACAATAGCCACCGAGTACTGGGTTATATAATAAACACTAGCCACCGAGGACTGGGTTAAATAATATACACTAGCCACCGAGGATTGGGTTATATAATAGACACTGACCACCAGGGACTGAGTTATATAATATACACTGATCACCAGGGACTGGGTTATATAATATACACTAGCCACCGAGGACTGGGTTATATAATAGACACTGATCACCAGGGACTGGGTTATATAATATACACTGATTACCAGGGACTGGGTTATATAATATACACTAGCCACCGAGGACTGGGTTATATAATATACACTAGCCAACGGGGACTGGATTATATAATATACACTAGCCAACGGGGACTGGACTATATAATATACACTAGCCACCGAGGACTGGGTTATATAAGATACACTAGCCACCGAGGACTGGGTTATATAATATACACTAGACACCGAGGACTGGGTTATATAATATACACTAGACACCGAGGACTGGGTTATATAAGATACACTAGCCACCGAGGACTGGGTTATATAATTTACACTAGCCACCGAGGACTGGGTTATATAATATATACTAGACACCGAGGACTGGGTTATATAAGATACACTAGCCACCGAGGACTGGGTTATATAATATACACTAGACACCGAGGACTGGGTTATATAATATACACTAGACACCGAGGACTGGGTTATATAAGATACACTAGCCACCGAGGACTGGGTTATATAATTTACACTAGCCACCGAGGACTGGGTTATACAATATACACTGATCACCATGGACAGGGTTATATAAGATACACTGATCACCATGGACAGGGTTATATAAGATACACTGATCACCAGGGACTGGGTTATATAAGATACACTGATCACCATGGACAGGGTTATATAATAGACACTGATCACCAGGGACTGGGTTATATAAGATACACTGGGATGTAGTTATGATGCTGCTGGTCTCAATACCGACAGGGGAATCCCGACAAAGGAATTAATATAGGTGCCGAAATACCAACATCTATCTTAATCCCGACACTGGAACGCCACAGGACGCCAGCCAAACAGGGTAAGTCTGGGACGCCCTAAGCGTCAGCCGCAGGGTGCGGGGGGGGGGGGTTTAGGTTTAGGGAGAGTAGCGAGGTTAGGGTCGGTTTTGGGGGAAGGTTGGGGTTAGACACCCCTAAGGGGGGGTGGATTAGGTTTAGACATTAAAGTGGGTTCGGTTTAGGCACAAAGGGGGAGACTGAATTAGGCACTAACGGGGAGGGTTAGGCTACAAAAGGGGAGGGTTTGGGGGAGAAGGGAGGGTAACTATACTTACCAGGGACTGGGATATATGTTATACACTTACCACCAGGGACTGGGATATATGTTATACACTTACCAGGGACTGGGATATATGTTATACACTGACCACCAGGGACTGGGATATATGTTATACACTGACCACCAGGGACTGGGATATATGTTATACACTTACCACCAGGGACTGGGATATATGTTATACACTTACCACCAGGGACTGGGTTATATGTTATACACTTACCACCGGGGACTGGGTTATATGTTATACACTGACCACCAGGGACTGGGATATATGTTCTACACTGACCACCAGGGACTGGGATATATGTTCTACACTGACCACCGAGGACTGGGATATATGTTATACACTGACCACCGGGGACTGGGATATATGTTATACACTGACCCCCGGGGACTGGGATATATGTTATACCCTGACCACCGGGGACTGGGATATATGTTATACACTGACCACCAGGGACTGGGTAATATGTTATACACTGACCACCGGAGACTGGGTTATATGTTATACACTGACCACCGGGGACTGGGTTATATGTTATACACTGACCACCGGGGACTGGGTTATATGTTATACACTGACCACCGGAGACTGGGTTATATGTTATACACTGACCACCAGGGACTGGGATATATGTTATACACTGACTACCTGGGACTGGGATATATGTTATACACTGACCACCACGGACTGGGTTATATGTTAAACACTGACCACCAGGGACTGGGTTATATGTTATACACTGACCACCAGGGACTGGGTTATATGTTATACACTGACCACCAGGGACTGGGATATATGTTATACACTGACCACCAGGGACTGGGTTATATGTTAAACACTGACCACCAGGGACTGGGTTATATGTTATCCACTGACCACCAGGGACTGAGATATATGTTATACACTGACCACCAGGGACTGGGTTATATGTTATACACTGACCACCAGGGACTGGGTTATATGTTCTACACTGACCACCAGGGACTGGGTTATATGTTCTACACTGACCACCAGGGACTGGGTTATATGTTCTACACTGACCACCAGGGACTGAGTTATATGTTATACACTGACCACCAGGGACTGGGATATATGTTATACACTGACCACCAGGGACTGGGATATATGTTATACACTGACCACCGGGGACTGGGATATATGTTATACACTGACCACCACGGACTGAGATATATGTTATACACTGACCACCAGGGACTGGGTTATATGTTATACACTGACCACCAGGGACTGGGTTATATGTTATACACTGACCACCAGGGACTGGGTTATTTGTTATACACTGACCACCAGGGACTGGGTTATATGTTATACACTGACCACCAGGGACTGGGTTATATGTTATACACTGACCACCGGGGACTGGGATATATGTTAAACACTGACCACCGGGGACTGGGATATATGTTATACACTGACCACCACGGACTGAGATATATGTTATACACTGACCACCAGGGACTGGGTTATATGTTATACACTGACCACCAGGGACTGGGTTATATGTTATACACTGACCACCAGGGACTGGGTTATTTGTTATACACTGACCACCAGGGACTGGGTTATATGTTATACACTGACCACCTGGGACTGGGATATGTTATACACTGACCACCAGGGACTGGGATATATGTTATACACTGACCACCGGGGACTGGGTTATATGTTATACACTAACCACCTGGGACTGGGTTATATGTTATACACTGACCACCAGGGACTGGGTTATATGTTATACACTGACCACCAGGGACTGGGTTATATGTTATACACTGACCACCAGGGACTGGGTTATATGTTATACACTGACCACCGGGGACTGGGTTATATGTTATACACTGACCACCACGGACTGGGTTATATGTTAAACACTGACCACCGGGGACTGGGTTATATGTTATACACTGACCACCGGGGACTGGGTTATATGTTATACACTGACCACCAGGGACTGGGTTATATGTTATACACTGACCACCAGGGACTGGGTTATATGTTATACACTGACCACCAGGGACTGGGTTATATGTTATACACTGACCACCACGGACTGGGTTATATGTTAAACACTGACCACCACGGACTGGGTTATATGTTATACACTGACCACCAGGGACTGGGTTATATGTTATACACTGACCACCACGGACTGGGTTATATGTTAAACACTGACCACCACGGACTGGGATATATGTTATACACTGACCACCAGGGACTGGGTTATATGTTATACACTGACCACCAGGGACTGGGTTATATGTTACACACTGACCACCAGGGATTGGGTTATATGTTATACACTGACCACCAGGGACTGGGATATATGTTACACACTGACCACCAGGGACTGGGTTATATGTTATACACTAGCCACCGAGGACTGGGTTATATAAGATACACTAGGCACCGAGGACTGGGTTATATAATAGACACTGATCACCAGGGACTGGGTTGTATAATAGACACTGATCACCAGGGACTGGGTTATAAAATATACACTGATTACCAGGGACTGGGTTATATAATATACACTAGCCACTGACGACTGGGTTATATAATATACACTGATCACCAGGGACTGGGTTATATAATATACACTAGCCACTGAGGACTGGGTTATACAATATACACTAGCCACCGAGGACTGGGTTATATAATATACACTAGCCACCGAGGACTGGGTTATACAATATACACTAGCCACCGAGGACTGGGTTATACAATATACACTAGCCACCGAGGACTGGGTTATATAATATACACCGATCACCAGGGACTGGGTTATATAATATACACTGATCACCAGGGAGTGGGTTATATAATATACAATAGCCACCGAGGACTGGGTTATATAAAATACACTAGCTACCGAGGACTGGGTTATATAATATACACTAGCTACCAAGGACTGGGTTATATAATATACACTAGCCACCGAGGACTGGGTTATATAATGGACACTGACCACCGGGGACTGGGTTATATAATATACAATAGCTACCAAGGACTGGGATATAAAATATAGACTAGCCAAAGAGGACTGGGTTATATAATATACACTAGCCACCGAGGACTGGGTTATATAATATACACTGATCACCAGGGAGTGGGTTATATAATATGCAATAGCCACCGAGTACTGGGTTATATAATAAACACTAGCCACCGAGGACTGGTTTATATATTATACACTAGCTACCGAGGACTGGGTTATATAATATACACTAGCTACCGAGGACTGGGTTATATAATATACACTAGCCACCGAGGACTGGGTTATATAATATACAATAGCCACCGAGGACTGGGTTATATAATATACACTAGCCACCGAGGACTGGGTTAGACAATATACACTAGCCACCAAGGACTGGGTTATACAATATACACTAGCCACCGAGGACTGGGTTATATAATATACACTAGCCACCGAGGACTGGGTTATATAAGATACACTAGCCACCGAGGACTGGGTTATATAATATACACTAGCCACCGAGGACTGGGTTATATAAGATACACTAGCCACCGAGGACTGGGTTATATGATAGACAGTGACCACCAGGGACTGGGTTATATAATAGACACTGATCACCAGGGACTGCGTTATATAATAGACACTGATCACCAGGGACTGCGTTATATAATAGACACTGATCACCAGGGACTGCGTTATATAATAGACACTGATCACCGAGGACTGGGTTATATAATAGACAGTGACCACCAGGGACTGGGTTATATAATAGACACTGATCACCAGGGACTGCGTTATATAATAGACACTGATCACCAGGGACTGCGTTATATAATAGACACTGATCACCAGGGACTGGGTTATATAATAGACACTGATCACCAGGGACTGCGTTATATAATAGACACTGATCACCAGGGACTGCGTTATATAATAGACACTGATCACCAGGGACAGGGTTATATAAGATACACTGATCACCAGGGACAGGGTTATATAAGATACACTGATCACCAGGGACTGCGTTATATAAGATACACTGATCACCATGGACAGGGTTATATAAGATACACTGATCACCAGGGACTGGGTTATATAAGATACACTGATCACCATGGACAGGGTTATATAAGATACACTGATCACCAGGGACTGCGTTATATAAGATACACTGATCACCATGGACAGGGTTATATAAGATACACTGATCACCAGGGACTGCGTTATATAAGATACACTGATCACCATGGACAGGGTTATATAATAGACACTGATCACCAGGGACTGGGTTATATAAGATACACTGGGATGTAGTTATGATGCTGCTGGTCTCAATACCGACAGGGGAATCCCGACAAAGGAATTAATATAGGTGCCGAAATACCAACATCTATCTTAATCCCGACACTGGAACGCCACAGGACGCCAGCCAAACAGGGTAAGTCTGGGACGCCCTAAGCGTCAGCCGCGGGGTGCGGGGGGGGGGGGTTAGGTTTAGGGAGAGTAGCGAGGTTAGGGTCGGTTTTGGGGGAAGGTTGGGGTTAGACACCCCTAAGGGGGGGTGGATTAGGTTTAGACATTAAAGTGGGTTCGGTTTAGGCACAAAGGGGGAGACTGAATTAGGCACTAACGGGGAGGGTTAGGCTACAAAAGGGGAGGGTTTGGGGGAGAAGGGAGGGTAACTATATTTACCAGGGACTGGGATATATGTTATACACTGACCACCAGGGACTGGGTTATATGTTATACACTTACCACCAGGGACTGGGATATATGTTATACACTTACCACCAGGGACTGGGATATATGTTATACACTGACCACCAGGGACTGGGTTATATGTTATACACTTACCACCAGGGACTGGGTTATATGTTATACACTGACCACCGGGGACTGGGATATATGTTACACACTGACCACCACGGACTGGGATATATGTTACACACTGACCACCAGGGACTGGGATATATGTTATACACTGACCACCAGGGACTGGGTTATATGTTATACACTGACCACCGGGGACTGGGTTATATGTTACACACTGACCACCACGGACTGGGATATATGTTACACACTGACCACCACGGACTGGGATATATGTTACACACTGACCACCAGGGACTGGGATATATGTTATACACTGACCACCAGGGACTGGGTTATATGTTATACACTGACCACCAGGGACTGGGATATATGTTACACACTGACCACCAGGGACTGGGATATATGTTACACACTGACCACCAGGGACTGGGATATATGTTACACACTGACCACCACGGACTGGATTATATGTTACACACTGACCACCGGGGACTGGGATATATGTTACACACTGACCACCGGGGACTGGGATATATGTTACACACTGACCACCGGGGACTGGGATATATGTTATACACTGACCACCGGGGACTGGGTTATATGTTATACACTGACCACCGGGGACTGAGATATATGTTCTACACTGACCACCAGGGACTGAGATATATGTTCTACACTGACCACCGGGGACTGAGATATATGTTATACACTGACCACCGGGGACTGGGTTATATGTTATACACTGACCACCGGGGACTGAGATATATGTTCTACACTGACCACCGGGGACTGGGATATATGTTATACACTGACCACCGGGGACTGGGATATATGTTATACACTGACCACCGGGGACTGGGTTATATGTTATACACTGACCACCGGGGACTGGGATATATGTTATACACTGACCACCGGGGACTGGGATATATGTTCTACACTGACCACCGGGGACTGGGTTATATGTTATACACTGACCACCGGGGACTGAGTTATATGTTATACACTGACCACCGGGGACTGGGATATATGTTATACACTGACCACCAGGGACTGAGTTATATGTTATACACTGACCACCAGGGACTGGGATATATGTTATACACTGACCACCAGGGACTGGGATATATGTTATACACTGACCACCAGGGACTGAGTTATATAATATACACTGACCACCGGGGACTGGGATATATGTTATACACTGACCACCAGGGACTGGGATATATGTTATACACTGACCACCAGGGACTGAGTTATATGTTATACACTGACCACCAGGGACTGGGATATATGTTATACACTGACCACCAGGGACTGGGATATATGTTATACACTGACCACCAGGGACTGAGTTATATAATATACACTGACCACCGGGGACTGGGATATATGTTCTACACTGACCACCAGGGACTGAGATATATGTTCTACACTGACCACCGGGGACTGGGTTATATGTTATACACTGACCACCGGGGACTGGGTTATATGTTATACACTGACCACCGGGGACTGGGTTATATGTTATACACTGACCACCGGGGACTGGGATATATGTTATACACTGACCACCGGGGACTGGGTTATATGTTATACACTGACCACCGGGGACTGGGTTATATGTTATACACTGACCACCGGGGACTGGGTTATATGTTATACACTGACCACCAGGGACTGGGATATATGTTATACACTGACCACCAGGGACTGAGTTATATAATCTACACTGACCACCGGGGACTGGGATATATGTTATACACTGACCACCGGGGACTGGGATATATGTTATACACTGACCACCGGGGACTGGGATATATGTTATACACTGACCACCGGGGACTGGGTTATATGTTATACACTGACCACCGGGGACTGGGTTATATGTTATACACTGACCACCGGGGACTGGGATATATGTTATACTCTGACCACCGGGGACTGGGATATATGTTATACACTGACCACCGGGGACTGGGATATATGTTATACACTGACCACCGGGGACTGGGATATATGTTATACACTGACCACCGGGGACTGAGATATATGTTATACACTGACCACCGGGGACTGGGTTATATGTTATACACTGACCACCGGGGACTGGGTTATATGTTATACACTGACCACCGGGGACTGGGTTATATGTTATACACTGACCACCGGGGACTGGGATATATGTTATACACTGACCACCGGGGACTGGGTTATATGTTATACACTGACCACCGGGGACTGGGATATATGTTATACACTGACCACCGGGGACTGGGATATATGTTATACACTGACCCCCGGGGACTGGGATATATGTTATACACTGACCACCGGGGACTGGGATATATGTTACACACTGACCACCGGGGACTGGGATATATGTTACACACTGATCACCGGGGACTGGGTTATATGTTATACACTGACCACCGGGGACTGGGTTATATGTTACACACTGACCACCGGGGACTGGGTTATATGTTATACACTGACCACCGGAGACTGGGTTATATGTTATACACTGACCACCTGGGACTGGGATATATGATATACACTGACCACCTGGGACTGGGTTATATGTTACACACTGACCATCGGGGACTGGGTTATATGTTATACACTGACCACCAGGGACTGGGATATATGTTATACACTGAGCACAAGGGACTGGTATATATGTTATACCCTGACCACCAGGGACTGGGTTATATGTTATACACTGACCACCGGGGACTGGGATATATGTTATACACTGACCACCGGGGACTGGGATATATGTTATACACTGACCACCTGGGACTGAGATATATGTTATACACTGACCACCAGGGACTGGGTTATATGTTATACACTGACCCCCGGGGACTGGGATATATGTTATACACTGACCACCGGGGACTGGGATATATGTTATACACTGACCACCGGGGACTGGGTTATATGTTATACACTGACCCCCGGGGACTGGGATATATGTTATACACTGACCACCGGGGACTGGGTTATATGTTATACACTGACCCCCGGGGACTGGGTTATATGTTATACACTGACCACAGGGGACTGGGTTATATGCTATACACTGACTACCTGGGACTGGGATATATGGTATACACTGACCACTGGGGACTGGGATATATGTTATACACTGACCACCGGGGACTGAGATATATGTTATACACTGACTACCTGGGACTGGGATATATGGTATACACTGACCACAGGAGACTGGGATATATGTTATACACTGACCCCCGGGGACTGGGATATATAATATACACTAGCTACCACCTGGGACTGGGATATATGTTATACACTGACCACCAGGGACTGGGATATATGTTACACACTGACCACCAGGGACTGGGTTATATGTTATACACTGACCACCAGGGACTGGGTTATATGTTATACACTGACCACCGGGGACTGGGATATATGTATTTATATCTTATACACTGACCACTGGGGACTGGGATATATGTTATACACTGACCCCGGGGACTGGGTTATATGTTATACACTGACCCCCGGGGACTGGGTTATATGTTATACACTGACTACCTGGGACTGGGATATATGGTATACACTGACCACTGGGGACTGGGTTATATGTTATACACTGACCCCCGGGGACTGAGATATATGTTATACACTGACTACCTGGGACTGGGATATATGTTATACACTGACCACCAGGGACTGGGATATATGTTACACACTGACCACCAGGGACTGGGTTATATGTTATACACTGACCACCAGGGACTGGGTTATATGTTATACACTGACCACCGGGGACTGGGATATATGTTATACACTGACCACCGGGGACTGGGTTATATGTTATACACTGACCACCGGGGACTGGGTTATATGTTATACACTGACCACCGGGGACTGGGTTATATGTTATACACTGACCACCTGGGACTGGGATATATGGTATACACTGACCACCTGGGACTGGGATATATGGTATACACTGACCACCGAGGACTGGGTTATATAATGGAGACTGACCACCGAGGACTGGGTTATATAATGGAGACTGACCACCGGGGACTGGGATATATGTTATACACTGACCACCTGGGACTGGGATATATGTTATACACTGACCACCAGGGACTGGGATATATGTTACACACTGACTACCAGGGACTGGGTTATATGTTATACACTGACCACCAGGGACTGGGTTATATGTTATACACTGACCACCGGGGACTGGGATATATGTTATACACTGACCACCGGGGACTGGGTTATATGTTATACACTGACCACCTGGGACTGGGATATATGGTATACACTGACCACCGAGGACTGGGTTATATAATGGAGACTGACCACCGGGGACTGGTTTATATGTTATACACTGACCCTGGGGACTGGGTTATATGTTATACACTGACCCCCGGGGACTGGGTTATATGTTATACACTGACCACCAGGGACTGGGATATATGTTATACACTGACCACCAGGGACTGGGATATATGTTATACACTGACCACCAGGGACTGGGTTTTATGTTATACACTGACCACCGAGGACTGGGTTATATGTCATACACTGACCCCGGGGACTGGGTTATATGTTATACCCTGACCCCCGGGGACTGGGTTATATGTTATACACTGACCACCAGGGACTGGGATATATGTTATACACTGACCACCGGGGACTGGGTTATATGTTATACACTGACCACCGGGGACTGGGTTATATGTCATACACTGACCCCGGGGACTGGGTTATATGTTATACACTGACCCCCGGGGACTGGGATATATGTTATACACTGACCCTGGGGACTGGGTTATATGTTATACACTGACCCCCGGGGACTGGGTTATATGTTATACACTGACCACTGGGGACTGGGTTATATGTTATACACTGACCCCGGGGACTGGGTTATATGTTATACACTGACCCCCCGGGACTGAGATATATGTTATACACTGACTACCTGGGACTGGGATATATGTTATACACTGACCACCAGGGACTGGGTTATATGTTATACACTGACCACCAGGGACTGGGTTATATGTTATACACTGACCACAGGAGACTGGGATATATGTTATACACTGACCACAGGAGACTGGGATATATGTTATACACTGACCACAGGAGACTGGGATATGTTATACACTGACCCCCGGGGACTGGGTTATATGGTATACACTGACCACCGGGGACTGGGATATATGTTATACACTGACCACCAGGGACTGGGTTATATGGTATACACTGACCACCAGGGACTTGAATATATATTATACACTGAAAATCGGGGACTGGGTTATATGTTATACACTGACCCCCAGGGACTGGGTTATATGTTATACACTGACCACTGGGGACTTGAATATATATTATACACTGAAAATCGGGGACTGGGTTATATGTTATACACTGACCACCAGGGACTGGGATATATGTTATACACTGACCCCGGGGACTGGGTTATATGTTATACACTGACCACCAGGGACTGGGTTATATGTTATACACTGACCACCTCGGACTGGGTTATATGTTATACACTGACCCCCCGGGACTGAGATATATGTTATACACTGACCACCAGGGGCTGGGTTATATGTTATACACTGACCACAGGACCACCAGGGACTGGGATATATGTTATACACTGACCCCGGGGACTGGGTTATATGTTATACACTGACCACAGGACCACCTGGGACTGGGTTATATGTTACACACTGACCATCGGGGACTGGGATATATGTTATACACTGAGCACAAGGGACTGGTATATATGTTATACCCTGACCACCAGGGACTGGGTTATATGTTATACACTGACCACCGGGGACTGGGATATATGTTATACACTGACCACCGGGGACTGGGATATATGTTATACACTGACCACCTGGGACTGAGATATATGTTATACACTGACCACCAGGGACTGGGTTATATGTTATACACTGACCCCCGGGGACTGGGATATATGTTATACACTGACCACCGGGGACTGGGATATATGTTATACACTGACCACCGGGGACTGGGTTATATGTTATACACTGACCCCCGGGGACTGGGATATATGTTATACACTGACCACCGGGGACTGGGTTATATGTTATACACTGACCCCCGGGGACTGGGTTATATGTTATACACTGACCACAGGGGACTGGGTTATATGTTATACACTGACTACCTGGGACTGGGATATATGGTATACACTGACCACTGGGGACTGGGATATATGTTATACACTGACCACCGGGGACTGAGATATATGTTATACACTGACTACCTGGGACTGGGATATATGGTATACACTGACCACAGGAGACTGGGATATATGTTATACACTGACCCCCGGGGACTGGGATATATAATATACACTAGCTACCACCTGGGACTGGGATATATGTTATACACTGACCACCAGGGACTGGGATATATGTTACACACTGACCACCAGGGACTGGGTTATATGTTATACACTGACCACCAGGGACTGGGTTATATGTTATACACTGACCACCGGGGACTGGGATATATGTATTTATATCTTATACACTGACCACTGGGGACTGGGATATATGTTATACACTGACCCCGGGGACTGGGTTATATGTTATACACTGACTACCTGGGACTGGGATATATGGTATACACTGACCACTGGGGACTGGGTTATATGTTATACACTGACCCCCGGGGACTGAGATATATGTTATACACTGACTACCTGGGACTGGGATATATGTTATACACTGACCACCAGGGACTGGGATATATGTTACACACTGACCACCAGGGACTGGGTTATATGTTATACACTGACCACCAGGGACTGGGTTATATGTTATACACTGACCACCGGGGACTGGGATATATGTTATACACTGACCACCGGGGACTGGGTTATATGTTATACACTGACCACCGGGGACTGGGTTATATGTTATACACTGACCACCGGGGACTGGGTTATATGTTATACACTGACCACCTGGGACTGGGATATATGGTATACACTGACCACCTGGGACTGGGATATATGGTATACACTGACCACCGAGGACTGGGTTATATAATGGAGACTGACCACCGAGGACTGGGTTATATAATGGAGACTGACCACCGGGGACTGGGATATATGTTATACACTGACCACCTGGGACTGGGATATATGTTATACACTGACCACCAGGGACTGGGATATATGTTACACACTGACCACCAGGGACTGGGTTATATGTTATACACTGACCACCAGGGACTGGGTTATATGTTATACACTGACCACCGGGGACTGGGATATATGTTATACACTGACCACCGGGGACTGGGTTATATGTTATACACTGACCACCTGGGACTGGGATATATGGTATACACTGACCACCGAGGACTGGGTTATATAATGGAGACTGACCACCGGGGACTGGTTTATATGTTATACACTGACCCTGGGGACTGGGTTATATGTTATACACTGACCCCCGGGGACTGGGTTATATGTTATACACTGACCACCAGGGACTGGGATATATGTTATACACTGACCACCAGGGACTGGGATATATGTTATACACTGACCACCAGGGACTGGGTTATATGTTATACACTGACCACCGAGGACTGGGTTATATGTCATACACTGACCCCGGGGACTGGGTTATATGTTATACACTGACCCCCGGGGACTGGGTTATATGTTATACACTGACCACCAGGGACTGGGATATATGTTATACACTGACCACCGGGGACTGGGTTATATGTTATACACTGACCACCGGGGACTGGGTTATATGTCATACACTGACCCCGGGGACTGGGTTATATGTTATACACTGACCCCCGGGGACTGGGATATATGTTATACACTGACCACCGGGGACTGGGTTATATGTCATACACTGACCCTGGGGACTGGGTTATATGTTATACACTGACCCCCGGGGACTGGGTTATATGTTATACACTGACCACTGGGGACTGGGTTATATGTTATACACTGACCCCGGGGACTGGGTTATATGTTATACACTGACCCCCCGGGACTGAGATATATGTTATACACTGACTACCTGGGACTGGGATATATGTTATACACTGACCACCAGGGACTGGGTTATATGTTATACACTGACCACCAGGGACTGGGTTATATGTTATACACTGACCACAGGAGACTGGGATATATGTTATACACTGACCACAGGAGACTGGGATATATGTTATACACTGACCACAGGAGACTGGGATATGTTATACACTGACCCCCGGGGACTGGGTTATATGGTATACACTGACCACCGGGGACTGGGATATATGTTATACACTGACCACCAGGGACTGGGTTATATGGTATACACTGACCACCAGGGACTTGAATATATATTATACACTGAAAATCGGGGACTGGGTTATATGTTATACACTGACCCCCGGGGACTGGGTTATATGTTATACACTGACCACTGGGGACTTGAATATATATTATACACTGAAAATCGGGGACTGGGTTATATGTTATACACTGACCACCAGGGACTTGGTTTATATGTTATACACTGACCCCGGGGACTGGGTTATATGTTATACACTGACCACCAGGGACTGGGATATATGTTATACACTGACCACCAGGGACTGGGATATATGTTATACACTGACCACCAGGGACTGGGTTATATGTTATACACTGACCACCGAGGACTGGGTTATATGTCATACACTGACCCCGGGGACTGGGTTATATGTTATACACTGACCCCCGGGGACTGGGTTATATGTTATACACTGACCACCAGGGACTGGGATATATGTTATACACTGACCACCGGGGACTGGGTTATATGTTATACACTGACCACCGGGGACTGGGTTATATGTCATACACTGACCCCGGGGACTGGGTTATATGTTATACACTGACCCCCGGGGACTGGGATATATGTTATACACTGACCACCGGGGACTGGGTTATATGTCATACACTGACCCTGGGGACTGGGTTATATGTTATACACTGACCCCCGGGGACTGGGTTATATGTTATACACTGACCACTGGGGACTGGGTTATATGTTATACACTGACCCCGGGGACTGGGTTATATGTTATACACTGACCCCCCGGGACTGAGATATATGTTATACACTGACTACCTGGGACTGGGATATATGTTATACACTGACCACCAGGGACTGGGTTATATGTTATACACTGACCACCAGGGACTGGGTTATATGTTATACACTGACCACAGGAGACTGGGATATATGTTATACACTGACCACAGGAGACTGGGATATATGTTATACACTGACCACAGGAGACTGGGATATGTTATACACTGACCCCCGGGGACTGGGTTATATGGTATACACTGACCACCGGGGACTGGGATATATGTTATACACTGACCACCAGGGACTGGGTTATATGGTATACACTGACCACCAGGGACTTGAATATATATTATACACTGAAAATCGGGGACTGGGTTATATGTTATACACTGACCCCCGGGGACTGGGTTATATGTTATACACTGACCACTGGGGACTTGAATATATATTATACACTGAAAATCGGGGACTGGGTTATATGTTATACACTGACCACCAGGGACTTGGTTTATATGTTATACACTGACCCCGGGGACTGGGTTATATGTTATACACTGACCACCAGGGACTGGGTTATATGTTATACACTGACCACCTCGGACTGGGTTATATGTTATACACTGACCCCCCGGGACTGAGATATATGTTATACACTGACCACCAGGGACTGGGTTATATGTTATACACTGACCACAGGACCACCAGGGACTGGGATATATGTTATACACTGACCCCGGGGACTGGGTTATATGTTATACACTGACCACCAGGGACTGGGTTATATGTTATACACTGACCACCTCGGACTGGGTTATATGTTATACACTGACCCCCCGGGACTGAGATATATGTTATACACTGACCACCAGGGACTGGGTTATATGTTATACACTGACCACAGGAGACTGGGATATATGTTATACACTGACCACCAGGGACTGGGATATATGTTATACACTGACTACAGGAGACTGGGATATATGTTATACACTGACCACCAGGGACAGGGATATGTTATACACTGACCACCAGGGACTGGGATATATGTTATACACTGACCACCAGGGACTGGGTTATATGTTATACACTGACCACCAGGGACTGGGTTATATGTTATACACTGACCACCAGGGACTGGGATATATGTTATACACTGACCACCGGGGACTGGGATATATGTTATACACTGACCACCAGGGACTGGGTTATATGTTATACACTGACCACCAGGGACTGGGTTATATGTTATACACTGACCACCGGGGACTGGGTTATATGTTATACACTGACCACCGGGGACTGGGATATATGGTATACACTGACCACCGGGGACTGGGTTATATAATATACACTGACCACCGGGGACTGGGTTATATGTTATACACTGACCACCAGGGACTGGGATATATAATATACACTGACCATCGGGGACTGGGATATATGTTATACACTGACCACCAGGGACAGGGATATATGTTATACACTGACCACCTGGGACTGGGTTATATATTATTCACTGAAAATCGGGGACTGAGATATATGTTATACACTGACCACCAGGGACTGGGTTATATAATATACACTAGCCACCATGGAGTGAGTTATATAATATACAATAGCCACCGTCGCTCCAATTCATCAGAGAGGTTCTCAGTGGGGATAAGATCTGGACTCTGAGCTGGCAGGCCCTCTGGGTTACCGAATTTTCTGTATACCGGTCCAGCGTCGCCCTGGAAACATGACAGGTGACATTGTCGTCCTGATTAGCACATTTGTTGGTTCCATATAACCCCAAGTGCATGAGCCTCCCTACCAAGTGTTCAAACAGTGCCCCTCTACCCGTTTGATACCTTCACCAACACGTGCCTGCTGCAGGAGCACACCATTTCTCTTGCTCGTGGGGGGTCCATTCAATTTTGTCTACATAAAGGGACTTGGTCAACCATTAGAGAGCACATGTAAAGAGCAAGGCCCCTTTATGAAGGAAGGGACAAGACTGTTCATGGACCACACACTGTGATTGGCAGGAGGGTGAATCTTGGTGTAGTTTCCACAGAAACAAACCAAGCACCCAAGTTCATCCATGATCCTGCTCCACTGACCCTCCAATAGTACAACTAAAGTACATGGTCTGGCACCTGCCCCCTAGAGGTGTAGGGGGGCCCTCAGGCAGTGCAGCCCCCTGGGAATATCCCCTGTACCCCTGTAGGCCAGTCCAATTCTGCCCCTGAGGTTACATCCTAATGTTACCAATTGCTATCTTCATCCTGAAATTATATATATATATATATCTGTAGTAGAGCTAATATATGCCTCAGGCATTGTATCTTGCAGTCCTAGTGAACTAGTGCTATCGCCGGTGTCAGCCATACGTTATATAAGGAAAAAGGGCCCCACTATCTGCCTGTGATGGAGTGCGGTGCCATCGCCGGTGTCAGCCATACGTTATATAAGGAAAAAGGGCCCCACTATCTGCCTGTGATGGAGTGCGGTGCCATCACCGGTGTCAGCCATACGTTATATAAGGAAAAATGGCCCCACTATCTGCCTGTGATGGAGTGCGGTGCCATCGCCGGTGTCAGGTATACGTTATACAGGGAAATAGGGCCCCATTATCTGCCTGTGATGGAGTGCGGTGCCATCGCCGGTGTCAGGTATACGTTATACAGGGAAATAGGGCCCCATTATCTGCCTGTGATGGAGTGCGGTGCCATCGCTGGTGTCAGCCATATGTTATATAGGGAAATAGGGCCACATTATCTGCCTGATGGAGTGCGGTGCCATCGCCGGCATCAGCTATACGTTATATAGGGAAATAGGGCCCCATTATCTGCCTGTGATGGAGTGCGGTGCTATCGACGGTGTCAGCCATACGTTATATAAGGAAAAAGGGCCCCACTATCTGCCTGTGATGGAGTGCGGTGCCATCGCCGGTGTCAGCCATACGTTATATAAGGAAAAAGGGCCCCACTATCTGCCTGTGATGGAGTGCGGTGCCATCACCGGTGTCAGCCATACGTTATATAAGGAAAAATGGCCCCACTATCTGCCTGTGATGGAGTGCGGTGCCATCGCCGGTGTCAGGTATACGTTATACAGGGAAATAGGGCCCCATTATCTGCCTGTGATGGAGTGCGGTGCCATCGCCGGTGTCAGGTATACGTTATACAGGGAAATAGGGCCCCATTATCTGCCTGTGATGGAGTGCGGTGCCATCGCCGGTGTCAGCCATATGTTATATAGGGAAATAGGGCCACATTATCTGCCTGATGGAGTGCGGTGCCATCGCCGGCATCAGCTATACGTTATATATAGGGAAATAAGGCCCCATTATCTGTCTGTGATGGAGTGCGGTGCCATCGCCGGTGTCAGGTATACGTTATATAGGGAAATAGGGACCCATTATCTGCCTGTGATGGAGTGCGGTGCCATCGTCGGTGTCAGGTATACGTTATATAGGGAAATAGGGCCCCATTATCTGCCTGTGATGGAGTGCGGTGCCATCGTCGGTGTCAGCTATACGTTATATAGGGAAATAGGGCCCCATTATCTGTCTGTGATGGAGTGCGGTGCCATCGCCGGTGTCAGCTATATGTTATATAGGGAAATAGGGCCCCATTATCTGCTTGTGATGGAGTGCGGTGCCATCGCCGGTGTCAGCCATATGTTATATAGGGAAATAGGGCCCCATTATCTGTCTGTGATGGAGTGCGGTGCCATCGCTGGTGTCAGCTATACGTTATATAGGGAAATAAGGCCCCATTATCTGTCTGTGATGGAGTGCGGTGCCATCGCCAGTGTCAGCCATATGTTATATAGGGAAATAGGGCCCCATTATCTGCCTGATGGAGTGCGGTGCCATCGCCGGTGTCAGCTATACGTTATATAGGGAAAAAGGGCACCATTATCTGCCTGCGATGGCGTGCAGTGCCATCGCCGGTGTCAGGTATATGTTATATAGGGAAATTAGGCCCCATTAACTGTCTGTGATGGAGTGCGGTGCCATCGCCGGTGTCAACTATACGTTATATAGGGAAATAGGCCCCCATTATCTGTCTGCAATGGCGTGCAGTGCCATCGCCGCTGTCAGCTATACGTTATATAGGGAAATAGGGCCCCATTATCTGCCTGTGATGGAGTGCGGTGCCATCGTCGGTGTCAGCTATACGTTATATAGGGAAATAGGGCCCCATTATCTGTCTGTGATGGAGTGCGGTGCCATCGCCGGTGTCAGCCATATGTTATATAGGGAAATAGGGCCCCATTATCTGCTTGTGATGGAGTGGGGTGCCATCGCCGGTGTCAGGTATACGTTATATAGGGAAATAGGGCCCCATTATCTGTCTGTGATGGAGTGCGGTGCCATCGCCGGTGTCAGCTATATGTTATATAGGGAAATAGGGCCCCATTATCTGCTTGTGATGGAGTGCGGTGCCATCGCCGGTGTCAGCCATATGTTATATAGGGAAATAGGGCTCCATTATCTGTCTGTGATGGAGTGGGGTGCCATCACCGGTGTCAGCTATACGTTATATAGGGAAATAAGGCCCCATTATCTGTCTGTGATGGAGTGCGGTGCCATCGCCAGTGTCAGCCATATGTTATATAGGGAAATAGGGCCCCATTATCTGCCTGATGGAGTGCGGTGCCATCGCCGGTGTCATCTATACGTTATATAGGGAAATTAGGCCCCATTAACTGTCTGTGATGGAGTGCGGTGCCATCGCCGGTGTCAGCTATACGTTATATAGGGAAATAGGCCCCCATTATCTGTCTGCAATGGCGTGCAGTGCCATCGCCGCTGTCAGCTATACGTTATATAGGGAAATAGGGCCCCATTATCTGCCTGTGATGGAGTGCGGTGCCATCGCCGGTGTCAGTATATGTTATATAGGGAAATAGGGCCCCATTATCTGCCTGTGATGGAGTGGGGTGCCATCGCCGGTGTCAGTATACGTTATATAGGGAAATAAGGCCCCATTATCTGCCTGTGATGGAGTGGGGTGCCATCGCCGGTGTCAGGTATACGTTATATAGGGAAATAGGGCCCCATTATCTGCCTGTGATGGAGTGCGGTGCCATCGCCGATGTCAGCTATACGTTATATAAGGAAATAGGGCCCCACTATCTGCCTGTGATGGAGTGGGGTACCATTGCCGATGTCAGGTATATGTTATATAGGGAAATAGGGCCCCATTATCTGCCTGTGATGGAGTGCGGTGCCATCGCCGATGTCAGCTATACGTTATATAAGGAAATAGGGCCCCACTATCTGCCTGTGATGGAGTGGGGTGCCATCGCCGATGTCAGGTATATGTTATATAGGGAAATAGGGCCCCATTATCTGTCTGTGATGGAGTGGGGTGCCATCGCCGATGTCAGGTATATGTTATATAGGGAAATAGGGCCCCATTATCTGCCTGTGATGGAGTGGGGTGCCATCGCCGGTGTCAGCTATATGTTATATAGGGAAATAGGGCCCCATTATCTGCCTGTGATGGAGTGCGGTGCCATCGCCGGTGTCAGGTATGCGTTATATAGGGAAATAGGGCCCCATTATCTGCCTGTGATGGAGTGTGGTGCCATCGCCGGTGTCAGGTATATGTTATATAGGGAAATAGGGCCCCATTATCTGACTGTGATGGAGTGCGGTGCCATCGCCGGTGTCAGCTATATATTATATATGGAAATAGGGCCCCATTATCTGCCTGTGATGGAGTGCGGTGCCATCGCCGGTGTCAGGTATATGTTATATAGGGAAATAGGGCCCCATTAACTCTGTGATGGAGTGCGGTGCCATCGCTGGTGTCAGGTATGTTATATAGGGAAATAGGGCCCCATTATCTGCCTGTCATGGAGTGCGGTGCCATCGCCGGTGTCAGCCATATGTTATATAGGGAAATAGGGCCCCATTATCTGCCTGATGGAGTGCGGTGCCATCGCCGGCGTCAGCTATACGTTATATAGGGAAATAGGGCCCCATTATATGTCTGTGATGGAGTGGGGTGCCATCGCCGGTGTCAGGTATATGTTATATAGGGAAATAATGCCCCATTATCTGCCTGTCATGGAGTGCGGTGCCATCGCCGGTGTCAGCCATATGTTATATAGGGAAATAGGGCCCCATTATCTGCCTGATGGAGTGCGGTGCCATCGCCGGCGTCAGCTATACGTTATATAGGGAAATAGGGCCCCATTATATGTCTGTGATGGAGTGCGGTGCCATCGCCGGTGTCAGCTATACGTTATATAGGGAAATAGGGCCCCATTATCTGCCTGTGATGGAGTGCGGTGCTATCGCCGGTGTCAGGTATACGTTATACAGGGAAATAGGGCCCCACTATCTGCCTGTGATGGAGTGGGGTGCCATTGCCGGTGTCAGGTATACGTTATATAGGGAAATCGGGCCCCATTATCTGCCTGTGATGGAGTGGGGTGCCATTGCCGGTGTCAGGTATATGTTATATATGGAAATAGGGCCCCATTATCCGCCTGTGATGGAGTGCGGTGCCATTGCCGGTGTCAGGTATATGTTATACAGGGAAATAGGGCCCCATTATCTGCCTGTGATGGAGTGCGGTGCCATCGCCGGTGTCAGCCATATATTATATAGGGAAATAGGACCCCATTATCTGCCTGTGATGGAGTGGGGTGCCATCGCCGGTGTCAGCCATATGTTATATAGGGAAATAGGGCCCCATTATCTGCCTGTGATGGAGTGGGGTGCCATCGCCGGTGTCAGCTATATGTTATATAGGGAAATAGGGCCCCATTATCTGCCTGTGATGGAGTGCGGTGCCATCGCCGGTGTCAGCCACATGTTATATAGGGAAATAGGGCCCCATTATCTGCCTGTGATGGAGTGCGGTGCCATCGCTGGTGTCAGCTATACGTTATATAGGGAAATAGGGCCCCATTATATGTCTGTGATGGAGTGCGGTGCCATCGCCGGTGTCAGCTATACGTTATATAGGGAAATAGGGCCCCATTATCTGCCTGTGATGGAGTGCGGTGCCATCGCCGGTGTCAGGTATACGTTATACAGGGAAATAGGGCCCCATTATCTGCCTGTGATGGAGTGCGGTGCCATCGCCGATGTCAGGTATACGTTACACAGGGAAATAGGGCCCCATTATCTGTCTGTGATGGAGTGCGGTGCCATCGCCGATGTCAGCTATATATTATATATGGAAATAGGGCCCCATTATCTGCCTGTGATGGAGTGCGGTGCCATCGCCGGTGTCAGGTATACGTTACACAGGGAAATAGGGCCCCATTATCTGCCTGTGATGGAGTGCGGTGCCATCGCCGATGTCAGCTATATATTATATATGGAAATAGGGCCCCATTATCTGTCTGTGATGGAGTGTGGTGCCATCGCCGGTGTCAGGTATATGTTATATAGGGAAATAGGGCCCCATTATCTGCCTGTGATGGAGTGTGGTGCCATCGCCGGTGTCAGCTATATGTTATATATGGAAATAGGGCCCCATTATCTGCCTGTGATGGAGTGGGGTGCCATCGCCGGTGTCAGCTATATGTTATATAGGGAAATAGGGCCCCATTATCTGCCTGTGATGGAGTGTGGTGCCATCGCCGGTGTCAGCCATATGTTATATAGGGAAATAGGGCCCCATTATCTGCCTGTGATGGAGTGGGGTGCCATTGCCGGTGTCAGGTATATGTTATATATGGAAATTGGGCCCCATTATCTGCCTGTGATGGAGTGCGGTGCCATCGCCGATGTCAGTATACGTTATATAGGGAAATAGGGCCCCATTATATGCCTGTGATGGAGTGGGGTGCCATCGCTGGTGTCAGCTATATGTTATATAGGGAAATAGGGCCCCATTATCTGTCTGTGATGGAGTGCGGTGCCATCGCTGGTGTCAGGTATATGTTATATAGGGAAATAGGGCCCCATTATCTGCCTGTGATGGAGTGGGGTGCCATCGCCGGTGTCAGCTATATGTTATATAGGGAAATAGGGCCCCATTATCTGCCTGTGATGGAGTGCGGTGCCATCGCCGGTGTCAGCCATATATTATATAGGGAAATAGGACCCCATTATCTGCCTGTGATGGGAGTGGGGTGCCATCGCCGGTGTCAGCCATATGTTATATAGGGAAATAGGGCCCCATTATCTGCCTGTGATGGAGTGGGGTGCCATCGCCGGTGTCAGCTATATGTTATATAGGGAAATAGGGCCCCATTATCTGCCTGTGATGGAGTGCGGTGCCATCGCCGGTGTCAGCCATATGTTATATAGGGAAATAAGGCCCCATTATCTGCCTGTGATGGAGTGCGGTGCCATCGCTGGTGTCAGCTATACGTTATATAGGGAAATAGGGCCCCATTATATGTCTGTGATGGAGTGCGGTGCCATCGCCGGTGTCAGCTATACGTTATATAGGGAAATAGGGCCCCATTATCTGCCTGTGATGGAGTGCGGTGCCATCGCCGGTGTCAGGTATACGTTATACAGGGAAATAGGGCCCCATTATCTGCCTGTGATGGAGTGCGGTGCCATCGCCGGTGTCAGGTATACGTTACACAGGGAAATAGGGCCCCATTATCTGTCTGTGATGGAGTGCGGTGCCATCGCCGATGTCAGCTATATATTATATATGGAAATAGGGCCCCATTATCTGCCTGTGATGGAGTGCGGTGCCATCGCCGGTGTCAGGTATACGTTACACAGGGAAATAGGGCCCCATTATCTGCCTGTGATGGAGTGCGGTGCCATCGCCGATGTCAGCTATATATTATATATGGAAATAGGGCCCCATTATCTGTCTGTGATGGAGTGTGGTGCCATCGCCGATGTCAGGTATATGTTATATAGGGAAATAGGGCCCCATTATCTGCCTGTGATGGAGTGTGGTGCCATCGCCGGTGTCAGCTATATGTTATATATGGAAATAGGGCCCCATTATCTGCCTGTGATGGAGTGGGGTGCCATCGCCGGTGTCAGCTATATGTTATATAGGGAAATAGGGCCCCATTATCTGCCTGTGATGGAGTGTGGTGCCATCGCCGGTGTCAGCCATATGTTATATAGGGAAATAGGGCCCCATTATCTGCCTGTGATGGAGTGGGGTGCCATCGCCGGTGTCAGCCATATGTTATATAGGGAAATAGGGCCCCATTATCTGTCTGTGATGGAGTGCGGTGCTATCGCCGATGTCAGCTATACGTTATATAGGGAAATAGGGCCCCATAATCTGCCTGTGATGGAGTGGGGTGCCATCGCCGGTGTCAGGTATACGTTATATAGGGAAATAGGGCCCCATTATCTGCCTGTGATGGAGTGCGGTGCCATCGTCGATGTCAGCTATACGTTATATAGGGAAATAGGGCCCCATTATCTGCCTGTGATGGAGTGCGGTGCCATTGCCGGTGTCAGCTATACGTTATATAGGGAAATAGGGCCCCATTATCTGTCTGTGATGGAGTGGGGTGGTAATACAACAGGCTCTGATGCTGATTAGATCGCTCTCTTGCATTGTATGTCTTTGGATGTTTTTTAAATTTTTTATCCTGAGCAGAAGAGCTGACACTCTCCATCAGAAATAGAATGACAAGAAGGCGCTGACTAGAGAGACAGGAAGGATCTTGGATAATTGGTCACATAACTCTGTGAGTTCCTTCGGACACTGGGAGCCATTCATCTAGGCTGGAGCACACAGAGGCCCCTTGTATGAGACAGGACACTCACCTAGCTCAGGTAACAGGTAATTGGCAGGACCAGCTACGCTTTTGTCTACTCTAGGAACATTATCGGACCCTGTACAGGGGGCTGTGCCAGGTACTGTCCTCAGGTGAGGGGGGAAATGATAACCAAACAGGTAATATGCCCCCAGGTATTATCCCTATTTTCCTCTCTTTCCGTCTCCAGTGTCATATTCTGACAGTAATATTCGCTGTCATCAGAAACATGGCAGGTAATAAGCACCTGCTGCTTATACCTGCCACACACCTGAGTGCTGGCTCCTCCCCTTTGTCTGGCCCCTCCTACTCCTGGCAGGAGCTTGGCATTCCATTGGGGATAGGATAGATCATTGCTGTATTTAATCCACCAGCCCCTACACCAGAGCCCTCACATACTACAGACCCTCTCTACCAGCACATATATACCATGTCATCTGAGGAGAAGACCACCGAACCATGGACCCCCAGCCTCCAGCTGAAAACTCCCCCTTATGTAGGTATCAGAGGAGTCAGTCAGATATCTGAGGATTAGGGACCAGGAGCGACAGAAACTCAGCCCTTAATCACCAGTACTAATATGTAATATATAGGTGGTGTGTTATTACCTGTAATAATAGCTATATTGTATATAGGGGCGTGTTATTACCTGTGCTAATATATTATTCATAGGGGACATTATTACCTGTGCTAATAACTGTTATATCTAGGGGGCGTGTTATTACCTGCACTAATATATAATATATAGGTGTATTATTACCTGTAATAATAAATATATTGTATATAGGGGGTGTGTTATTACCTGTACTAATAACTACGTTATACATAGGGGACGTGTTATTATCTGTGCTAATATTATTCATAGGTGGCGTTATTACCTGTACTAAAAACTGTTATATCTAGGGGGTGCTATTACCTGCACTAATATATAGGTGTGTTATTACCTATAATAATAAATATATTGTATATAGGGTGCATTATTACTTGTACTAATAACTACATTATACATAGGGGACGTGTTATTATCTGCAATAATAAATATATTGTATATAGGGGGCGTGTTATTAACTGTACTAATTATATTATTCATAGGGGGGCGTTATTATCTGCACTACTGACTAGATTATACATAGTACAGGTAAAAACACGCTCCCTAATAACTATATTATACATAGGGAGAGTGTTATTACCAGCACTAATAACTATGTTATACATAGGGGGCATGTTATTACCAGCACTAATAACTATGTTATACATAGGGGGCATGTTATTACCCGCACTAATAACTATGTTATACATAGGGGCCGTGTAATTACCAGCACTAATAACTATGTTATACATAGGGGGCATGTTATTACCAGCACTAATAACTATATTATACATAGGGGGCGTGTTATTACCAGCACTAATAACTATATTATACATAGGGGGCGTGTTATTACCGGCACTAATAACTATATTATACATAGGGGGCATGTTATTACCAGCACTAATAACTATATTATACATAAGGGGCGTGGTATTACCAGCACTAATAACTATATTATACATAGGGGGAGTGTTATTACCAGCACTAATAACTATATTATACACAGGGGGCGTGGTATTACCTGCACTAATAACTATATTATACACAGGGGGCGTGGTATTACCTGCACTAATAACTATATTATACATAGGGGGCATGTTATTACCAGCACTAATAACTATATTATACACAGGGGGCGTGGTATTACCTGCACTAATAACTATATTATACACAGGGGGCGTGGTATTACCTGCACTATAACTATATTATACACAGGGGGCGTGGTATTACCAGCACTAATAACTATATTATACACAGGGGGCGTGGTATTACCAGCACTAATAACTGTATTATACATAAGGGGAGTGTTATTACCAGCACTAATAACTATATTATACATAGGGGGAGTGTTATTACCCGCACTAATAACTATATTATACACAGGGGGCGTGGTATTACCTGCACTAATAACTATATTATACACAGGGGGCGTGTTATTACCAGCACTAATAACTATATTATACACAGGGGGCGTGGTATTACCTGCACTAATAACTGTATTATACATAAGGGGAGTGTTATTACCAGCACTAATAACTATATTATACACAGGGGGCGTGGTATTACCTGCACTAATAACTATATTATACACAGGGGGCGTGGTATTACCTGCACTAATAACTATATTATACATAGGGGGCATGTTATTACCAGCACTAATAACTATATTATACACAGGGGGCGTGTTATTACCAGCACTAATAACTATATTATACACAGGGGGCGTGTTATTACCAGCACTAATAACTATATTATACACAGGGGGCGTGGTATTACCTGCACTAATAACTGTATTATACATAAGGGGAGTGTTATTACCAGCACTAATAACTATATTATACATAGGGGGAGTGTTATTACCCGCACTAATAACTATATTATACACAGGGGGCGTGGTATTACCTGCACTAATAACTATATTATACACAGGGGGCGTGTTATTACCCGCACTAATAACTATATTATACACAGGGGGCGTGGTATTACCAGCACTAATAACTATATTATACATAGGGGGCATGGTATTACCCGCACTAATAACTATATTATACACAGGGGGCGTGGTATTACCAGCACTAATAACTATATTATACGCAGGGGGCGTGGTATTACCAGCACTAATAACTATATTATACATAGGGGGAGTGTTATTACCAGCACTAATAACTATATTATACACAGGGGGCGTGGTATTACCTGCACTAATAACTATATTATACACAGGGGGCGTGGTATTACCAGCACTAATAACTATATTATACGCAGGGGGCGTGGTATTACCAGCACTAATAACTATATTATACGCAGGGGGCATGGTATTACCCGCACTAATAACTATATTATACACAGGGGGCGTGGTATTACCAGCACTAATAACTATATTATACGCAGGGGGCGTGGTATTACCAGCACTAATAACTATATTATTTATTTTTATTTATTTATTAACAGTTTCTTATATAGCGCAGCATATTCCGTTGCGCTTTATTATACACAGGGGGCGTGTTATTACCAGCACTAATAACTGTATTATACATAGGGGGCGTGTTATTACCAGCACTAATAACTATATTATACATAGGGGGAGTGTTATTACCCGCACTAATAACTATATTATACACAGGGGGCGTGGTATTACCAGCACTAATAACTATATTATACACAGGGGGCGTGGTATTACCAGCACTAATAACTATATTATACACAGGGGGAGTGGTATTACCCGCACTAATAACTATATTATACATAGGGGGAGTGTTATTACCCGCACTAATAACTATATTATACATAGGGGGAGTGTTATTACCCGCACTAATAACTATATTATACATAGGGGGAGTGTTATTACCAGCACTAATAACTATATTATACATAGGGGGAGTGTTATTACCCGCACTAATAACTATATTATACATAGGGGGAGTGTTATTACCCGCACTAATAACTATATTATACATAGGGGGCGTGTTATTACCAGCACTAATAACTATATTATACATAGGGGGCGTGTTATTACCAGCACTAATAACTATATTATACATAAGGGGCGTGGTATTACCAGCACTAATAACTATATTATACACAGGGGGCGTGGTATTACCTGCACTAATAACTATATTATACACAGGGGGCGTGGTATTACCCGCACTAATAACTATATTATACATAGGGGGAGTGTTATTACCCGCACTAATAACTATATTATACATAGGGGGCGTGGTATTACCAGCACTAATAACTATATTATACATAGGGGGAGTGGTATTACCAGCACTAATAACTATATTATACATAGGGGGAGTGGTATTACCAGCACTAATAACTATATTATACATAGGGGGAGTGTTATTACCCGCACTAATAACTATATTATACACAGGGGGCGTGGTATTACCAGCACTAATAACTATATTATACATAGGGGGAGTGTTATTACCCGCACTAATAACTATATTATACACAGGGGGCGTGGTATTACCAGCACTAATAACTATATTATACACAGGGGGCGTGGTATTACCCGCACTAATAACTATATTATACACAGGGGCGTGTTATTACCAGCACTAATAACTATATTATACATAGGGGGAGTGTTATTACCAGCACTAATAACTATATTATACACAGGGGGCGTGGTATTACCCGCACTAATAACTATATTATTTATTTATTAACAGTTTCTTATATAGCGCAGCATATTCCGTTGCGCTTTATTATACACAGGGGGCGTGTTATTACCAGCACTAATAACTGTATTATACATAAGGGGCGTGGTATTAGCAGCACTAATAACTATATTATACATAGAGGGCGTGTTATTACCAGCACTAATAACTGTATTATACATAAGGGGCGTGGTATTACCAGCACTAATAACTATATTATACATAGGGGGAGTGTTATTACCGGCACTAATAACTATATTATACATAGGGGGCATGTTATTACCAGCACTAATAACTATATTATACATAAGGGGAGTGTTATTACCAGCACTAATAACTATATTATACATAGAGGGCGTGTTATTACCAGCACTAATAACTGTATTATACACAGGGGGCGTGGTATTACCAGCACTAATAACTATATTATACATAGGGGGAGTGTTATTACCGGCACTAATAACTATATTATACATAGGGGGCATGTTATTACCAGCACTAATAACTATATTATACATAAGGGGAGTGTTATTACCAGCACTAATAACTATATTATACACAGGGGGCGTGGTATTACCTGCACTAATAACTATATTATACACAGGGGGCGTGGTATTACCTGCACTAATAACTATATTATACATAGGGGGCATGTTATTACCAGCACTAATAACTATATTATACACAGGGGGCGTGGTATTACCTGCACTAATAACTATATTATACACAGGGGGCGTGGTATTACCTGCACTAATAACTATATTATACACAGGGGGCGTGGTATTACCAGCACTAATAACTATATTATACACAGGGGGCGTGGTATTACCAGCACTAATAACTGTATTATACATAAGGGGAGTGTTATTACCAGCACTAATAACTATATTATACATAGGGGGAGTGTTATTACCCGCACTAATAACTATATTATACACAGGGGGCGTGGTATTACCTGCACTAATAACTATATTATACACAGGGGGCGTGTTATTACCAGCACTAATAACTATATTATACACAGGGGGCGTGGTATTACCTGCACTAATAACTGTATTATACATAAGGGGAGTGTTATTACCAGCACTAATAACTATATTATACATAGGGGGAGTGTTATTACCCGCACTAATAACTATATTATACACAGGGGGCGTGGTATTACCTGCACTAATAACTATATTATACACAGGGGGCGTGGTATTACCTGCACTAATAACTATATTATACATAGGGGGCATGTTATTACCAGCACTAATAACTATATTATACACAGGGGGCGTGTTATTACCAGCACTAATAACTATATTATACACAGGGGGCGTGTTATTACCAGCACTAATAACTATATTATACACAGGGGGCGTGGTATTACCTGCACTAATAACTGTATTATACATAAGGGGAGTGTTATTACCAGCACTAATAACTATATTATACATAGGGGGAGTGTTATTACCCGCACTAATAACTATATTATACACAGGGGGCGTGGTATTACCTGCACTAATAACTATATTATACACAGGGGGCGTGTTATTACCCGCACTAATAACTATATTATACACAGGGGGCGTGGTATTACCAGCACTAATAACTATATTATACATAGGGGGCATGGTATTACCCGCACTAATAACTATATTATACACAGGGGGCGTGGTATTACCCGCACTAATAACTATATTATACACAGGGGGCGTGGTATTACCTGCACTAATAACTATATTATACGCAGGGGGCATGGTATTACCTGCACTAATAACTATATTATACACAGGGGGCGTGGTATTACCAGCACTAATAACTATATTATACGCAGGGGGCGTGGTATTACCAGCACTAATAACTATATTATTTATTTTTATTTATTTATTAACAGTTTCTTATATAGCGCAGCATATTCCGTTGCGCTTTATTATACACAGGGGGCGTGTTATTACCAGCACTAATAACTGTATTATACATAAGGGGCGTGTTATTACCAGCACTAATAACTATATTATACACAGGGGGCGTGGTATTACCAGCACTAATAACTATATTATACATAGGGGGAGTGTTATTACCCGCACTAATAACTATATTATACACAGGGGGCGTGGTATTACCAGCACTAATAACTATATTATACACAGGGGGCGTGGTATTACCAGCACTAATAACTATATTATACATAGGGGGAGTGTTATTACCAGCACTAATAACTATATTATACATAAGGGGCGTGTTATTACCAGCACTAATAACTATATTATACACAGGGGGCGTGGTATTACCAGCACTAATAACTATATTATACATAGGGGGAGTGTTATTACCCGCACTAATAACTATATTATACACAGGGGGCGTGGTATTACCTGCACTAATAACTATGTTATACATAGGGGGCATGTTATTACCAGCACTAATAACTATATTATACACAGGGGGCGTGGTATTACCAGCACTAATAACTATATTATACACAGGGGGCGTGGTATTACCAGCACTAATAACTATATTATACATAGGGGGAGTGTTATTACCAGCACTAATAACTGTATTATACATAAGGGGCGTGGTATTACCAGCACTAATAACTATATTATACACAGGGGGCGTGGTATTACCAGCACTAATAACTATATTATACATAGGGGGAGTGTTATTACCCGCACTAATAACTATATTATACACAGGGGGCGTGTTATTACCCGCACTAATAACTATATTATACACAGGGGGCGTGGTATTACCAGCACTAATAACTATATTATACATAGGGGGAGTGTTATTACCCGCACTAATAACTATATTATACACAGGGGGCGTGGTATTACCAGCACTAATAACTATATTATACACAGGGGGCGTGGTATTACCTGCACTAATAACTATATTATACACAGGGGGCGTGGTATTACCCGCACTAATAACTATATTATACACAGGGGCGTGTTATTACCAGCACTAATAACTATATTATACATAGGGGGAGTGTTATTACCAGCACTAATAACTATATTATACACAGGGGGCGTGTTATTACCAGCACTAATAACTATATTATACACAGGGGGCGTGTTATTACCAGCACTAATAACTATATTATACACAGGGGGCATGGTATTACCCGCACTAATAACTATATTATACACAGGGGGCGTGGTATTACCAGCACTAATAACTATATTATACACAGGGGGCGTGGTATTACCCGCACTAATAACTATATTATTTATTTATTAACAGTTTCTTATATAGCGCAGCATATTCCGTTGCGCTTTATTATACACAGGGGGCGTGTTATTACCAGCACTAATAACTGTATTATACATAAGGGGCGTGGTATTAGCAGCACTAATAACTATATTATACATAGGGGGCGTGTTATTACCAGCACTAATAACTGTATTATACATAAGGGGCGTGGTATTACCAGCACTAATAACTATATTATACATAGGGGGCATGGTATTACCCGCACTAATAACTATATTATACACAGGGGGCGTGGTATTACCAGCACTAATAACTATATTATACATAGGGGGCGTGTTATTACCAGCACTAATAACTGTATTATACATAGGGGGCGTGTTATTACCAGCACTAATAACTGTATTATACATAAGGGGCGTGGTATTACCAGCACTAATAACTATATTATACACAGGGGGCGTGGTATTACCTGCACTAATAACTATATTATACATAGGGGGCGTGTTATTACCAGCACTAATAACTGTATTATACATAGGGGGCGTGTTATTACCAGCACTAATAACTGTATTATACATAAGGGGCGTGGTATTACCAGCACTAATAACTATATTATACATTGGGGGCGTTATTACCAGCACTAATAACTATATTATACATAAGGGGCGTGGTATTACCAGCACTAATAACTATATTATACATAGGGGGCGTGCACCTGCACTAACAACAATATTATGTATAGGGGAGTGTTAGATATTGTTATTAATATTACAACTTGCACAGTGCAGACAGGTGTATACTGAGGGCCATATTATTACTTTGTAACTGTATGTAAGTGAATGAAATGATGCAATGTAAGTACAGACAGAATAATGGCGGATGATGTTACGTAGCTCATTCCTGGGGATTTTCATCCTGGACACCACATAGATTATGTTAGTATATTATATAATAAGAGTTATGGTATAACATACCCTTGTTAACTCTTTTTCTTCGAGGTCCATGGGGTCCACAGCCATTACGTTGGGTATGAATCCCGGTCACCAAACAGTTAATACAAACGAGCTCTCTGCTCCCAGGATGCACCGGATTTCCTCCTCATATACCCCACCCCCTGCCTCAGGTAGCCAGTTCGTTACCAAGCTCAAGCAGGCAGAGACAAACAAAGGGTAAGAAAGAAAAGACCCATACTCACGAGTCCAGACTCTCCAGAGAAGAAACTACGGAAACCTCCCCCAGAACTACAGGTGCGTCTGGGTGGGTATCCTGTGGACCCCATGGACCTCGAAGAGTTATACCATAACTCTTATTTTCTTCTTCGGGGTCCATGGGGTCCACAGCCATTACGTTGGGGATATCCCAAAGCACTAACCCTACGGGCGGGGACGCTCCTGACTCTCGGAAGAGAGGAGAATCCTATGCCCGAAGGAGGCATCCTGAGAGGCAAAGGTGTCAAAGGCATAAAATTTGACAAAGGTATGGATGGAAGACCATGTGGCTGCTTTACATAATTGCTCAGCAGAAGCACCCCGGCGGGCCGCCCATGATGGACCTACCGCCCTAGTAGAATGTGCAGTCACTGAATCCGGCACACGCATACCAGCCTATGTATAAGCCAATGAAATTGCCATGCGAATCCACCTGGCCGGTGTCTGTTTATTGGCTGGCCAGCCACGCTTATGACAACCATAAAGCACAAAAAGTGAATCGGACTTCCTCCATTTGCTCGTGCGTTTAACATAAATTCTCAACGCACGGACCACATCCAGGGAAGCCTCACCTTGTGAGAGACTTGTGCCCTGAAATGCTGGAACTACTATTTCTTCATTAATATGAAATTTAGACACCACTTTCGGAAGGTAACCCTCCCTAGTAAGTAGTACTGCTCTATCTTGATGAAATACCAAGAACGGCTCCCGGAAGGAAAGCGCAGCTAAATCCGACACTCTACGTGCAGATGCTATAGCAAGGAGGAATACCGTCTTTGATGTTAGCCACTTGATGTCTATTGAATTTAAAGTCTCGAACGGAGGAGCCTGTAAAACCTTCAGAACTAGAGTCAGGTCCCAAGGAACAACCGGGGAAACGGAGGGAGGCTGAATCCTCAACACCCCCTGAAAAAAGGTCTTTATATCCGGTCTCAGAGCAATTTTATGGTGGAACCAGACTGAAAGAGCTGACACCTGTACCTTTAAAGAGGCCAGGCGTAGCCCTTTTTCCAGACCGCTTTGAAGAAAATCAAGCACTCTGGATATCAGGAACTTCTGTGGATCATACTCTTTCAGTTCACACCAGTGAAAGAAAGTATGCCAAACCCTATAGTATATACGGGCTGAGGATGGTTTCCGTGCCTTCAGCATCGTCCGTATAACAGACTCGGAAAACCCCTTTTTTCTTAAGACTGAGGCCTCAAGAGCCATGCCGTCAGCGATAGCCGATGAAGATCCGGGTACCAGCAGGGACCCTGTAGCAACAGATCCGGTCTCAATGGCAGAGGCCATGGAGTGTCTATGGAGAGAGACCATAGATCTGTGAACCAGTGCCATCTCGGCCATGCCGGAGCTATTAATATGACGGTGCTGCCCTCTTGTTTGATCTTTCTGACAACTCTGGGCAGAAGAGCAAATAGGGGAAACAGATATACCAGCTTGTAACGCCACTTTACTGTCAGTGCGTCTACAAACTCGGCTCTCGGATCTCTTGTCCAGGATCCGTACCTGGGAACCTTGTTGTTCCTTCTTGATGCCATCAGATCTATTTCTGGTAGACCCCTCCTGTCCACAAGGTTCTGAAAAACCTGTGAATGTAGGGCCCATTCTCCTGCATTTATTTCTTGCCGACTGAGAAAATCGGCCTCCCAATTCAGGATTCCTGGAATGAACACGGCAGATATCGAGGGCAGATGAGTCTCTGCCCATACCAGGATTCTTGATACCTCTGCCAAGGCGGCCCGACTCCTCGTGCCCCCTTGATGATTTAAGTAGGCGACCGCGGTGCGATTGTCCGACTGTATCTGCACCGACCTGCCCTTTAAGATTTCCTGAGCCTGCACTAAAGCTTTGAATATAGCTCCTAGTTCCAGGATGTTTATCGGTAGCCGGCTTTCCGTCACTGACCACTTTCCTGGGAAAGTGTGTGACCCTGTCATTGCCCCCCAACCTTGAAGACTGGCGTCGGTTTTGACCAATGTCCAATCCGACACCCAAAAGGGGCGACCCTGCCTGAGATGCTTTGTCTGCAACCACCAGGTCAGAGACAACCGTACCTCTGGAGAGAGCTGCAGCAACTGAGACCTGATCGTGCAATGATCCTTGTTCCAGTGAGACAGAACAAATTGCTGCAGTGGTCTGGAGTGGAATTGAGCGTATTGCACCATCCTGAAGGTGGCCACCATCGACCCCAGGACCTGCATGGCTACTAGAACAGATATCTGCCTGTTGAGAAGCAACCTGCGTATTCGTGATTGTAAGGCAAGGATCTTCTCCTCCGGCAGATATATTTTCTGCACCACGGAGTCCAATCTCGCTCCCAAATGGCACATCTGTTGTACCGGACAGGGTGACGACTTTTGCCAGTTTATGATCCAGCCGTGACTGTACAGACATGATACTGTCAGCCTCAAATGATCCTGTAACTGCTGTGGGGACTGCCCCAGCAACAGGAGGTCGTCCAAGTAAGGCAAAATCCTGACGCCTTGGTGTCTGAGGCATGCCATCATCACCGCCATCACCTTGGTGAATACCCGAGGGGCTGTGGGCAGGCCAAACGGCAGGGCCTGGAACTGAAAATGTTCCTCCCCTACCGCAAAATGAAGAAATTTTTGATGAGCCTGTGTGATTGGGATGTGAAGGTAGGCATCCTGTATATCTAAGGACACCATATAGTCCCCCCTGCTCCATTGCCAACACAATCGATCGCAATGTTTCCATCCTGAACCCGGGGCTCGAACAAATTTGTTGAGCTCTTTCAGATTCAGAATAGGCCGGTATGACATATTCGGTTTCTGAACCAGGAACAGATTGGAGTAAAACCCCTCTCGGAACTGCTTCTCTGGCACCGGAATCACTACTTCTGATGCTAGTAAGGCAAGAATAGCCTTCTGAAGGGCCAAAGCTCTTTCTGAACCCACCCGTGGGTTTACACAAAAGAACCTTTGAGGAGGAGTCCTCCAAAACGTCAGGGCGTACCCTCGGGAAACAACTCCTCGAACCCAGGCATCCTCCGTCGTGAGGTTCCAGGGCTCTGAGAACCGAAGCAGTTGGCCCCACACCCTGGGATCCCCCAGGTGGAGGCCCGTCCCATCAGGCCACTGGTTTATCCTGGACGTTTGTTCTGCCAGGGCTTCCTGGGTCCTGCCTTTCTTGGTGGAAATCTCTGACCTTTGGCCTTGCCCTGCGGCCGAAACCCCCGAAAGGACGCCCTCCTCAATTTGGACGAGGTTGCTGATGGCAAACCTGCCGTCTTTGAGGCTGCCATGGAGGATACAATTTTGTCCAGTTCTGGACCAAAGAGAACACCTCCTGTGAATGGAAGGAATTCTAGGGCCTTTTTGGACCCAGCATCTGCCCTCCAATCCTTCAACCAGAGGATCCTACGTGCCACCACGGACTCAGTTGAAACTTTAGAGGAAAGGATCCCTGCATCCAAGGCGGCATCACCCAAATAAGAGGCCCCTTCTCTAATAAAGGAGATCATATCCAGTTGCTCCTTAGAGGCATCTGGTAAAGACTCCGTTAGAGTCTTGGCCCACTCCTCAATAGCTCTTGCAACCCAGGCAGTGGCCATAGCTGGGCGAAAAAATAGATTTAAGACAAGTCTCCAGTCTCCTATCCGTGGTTTCCTTCAGTGAAACTGCTGGGATTAGCAGAGTGGTACGTTTAATCAGCTGTGCCACATGTGCATCAACTGATGGTGGATTCTCCCACTTGGCACAGTCCTCTGCTGGAAAAGGATATAGAAGCGCCATTCTTTTAGATGAATGGCTTATCTTATCCGGACGGACCCAGGCTTCCTCCATAAGTTCAGACTTTGGGAATTCTGCCTTAACCACTTTCTGGCGCTTGAACAGGGGGGCTTTCCTAAGCGGAAGATCCCCTTCCGCGATATTTAACACCGATTTTACAGCCCTTATCAGAAAAGGGACATCGGCTACTGGGAAATGATCATCACCCCCCTCGGAGCTAGACTCCTGCGAAGAGTCCTGTGCTTGTTCCTCCACCTCGGAGGCACTGGAGTACTCACCCATGTAAGATGGTACATGGCGCCTAGATTTAGGCTGCTTTGGCTTGACAGCCTGAGGCTGAAAAACCCCCGAGGATGATGCCATAAACCTTACCAGCACCAGGGTCCATCCAAGGCTGCCACATCATGGGCATAGGATGCATCTGCTGAGGCAAACCCCAAACGGGTGGTACCGGGGCAGCCAGCCGTTCCGCCACCTGAGCCATAACCTGAGAAAATGATGCCCAAGGAGGCTCAGGGCCTGTAATAGGCAAACTTAATAGGTGTGGTGGCTGTCTAAAGCAGTTCCCACAAAGCCCATTTTGTAGAAAGTCCTGTGGGGACAATCCTGCCTTGCAGGCTACACAGGATATCAGCAACGGGCTCCTGACACCTGACCCTCAGACTCCTTAGACATATCACTATGCCACTGGTTCTGAGCGTATATCTGCTACTTTCTTCTCTCAACCCACACACCCATAGCGAGGGAAGGGGAGAGACAGTGACAGTATACAGGAATTACAGTTCTTTTACAGAAGAAACAGTATCCACAGACAACAATCACGTCATGCATAAATACTCCGCCAGCCATATACATATAAGCTCTCACTACCACAATCAGCCTGAGCTTAGGTAGGATAGAGCCCTGTAAAGGCCTAGACCAGCAGTAGGCAAGGTATACAGGGAGACTGCCCAGCGTCCTGCAGGAGCAGCATTCAGAGAGCAACTGACATACACTCTGGCTGCCCTATATGGAGGCTGGGAGGAGCAATCCACAATCAACTGTGCCAGAGGACTGAACTAGCGTGTGGATTGGGGGAGGGGCCGCCGGGGAAGCGTACCTCCCCTAGGCTGCTCGGACCTGCCCGGTAAACTGACCTGGCCGCCGCCACAATCCCCGGCTGGTCAGGAACAACAAATCCCGGCGGTCTAGGCTAGGAGAACAAGCCGTATGCCTCCTGACTGCAGCGCGCCTCCGGCCAGTCAAACCGCCGGAGGCCGGACCGCCACGTGGTCCCGGCGCCAGCACCACCTGCTTACCTGCGATTCCCTTGATCCGGTTGCAGTCCAGGGCATGAGAGCCCCTGCTGAATCCACAGCCATGGACCTGCCAAGGCTAGCGGTGCGGCGCCGGAGGAGGTAGTTGCAGCGCACGGCCGGTGCGCCTCCAATCAGGCGCGAGGCTGCTTCCAGGACAGCTCAGACCACCCACTGAGATAGAGAGTAAAACTCTTTTTTTTTTGTTACTCGTCTGCAGGACTGCTCCAGCAGTCCCACTGTCTATGTGGTGAACACACCAAACAGGAAGAACTGGCTACCTGAGGCAGGAGGTGGGGTATATGAGGAGGAAACCCGATGCATCCTGGGAGCAGAGAGCTCGTTTGTATTAACTGTTTGGTGACCGGGCTTCATACCCAACGTAATGGCTGTGGACCCCATGGACCCCGAAGAATATATATATATATATATATATATATATATATATATATATAGACATACGTTGTATATATGGAACATTCACAATGAGTTGGATCTGGAAGTAACAGGCTGCAGCACATGATGTGTCTGTCTGGGGGCGCTGCGTCAGTGAGTCTGCCCTCAATAAAGATGGCGGTGCACCTGAGTCACTGGGCTTTGCTGTGTCTTGCAGCCATTCCCCCCGGGCCTGGACTTCCCTGCTCTGCCCCCCCCCTCTGGACGGAAGCTGCTTATTATGACGGTGGGAGCACTGACCGCCTTATCCATCAGTGTGCTGGGAGTTCTCCTGGCCACCTACCTGGGGAGGGCCCACTGTAGCCAGGTAAGTCATCCATCACCTGATGAAATACGGAACATATACATACAGCCAATGGTGGTACATTCGACTCTCTGCCTAGCGCCTGCACTGCCTCTGGGGGCGCTGTTCTATTGTATTCTTATTCATATATGAGTGATGTGTGCTGTTCTGACATCCTGCCACTGGGGGCACTGTTATATTGTATTCTCATATATGAGAGCTGTTCTGACATCCTGCCACTGGGGGGTGCTGTTATATTGTATTCTCATATGAGTGCTGTTCTGACATCCTGCCACTGGGGGTGATGTTCTATTGTATTCTCATGAGTGCTGTGTGCTGTTCTGCCATCCTGCCACTGGGGGGGCGCTGTTTTATTCTATTCTTACATAAATGAGTGCTGTTATGTTGTATTCTAATGAGTGCTGTGTGCTGATCTGCCATCCTGCCACTGGGGGCGCTGTTTTATTATCTTTGTGTATGTGAAGCCATCGGATTCATTCCCCAGGGTCGCTGCATAAGTGGCAGTTCCATGCAGGTGTATAATATTTGCAGCTCTGTCTCTCCTTGCTCTGCCTGTAGAGGGACCCCTCCGGCTATCTGCCCCCACAGCTGAATGTGCAGAATGAGGCCTCCCTGCTGCTGGCGTTCAGCGAGCTCACTGACCAGGGCTCCACCCCGGGCATCACCTGCGACCTGCGGAATGTGAGTACAGGGGCACCCGCATACCGGAGGAACCTTAGGAGAGCTCCCCCAATGTAGCAGCCATTAGGATCCGAGGTATGGGCAGAGGGTATGAGCTGGCCGGGGTTGGTGACATACACATAACATCACTGACATGTTTATTAGTCGATAAGATACAATCATTACATACCTGTGGCTGCTGGGAATGGGGGGGCACTTATCTCTGTACTGACCCCTGACCTTATTCCCACCAGCACCTGATGGTTTATCATGGACAGCCTGAAGGCTGTATCGCCCGGAGAATGGACTCTGCCGAGACCCTCCCATCCTGCCAGGAGCTCGAGACGTACTTCCAGGCTGTGCTGGTACATGGAGGAGGGGGCAGGGCTGGGAAACAGGAGAGGGGGTTGGTGGGGGGAGTGGAGAGGAGGGGGGTGCTGGTACATGGAGGGGAGAGGAGGGGGGGTGCTGGTACATGGAGGGGAGGGTGCTGGTACATGGAGGGGAGAGGAGGGGGGGTGCTGGTACATGGAGGGGAGAGGAGGGGGGGTGCTGGTACATGGAGAGGAGAGCGGGTGCTGGTACATGGAGGGGAGAGGAGGGGGTGCTGGTACATGGAGGGGAGAGGAGGGGGCTGCTGGTACATGGAGGGGGCTGCTGGTACATGGAGGGAAGAGGAGGGGGCTGCTGGTACATGGAGGGAAGAGGAGGGGGCTGCTGGTACATGGAGGGAAGAGGAGGGGGCTGCTGGTACATGGAGGGAAGAGGAGGGGGCTGCTGGTACATGGAGGCGAGAGGAGGGGGGGTGCTGGTACATGGAGGGGAGAGGAGGGGGGGTGCTGGTACATGGAGGGGAGAGGAGGGGGGGTGCTGGTACATGGAGGGGAGAGGAGGGGGGGTGCTGGTACATGGAGGGGAGAGGAGGGGGGGTGCTGGTACATGGAGGGGAGAGGAGGGGGGGTGCTGGTACATGGAGGGGAGAGGAGGGGGGGTGCTGGTACATGGAGGGGAGAGGAGGGGGGGGTGCTGGTACATGGAGGGGAGAGGAGGGGGGGGTGCTGGTACATGGAGGGGAGAGGAGGGGGGGTGCTGGTACATGGAGGGGAGAGGAAGGGGGGTGCTGGTACATGGAGGGGAGAGGAGCGGGGGTGCTGATACATGGAGGGGAGAGGAGGGAACTGGTACATGGAGGGGAGAGGAGGGGGGGTGCTGGTACATGGAGGGGAGAGGAGGGGGGGTGCTGGTACATGGAGGGGAGAGGAGGGGGGGTGCTGGTACATGGAGGGGAGAGGAGGGGGGGTGCTGGTACATGGAGGGGAGAGGAGGGGGGGTGCTGGTACATGGAGGGGAGAGGAGGGGGGGGTGCTGGTACATGGAGGGGAGAGGAGGGGGGGGTGCTGGTACATGGAGGGGAGAGGAGGGGGGGTGCTGGTACATGGAGGGGAGAGGAAGGGGGGTGCTGGTACATGGAGGGGAGAGGAGCGGGGGTGCTGATACATGGAGGGGAGAGGAGGGGGGGTGCGGTACATGGAGGGGAGAGGAGGGGGGGTGCTGGTACATGGAGTGGAGAGGAGGGGGGTGCGGTACATGGAGGGGAGAGGAGGGGGGGTGCTGGTACATGGAGGGGAGAGGAGGGGGGTGCTGGTACATGGAGGGGAGAGGAGGGGGGGTGCTGGTACATGGAGGGGAGGTGCTGGTACATGGAGGGGAGAGGAGGGGGGGTGCTGGTACATGGAGGGGGGGTGCTGGTACAAGGAGGGGAGAGGAGGGGGGTGCTGGTACACGGAGGGGAGAGGAGGGGGGGGGAGCTTGTACATGGAGGAGATTAGGGGGGGTGCTGGTACACGGAGGGGAGAGGAGGGGGGGGGTGCTGGTACATGGAGGGGATTAGGGGGGGTGCTGGTACACGGAGGGGAGAGGAGGGGGGGGTGCTGGTACATGGAGGGGAGAGGAGGGGGGTGCGGTACATGGAGGGGGGGTGCTGGTACATGGAGGGGAGAGGAGGGGGTGCTGGTACATGGAGGGGAGAGGAGGGGGGATGCTGGTACATGGAGGGGAGAGGAGGGGGGTGCTGGTACATGGAGGGGAGAGGAGGGGGCTGCTGTTACATAGAGGGGAGAGGAGGGGGGTGCTGGTACATGGAGGGGAGAGGAGGGGGGGTGCTGGTACATGGAGGGGAGAGGAGGGGGGTGCTGGTACATGGAGGGGAGTGCTGGTACATGGAGGGGAGAGGAGGGGGGGTGCTGGTACATGGAGGGAAGAGGAGGGGGGGTGCTGGTACATGGAGGGGAGAGGAGGGGGGGTGCTGGTACATGGAGGGGAGAGGAGGGGGGGTGCTGGTCCATGGAGGGGAGAGGAGGGGGGTGCTGGTACATGGAGGGGAGAGGAGGGGGATACTGGTACATGGAGGGGAGAGGAGGGGTGGTGCTGGTACATGGAGGGGGGTGCTGGTACATGGAGAGGAGGGGGGTGCTGGTATATGGAGGGGAGAGGGGGGTGCTGGTACATGGAGGGGAGAGGAGGGGGGGTGTTGGTACATGGAGGGGAGAGGAGGGGGCTGCTGGTACATGGAGGGGAGAGGAGGGGGCTGCTGGTACATGGAGGGGAGAGGAGGGGGGTGCTGGTACATGGAGGGGAGAGGAGGAGGGTGCTGGTACATGGAAGGGGGTGCTGGTACATGGAGGGGAGAGGAGGGGGGTGCAGTACATGGAGGGGAGAGGAGGGGGGTGCAGTACATGGAGGGGAGAGGAGGGGGGTGCAGTACATGGAGGGGGGTGCTGGTACATGGAGGGGAGAGGAGGGGGTGCTGGTACATGGAGGGAAGAGGAGGGGGGTGCTGGTACATGGAGGGGAGAGGAGGGGGGTGCTGGTATATGGAGGGGAGAGGAGGGGGGTGCTGGTATATGGAGGGGAGAGGAGGGGGCTGCAGTACATGGAGGGGAGAGGAGGAGGGGTGCTGGTACATGGAGAGGAGAGGAGGGGGGTGCGGTACATGGAGGGGGGGTGCTGGTACATGGAGGGGAGAGGAGGGGGGGTGCTGGTACATGGAGGGGAGAGGAGGAGGGGTGCTGGTACATGGAGGGGGTGCTGGTACATGGAGGGGAGAGGAGGGGGGGTGCTGGAACATGGAGGGGAGAGGAGGGGGGGTGCTGGTACATGGAGGGGAGAGGAGGGGGGGCTGGTACATGGAGGGGGGGTGCTGATACATGGAGCGGAGAGGAGGGGGGCTGCTGGTACATGGAGGGGAGAGAAGGGGGGGTGCTCGTACATGGAGGGGAGAGGAGGGGGGTGCTGGTCCATGGAGGGGGGGTGCTGGTACATGGAGGGGAGAGGAAGGGGGGTGCTGGTACATGGAGGGGAGAGGAGGGAGGGTGCTGGTCCATGGAGGAGAGAGGAGGGGGGTGCTGGTTCATGGAGGGGAGAGGAGGAGGGGTGCTGGTCCATGGAGGGGAGAGGAGGGGTGGTGCTGGTCCATGGAGGGGAGTGGAGGGGGGGTGCTGGTCCATGGAGGGGAGAGGAGGGGGGGTGTTGGTACATGGAGGGGAGAGGAGGGGGGTGCTGGTACATGGAGGGGAGAGGAGGGAGGGTGCTGGTACATGGAGGGGAGAGGAGGGGGGTGCTGGTACATGGAGGGGAGAGGAGGGGGGGTGCTGATACATGGAGGGGAGAGGAGGGGGGGTGCTGGTACATGGAGGGGAGAGGAGGGGGGCTGCTGGTACATGGAGGGGAGAGGAGGGGGTGCTGGTACATGGAGGGGAGGTGTTGGTACATGGAGGGGAGAGGAGGAGGGGTGCTGGTACATGGAGGGGAGAGGAGGGGGGGTGCTGGTACATGGAGGGGAGAGGAGGGGGGGTGCTGGTACATGGAGGGGAGAGGAGGGGGGGTGCTGGTACATGGAGGGGAGAGGAGGGGGGTGCTGGTACATGGAGGGGAGAGGAGGGGGGGTGCTGGTACATGGAGGGGAGAGGAGGGAGGGTGCGGTTCCATGGAGGGGGGTGCTGGTCCATGGAGGGGAGAGGAGGGGGGGTGCAGGTCCATGGAGGGGAGAGGAGGGGGGTGCTGGTCCATGGAGGGGAGAGGAGGGGGGTGCTGATACATGGAGGGGAGAGGAGGGGGGGTGCTGGTACATGGAGGGGAGAGGAGGGGGGCTGTTGGTACATGGAGGGGAAAGGAGGGGGTGCTGGTACATGGAGGGGAGGTGTTGGTACATGGAGGGGAGAGGAGGAGGGGTGCTGGTACATGGAGGGGAGAGGAGGAGGGGTGCTGGTACATGGAGGGGAGAGGAGGGGGGGTGCTGGTACATGGAGGGGAGAGGAGGAGGGTGCAGGTACATGGAGGGGAGAGGAGGGGGGTGCAGGTACATGGAGGGGAGAGGAGAGGGGGTGCTGGTACACGGAGGGGAGAGGAGAGGGGGTGCTGGTACATGGAGGGGAGAGGAGAGCGGGTGCTGGTACATGGAGGGGAGAGGAGGGGGTGCTGGTACATGGAGGGGAGAGGAGGGGGTGCTGGTACATGGAGGGGAGAGGAGGGGGTGCTGGTACATGGAGGGGAGAGGAGGGGGGGTGCTGGTACATGGAGGGGAGAGGAGGGGGGTGCAGGTACATGGGGGGGATGCTGGTACATGGAGGGGAGAGGAGGGGGGTGCAGGTACATGGGGGGCGATGCTGGTACATGGAGGGGAGAGGAGGGGGGTGCTGAGTACAAAGTCATAGTACAGGACTGACAACACAGCAGAGCACTCCCAGCACAGATCAGCCATTACACAGCTCATAACAGTGTCATCACCTCTCTCTCTCTCCCACAGAGAAATGTCACCCTGGGCCTGTCGCTGGATGTGCAGGTGGTGGGTGTGGGGTCACTAGGGAGTCTGGTCACCCTGCTCTGCAACAATAAACCCACCTACCTTCTCACCACCCCCCCACGTGAGTAAGAGTACCTATCTCCTGGAACACCGCAACTAGAACCGGGCCTGGTGCCTGCAATGGCACTGTAGATCTCCCTTACTAACCCTCCACAGCCCCCGGGATGCGCTAACACGGGACACAGCCCCCGGGATGCGCTAACACGGGACACAGCCCCCGGGATGCGCTAACACGGGACACAGCCCCCGGGATGCGCTAACACGGGACACAGCCCCCGGGATGCGCTAACACGGGACACAGCCCCCGGGATGCGCTAACACGGGACACAGCCCCCGGGATGCGCTAACACGGGACACAGCCCCCGGGATGCGCTAACACGGGACACAGCCCCCGGGATGCGCTAACACGGGACACAGCCCCCGGGATGCGATAACACGGGACACAGCCCCCGGGATGCGATAACACGGGACACAGCCCCCGGGATGCGATAACACGGGACACAGCCCCCGGGATGCGATAACACGGGACACAGCCCCGGGGATGCGATAACACGGGACACAGCCCCCGGGATGCGATAACCAGCCCCGGGGATGCGATAACACGGGACACAGCCCCCGGGATGCGATAACACGGGACACTGCCCCCGGGATGCGATAATACAGGACACAGAGCATGGATTGTAGAGTCCGGGCAATGATGGGACTAGTAATGATCCAGGCAGAAGAGGAGAATAGCAATACAATATATACATAATAATGGCCACATGGAATGTTTAAGACCCCATAAATTATTACATGTTCCTCTATTACCATCTATATAGGCTCATTGCAATCAGACATGTATAACACCAACATTAACAGCCGCTGTTTCCACAGCTGCCAGCAGTGGGCACACCAGTCTTGCTGCCTGACACCCTGGCGAGGACACTAGCACCATGAGGACCCGCTGGGACGGCAGCATGACTCCGCTCATCGTCCTGTGATATATACGCCTAGGAACACCTGACTGATGACATCACAGCCCTGTAGTGCCACTAGTGATCAGCCGGAACACACAAGGAGACCCTCACGGCGCTCTCACTGAAACCCTCCCTTTGTTATCTATAGGAGGTTCTGCCCAGGACCATAAGGGTACAGTAATGAGTGAAATCCAGCCAGTCACAGAGTCACCACGCTAGCCCCTCACCCAACAATAGCCGTAGGTCTGATCTATTTGTACCGCTTTCTGATATTATCAATAAATGAATGCAAGCTCTTGTGTCTACACTCATTCTCAGCAAAGATGGCATCATTTATATCCTTTATACTATATCAAGTGTTATTAACCCTCTGTGCATCCATAACCTCGTCAGCTGGTAGCTCCTCCCCAATCTCAGCAGTAAAGATGGCTATGGCCGGGATGACCAGCAGTATCCCCGGGCGTAGGGGGCGATTGGGAGATCAGGTGGGTTACCTGGGCTTCTCCTGTGTGATGGATCACGGTGCCGTTGTCAGTTTTCAGCACGGGCAGAGCTTGATCAGCTCCTGAATTTCGGGTAACGCGTTTCGCCGCACAGGAAAGCGCACATTGACAGATTGGAAGTGAATTACCAGACACAGAACGTATCCCATTATATCCCAGCGATGTTTATTAATGATAATAATATGGGGGTTAATCACTAGATAAAGGTCAGGACTGAGGAAAGGTACAGTTATTGAACAACCAGTATTGGCAAAGGGCTCGGAGGGACACACTTATGTAATGTGGTTATATGCTGGGCATACCACAATATCACCGAGCCCGCAGGCCAGGCATTGGCTCTCCCCATAACGGGGCCAGGAGCCGTAGCTAAGTCACAGGGACAGACTCACTGCCTGCCGCAACAGCTCCATCCAGAAATCTGACCCCGGGATGGACCTCCACAAGGAGGACGCAATGTGCAACAAATGACAGGTCGCCCCCCTCCTGTCATACTGAAAACATGTTATACAGTTGAGTACAAGCTCTTCTTCTGATATTAACCATTTCACTCGACTAACAAACAAAAAGCCAGCTGTGCATTGGTAATAAAACTTCCTCCAGCACAGCTTTATCTGAATCAGCATTGCTGAGTTTTGGGGTGACCACAGGCCTTCGTTATACACAGATAAGGAGGGGGATGAGGTTGAGGCACTGCCGGGTTATCACACACAGACTGTAGCACCATTTATATCTAATGCAAAACATAGTTTTTGTTTTTATTGTTCAAACATCTCAGAAACAGCGTCAGATCTCCAGGGCAGGTAACCGGGGAATCCATGGACAAGACCGTGCATCTGGGCCAGAGATCCACATTAATCCACAGTATAAAGGGGTCTGAGAGTATATACTGCAGAGATCAAAGGCTGCAGTGTTAGTATAACATATGTGACAGTGCCAGGGCGGCGACTATATAAAACGCTTTATCACAGCATCACACATGGTCTATAAACCATTATAACTAAGGGGGACAGTACACACGGCACATGCTGAGAGACCCCTCAATACCACATACACACGGCACATGCTGAGAGACCCCCCAATACCACATACACACGGAGAGCTGCATGCATGAGGAACATGGAGAAAGTGCTTCGTTCAGGCAAATGATCTTTAATCCACCAACTACCAGCATTGTCTGCTGACCACCCATCTGACCTAGGCAGCCCTCATTTCTCCATGCGACCTATAAACCAGCCCCCCCATCTGACCTAGGCAGCCCTCATCTCTCCATGCGACCTATAAACCAGCCCCCCCATCTGACCTAGCCAGCCCTCATCTCTCCATGCGACCTATAAACCAGTCCCCTCATCTGACCTAGGCAGCCCTCATGTGACCTATGAACCAGCCCCCATCTCTCCATGCGACCTATGAACCAGCCCCCCCATCTGACCTAGGCAGCCCTCATTTCTCCATGCAACCTATAAACCTGCCCCCCATCTGAACTAGGCAGCCCTCATCTCTCCTTGTGACCTATAAACCAGCCCCCCATCTGACCTAGACAGCCCTCATTTCTCCATGCGACCTATAAACCAGCCCCCCCATCTGACCTAGGCAGCCCTCATCTCTCCATGCGACCTATAAACCAGTCCCCCCCATCAGACCTAGGCAGCCCTCATCTCTCCATGCGACCTTTAAACCAGCCCCCCATCTGACCTAGGCAGCCCTCATGTGACCTATGAACCAGCCCCCCATCTGATCTAGGCAGCCCTCATCTCTCCATGCGACCTATAAACCAGTCCCCCCCATCTGACCCAGGCAGCCCTCATCTCTCCATGCGACCTATAAACCAGTCCCCCCATCTGACCTAGGCAGCCCTCATGTGACCTATGAACCAGCCCCCCATCTGACCTAGGCAGCCCTCATCTCTCCATGCAACCTATGAACCAGCCCCCCATCTGACCTAGGCATCCTGTACCCCAACCATGTGACCTATGAACCAGCCCTAATCTCTCCATGCGACAATGAATCAGCCCCCATTTGGCCTAGACAGCCTCTAGCCCACCATGTGACCTATGAACCAGTCCCGTCTCGTCCCCCTCCCCCCCCATCTGACCTAGGCAGCCCTCTCCCCTCCCATGTGAAACACGCAAACAGCCCAATCACAGATCCAGTGCTGGGGGTCAGTCACAAGCGCTGTGCGTTTATTTAATTATTAACTAGAAACAAACATCACCCTAGAGACCCCCTGAACCCCCATTTATAGTGATAGCGCGGAGTGTGGCCCCTGGGCCCACTGTTATTTTTTGTCCTCATCCTTTTTGTCCTTCTTGTTGTCCTTTGAGGCTTGGGAGGCCAGAGACCCCATAGCATTGCGGATGGCTTCATTGTTGGGGTCTACGCCAGGTAAATTCTCCAGGACACTCTGTAGGAACTCTGGGTCCTGCATAACGTCATAGTCATCTTCCTCCTGGGGGAGGGGCACAGATCTGTGAGGCTTTCAGAGGGGTGTCTACCGGTGTATACCAGGGGGGGAGGGACTCTGGTGTTATATCACTACCGGTGTATACCAGGGGGAGGGGGGTCTACATTTATATCAGAATGATCGGGTATTATATCACTACCGGTATATATCAGGGGGAGGGGAGGATGGCTCCAGGATTATATCCCTACACCGATAGGGAGTGGCGGGGGGCTCTGGGATCATACTAATTACCATTGTACCGGAGGAGACTCAGACTATACCAGTATATTGGGGGAGGGGACGGTTACCTTGGCAAGTTCCGGTATTTCCATCATGGAGCTGGTGTCCAAGTCACTCTGCTCGGCCTGGCCAAACTCTGCTGGAGAGAGAGCAGCGATATCAGAATGGGGAGACACTATATAATATATATATAACGCCACTGCCAGGAGCCCCAAACCGCATTCTATCATTTACACCTCGTTACCCCCCAAAAAACGCTCTGTTCTCTTTTATGCACGAGGATTTGTCTAAAAGCAAAGAACTGCAGAGACCTATTAAAACATCACACATGTACTATACAGAACACTCCCCGCTATATCACATCCATGCTATATCACATACGTACAATACACAGATCCCTCCACGCTACATCACAGCCATGCTATATCACATACGTACAATACACAGATCCGTCCATGCTACATCACATCCATGCTATATCACATACGTACAATACACAGATCCGTCCACGCTACATCACATCCATGCTATATCACATACATACAATACACAGATCCCTCCACGCTACATCACAGCCATGCTATATCACATACGTACAATACACAGATCCGTCCACGCTACATCACATCCATGCTTTATCACATACGTACAATACACGGATCCCTCCACGCTACATCACATCCATGCTATATCACATACGTACAATACACAGATCCGTCCACGCTACATCACATCCATGCTGTATCAGATACGTACAATACACAGATCCCTCCACGCTACATCACAGCCATGCTGTATCACATACGTACAATACACAGATCCGTCTAAGCTACATCACATCCATGCTGTATCATATACGTACAATACACAGATCCCTCCACGCTACATCACATCCATGCTGTTTCACATACATACGATACACAGATCCCTCCAAGCTACATCACATATGTACTATACACAGATCCCTCCACGCTACATCACATACATACTACACACAGATCCCTCCAAGCTACATCACATACGTACGATACACAGATCCCTCCACGCTACATCACATACGTACTATACACAGTTCCCTCCAAGCTACATCACATACGTATAGACAGTGCTACTAAAACAGCCTAGCAGGAACACTACAATACACAGCACCCTCAGTTACATCATATACATATGTATAATTCATACTGACCTGCACACGACATTATGTGTGTATGCCTATTACCCTACAATCTATATTATCTGCATAGTATAATTTTCTGCGCACGTACCGGCTCCCTGTAATGACATCTGCATGGCGTACGCGATCTGTTCATCTTCTGTCATGCTGCTGAAGTCCGGCAGTCCGCTACGGCCTCCTTCCTGTTGCCCAATAGTCATCTTGAGCAGAGCTTCATCTGAATCTAAATACAGAGAGACAGCACACTGAGCAGGGGTCTCCCCATCATACCCAGTAATGCATGCGTTACCCCGACTTTCTCACCATCTCCGGCTGTGGAGGTGATCCCGGCCTCGGCTGCGGAGGCCGCAGCTGCCCTTCTGGCCTCCTCTTCCTGTCGCTGTCTCTGTTCCTCCATAGATACACGGAGGGCCTGTTGCCAAACACACACGTGGGTAAAAGAGAGCAATACTCACAAGGAAACACAAAAACGCTGGACACTTATAACCATCGCGTTAATATAGTATCACACTATAGAGTAACACCGGTACACCTCACAGGGGAGTACTGCCATCTACAGCTACACAGTCACCAGCAGAGAATGGCCCCAAATAACGAGGGCCCATAAATGCCTCCGCCTGTCACTCACCAAAGCCAGTTCCGGATCAGCACTGGGATCAACACCAAATTCAAAGTCACTGGCCCCCAACCCGAGCATGGCTCCTCCTTCTCCTGCCAGGATGGGTGAGCTGATCAGGGCATCTGCCAGGCTAGGACCCGGTGGCACAGTGACTAAATGTGACCCCGTCCCGTCCTTGCCGTTCAGCGTATTGATAAACGCCGTCAGCTTCTCCGTATTCGATTCCTGCAAGAAGCAGATCTGATGTTAGCAGCTATCGGTGAGGAGATACCCACGGGCGCGGAGGAATCGCCGGAGACATACGCACCTCCTCCCCAAAGTTTATGATGTCCACGCTGACCTTCTCCTTCTTTAGTCGCTTCGCCATTTTCACCAACTGCAAAAAAAAGTGTTGCGAATGTGAGCCCACCAAATGCATGTACGGAGAGCAACCACCAGCCATGTAATACTAATAGGGCTTGTGAGGTCACGTGACGGGCAGGTTCTACTTTCCCTTTAAGAATCTGAAGCCTGAGGGGAAAAGGGGGCAACAGGGCGGTTTCCAACACCACTATACCAGAATCATAGTGTACACAGTTAAAGGGACACTGAGCCCACTAAACCAGCTGCCGCACATGGAAATGACCATGGGACCAGTATAGGAGAGGACGTTGGGGTATGACAACACGCCAGGGATAACCACACTGCCAGAGCGCAGACTTACGTCTTTCTCATTGTCTTCTACTGGGCTCCCCACAAAGGCGATGATCCTCATCTTGTGGTTCTTCCCCTGACGGTGTTTCAGTGCCAGCTGGAGAATAGAGAAGAGCAGCAGGTCAGACAGAGGAACGGACACCGGGTACTACGCCTGCCATAACCCTCTGAGAACACTACATCCACATTCTATCAGTATATAATAGATCAGGACGTTTGCCACAACCCCTGCGTAACAATTATGGAAGGGGCAACACGGCCAGGTCTTGCACAGCTAGAAATGACAGAGCCGGATGGGGCATTGCCCCCTAGTGGCCAAAGTCTCAGCTTCTCCCATTAGATTGCCCCTATGCCAGTCTCCACCCATGACATACGTGTGCGATGCGGATTCCCGTGCAGAAGCTGATCCTGCCGATGGGCTGTACGGAGTGGAGTTTGGAGAGGATCCTGCCAGTGTCCGGGGTGAGTGTGGTGAGAACCTCACAGTTACTGGAAGAGAGAGGGGGGTATATACATCTGTTATAGGCAATTATCGCAGTAACAACCCACTCCTCATCCTCAGTACACACTGACGTATACTGTTACTGAGCCCTGTATCCAGGGCTAGATGCTCCATCAGACCCTCCCCGTCTGGGTGACACGTACTTGGCTAAGGTAATGAGCCCCACGTTGTTCTCAGGGTTGCTGCGGGTCTTGGAGTGACAAACAATGTTGACGGCGTCCTGCTGGGCCTGGAGCCGGGTGGGTAGGAAGTCGCCATTTCTCATGTATTCGCTGTTGTCCACACTGTAAGAGCGGCAAAGGAAAATGGTGAGAAGAGGCCACGGCGGGATGGGGATGTCACAGGAGGTATGGGCAGGGGGCAGGGAAAGCTTAGGAGGGAGGGAGGGGGATGTCACAGGAGGTATGGGAAGGGAGGGGGCAGGGAAAGCTTAGGGGGGAGGGATGGGGATGGCACAGGAGGTATTGGAAGGGAGGGGGCAGGGAAAGCTTAGGGGGGAGGGAGGGGGATGTCACAGGAGGTATGGGAAGGGAGGGGGCAGGGAAAGCTTAGGGGGAGGGAGGGGGATGGCACAGGAGGTATGGGAAGGGGGCAGGGAAAGCTTAGGGGGGAGGGAGGGGGATGTCGCAGGAGGTATGGGTGGAGGGGGGTCAGGGAAAGTTTAGGGGGGAGGGATGGGATGTCACAGGAGGTATGGGCGGGGGGGGCAGGGAAAGCATAGGGGGGAGGGAGGGGGATGTCACAGGGGGTATGGGCGGGGGGGGCAGGGAAAGCATAGGGGGGAGGGAGGGGGATGTCACAGGAGGTATGGGAAGGGATGGGGCAGGGAAAGTTTAGGGGGGAGGGAGGGGGATGTCACAGGAGGTATGGGAAGGGAGGGGGCAGGGAAAGTTTAGGGGGGAGGGAGGGGGATGTCACAGGAGGTATGGGCGGGGGGGCAGGGAAAGCTTAGGGGGGAGGGAGGGGGATGTCACAGGAGGTATGGGAAGGGAGGGGGCAGGGAAAGCTTAGGGGGGAGGGAGGGGGATGTCACAGGAGGTATGGGAAGGGAGGGGGCCGGCAAAGTTTAGGGGGGAGGGAGGGGGATGTCACAGGAGGTATGGGCGGGGGGGCAGGGAAAGCATAGGGGGGAGGGAGGGGGATGTCACAGGAGGTATGGGGAGGGATGGGGGCAGGGAAAGTTTAGGGGGGAGGGAGGGGGATGTCACAGGAGGTATGGGAAGGGAGGGGGCAGGGAAAGTTTAGGGGGGAGGGAGGGGGATGTCACAGGAGGTATGGGCGGGGGGGGCAGGGAAAGCTTAGGGGGGTGGGAGGGGGATGTCACAGGAGGTATGGGAAGGGAGGGGGCAGGGAAAGCTTAGGGGGGAGGGAGGGGGATGTCACAGGAGGTATGGGAAGGGAGGGGGCAGGGAAAGTTTAGGGGGGAGGGAGGGGGATGTCACAGGAGGTATGGGAAGGGAGGGGGCAGGGAAAGTTTAGGGGGGAGGGAGGGGGATGTCACAGGAGGTATGGGAAGGGAGGGGGCAGGGAAAGCTTAGGGGGAGGGAGAGGGATGTCACAGGAGGTATGGGAAGGGAGGGGGCAGGGAAAGCTTAGGGGGGAGGGGGATGTCACAGGAGGTATGGGAAGGGAGGGGGCAGGGAAAGCTTCGGGGGAGGGAGGGGGATGTCACAGGAGGTATAGGAAGGGAGGGGGCAGGGAAAGCTTAGGGGGGAGGGGGATGTCACAGGAGGTATGGGAAGGGAGGGGGCAAGGAAAGCTTAGGGGGGAGGGAGGGGGATGTCACAGGAGGTATGGGAAGGGAGGGGGCAGGGAAAGCTTAGGGGGGAGGGATGGGGATGGCACAGGAGGTATTGGAAGGGAGGGGGCAGGGAAAGCTTAGGGGGGAGGGAGGGGGATGTCACAGGAGGTATGGGAAGGGAGGGGGCAGGGAAAGCTTAGGGGGAGGGAGGGGGATGGCACAGGAGGTATGGGAAGGGGGCAGGGAAAGCTTAGGGGGGAGGGAGGGGGATGTCGCAGGAGGTATGGGTGGAGGGGGGTCAGGGAAAGTTTAGGGGGGAGGGATGGGATGTCACAGGAGGTATGGGCGGGGGGGGCAGGGAAAGCATAGGGGGGAGGGAGGGGGATGTCACAGGGGGTATGGGCGGGGGGGGCAGGGAAAGCATAGGGGGGAGGGAGGGGGATGTCACAGGAGGTATGGGAAGGGATGGGGCAGGGAAAGTTTAGGGGGGAGGGAGGGGGATGTCACAGGAGGTATGGGAAGGGAGGGGGCAGGGAAAGTTTAGGGGGGAGGGAGGGGGATGTCACAGGAGGTATGGGCGGGGGGGCAGGGAAAGCTTAGGGGGGAGGGAGGGGGATGTCACAGGAGGTATGGGAAGGGAGGGGGCAGGGAAAGCTTAGGGGGGAGGGAGGGGGATGTCACAGGAGGTATGGGAAGGGAGGGGGCCGGCAAAGTTTAGGGGGGAGGGAGGGGGATGTCACAGGAGGTATGGGCGGGGGGGCAGGGAAAGCATAGGGGGGAGGGAGGGGGATGTCACAGGAGGTATGGGGAGGGATGGGGGCAGGGAAAGTTTAGGGGGGAGGGAGGGGGTTGTCACAGGAGGTATGGGAAGGGAGGGGGCAGGGAAAGTTTAGGGGGGAGGGAGGGGGATGTCACAGGAGGTATGGGCGGGGGGGGCAGGGAAAGCTTAGGGGGGTGGGAGGGGGATGTCACAGGAGGTATGGGAAGGGAGGGGGCAGGGAAAGCTTAGGGGGGAGGGAGGGGGATGTCACAGGAGGTATGGGAAGGGAGGGGGCAGGGAAAGTTTAGGGGGGAGGGAGGGGGATGTCACAGGAGGTATGGGAAGGGAGGGGGCAGGGAAAGTTTAGGGGGGAGGGAGGGGGATGTCACAGGAGGTATGGGAAGGGAGGGGGCAGGGAAAGCTTAGGGGGAGGGAGAGGGATGTCACAGGAGGTATGGGAAGGGAGGGGGCAGGGAAAGCTTAGGGGGGAGGGGGATGTCACAGGAGGTATGGGAAGGGAGGGGGCAGGGAAAGCTTCGGGGGAGGGAGGGGGATGTCACAGGAGGTATAGGAAGGGAGGGGGCAGGGAAAGCTTAGGGGGGAGGGGGATGTCACAGGAGGTATGGGAAGGGAGGGGGCAAGGAAAGCTTAGGGGGGAGGGAGGGGGATGTCACAGGAGGTATGGGAAGGGAGGGGGCAGGGAAAGCTTAGGGGGGAGGGAGGGGGATGTCACAGGAGGTATGGGAAGGGAGGGGGCAGGGAAAGCTTAGGGGGGAGGGAGGGGGATGTCACAGGAGGTATGGGAAGGGAGGGGGCAGGGAAAGCTTAGGGGGATGGAGGGGGATGTCACAGGAGGTATGGGAAGGGGGAAGGGAAAGTTTAGGGGGGAGGGAGGGGGATGTCACAGGAGGTATGGGCGGGGGGGGGCAAAGAAAGCTTAGGGGGGAGGGAGGGGGATGTCACAGGAGGTATGGGAAGGGAGGGGGCAGGGAAAGTTTAGGGGGGAGGGAGGGGGATGTCACAGGAGGTATGGGCGGGGGGGCAAAGAAAGTTTAGGGGGGAGGGAGGGGGATGTCACAGGAGGTATGGGCGGGGGGGGGGGCAAAGAAAGCTTAGGGGGGAGGAATGGGGATGTCACAGGAGGTATGGGAAGGGGCAGGGAAAGTTTAGGGGGGAGGGGGATATCACAGGAGGAATGGGCGGGGGGGGCAGGGAAAGTTTGGAAGTCAGGGATGGGGGTGTTAAAAGAGGGTTTGGGGGGGTCAGAGGAAGTTTGGGGGATTGGCAGGGATGGGGGGGTCAGGGAAAGTTTTGGGGAAAGGGATGGGAGTTTAGGGGGCATGGATTGGGGGTAAGTGGTTTGGGGGGCAGGGATGAGGGTTTAGGGGAGGTTTGGGGGTCAGGGGTAGTAAGTCAGGGAAGGCGGTTCAGCGGATAGTGTGGAATGACGTTTGACAGTATACGGAAGGGGTTTGGGGGGCAGGAATGGGGAGTCAGGGGAGGTTTGGGGGTAAGTGGTTTGGGGGGCAGGGATGAGGGTTTGGGGATCAGGGATAGGAAGTCAGGGAAGGAGGGTCAGGGGATAGTGGGCAATGACGTTGGACAGTATACGGTGTATCGGAGGCAGGGATGGGGGTGTCAGGGATGGGGGTGTCAGGGGAGGCAGGGATGGGGGTGTCAGGGGAGGCAGGGATGGGGGTGTCAGGGATGGGGTGTCAGGGGAGGTAGGGATGGGGGTGTCAGGGGAGGCAGGGATGGGGGTGTCAGGGGAGGCAGGGATGGGGGTGTCAGGGATGGGGGTGTCAGGGGAGGCAGGGATGGAGGTGTCAGGGGAGGCAGGGATGGGGGTGTCAGGGATGGGGGTGTCAGGGATGGGAGTGTCTGGGGATGGGGGTGTCAGGGGATGTAGGGATGGGGGTGTCAGGGGATGTAGGGATGGGGGTGCCAGGGGAGGCAGGGATGGGGGTGTCAGGGGAGGCAGGGATGGGAGTGTCTGGGGATGGGGGTGTCAGGGGATGTAGGGATGGGGGTGTCAGGGGAGGCAGAGATGGGGGTGTCAGGGATGGGGGTGTCAGGGGAGGCAGGGATGGGGGTGTCAGGATGGGGGTGTCAGGGGAGGAGGGATGGGGGTGTCAGGATGGGGGTGTCAGGGGAGGAGGGATGGGGGTGTCAGGGATGGGGGTGTCAGGGGAGGCAGAGATGGGGGTGTCAGAGATGGGGGTGTCAGGGGAGGCAGGGATGGAGGTGTCAGGGGAGGCAGGGATGGGGGTGTCAGGATGAGGGTGTCAGGGGAGGCAGGGATGGGGGTGTCAGGGGATGTAGGGATGGGGGTGTCAGGTGAGGCAGGGATGGGGGTGTCAAGGAGGGAGACCCTCCTTCCTGGACCCCTCTCCCTGCTCTCTGTTGCCGGCCGGTCTGTGCCCCTGCCCGGGCCGGGGATGACTCAGGGATTTGGCTCATGGGCCCCCTCTCACCCCCCCGGGGTGTCCTGATCCCCGCGGCCCCCTGTGCACTATGTCTCCCCCCTCTCCTCCGGGTCCCGCCTCTCCCCCGGGATCCCGGTGCTGTCCCCGGCTCTCACCAGACCATAGTACTCTCCAGCACCATCTTGTCGTATTGTCACTGCTCCTGCACACACCAACACCGAGCGCTCTCAGTGGTCCGCCCCGCCCACCAATCAGCGCCACTTCCGCCTCTCAGCGCAGGGCATGCCGGGAAGTGTAGTCCAGACTCAGCACCTGGCACACAGGCATGCCAGCTGCGCCCCTTCCCCTGTAGTACCCCTATATTATGGACCCTGTGCAGCTGTGCCCTTCCCTGTAGTACCCCCATATTATGGACCCTGTGCCCCTTACCCTGTAGTACCCCCATATTATGTACCCTGTGCAGCTGTCCCCTTCCCTGTAGTACCCCCATATTATGGACCCTGTGCAGCTGTGCCCTTCCCTGTAGTACCCCCATATTATGGACCATGTGCCCCTTCCCCTGTAGTACACCCATATTATGTGCCCTGTGCCCCTTCCCTGTAGTACCCCCATATTATGGACCCTGTGCCCCTTCCCCTGTAGTACACCCATATTATGGACCCTGCGCCCCTTCCGCGTAGTACCCCCATATTATGGACCGAGCCCCTTCCCTGTAGTACCCCCATATTATGGACCCTGTGCCCCTTCCCCTGTAGTACCCCCATATTATGGACCCTGTGCCCCTTCCCCTGTAGTACCCCTATATTATGTACCCTGTGCCCCTTCCCCTGTAGTACACCCATATTATGTGCCCCTTCCCTGTAGTACACCCATATTATGGACCCTGCGCCCCTTCCCTGCAGTACCCCCATATTATGTACCCTGTGCCCCTTCCCCTGTAGTACCCCCATATTATGGACCCTCCACCCCTTCCCTGTAATACCCCCATATTATGTACCCTGTGCCCCTTCCCTGTAGTTCCCCCATATTATGTACCCTGCGCCCCTTTCCTGTAATACCCCCATATTATGGACCCTTTGCCCCTTCCCCTGTAGTACCCCCATATTATGGACCCTCCGCCCCTTCCCTGTAATACCCCCATATTATGTACCCTGTGCCCCTTCCCTGTAGTTCCCCCATATTATGTACCCTGCGCCCCTTCCCTGTAATACCCCCATATTATGGACCCTTTGCCCCTTCCCCTGTAGTACCCCCATATTATGTACCCTGTGCAGCTGTCCCCTTCCCTGTAGTACCCCCATATTATGTACCCTGTGCAGCTGTCCCCTTCCCTGTAGTACCCCCATATTATGTACCCTGTGCCCCTTCCCCTGTAGTACCCCCATATTATGGACCCTGTGCCCCTTCCGCGTAGTACCCCCATATTATGGACTCTGAGCCCCTTCCCTGTAGTACCCCCATATTATGGACCCTCTGCCCCTTCCCCTGTAGTACCCCCATATTATGGACCGTGCCCCTTCCCCTGTAGTACCCCTATATTATGTACCCTGTGCCCCTTCCCCTGTAGTACCCCTATATTATGTACCCTGTGCCCCTTCCCCTGTAGTACACCCATATTATGTGCCCTGCGCCCCTTCCCTGCAGTACCCCCATATTATGTACCCTGTGCCCCTTCCCCTGTAGTACCCCCATATTATGGACCCTCCACCCCTTCCCTGTAATACCCCCATATTATGTACCCTGTGCCCCTTCCCTGTAGTTCCCCCATATTATGTACCCTGCGATCCTTCCCTGTAATACCCCCATATTATGGACCCTTTGCCCCTTCCCCTGTAGTACCCCCATATTATGTACCCTGTGCAGCTGTCCCCTTCCCTGTAGTACCCCCATATTATGTACCCTGTGCAGCTGTCCCCTTCTCTGTAGTACCCCCATATTATGTACCCTGTGCCCCTTCCCCTGTAGTACCCCCATATTATGGACCCTGTGCCCAATCCGCGTAGTACCCCCATATTATGGACCCTGTGCCCCTTCCGCGTAGTACCCCCATATTATGGACCCTGAGCCCCTTCCCTGTAGTACCCCCATATTATGGACCCTGTGCCCCTTCCCCTGTAGTACCCCCATATTATGTACCCTGTGCAGCTGTCCCCTTCTCTGTAGTACCCCCATATTATGTACCCTGTGCCCCTTCCCCTGTAGTACCCCCATATTATGGACCCTGTGCCCAATCCGCGTAGTACCCCCATATTATGGACCCTGTGCCCCTTCCGCGTAGTACCCCCATATTATGGACCCTGAGCCCCTTCCCTGTAGTACCCCCATATTATGGACCCTGTGCCCCTTCCCCTGTAGTACCCCCATATTATGGACCCTGTGCCCCTTCCCCTGTAGTACCCCCATATTATGGACCCTGTGCCCCTTCCCTGTAGTACCCCCATATTATGTACCCTATGCCCCTTCCCCTGTAGTACCCTCCTATTATGTACCCTGCGCCCCTTCCCCTATAGTACCCCCCTATTATGTACCCTGCGCCCCTTCCCCTGTAGTACCCCCATATTATGTACCCTATGCCCCTTCCCCTGTAGTACCCTCATATTACCCATGAGAAACTACTTCTCTTACCACGGTGTCTGCGGTTCTCCCAACACTGGGTGAACTGAAGTCGGCCTCCCAGCCTGGGATCCCCCAGAGCGAGGCCCGTCCCGTTAGGCTGAGGGTTAATCCTTGGACTTGGAAGCAGGACATCTTGTACTCCAGGCCTATTTCGTAGGTATGACAGCCCTACTGGAAGCTGACGGCCTTGGGAAGGCCAGACCTGTGGGTTAAACCTTGAGGATGTAAGGATTGAAAGGAGACGTGCAAGGCTTCGCTGAAGTTGCAGCCAAACCAGAAACCCAGAATTTACCGCTGCCAACGTGTCCACAATCCTGTCCATGTCAGGACCAAACAATACTTCTGTATGGGAAGCATCGTAGGTTATCTTGGAATCAGCATCTGTGTCCAAGAACGCCACCACAGGAAACGGCGAGCCGCCACAGCTGCCGCCGAGACACCTGAAGTCAGGAGACTGATATCCAGAACAGCCTCCCCAATAGGTGTGGCTGCATCGCTGATGTTACCAACCAAGAAAACCTCTGAGGCCTAGAAGCATTAGAGGGAAGGTACATAGGGCCTGATTCAGAGCCGGACGCAATTAGCGCTCGCTCGTCCAGAAAAAAGGGGTGGCTATTCAAATCAACCGTTCGCTCTTTGCGGTCTGTTCACGCCTCTAGGTCTGAACGAGCGAACAAAACTTGCGGTCGTTTTTTGAAAGAATACACCCCCTGGCCGCTCGCATCCTATGTCATGTCCGCTATTTATTAATCGAGTACATCGACCAAGGTATGAACTGCTCGCTATTCATGTGGTTGGTTTTTGCTACCGCAATCTTGCGAGCAGTTCTGACTATAAAATAACCCAGTGACGTGGCCAATGACGCTGCTGTTTTAATTATGCACACCCATAAAACGCCCGTTTTGACCTTTAAGCACGCCTGCGTTCTGATCTCCACTCCCCGTTTTCAAGCACCTTCCCCTGTTACCACCCACATACGCCTCATTCTGTCACTCAAATTATCAGGCATTCGCTATTTTGCGAGCACATGAATTTCGGCCAAACTGACTGGTTCGCGCATGCGTATAACGATCCGTAATCATGCGCAGTTGGGCAAACATCACTCGGAGCGAACGAGCGGCCGCTTACGAGCGGCTCTGAATCAGGCCCATAGACTTCCGGCAAACCTCCACCTTCCTAACCTTCAGGGAAGAAATGGAAGGCATAGGCAACGTAGCACTTGTAATAAACCATATTACATTGCCACTGCAGGATGAGTTCTATGTCGTGCAAGGAACTTCAGGAAATGGATAACACGCAGGTTTGATGCCTCTTACGGGGCGTTCGCCAGGCTGTAGCCCTGCGACTAAATTATCCAGTAAAGGGAATTCTGCAGAAGTAGCCCTATATCTGTACAAACTGAGCCTGCTTGAACAGAGGAGCTGGTACGACCCAGACGGCTGACAGTACACACCAAGGCAGGAATAGTAACCCCCAAACCATCTCCAGGGGAGGGGACGCAGGGTTAGAGACATCCGCAATCTCTCCCTCACCAGATGACATGTCAGCGATGTGTGTGGGTTATGCCGACACCAGAGGACGCCTAGATGGCTCAGCGGCTTTCTCCTCCTGCAACAAGTCTCATAGCAGTAGAGGTAGGCGCCATCCGTCCCTGGTGTGGGCACAGGAGGCATCTGCATAGCAGTAATCTGTAGTGACAATCCCTGTGAGGGAAGAAAACAGACTGCTGTGGTAACCCCATAGAGGGGGAGACAGCTGGCACCGCTAAGCCAGGACCTGAGATAAAAAGGTATATATATATATATTAGGTAGGAAGGCAAATTACTGGACCAATCTGCCGCTTGGGCAAGCTGCAGGAGCTTACTGCTCAGATATGGCAGAGTGCAGCGTACAACAGCATGTGACCATTCTCACAAATACTTAACATATATCTACAGTCAGGTGCATAAATATTGGGACAGTGACAGAATTGTCAGATTTTGGCCTCTAGTCACCACCACAATGGCTTTGAAATGAAACAAACAAGATGTGATTTACCTGCAGACTTTCAGATTTCATTTTAGGGTAATTACATCCAATCAGGTGAACGGTGTAGGAATTACAACGGTTTCTATATGTGCCTCCCACTTTTTAAGGGGCCAAAAGTAATGGGACAAACTAAACAATCCTAAATCTAACTTTCACTTTTTAATACTTTGTTGCAAATCCTTTGCAGGCAATTACAGCCTGAAGTCTGGAACGCATAGACATCACCAGACGCTGGGTTTCATCCCTGGTGATGCTCTGCCAGGCCTCTACTGCAAATGTCTTCAGTTCCTGCTTGTTCTTGGGGCATTTTCCCTTCAGTTTTGTCTTCATCAAGTGAAATGCATGCTCAATCAGATTCCGGTCAGGGGATTGACTTGGCCATTGCATAACATTCCACTTTTTAGCCTTAAAAACTCTTTGGTTGCTTTTGCAGTAAGCTTCGGGTCATTGTCCATCTGCACTGTGAAGCGCCGTCCAATGAGTTCTGAAGCATTTGACTGAATATGAGCATATAATATTGCCCGAAACACTTCAGAATTCATTCTGCTGCTTTTGTCAGCAGTCACATCATCAATAAATACAAGGGAACCAGTTCCATTGGCAGCCATACATGCCCACGACAAGACACTACCACCACCATGCTTCACTGATGAGGTGGTATGTTATGGATCATGAGCAGTTCCTTTCCTTCTCTTCCCATCACTCTGGTACAAGTTGATCTTTGTCTCATCTGTCCATAGGATGTTGTTCTAGAACTTTAATGGCTTTTTTAGATGTTGTTTGGCAAACTCTAATCTGATCTTCCTGTTTTTGAGGCTCACCAATGGTTTACATCTTGTGGTGAACCCTCTATATTCACTCTTGTGAAGTCTTCTCTTGATTGTTGACTTTGACACATATACACCTACCTCCTGGAGAGTGTTCTTGATTTGGCCAACTGTTGTGGAGGGGTTTTTCTTCACCAGGGAAATAATTTTTCTGTTATCCACCACAGTTGTTTTCCGTGGTCTTCCGGGTCTTTTGGTGTTGCTGAGCTCTCCGGTGCGTTCTTTCTTTTTAAGAATGTTCCAAACAGTTGATTTGGCCACACCTAATGTTTTTGCTATCTCTCTGATGGGTTTGTTCTGATTTTTCAGCCTAATGATGGCTTGCTTCACTGATAGTGACAGCTCTTTGGATCTCATATTGAGAGTCGACAGCAACTGATTCCAAATGCAAATGTCACACCTAGAATCAACTCCAGACCTTTTACCTGCTTAATTGATAATGAAATAACGAGGGAATAGCCCACACCTGTCCATGAAATAGCTTTTGAGTCGATAGTCCCATTACTTTTGGCCCCTTAAAAAGTGGGAGGCACATATAGAAACCGTTGTAATTCCTACACCGTTCACCTGATTTGGATGTAATTACCCTCAAATTAAATCTGAAAGTCTGCAGGTAAATCACATCTTGTTTGTTTCATTTCAAAGCCATTGTGGTGGTGACTAGAGGGCAAAATATGACAATTCTGTCAATGTCCCAATATTTATGCACCTGACTGTGTGTATGTGTATATATATATATATATATATATATAAAAATGAGAAACTCCCTGACTACACGTGTAAGCAGGGCATGAATCAGAGATGGAGACAGTTGGCAGAAATGACAGTATGTGAATACAGTAGACACAGACAGCGCTAGAATAAGTCACACACCATGCAGAAATGACCCTGCACGATGGAGCTTTTAATCAACGACACCGACAGTGTCTGGTAGGCAATAGTGCTGCATACACCGACCCCAAAAGGGAGAGGAATACAGGGGGACCGGGCGCACGCTGGCCAGAGAGAACTGCGACATTGCCACCAAGAAAATGGCCGCCAGAGACCTCAGAGGTGGCGTGGCATGAGAAGAGCAGCTCAGCATAGCCAGACCACAGTGGAAAGGCGCGCTGAGGGGAGGAGCTGGCTGTTAGACAGGGAAGGCAGCCTCCACTGGCCGGCGTTTAACCCCTGGGACGCTGGTCTCACACCTTTACTATCCAGCGTGTGTCCCTGGTGGTCCAGTGGAAGCGTAGGACTCAGTGCCTGGCTCCACTGTCGTCATCCCCAGAGAGTCCCCAGCCCTGGAGGTAGACTGCGATTTCTGCTGACAACGCTTACGCAGTGACCTGCCGCTTACCTGCCCTGTAGCGCCTGCCCGCAGTCCAGGGATCCCAAAGTTTTGAGAAACTTACTGTATTTCGGGCTGTTGAAATCTCAGTCACGGTGGGGCTGATGTATAGGAGAGCGTACGCGTGTTTAGAGGACCTTATATCCTCTATACTTATTTTGCTATGAGGTTTGCAGGACCTATGTAAGAAGACACCTACACCAGAAACTAATTCACACTGTTAGTGAAAGTCTATTTGCTAGTTATTGATCCTAGGGAAGTAAACCCTACCCTACCCTGCTATGCCATGACACCCGAAGGGAACAGGTGTATTCATTGTTTATACATTTTAAAAGATCCGTAGGTGCACTGTCATTGGTCCTTGTGATCCTAAGGTGCACTGTCATTGGCCCTTGTGATCCACACGTGAACCGTTATTGGTCCTTGAGTACTAAGCTTGGCCCCCCAAGATTTATAATATCTTGGCCAGACTAATACCCCTTTTAAACTAACCTGAAAACCTGGGTTATTACACATGAACGCGCAACAACCCGGGATTATGGTCAGTGGAAACGGCTCCACCCAGGTCCAATCAGTCAGGAATCCTTTCTGGGTACCTAGCAGGGTTTTTCCCAGGAAGGACCCAAAGCTGCAGTGGAAACGCTTAACCTGAGTTGTATGATTCGGGTCTTGTATACATCACGAGGAGAGCCGCATTCTGGCACCAAACCGGAAATAGTCCAGATCGGCGCCGCGGTGGAAAAGGGATTGGTTCCAGTTTGGAACAATGGGCCTGATTCACAGCGCTCGCAAGCAGGTCGATGTTGCCCCACTGCGCACGCACGCCGGAGCCCCAGCAAGCGACGGCAGCTCTGTCGCTCCTGGGCTCACTAGAAGACGGGCGGCTGTCTGGGGGGGGGGGGGGGGTGGCTTGCCAAACTGAGGCGTTCCCAAATGAACGCCTGCCGTTTGGGGGTGGCCCCACTGACATGATGTCAGTGGGGAGCTTCTGGCTCCATCGTGACCATCATCTGGCCGCTCGCTAAAGCTGTGGGTGGTTACCCATAGCTTAGCGAGCTGCCAGAAGGCCGGCTCAAAAAAAAAAAAATGCCGCCCTGATTCAGAGCAAGTGTTCAAAACCCCTTATGCCGCTTTTGGTGGAGAAGTGGCATAAGGGGTAGATTTACTAAAGCTTCTAAAGTGGTGGAATTGCCCATATCAGCCAATCACATTGCAGCTGTCATTGCACTATTGTATTCTCTAGACTACTACATACTGGCAGCTCCGCACTTGGTCTAAGCCGATAGGCCGAGGAGGGGGCTGCATTTTATAGAGCTACCACCAGCCGCAGGAAACGTAGCACGGGGACAGCAAGGGATCGCTCCTGACACCTGAGGACATAGAACGTGTGTCAGCTGCTTGTCCTTTGCTCAATAACAGATTGGTTGGTGCTGCTGAGCTTCCAGTCAGCGACTAATTAGTCTCTCTAGGAAGAGCTGGATACAGATAGTACAGGAAGAAAACCTCACGTTCCTGATCAGATACATTGTACACGGTCTTTATACAGAACATGTCTTCATGCTGGAAGAACATCCTGCCCACATAGGAGTCATTCCGACCATCACCTATGGACAAAAGGCCCCGGACAGACATTAGGAAGAGGAGCCGGCTGAGGTCACTGCCAGCACTTACTCCTACGCATCCGATACTGAAGTCTGCGTTACCCTCCCATCTGGCGGTCACAGGTGGTGTCACAGCGCATTCTCTGCACCCTTGTCACTAATGGGATGGTCATCCCCAGAAATACCCTAGGGGGCATGGAACAGACCAGCTTTCATTTAAACAAGGGTGGGGTTTTTTTTTTACAAGGAATGGCCAGACACAAATTAATGGCCGAGACCTGAGCGCAGCAGACCCTTCGCAGTTGGCGACATTTATCTAACCCACGGCAAATTAAACATTTAGGGCCTCATTTAGAGTTAGACGTCAAACGATTTGTGGCGCAAATATACACATTTAATTACTGTGCAAAACACCGTATCTAGATTTGTAAGTATCATTAACTTGCTGCCCCTTATAGACGGATTGGCCAGACGGGCGATGTACACCCCCTAGGAAAGGAGATAGGAGACAGAATTCTATTGGCTGGATGCGTATAGACCCCTACGCCATATTATATAAAGTCGCAGCCATGCGCCCAGGTTACGTGTCATTACCAGCTGACGCTTATGTACACGTCCTTTCATTACACTAAATTGTGGACAAATAATGCGCTGTAGCGTGTAATATTACGCATTTGCCTGTCTTAGTTGGACAGATTGTGATAAACGAGCTCATTATACACAAATGCAATTTTAGTAACAATTTTTACCTGTATGTTCACTCTGCAAAACGCGTCAAACAGAGAATAAGGCCCTTACTGGATACTTTGTACCATTTGCAGAAATATCACAGTAAGTAGCAATGGAATAGACTTTGTTATTGAATACTTTGCAACATACCAGGCAGTAACACATTGTCATACGTGAAATATTGTTAATTCAAAACAAGACGGCCACAATGATTTCATGTAATGTTTCTGTTTAAATACATACAGTTGTATAAACTCTGCTCCAATACAGTCCTGGATATAGCATCCAAACACTTAAATAAAATCTTTCATAAATAGTAAAACACCGGTTGGTAAGTAAAGGGAATATATCAAAAGTGACGCGTTTCACTCCCATTAATCCTAAAATCTCAACTGTGGAGCTTGCAGAACTAAATAGTGTTTAGGGAAGCCCTCCACCCTCACAAGAGAAGAACAATGAGATGTTTTAGGGCTGTGGGGAGTGGCGAGCCCAACATGGGGTATTTATAATCTACTAAGCTCAAATAAAACTGATAAAAGAACTGAAACCTTTGGCTGCTGTGCGGTACCCACCGCGTTTCACGCTCCCGATATACGGACCCAGTCAGGTAGCTACATTCTTATTGTACATTAACAGGACTATATCCCAAGATGTGGCACTCGAGAACGCCCCTCTCCCCCGCCATTTTGTCTTCGGAAGCGGTGGCTGACCCGGAGCATTGTCTATCACGTGCAGGACATGACGTTTATACATTCAGTCAGGAAGTAGCGGGACTAATAACCATGGAACAATCTCCAACGCCACGTGTTTGGAAGAATAAGGCAGCCATTTTGTACTTTGACATTCCTCATGGGGGCTGGGTTTTTAAGATGAGTAACAAAATAAAGATGGAGGATAGGGAGCCATACATGTTGTAAGGAACAGATAATAAAAAAAAACCCACACAGGTGGCTTGTGGGAGTGTGATGCGGTCAGTCCATGTGCTGAAGGCAGCAGGGGCCGGGGGTGTTGGCACAGAGAAGGATTTGGTTACTCTCCATTACCGCGCGAGTTTCGCCATCCGCTCCGCCGTAATGATTGTAGCACAGCCAGTGATATGAGGTCACATTGGAGAAGATCCAGAAATAGGCAGCAAATGCTTCTCAGGTTTTAGGGGTTTTTTTGGTCCAAGTTTACGCAACGCAGCATCGAGAAAAGCACAAGGTCTATGAAACAGTCTATACTTACAAAACAAAATATATTAAATAGGAAACCTAAATTCAGGAAAAAAAATAAGGAAACTCCTCTTGGAGGGGCGCAGAATAAGGCAAATCTGAGGAGTTTATTCCCCACTTGTAACATTCGCCATGGGCGGCGATGGCGGAGGATCCGGTCCCCCATTGTATGTGCACACAGTAACGTTAGCCTGTCCTGGACACAAATTCGCTACCATGGAAAGTCCCACTGGTCCAGGGGTGATCACATGTCAACAGCGGGGTCCCGTCTCACTGTGGAGATAGAAGGTGAATCCAGTTAGTCTGAGGCCTCTTATAACATCCCTGAGAAACACACAGAAGGATGGAATGGGCCCCCCGCCCCGAGTACCACACAGCAATGCCAGGCACATTTACCATCATAACCTTGCCTCTGTGCTGGCCTTTAATGAGACCATACTGTGGAGACGGAGGGCGGATCTGGGCATCAACTTATAGAGAGAGACAGCACAGGATTAGAGAGAGAGCAGAGACAGCTGCAATATCGCAGAGTGGAATAAATACGTACAAAGCAGATCTCTGTCTCTATCTGACTGACATCCAGCGCCTCCTCCTCCTCGTCTGTGTGCGCCTGAGGTCCCGGCCCATGACCAGTGCTGGAGAGGGAGCAAACAGATAAAGACATCTCACTCATTGGGTTACATAGCTGGGGACGGTGAAGGCTTTAACCTGCACAGAGGGAGGAGATGGGTTTGGTACAGAAACCTGCCGGTCAGTATCCCAACACTTCCCCTTTCCCTAAACCTAAAACCCAAGTGCCTAACCCTCCCCCTAACCCCAGAGCCTACCGTTGCGATGCCGGGATTCTACCAGGTGTAGAGATTCCAACGCCGGCATCCTGATTGTCTGGAGTATAACTACATCCCAGTAAGACTAGGTCTTATAGGTGATTCCTGGCATGCTCAGTACCCTGAGTGACGTGAGGCAGACGGAATGGGTATGAAAAACCGCCGGGTTCGATTCCCGTCAGCGGCAGCCTGCCAGGAGCAGAGTGCGACGCAGTGGAAGCCCGACAGTGCTGGAAATCCCGATCGTGGATAGGTAAGTATCTACTAACCTAACCCCCCCCTAACCCTCCTTGGGGGGGAAGTTAGGGTCAGGCACCCCTAAGTGCCTAACCCTAAGTCCCCCCCCGGGGGGGGGGGGGGGGTGCCTAACCCTAAGTCTCCCCCGGGGGGGGGGGGGGGTGCCTAACCCTCCCTCCCCCTAGCCTAACCCTAACCCTCCCCCCCCCGCGGCTTTCCGCTAGCGGGGCCCGGCATCACTACGATCGGGATGCCGGGCGCCAGTCTCCCGGCGTCGGGGAAATGCGGGCGTCTACATCTAGACGCCCAGCATTTCACCCTTGCCGGGATATGACAGTCGGGAAGCCGGCTGCCGGTATTTAGGCAGTCGGCTTCCCGATTGCTTCCCAGGCAGACCCCCCCCCCCCCAACATGAGATCACACGCCGGTTTTGTATCCTAAGGGCCATTCCGGACAGAAAGGAAACATCTACATTATACACAGAGTTGAGCTGTATTATTAACAGCCGGATTTATTTATTTATATATTTTTAATATAATGTAACTTATCACCCTATGCCGAGAACTCAGAAGATACACAGCTACATATATTTTATAGTGTGACGGACTAGGCCTAACATGGAAGGGCCCATACACAGATCACAAACATTTCTACTGTAGAAAAGCAATGCCAACCACTGTGCCACTATATATATCATAACTACAGTACCCAGAGCAACATCGGTGTAGTATTTAGGGGAGAGGGCAGTAACAGAAATGAATATTTATACAAGACCAATACAAAGGGAGAATAACGGGATTATTAGTGGATGCGGAGTAGCAGCCTCTCACCTCTCCCTCGTATTTAATTCGTGCTCCGTCGTATCAGATTTATGTACTTCTACGCCCACCGACCTACAAGACGAGACATCATGACTGCACAGAGGACAGACCCTCACCCAGTAACCCCCTACAGACTTCAGTACACCATCCCTACCTGTGTGCCGGGGAATTGACCCCACCACTGCCCAGGGAAGAGGTGGACAATGTGGTCGCCAATGAATCACTTGCGGCTTCATCTACTGGGGGCGTCCGGGGGAGGACATCCGGTCGTCCATAGAGGCCGGCTATGGTAGGAGACACTGGTCAGACCCGGAGCAGACACCAGATGTAACGCTCAGGGGACGGATCCGGCTGGGACTTACCCTGATCGGCCTCAGTCTCTGATATCACATGCTGCCTGCTCTCTCCCATCAGATGCAGCTGGGTGGGCACCGCAGCCTGGGTGGCTCTGCGGGTAATGCCTGGCATGGTCCTGCTCTTCTTAGACGGAGAGGCTTTTACTGTGGAGAGGGGGCACTTAGCGAGGACTCAGATAAAGCAGATTACAGATCGGCTCCGCTAGGATTCATTACTCACATGGGATCTTCTTAAACACCGTATTACACATAAATCGCTGGAAGCGCTCGGCGTAGAATCCGGGTCTGTGAACGGAAACCGTGTCCTGAGGGCACAAGTCAGACACAATACTGTCACTCCCGATGTTCCCATCGTTATACAGACACAATACGGTCAATCCCGATGTTCCCATCTATCCCATCGTTATACAGACACAATACTGTCACTCCCGATGTTCCCGTCAATCCCGTCGTTATACAGACACAATACTGTCACTCCCGATGTTCCCGTCTATCCCATCGTTATACAGACACAATACTGTCACTCCCGATGTTCCGGTCTATCCCATCGTTATACAGACACAATACTGTCACTCCCGATGTTCCCATCTATCCCATCGTTATACAGACACAATACTGGCACTCCCGATGTTCCGGTCTATCCCGTCCTTATACAGACAATACTGACACTCCTGATGTTCCCGTCGAGCCCATGGTTATACAGACACAATACTGTCACTCCCGATGTTCTCGTCTATCCCGTCCTTATACAGACACAATACGGTCACTCCCGATGTTCCCGTCTATCCCGTCCTTATACAGACAATACTGTCACTCCCGATGTTCCCGTCGTTATACAGACACAATACCGTCACTCCCGATGTTCTCGTCTATCCCGTCCATATACAGACACAATACTGTCACTCCCGATGTTCTCGTCTATCCCGTCGTTATACAGACACAATACTGTCACTCCCGATGTTCTCGTCTATCCCGTCGTTATACAGACAATACTGTCACTCCCGATGTTCTCGTCTATCCCGTCATTATACAGACACAATACTGTCACTCCCGATGTTCTCGTCTATCCCGTCGTTATACAGACACAATACTGTCACTCCCGATGTTCCCGTCTATCCCGTCGTTATACAGACACAATACGGTCACTCCCGATGTTCTCGTCTATCCCGTCCTTATACAGACACAATACGGTCACTCCCGATGTTCCCATCGTTATACAGACACAATACTGTCACTCCCGATGTTCCCGTCGTTATACAGACAATACTGTCACTCCCGATGTTATACAGACACTTATTGTACATTGTATAGAAAGGTGGTCGTGCGCTCAAGGTAACAGATTCTCCTTAGGGCACAACGGACACTTGGCGGCGCCACATGGAGAACGGATAATAACAGCAGCGACACCACCGGCCGCAGGAACACTGGGGGCGCTGTACAGCGTTTACCTCTATTCTCATACACTTCTTACTGAGGTTACAATTTAATGAAAAATACGAGGATTCCAGGGCAAGGTCACATTATACGGAGTAGGGTAAAGGTGGGTACACACTAGACTAGGGGTGGGCAAGTAAGCAGCCCCCCACAGCTGTTGTAGAACTACATATCCCAGCATGCCCTTGCCAGAGTTTTGCAATTTGGCCAAACTGTTGCAAGGCATGCTGAGATTTGTAGTTCAAAAACAGCTGGAGGGCCGCTTGCGCCCACCCCTGCACTAGACGATGCCTCGCCCGAAACCATGGACATAACGTCCACATCGGCCAGTGTGTACCTACTATGCGTGACCATGCCCGATCCCGCGGGTCGTTCCAACGGCCTGAATGTAGGGCTGATGGAATAACCCAGATGCCGACATAGTGGATGGAGCCGATGCCCGACATAGGCACTGCATCGGGCAGTGTGTAGCGGCTGCCCGATATATCGCGCAGTCGGGCGTCGCATACGCTGGGTACATACATTGGCCAGTGTGTACCCAGCTTTAGTTACAGTGTTAATATGACTCATGAATCTATTGCCCGGTCACCGTTTTTCTGCCTCAGAAAGGGCGCGAGATCGGCGTAACACCATGCGGCTGGTCAGAGAGCTAGGACGCTATACCACGGTTACACTCACCCCATCATGTACCAGGGCCTTCCAGGAGTGCTCCAACTTCTTGATGAACCTAGAAAGAGAGGACAATGAGGCATATGACCCGACCTCCCGGCACACCACCATCCCCAGTAGCCAGTAATGTAAGTAAGTAAGTAAGTATGTGTGTGTGTGTGGTTTATGAACGGACCTGTAGGACTGCAGTACGTCAATGACTCCGATGTACAGCAGGAGGCGATCTCCTCTTGCATTACGAGCTGGAATCCCGCCCATCCTATGTTCACAAATATATAGTTAGAAAACCCACGATCCTGCCTCCACCCCCTCTTACCCAATGCTACCAACATAAAGGAACCTACTGGTCATCTGTCTCCATGGCGCCCCCGCGCCGCGCCTCCCCCTGGATGGACTCCATGGCGGTGGAGTAGAGCGCCTTTTGCATGGCTGGCTTCCGCGTGTCGGACTGTGCGTGACCATCTACCACCGCCCTCTCCTTCTCCGCTTGGTCCATGTTGTGCACTCCGACCAGCAAGCTGTAGTCCATGATCTTGAAGCTCTGTAGGACCTGGAGAGGAGAAGGGCGAGAGATTGAAGGACTCTATGGGGACGGTCGCTGTGTGAAGCTGCGTGGTGTATTCTGGGGTGATGCTGGTGGAATCCTAATGTGGGGGAGATGCTAGGGTTAGCTGCTCTCATTGGATACCCCCCCCAATACTTCCTTTACGTGATCTGTCTCAGGCATGCCTCAGTGACCACACACGCGCCATGGAACATGAAACATAATATAACCCTACAGAGCACTGCTCCTGCCCACATGTGCTGCTCCCCCCACAGCTGCCTAGAAGGTGGCAGATTCCATAGAGACATGCACAGGTCTCACCAGACAATCCCTCTGGATGGTTCTGCAGAGGGCGGAGAACATGTCTGGGTCCAGAAAGAGACCGTCCTGTAGATCCTGCAAGAAGTCCAGGTCTTTGTAGGTGGGGAAGTTCTTCTCACGCTCTTTGAGGGACGCCCGTCTCTTGTACGTAGACCCTTTTAGATCATATTTTAGGTGCATCTTAACCGACCTGGGAAGGAGATTGTTCATGACCACAATTCGGATATTCTTCCCACCGGCCTGGACGCAGTATAGTCCATAAAACTTGGGCAGGAGAGTCCGTGGGTTCTGATTGAGATTCTGGTGGAGGAAACAGGTAATTAGTACCAATATTTCCCAGTGTTGCACATGCCACCCAACAGGCATCACCCCTGATCAGAGGGAACACAGGGTCCTCAGCCAGCCCGTCACCCCTACCAGTCTAGTACACAAGGTATAGTCCATGGGTCTGTGCTTACCACCCCTGATCAGAGGGAATACAGGGTCCTCAGCCAGCCCGTCACCCCTACCAGTCTAGTACACAAGGTATAGTCCATGGGTCTGCGCTTACCACCCCTGAGCAGAGCGAATACAGTGTCCTGTGCCAGCCCATCACCCCTACCAGTCTAGTACACAAGGTATAGTCCATGGGTCTGTGCTTACCACCCCTGAGCAGAGGGAATACAGTGTCCTGTGCCAGCCCATCACCCCTACCAGTCTAGTACACAAGGTATAGTCCATGGGTCTGCGCTTACCACCCCTGATCAGAGGGAATACAGTGTCCTGTGCCAGCCCATCACCCCTACCAGTCTAGTACACAAGGTATAGTCCATGAGTCTGCGCTTACCACCCCTGATCAGAGGGAATACAGTGTCCTGTGCCAGCCGATCACCCCTACCAGTCTAGTACACAAGGTATAGTCCATGAGTCTGCGCTTACCACCCCTGATCAGAGGGAATACAGTGTCCTGTGCCAGGCCGTCACCCCTACCAGTCTAGTACACAAGGTATAGTCCATGAGTCTGCGCTTACCACCCCTGATCAGAGGGAATACAGTGTCCTGTGCCAGCCCGTCACCCCTACCAGTCTAGTACACAAGGTATAGTCCATGAGTCTGCGCTTACCACCCCTGATCAGAGGGAATACAGTGTCCTGTGCCAGCCCGTCACCCCTACCAGTCTAGTACACAAGGTATAGTCCATGAGTCTGCGCTTACCACCCCTGATCAGAGGGAATACAGTGTCCTGTGCCAGCCCGTCACCCCTACCAGTCTAGTACACAAGGTATAGTCCATGAGTCTGTGCTTACCACCCCTGATCAGAGGGAATACAGTGTCCTGTGCCAGCCGATCACCCCTACCAGTCTAGTACACAAGGTATAGTCCATGGGTCTGTGCTTACCACCCCTGATCAGAGGGAATACAGGGTCCTGTGCCAGCCCATCACCCCTACCAGTCTAGTACACAAGGTATAGTCCATGGGTCTGTGCTTACCACCCCTGATCAGAGGGAATACAGGGTCCTCAGCCAGCCCGTCACCCCTACCAGTCTAGTACACAAGGTATAGTCCATGGGTCTGTGCTTACCACCCCTGATCAGAGGGAATACAGGGTCCTCAGCCAGCCCGTCACCCCTACCAGTCTAGTACACAAGGTATAGTCCATGGGTCTGTGCTTACCACCCCTAATCAGAGGGAATACAGGGTCCTCAGCCAGCCCGTCACCCCTACCAGTCTAGTACACAAGGTATAGTCCATGGGTCTGTGCTTACCATGTAATATCCCGGCAGCAGCTTCTGTAAGAATTCGGCCTCTTTGTGTTGGACGGTCTTAATGATAAACTCGTCATCCCCGGACACATAGAAGAGGGAACCGCTGGCTCCAGAATTGGACAGCTCAAAGAGGGGTTCATTACAGAGCGAATACTGGGGACAACAAAAGCCACAGAGAGATGGTTATTTCTCAGAGGCAGAAGCCACAACCACCTCACTAGACTGCGAGCTCCTAGGATCACAGTCACCAGTCTGTAAGAGGCTGTTAGTACAGAACTAGACGGCAAGCTCCTAGGATCATTCACCAGTAAGGGGCTAGTAGTACAGCACTAGATAGTAAGCTCCTGGGATCACAGTTACCAGTGTGCAATGGGTTATTAGTACAGTCTAGATGCCAAGCGGTGTGGACGGGCCCCCTAGGGGCTGCATCTGAGTTATGCATACAGCACTAGACGCCATGCGGTGTTGGAGGGCATCCTAGGGGCTGCATCTGAGTTATGCATACAGCACTAGACGCCATGCGGTGTTGGCGGGCCCCCTAGGGGCTACATCTGAGTTATGCATACAGCACTAGACGCCATGCTGTGTGTGCGGGCCCCCTAGGGGCTGCATCTGAGTTATGCATACAGCACTAGACGCCATGCGGTGTTGGAGGGCATCCTAGGGGCTACATCTGAGTTATGCATACAGCACTAGACGCCATGCGGTGTTGGCGGGCCCCCTAGGGGCTACATCTGAGTTATGCATACAGCACTAGACGGCATGCGGTGTTGGCGGGCCCCCTAGGGGCTACATCTGAGTTATGCATACAGCACTAGACGGCATGAGGTGTTGGCGGGGCCCCCTAGGGGCTACATCTGAGTTATGCATACAGCACTAGACGCCATGCGGTGTTGGCGGGCCCCCTAGGGGCTACATCTGAGTTATGCATACAGCACTAGACGGCATGAGGTGTTGGCGGGCCACCTAGGGGCTACATCTGAGTTATGCATACAGCACTAGACGGCATGAGGTGTTGGCGGGGCCCCCTAGGGGCTACATCTGAGTTATGCATACAGCACTAGACGCCATGCGGTGTTGGCGGGCCCCCTAGGGGCTACATCTTAGTTGTGCATACAGCACTAGACGCCATGCGGTGTTGGCGGGCCCCCTAGGGGCTACATCTGAGTTATGCATACAGCACTAGACGCCATGCGGTGTTGGCGGGGCCCCCTAGGGGCTACATCTTAGTTGTGCATACAGCACTAGACGGCATGCGGTGTTGGCGGGCCCCCTAGGGGCTACATCTGAGTTATGCATACAGCACTAGACGCCATGCGGTGTTGGCGGGGCCCCCTAGGGGCTACATCTGAGTTATGCATACAGCACTAGACGCCATGCGGTGTTGGCGGGCCCCCTAGGGGCTACATCTGAGTTATGCATACAGCACTAGACGCCATGCGGTGTTGGCGGGCCCCCTAGGGGCTACATCTGAGTTATGCATACAGCACTAGACGCCATGCGGTGTTGGCGGGGCCCCCTAGGGGCTACATCTGAGTTATGCATACAGCACTAGACGCCATGCGGTGTTGGCGGGCCCCCTAGGGGCTACATCTGAGTTATGCATACAGCACTAGACGCCATGCGGTGTTGGCGGGGCCTCCTAGGGGCTACATCTGAGTTATGCATACAGCACTAGACGGCATGAGGTGTTGGCGGGCCCCCTAGGGGCTACATCTGAGTTATGCATACAGCACTAGACGGCATGAGGTGTTGGCGGGGCCCCTAGGGGCTACATCTGAGTTATGCATACAGCACTAGACGCCATGCGGTGTTGGCGGGCCCCCTAGGGGCTACATCTTAGTTGTGCATACAGCACTAGACGCCATGCGGTGTTGGCGGGCCCCCTAGGGGCTACATCTGAGTTGTGCATACAGCACTAGACGCCATGCGGTGTTGGCGGGGCCCCCTAGGGGCTACATCTGAGTTATGCATACAGCACTAGACGCCATGCGGTGTGTGCGGGCCCCCTAGGGGCTACATCTGAGTTATGCATACAGCACTCTTCCGCACCTTTGCACATGTCCATACTATTTAAATTTGGACGCAACTTAGCTGGATTACTCTTTCCGTAGAATAGGGCATCACAGGGCACAGTGACAATGCCATCACACCTAGCTTCCCTGATTGGTATGAGCATCATGGGCATGTAGCTGAAGTTCCATCTAGCGCACGGGGTAGGGAAGCCCAATTCCACGGCCTCTCTTACAACACTAATGACTGTTACGGCTGCCGGCAAATCAGGATTCCGCGGCTGCCCGCTATCGCTGCCACTTTGCGTGCCACCCTGAATCAGCACCCTAGAGTGTAAGCTCCTTGAAACAGGGTGTCCCATTTCACCACTACGGGAGATGACCCGATATACTCACCAAATAATCATCTGGCCGAATCCCAAACAGCTCCCTGAAGTAGCGGAAAGCCACAGGGGCGTACGTCTTAAAGCGGAAGTCATTGTAGCGGTGAGCTGGGGTCAGGTTACTGCCCTCGCTGGAAGGAAAAGAGAAGCGGTGGTTAGTGCAGTAACCGGAGATGGCCACAGGAGGCAGCAGTCAGTGTTGGAGGATCAGGGATGGGATACGTACGAAGGGAAAAGAATACTCTCCACCACGTAGAAATCCTGCATGAGGACGTCTCTCTCGGGCTTGGTGCTGAGGCTGCCCACCGTGTGGGTAATCCCGAGCTGTATGGCCCCTTTCAGCGCAGAAGACGTGGTCTGTGAATGACAGCGGGAGGGGGGTTAGGCTCAATAAAGTGGGTGACAAACATCATAAACCTCCTGCCCCGGTTCCGTCTCACCTTCTTATAAGTGGTCTCTCCTGTAGAGTCCACACTCCGGTGTCCAATCTTCTTCATGGTCTGCGTTCCAAACTGCCCCGATGAGCTGGACATCTGCGATAGAGACACACGCCCAAATCAGCACTATACACCCCCCAACCTCCCCCACCCCAGTATGACCCGGAATATCTGCAGTATCACCAGCCACGGCTCTCACACTAAGAGGCTGACCCAGCCAATCACAGCCCGGCACGTGTTACCTATGAGACTGCAAATCTTCCTTCCCAGTGATAGTGCTAGAGAGACACTGTGCTTCCGATCAGACATATAAAGATGGCAACAACCATTCAAGGACAGGGGCAGATCATGCCGGCTATAAACCGGCCCGGATATGAATACTGGCACCATGCAAAGTGACATTTACTGCAATCCACGTGGCCTCCAGAAATAGTGTCACACACAGACCACGTACTCCATGCTCTTACAGTATTTATCTGGCCGTGTACTCACCCCTGCGCCAACTTCAGCCTGAACGCCGCCCTTCATTGTGGGAGCTCCTGTGGGTGGGAGCACAGAGAGTTACAACATGGCGTGCGCACATATATATAGCGCATAAACTTCTATTGTGCTCACAAGGACCACAAGGATGGCGGACATTTACATTGTGGTGCGTTATGCCCACAAGCGCATCATAAACTAGACCAGCATAGCCACCCCCCCTATATGTCATAGCCACACCCCCTATATGTCATAGCCACTCCTCATATAAATGGCAGCCCTCTATGTCATAGCCACACCCCCTATATGTCAGCCACCCCCCCTATATATGGCAGCCCTGTCATAGCCACTCCCCCTATATATGGCAGCCATGTATGTCATAGCCACTCCCCCTATATATGGCAGCCCTGTATGTCATAGCCACACCCCCAATTACCTCATTGCGGCAGTCTCCCAGAGTTACAGTAATATACTTCATCCAGCAGGTGGGACCGGGCGGGCGTGCGAGACCCCGGAGATGACAGAGGGTCACTATACAAGGTGTGGTACATGTCGGGGCTGCTATCACTACAGGGAACACCAGTCTATGGGATGTTTGGGAGTTATCATTAAGTATCTGCTGAAAACGGCAGTATGAGCGCCCCTAGAGGTCACACTAAGATTACATCTCCAGTATTAAGCAGAGCAACGCCCTGTACTGGGTTTACCTCTGATTTACTCAACACGGGCGCACAGGGAAATCATGGACCCCAAATGGTCATTTTAGAGATTAATGGTAAAAGTCTGATCAGTTGCTCTGGACGATGGCCCCTCCTCGTGCGCCAGATTTCAGTATCACCCTCTGTCTGGACAGGTCTGTTCTACTGTACTGAGCTTCCGATTCCTGGGCCGACACCAGGCTCCAACGTCTGACGGGGGGGGGGGGGGGGGGGCGGACGACGACTGTACATAGCGTCCGTGTTACTGAGCTCATAACTGCGTCAGGCCAGCAATAAGCTCCCTGCAGCGTGGTGTAACGCAGCACAGCCCGGATGGTGAGGGGGCAGATCACACAGCTGTGGGAGGGGAGTCTGTAGGGGTGTGTGGGGGTAGAGGGTCCTCACGTCTGAAACCCCCCCAGACACTTATTAGTTCCAGGTCACAGTAGGAGGCACCTGTATGGTTATAGCACCATCCAGCCACAGACAGACGCTCACCCTCCAGACTCTAAGCTGCATTATACTAATACATACACACCCCACGCTGGTTACTAGCACATTACTTCCAGGCTATAAGTCACCCTCACTGCTAGATTGTTAGCTCCATGCAACAGGGTACAGATTGGCAGGCACCAGTTCTAGCACTGTACTACTAGACTGTAAGCTCCTTGGTACAGGGTTACCGAATAAACCTCTCTGAGATAATGGGGCAGGACTTTCAGTCACCTACATAGGGTAGGGGGCTCCGGGTGTCCCGTCCCATTATCTTTCCTTTTTTATCCTACAGCTGAATAGGGTCAGGCCAGTGTTCATGCAGCTTGTCACACCGGTCCCTGCCAGCAGAGGGCAGTACTTACTCCAGAGACAATAACGCAGGTGTACATGGGAGGTCTCGGGGAATCGTCCATTTATACCCGGTAACACAGGGGTGCAGTACAAGCGGCATGCTGCAATATACCACAGCTAGCACGGGCACACACATGCACACTACACACAGTGCGGTACCTCTGCGGGAGAAGTGTGTGCCCAGGCCACAGCACAAAAAGCCCAACGCTGGGGAGAAGAGAGGGGAACACAGAATTAGCAGCCTCCAACAGGCCACTGCAGCCCACAAGAGCTGACACTCTAGTGCTGCTGTACTAGAATCTCCACGTGTGACAGGACACGATTACTGACAAGCGCCAGGCCTGAACCGCGGCTTCTGTACCACAACGGTCTTTGGTGGCCGGAAAACGCTGAATAAATAAAGCCATCTAGACTTGATAACACGGGTGAGGTAAGTGGGGTCACTGAGTATACAGGGTGGCACAGCGTACAGCGATTACCCAGTGTATACAGGGGGGCACAGCGTACAGCGATTACCCAGTGTATACAGGGGGGCACAGCGTACAGCGATTACCCAGTGTATACAGGGGGGCACAGCGTACAGCGATTACCCAGTGTATACAGGGGGGCACAGCGTACAGCGATTACCCAGTGTATACAGGGGGGCACAGCGTACAGCGATTACCCAGTGTATACAGGGGGGCACAGCGTACAGCGATTACCCAATGTATACAGGGGGGCACAGCGTACAGCGATTACCCAGTGTATACAGGGGGGCACAGCGTACAGCGATTACCCAGTGTATACAGGGGGGCACAGCGTACAGCGATTACCCAGTGTATACAGGGGGCACAGCGTACAGCGATTACCCAGTGTATACAGGGGGCACAGTGTACAGAGATTACCCAGTGTATACAGGGGGCACAGCGTACAGCGATTACCCAGTGTATACAGGGGGGCACAGCGTACAGCGATTACCCAGTGTATACAGGGGGACACAGCGAACAGCGATTACCCAGTGTATACAGGGGGGCACAGCGTACAGCGATTACCCTGTGTATACAGGGGGGCACAGCGTACAGCTATTACCCAGTGTATACAGGGCACAGAGTACAGCGATTACCCTGTGTATACAGGGGGGCACAGCGTACAGCGATTACCTAGTGTATACAGGGGGCACAGCGTACAGCGATTACCCAGTGTATACAGGGGGGCACAGCGTACAGCGATTACCTAGTGTATACAGGGGGCACAGCATACACTGGCAGGAGAAGTGAAGAGTTATATTTGCACTGAGAGGGAGAACAGCCACTTCCAGATATAATCAGATGAGCAGGATCCTCCTTAGTGAGTGACAGGGAATGTTATATGTAGACACAGGTGATAAGGTGTGAGGAGCCTACACCGGATCCCATTACATATTACACATTCCACCGCCATGACGTATGTAAACACACAGGACAGCGTGATGTCAGGAGACCGGTCACACCGGTCTGCGAGCAGGGACTCACCCAGCAGGAGGAATGTGATCTGTGCGCCCGGAGACAGGCTGTGTTTATCCTCATCTGCCAAAGTATCAAACATTGCCAGCAGCCTAACATAGTGCCCAGACTCACCCTCCGTGCCGCCCTGGTAACACTGAGCCCCTGTGCCACTCTGCTTCCTATGTGTATGGCACCCTGACATCGGCTCCTGACTCACCCTCCGTGCTGCCCTAGTAAAACTGAGCTCCTGTGCCAGGGGTCTGCTTGCGAAGGATAATAGGTCTACAGCATCTGCATACACCATAGGGACTATCACATCCACCACCAGCTCTCGCTGTACCCAGTCATCGGCCTCTGACTCACCCTCAGTGCCGCCCTGGTAACACTGTGCCCCTCTGCTTCCTCGCTGTGTGTGCTGCACCCAGATATCGGCCCCTGACTCACCCTCTGTGCCACCCTGGTAACACACTGAACCCCTCTGCTTCCCCTCTGTGTGCGCTGTACCCCATCATCGGCCCCTGACTCACCCTCCGTGCCACCCTGGTAACACACTGAACTCCTCTGCCACTCCACTGTGTGCACTGTACCCCATCATCGGCCCTTGACACCCTCCGTGCCACCCTGGTAACACACTGAAGCCCTCTGCTTCCCCACTGTGTGCGCTGTACACAGTCATCGGCCCCTGACTCACCCTCCGTGCCACCCTGGTAACACACTGAACTCCTCTGCCACTCTGCTTCCCCACTGTGTGCGCTGTACCCAGTCATCGGCCCTTGACACCCTCTGTGCCACCCTGGTAACACACTGAACCCCTCTGCCACTCCACTGTGTGCGCTGTACCCCATCATCGGCCCCTGACTCACCCTCTGTGCCACCCTGGTAACACACTGAACCCCTCTGCTTCCCCTGTGTGCGCGCTGTACCCCATCATCGGCCCCTGACTCACCCTCCGTGCCGCCCTGGTAACACTGAGCCCCTGTGCCACTCTGCTTCCTATGTGTACGGCACCCTGACATCGGCTCCTGACTCACCCTCCGTGCTGCCCTAGTAAAACTGAGCTCCTGTGCCAGGGGTCTGCTTGCTAAGGATAATAGGTCTACAGCATCTGCATACACCATAGGGACTATCACATCCACCACCAGCTATCGCTGTACCCAATCATCGGCCTCTGACTCACCCTCATTGCCGCCCTGGTAACACTGTGCCCCTCTGCTTCCTCGGTGTGTGTGCTGCACCCAGATATTGGCCCCTGACTCACCCTCTGTGCCACCCTGGTAACACACTGAACCCCTCTGCTACCCCTCTGTGTGCGCTGTACACAGTCATCGGCCCCTGACTCACCCTCCGTGCCACCCTGGTAACACACTGAACTCCTCTGCCACCCCACTGTGTGCGCTGTACCCAGTCATCGGCCCTTGACACCCTCCGTGCCACCCTGGTAACACACTGAACCCCTCTGCCACTCCACTGTGTGCGCTGTACCCCATCATCGGCTCTTGACACCCTCCGTGCCACCCTGGTAACACACTGAACCCCTCTGCTTCCCCACTGTGTGCGCTGTACACAGTCATCGGCCCCTGACTCACCCTCCGTGCCACACTGAACTCCTCTGCCACTCTGCTTCCCCACTGTGTGCGCTGTACCCAGTCATCGGCCCTTGACACCCTCCGTGCCACCCTGGTAACACACTGAACCCCTCTGCCTCCCCACTGTGTGCGCTGTACCCAGTCATCGGCCCTTGACACCCTCTGTGCCACCCTGGTAACACACTGAACCCCTCTGCTTCCCCTCTGTGTGCGCCGTACCCCATCATCGGCCCCTGACTCACCCTCCGTGCCACCCTGGTAACACACTGAACCCCTCTGCTTCCCCACTGTGTGTGCTGCACCCAGATATCGGCCCCTGACTCACCCTCTGTGCCACCCTGGTAACACACTGAACCCCTCTGCTTCCCCTCTGTGTGCGCTGTACCCCATCATCGGCCCCTGACTCACCCTCCGTGCCGCCCTGGTAACACTGAGCCCCTGTGCCACTCTGCTTCCTATGTGTACGGCACCCTGACATCAGCTCCTGACTCACCCTCCGTGCCGTCCTGGTAACACTGAGCCCCTGTGCCACTCTGCTTCCTATGTGTACGGCACCCTGACATCGGCTCCTGACTCACCCTCCGTGCTGCCCTAGTAAAACTGAGCTCCTGTGCCAGGGGTCTGCTTGCTAAGGATAATAGGTCTACAGCATCTGCATACACCATAGGGACTATCACATCCACCACCAGCTATCGTTGTACCCAATCATCGGCCCCTGACTCACCCTCTGTGCCACCCTGGTAACACACTGAACCCCTCTGCTTCCCCTCTGTGTGCGCTGTACACAGTCATCGGTCCCTGCCTCACCCTCCATGTTGCCCTGGTAACACTGTGCCCCTCTGCTTCCTCGCTGTGTGTGCTGCACCCAGATATCTGCCCCGGACTCACCCTCCGTGCCCCCCTGGTAACACTGAGCCCTATGCCAGGGGTCTGCCTGCTAAGGATAATAAGTGTGGCTATAACGGCAGCAAATAACATTCAGCCGCTCTCACTTTGCTCCAACCTCAGCTCCTAACGCACGTTTACATCAATGTAACTTAAACCCCTATAACATGATCGCAGACTTGGCTCCAGACATCCTGATGGCCCTATGGGGGAGCTGACCAGTCTACACGTCCCTCTGTGTGAGGGTGAGATGTCTCCCATAGAGCGCCACTGACAGAGGATCGCCCATGGGGTGGGTATGGTACGCTTACCTGGGCTAGAGCCTCCGAGAGGCTCGGCTGCAGCGGACGCCATGCAGGTGGGGTGGTGGGTATCAGTCGCTGGGCAGGAGTCCTATCAGGAAGCCCATACACACATGGAATTACTAGTAGTCCAACTCCGAGGGGTCAGATGTGACAGGGGCGCCCCACCCCCGATATTCCTGGGGTCTCTTCAATTACCACAAAGTCGCTCGTCTTAGCTCTTCCAGCTGGATCATAGCTTCCCCCAAACGTCAGTGCCAGCGAGGGGCCCCACCATACGGGGAAGGGGGATCCTGGGGCCCCCTAATAGTCAGCACTGCTGGTGAGATCCTGGGGCCCCCTAATAGCACTGCTGGGGAGATCCTGGGGCCCCCTAATAGCACTGCTGGGGAGATCCTGGGGCCCCCTAATAGCACTGCTGGGGTGATCCTGGGGCCCCCTAATGCTCTTCAACACTGGGGTGATACTGGGGTCCCTGTACGTCTTGGTGTGTTGGCGGGGACCCTGTACGTCCCGGTGGCCGGTGTGATGGCGGGGACCCTGTACGTCCCGGTGGCCGGTGTGATGGCGGGGACCCTGTACGTCCCGGTGGCCGGTGTGTTGGCGGGGACCCTGTACGTCCCGGTGGCCGGTGTGTTGGCGGGGACCCTGTACGTCCCGGTGGCCGGTGTGTTGGCGGGGACCCTGTACGTCCCGGTGGCCGGTGTGTTGGCGGGGACCCTGTACGTCCCGGTGGCCGGTGTGATGGCGGGGACCCTGTACGTCCCGGTGGCCGGTGTGATGGCGGGGACCCTGTACGTCCCGGTGGCCGGTGTGATGGCGGGGACCCTGTACGTCCCGGTGGCCGGTGTGATGGCGGGGACCCTGTACGTCCCGGTGGCCGGTGTGATGGCGGGGACCCTGTACGTCCCGGTGGCCGGTGTGATGGCGGGGACCCTGTACGTCCCGGTGGCCGGTGTGATGGCGGGGACCCTGTACGTCCCGGTGGCCGGTGTGATGGCGGGGAGCCTGTGTCGGGTGACCCGTGGGCGCTCCTCAGGCGGCGATGACCGGCCGCTAGCAGTGCACTGTCCGGGGCTCGGGGCGGCCGCGGTGCAGGCTGGGAGATCTCCCCCACCGGTCTCTCTCACAAACAATCCGCTCGGTCTCGGCCTCACGAGTAACGGCGCATGCGCGCAATACTCTGCCCGAGGGGCGTGGCTCGCATGACGCTCGCTATGGCTTCCCGGACCACGCCCTTCCCTTACTCAGTCCGGGCGGAAGCAGAACATGGGGTGCGGAGTGGGCGGGGGCTGGCGCTGAGTGACAAGCTGCAGGCGGGAGCTCCGCCCCCTTTGTAATTTGCTGTAACCCGTAGCAACCAGTCAGGAGTTTTTTTAATGTTGCTAACCTAGTAAATTGCTATGGGCAACAGCACTTCTCTATCTATGGAGGTGGGCAACATTATATGTAAGAAATATACCACTTTTGGGTGTGCGGTCACGCTCTGATCTACGCACAAGGCGAGCCGCGATCACTCTCTGATCTACGCACAAGGCGAGCCGCGATCACTCTCTGATCTACGCACAAGGCGAGCCGCGATCACTCTCTGATCTACGCACAAGGCGAGCCGCGATCACGTTGATCTGCACACAAGGCGAGCCGCGATCACTCTCTGATCTGCGCACAAAGCGAGCCGCGATCACGCTCTCATCTGCGCACAAGGCGAGCCGCAATCACGTTGATCTGCGCACAAGGCAAGCCGCGATCACGTTGATCTGCGCAGAAGGCGAGCCGCGGTCACGCTCTGATCTGCGCACAAGGCGAGCCGTGGTCACGCTCTGATCTGCGCACAAGGCGAGCCGCGGTCACGCTCTGATCTACTCACAAAGCGAGCGTATACCAGGGAACGTATACCAGGGCGCAACCGCACGTGTTACATCTATTTTATACAATGGCCCCTGTTGTGACAAAATAGCTCTACATGGCAATGATTTGCAGTAGGGTGACACAGATACAGAATAGGCCGTTTAATGTGAATTATGGGTAATGAATAACCAGACTTGCCAACTCGCCCTGAAGTTGGGTATAAGGTACAGTGATCCCTATGGCTACATGTATTAGTATCATATCCCTGCATTGGGTATAAGGCACAATGATCCCTATGGCTACATGTATTAGTATCATTTCCCTGCATTGGGTATAAGGCACAATGATCCCTATGGCTACATGTATTAGTATCATTTCCCTGTAATGGGTATAAGGCACAATGATCCCTATGGCTACATGCATTAGTATCATTTCCCTGCATTGGGTATAAGGCACAATGATCCCTATGGTTACATGTATTAGTATAATTTCCCTGCATTGGGTATAAGGCACAATGATCCCTATGGCTACATGTATTAGTATCACCACCCTGCATTGGGTATAAGGCACAATGATACCTATGGCTACATGTATTAGTATCATTTCCCTGCATTGGGTATAAGGTACAGTGATTCCTATGGCTACATGTATTAGTATCATTTCCCTGCATTGGGTATAAGGTACAGTGATTCCTATGGCTACATGTATTAGTATCATTTCCCTGCATTCGGTATAAGGTACAGTGATTCCTATGGCTACATGTATTAGTATCATTTCCCTGCATTGGGTATAAGGTACAGTGATTCCTATGGCTACATGTATTAGTATCATTTCCCTGCATTGGGTATAAGGCACAGTGATCCCTATGGCTACATGTATTAGTATCATTTCCCTGCATTGGGTATAAGGTACAGTGATTCCTATGGCTACATGTATTAGTATCATTTCCCTGCAATGGGTATAAGGCACAATGATCCCTATGGCTACATGTATTAGTATCATTTCCCTGCATTGGGTATAAGGCACAGTGATTCCTATGGCTACATGCATTAGTATCATTTCCCTGCATTGGGTATAAGGCACAATGATCCCTATGGCTACATGCATTAGTATCATTTCCCTGCATTGGGTATAAGGCACAATGATCCCTATGGTTACATGTATTAGTATAATTTCCCTGCATTGGGTATAAGGCACAATGATCCCTATGGCTACATGTATTAGTATCATTTCCCTGCATTGGGTATAAGGCACAATGATCCCTATGGCTACATGTATTAGTATCATATCCCTGCATTGGGTATAAGGCACAGTGATCGCTATGGCTACATGCATTAGTATAATTTCCCTGCATTGGGTATAAGGCACATTGATCCCTATGGCTACATGTATTAGTATCATATCCCTGCATTGGGTATAAGGCACAATGATCCCTATGGCTACATGTATTAGTATCATATCCCTGCATTGGGTATAAGGCACAATGATCCCTATGGCTACATGTATTAGTATCATATCCCTGCATTGGGTATAAGGCACAATGATCCCTATGGCTACATGTATTAGTATCACCACCCTGCATTGGGTATAAGGCACAATGATCCCTATGGCTACATGTATTAGTATCATATCCCTGCATTGGGTATAAGGCACAATGATCCCTATGGCTACATGTATTAGTATCACCACCCTGCATTGGGTACAAGGCACAATGATCCCTATGGCTACATGTATTAGTATCATTTCCCTGCATTGGGTATAAGGCACAGTGATTCCTATGGCTACATGCATTAGTATCATTTCCCTGCATTGGGTATAAGGCACAATGATCCCTATGGCTACATGTATTAGTATCACCACCCTGCATTGGGTACAAGGCACAATGATCCCTATGGCTACATGTATTAGTATCATTTCCCTGCATTGGGTATAAGGCACAGTGATTCCTATGGCTACATGCATTAGTATCATTTCCCTGCATTGGGTATAAGGCACAATGATCCCTATGGCTACATGTATTAGTATCATTTCCCTGCATTGGGTATAAGGCACAATGATCCCTATGGCTACATGCATTACTATAATTTCCCTGCAATGGGTATAAGGCACAATGATCCCTATGGCTACATGTATTAGCATCATGTCCCTGCATTGGGTATAAGGCACAATGATCCCTATGGCTACATGAATTAGTATCATCTCCCTGCAATGGGTATAAGGCACAGTGATCCCTATGGCTAAATGTATTAGTATTATTTCCCTGCATTGGGTATAAGGCACAATGATCCCTATGGCTACATGTATTAGTATCATTTCCCTGCATTGGGTATAAGGCACAATGATCCCTATGGCTACATGCATTAGTATAATTTCCCTGCATTGGGTATAAGGCACAATGATCCCTATGGCTACATGTATTAGTATAATATCCCTGCATTGGGTATAAGGTACAATGATCCCTATGGATACATGTATTAGTAACATTTCCCTGCATTGGGTATAAGGCACAATGGGCCTGATTCAGAGCCGTTCGCTATTTGTGGTCGTTCGTTTAAAAACAAGGGGTGGCTATTCAAATGATCCGTACGCACATTGCAGTCTGTTCACACCTCTAAGTCTGAACGAGCGTGCAAAACATACGCTCGTTTATTTGTTAAAAACGCCCCCTGGCCGCTCGCACCATACGTCATGTCCGCTATTTATTAGGTTAATCGAGTACATCGACCAGCGTATGAACTGCTCGCTATTCTTGTGGCTGGTGTTTGCTACCACAAATTTGCGAGCAGTTCTGGCTATAAAATAACCCAGTGACGTGGTCAATGACGCTGCTGTTTTAAATATACACACCCATAAAACGCCCGTTTTGACCTTTAAGCACGCCTGCGTTCGGATCTCCACTCCCCATTTTCAAGCTCCTTCCCCTGTTACCACCCACATACGCCTCATTCTGTCACTCAAAATAGCAGGCCCTCGCTATATTGCGTACCAACGTTTTTCGGCCGCACTGACTGGTTCGCGCATGCGTACTAAAAACCGTACGCATGCGCAGATGTGCAAACATCGCTCGGAACGAGCGTACTGCCGCTAACGAGCGGCTCTGAATGAGGGCCTATGATCCCTATGGCTACATGTATTAGTATCATTTCCCTGCATTGGGTATAAGGCACAATGATCCCTATGGCTACATGTATTAGTATAATTTCCCTGCATTGGGTATAAGGCACAATGATCCCTATGGCTACATGTATTAGTATCATTTCCCTGTAATGGGTATAAGGCACAATGATCCCTATGGCTACATGCATTAGTATCATTTCCCTGCATTGGGTATAAGGCACAATGATCCCTATGGTTACATGTATTAGTATAATTTCCCTGCATTGGGTATAAGGCACAATGATCCCTATGGCTACATGTATTAGTATCACCACCCTGCATTGGGTATAAGGCACAATGATACCTATGGCTACATGTATTAGTATCATTTCCCTGCATTGGGTATAAGGTACAGTGATTCCTATGGCTACATGTATTAGTATCATTTCCCTGCATTGGGTATAAGGTACAGTGATTCCTATGGCTACATGTATTAGTATCATTTCCCTGCATTGGGTATAAGGTACAGTGATTCCTATGGCTACATGTATTAGTATAATTTCCCTGCATTGGGTATAAGGCACAGTGATCCCTATGGCTACATGTATTAGTATCATTTCCCTGCATTGGGTATAAGGTACAGTGATTCCTATGGCTACATGTATTAGTATCATTTCCCTGCAATGGGTATAAGGCACAATGATCCCTATGGCTACATGTATTAGTATCATTTCCCTGCATTGGGTATAAGGCACAGTGATTCCTATGGCTACATGCATTAGTATCATTTCCCTGCATTGGGTATAAGGCACAATGATCCCTATGGCTACATGCATTAGTATCATTTCCCTGCATTGGGTATAAGGCACAATGATCCCTATGGTTACATGAATTAGTATAATTTCCCTGCATTGGGTATAAGGCACAATGATCCCTATGGCTACATGTATTAGTATCATTTCCCTGCATTGGGTATAAGGCACAATGATCCCTATGGCTACATGTATTAGTATCATATCCCTGCATTGGGTATAAGGCACAGTGATTCCTATGGCTACATGCATTAGTATCATTTCCCTGCATTGGGTATAAGGCACAATGATCCCTATGGCTACATGTATTAGTATCACCACCCTGCATTGGGTACAAGGCACAATGATCCCTATGGCTACATGTATTAGTATCATTTCCCTGCATTGGGTATAAGGCACAGTGATTCCTATGGCTACATGCATTAGTATCATTTCCCTGCATTGGGTATAAGGCACAATGATCCCTATGGCTACATGTATTTGTATCATTTCCCTGCAATGGTATAAGGCACAGTGATCCCTATGGATACATGTATTAGTATCATTTACCTGCATTGGGTATAAGGCACAATGATCCCTATGGCTACATGCATTAGTATCATGTCCCTGCATTGGGTATAAGGCACAATGATCCCTATGGCTACATGTATTAGTATCATTTCCCTGCATTGGGTATAAGGCACAGTGATTGCTATGGCTACATGTATTAGTATCATATCCCTGCATTGGGTATAAGGCACAATGATCCCTATGGCTACATGTATTAGTATCACCACCCTGCATTGGGTACAAGGCACAATGATCCCTATGGCTACATGCATTAGTATAATATCCCTGCATTGGGTATAAGGCACAATGATCCCTATGGCTATATGTATTAGTATCATTTCCCTGCATCGGGTATAAGGCACAGTGATCCCTATGGCTCCATGCATTAGTATCAATTCCCTGCATTGGGTATAAGGCACAATGATCCCTATGGCTACATGCATTAGTATCATTTCCATGCATTGGGTATAAGGCACAATGATCCCTATGGCTACATGTATTAGTATCATTTCCCTGCATCGGGTATAAGGCACAGTGATTCCGACGGCTACATGTATTAGTATCATTTCCCCTGCATTGGGTATAAGGCACAATGATCCCTATGGCTACATGCATTAGTATAATTTCCCTGCATTGGGTATAATGCACAGTGATCCCTACGGCTACATGTATTAGTATCATTTCCCCTGCATTGGGTATAAGGCACAATGATCCCTATGGCTACATATATTAGTATCATTTCCCTGCATTGGGTAAAAGGCACAGTGATCCCTATCGTTACATGCATTAGTATCATTCCCCTGCATTGGGAATAAGGCACAATGATCCCTATGGCTACATGTATTACTATCATTTCCCTGCATTGGGTATAAGGCACAATGATCCCTATGGCTACAGGCATTAGTACCATTTACCTGCATTGGGTATAAGGCACAATGATCCCTATGGCTACATGTATTAGTATAATTTCCCTGCATCGGGTATAAGGCACAATGATCCCTATGGCTACATGAATTAGTATCATTTCCCTGCATTGGGTATAAGGCACAATGATCCCTATGGCTACATGAATTAGTATCATTTCCCTGCATTGGGTATAAGGCACAATGATCCCTATGGCTACATGTAAGTATAATTTCCCTGCATTGGGTATAAGGCACAATGATCCCTATGGTTACATGTATTAGTATAATTTCCCTGCATTGGGTATAAGGCACAATTATCCCTATGGTTACATGTATTAGTATAATTTCCCTGCATTGGGTATAGGGCACAATGATCCCTATGGCTACATGTATTAGTATCATCTCCCTACAATGGGTATAAGGCACAGTGATCCCTATGGCTACATGTATTAGTATTATTTCCCTGCATTGGGTATAAGGCACAATGATCCCTATGGCTACATGTATTAGTATCATTTCCCTGCAATGGTATAAGGCACAGTGATCCCTATGGATACATGTATTAGTATAATTTACCTGCATTGGGTATAAGGCACAATGATCCCTATGGCTACATGTATTAGTATCATTTCCCTGCATTGGGTATAAGGCACAGTGATTGCTATGGCTACATGTATTAGTATCATTTCCCTGCATTGGGTATAATACACAATGATCCCTATGGCTACATGTATTAGTATCATTTCCCTGCATTGGGTATAAGGCACAATGATACCTATGGCTACATGTATTAGTATCATTTACCTGCATTGGGTATAAGGCACAATGATCCCTATGGCTACATGTATTAGTATCATTTACCTGCATCGGGTATAAGGCACAATGATCCCTATGGCTACATGTATTAGTATCATATCCCTGCATTGGGTATAAGGCACAATGATCCCTATGGCTACATGTATTAGTATCACCACCCTGCATTGGGTACAAGGCACAATGATCCCTATGGCTACATGCATTAGTATAATATCCGTGCATTGGGTATAAGGCACAATGATCCCTATGGCTACATGTATTAGTATCATTTCCCTGCATCGGGTATAAGGCACAGTGATTCCTATGGCTACATGCATTAGTATCGTTTCCCTGCATTGGGTATAAGGCACAATGATCCCTATGGCTACATGTATTACTATCATTTCCCTGCATTGGGTATAAGGCACACTGATCCCTATGGCTACAGGCATTAGTACCATTTACCTGCATTGGGTATAAGGCACAATGATCCCTATGGCTACATGTATTAGTATAATTTCCCTGCATCGGGTATAAGGCACAATGATCCCTATGGCTACATGAATTAGTATCATTTCCCTGCATTGGGTATAAGGCACAATGATCCCTATGGCTACATGAATTAGTATCATTTCCCTGCATTGGGTATAAGGCACAATGATCCCTATGGCTACATGTAAGTATAATTTCCCTGCATTGGGTATAAGGCACAATGATCCCTATGGTTACATGTATTAGTATAATTTCCCTGCATTGGGTATAAGGCACAATTATCCCTATGGTTACATGTATTAGTATAATTTCCCTGCATTGGGTATAGGGCACAATGATCCCTATGGCTACATGTATTAGTATCATCTCCCTGCAATGGGTATAAGGCACAGTGATCCCTATGGCTACATGTATTAGTATTATTTCCCTGCATTGGGTATATACTGTTGTGAATGGCCAATTGTTCTCTGTAAAGCGCTGCGGAAAATGTGTGCGCTATATAAATAACTGGTAATAAATAATAATAAATATAAGGCACAATGATCCCTATGGCTACATGTATTAGTATCATTTCCCTGCAATGGTATAAGGCACAGTGATCCCTATGGATACATGTATTAGTATCATTTACCTGCATTGGGTATAAGGCACAATGATCCCTATGGCTACATGCATTAGTATCATGTCCCTGCATTGGGTATAAGGCACAATGATCCCTATGGCTACATGTATTAGTATCATTTCCCTGCATTGGGTATAAGGCACAATGATCCCTATGGCTACATGTATTAGTATCATTTCCCTGCATTGGGTATAAGGCACAATGATCCCTATGGCTACATGTATTAGTATCACCACCCTGCATTGGGTATAAGGCACAATGATCCCTATGGCTACATGTATTAGTATCATATCCCTGCATTGGGTATAAGGCACAATGATCCCTATGGCTACATGTATTAGTATCACCACCCTGCATTGGGTACAAGGCACAATGATCCCTATGGCTACATGCATTAGTATAATATCCCTGCATTGGGTATAAGGCACAATGATCCCTATGGCTACATGTATTAGTATCATTTCCCTGCATCGGGTATAAGGCACAGTGATTCCTATGGCTACATGCATTAGTATCGTTTCCCTGCATTGTTTATAAAGCACAATGATCCCTATGGCTACATGCATTAGTATAATTTCCCTGCATTGGGTATAATGCACAGTGATCCCTACAGCTACATGTATTAGTATCATTTCCCCTGCATTGGGTATAAGGCACAATGATCCCTATGGCTACATATATTAGTATCATTTCCCTGCATTGGGTAAAAGGCACAGTGATCCCTATCGTTACATGCATTAGTATCATTCCCCTGCATTGGGAATAAGGCACAATGATCCCTATGGCTACATGTATTACTATCATTTCCCTGCATTGAGTATAAGGCACAATGATCCCTATGGCTACAGGCATTAGTACCATTTACCTGCATTGGGTATAAGGCACAATGATCCCTATGGCTACATGTATTAGTATAATTTCCCTGCATCGGGTATAAGGCACAATGATCCCTATGGCTACATGAATTTGTATCATTTCCCTGCATTGGGTATAAGGCTCAATGATCCCTATGGCTACATGAATTAGTATCATTTCCCTGCATTGGGTATAAGGCACAATGATCCCTATGGCTACCTGTATTAGTATCATTTCCCTGCATTGGGTATACGGCACAATGATCCCTATGGCTACATGCATTCTCTGATAAGTATCCGTGTGTTTTATCATGAAATAGATCTTACGAACCGCTTTAGGGCTCATTTATATCTGTACACGCCCACGTTACCGTCGTGCTCATCGGTGTTGGTGTCACACTCTCCCTGACAGGCTTTTACAAAAGTAGACAAACGCGGAATAAATAAGTGACTGGATGAAGGTGTGAATCCTCCATTTTGGATAGAGATCAGCGAATAGCACCGGTAGGAAGGGCTTCATGTACTTACATTCAAGATGTTCAAGTTCTGTGAAGAGATAATCATTGTACCAGACTTGCCTACCCTCTGGGAACTGCCCTCATCCTCCATCACTGTCCCCTCATCCTCCATCACGTCCCCTCATCCTCCATCACTGTCCCTTCATTCTCCATTACCGTCCCCTCATCCTCCATCACTGTATCATCATTCTCCATCAACGTTCCTTCATCAACGTCCCATCATCCTGTCACTATATCATCATTCTCCATCACTGACCCCTCATCCTCCATCACCGTCCCCTCATCCTCCATCACGTCCCCTCATCCTCCATCACTGTCCCTTCATTCTCCATTACCGTTCCCTCATCCTCCATCACTATATAATTCTCCATCAACGTTCCTTCATCAACGTCCCCTCATCCTGTCACTATATCATCATTCTCCATCACTGACCCCTCATCCTCCATCACCGTCCCCTCATCGTCCATCACGTCCCCTCATCCTCCATCACTGTCCCTTCATTCTCCATTACCGTCCCCTCATCCTCCATCACTATATCATTCTCCATCCTTCATCAAGATCCCCTCATCCTGTCACTATATCATCATCTCCATCACTGACCCCTCATCCTCCATCACCGTCCCCTCATCCTCCATCACCGTCCCCTCATCCTCCATCACGTCCCCTCATCCTCCATCACTGTCCCTTCATTCTCCATCACTGTCCCTTCATTCTCCATTACCGTCCCCTCATCCTCCATCACTATATCATCATTCTCCATCAACGTTCCTTCATCAAGATCCCCTCATCCTGGCACTATATCATCATTCTCCATCACTGACCCCTCAATCTCCATCACCGTCGCCTCATCCTCCATCACCGTCCCCTCATCCTCCATCACGTCCCCTCATCCTCCATCACTGTCCCTTCATTCTCCATTACCGTCCCCTCATCCTCCATCACTATATCATTCTCCATCAACGTTCCTTCATCAACGTCCCCTCATCCTGTGACTGTATCATCATTCTACATCACTGACCCCTCATCCTCCATCACCATCCCCTCATCCTCCATCACGTCATCCTCCATCACCGTCCCCTCATCCTCCAACACCGTTCCTTCATCAACGTCCCCTCATCTTCCATCACCGTTCCTTCATAAACGTCCCCTCATCCTCCATCAACGTCCCCTCATCCTCCATCAACGTTCCTTCATCAACGTCCCCTCATCCTTCATCACTGTCCCTTCATTCTCCATCACTGTCCCCTCATCTTCCATCACTGTCCCTTCATTCTCCATCACCGTCCCCTCATCCTCCATCACTGCCCATTCATTCTCCAGCAACGTCCCCTCATCCTCCATCACCGTTCCTTCATCACCGTCCCATCATCCTCCATCACCGTTCCTTCATCACTGCCCCCTCATTCGCCATCAATGTCCCCTCATCCTCCATCACCGTTCCTTCATCACTGTCCCCTCATCCTCCATCACTGTCCCTTCATTCTCCATCACTGTCCCTTCATTCTCCATCACCGTCCCCTCATCCTCCATCACTGTCCCTTCATTCTCCATCAACGTCCCCTCATCCTCCATCACTGTTCCTTCATCAACGTCCCCTCATCCTCCATCACCGTTCCTTCATCACTGTCCCCTCATTCTCCATCACCGTTCCTTCATCACTGCCCCCTCATTCGCCATCAATGTCCCCTCATACTCCATCACCGTTCCTTCATCACTGTCCCCTCATCCTCCATCACTGTCCCTTCATTCTCCATCACTGTCCACTCATTCTCCATCACTGTCTCTTCATTCTCCATCACCGTCCCCTCATCCTCCATCACCGTTCCTTCATCACTGTCCCCTCATCCTCCATCACTGTCCCTTCATTCTCCATCACTGTCCACTCATTCTCCATCACTGTCCCCTCATTCTCCGTCACCGTTCCTTCATCACTGTCCCCTCATTCTCTATCACCGTTCCTTCATCACTGTTCCTTCATTCTCCATCACCGTTCCTTCATCACTGTCCCCTCATTCTCTATCACCGTCCCTTCATCACTGTCCCCTCATCCTCTATCACCGTTCCCTCATCACTGTCCCCTCATTCTCCATCACCATCCCCTCATCCTCCATCACCGTCCCCTCTTTCTCCATCACCGTTCCTTCATCACTGTCCCCTCATTCTCCATCACCATCCCCTCATCCTCCATCACCATCCCCTCATCCTCCATCACCGTTCCTTCATCACCATCCCCTCATCCTCCATCACTGTCACCTCATCCTCCATAACCGTTCCTTCATCAACGTCCCCTCATCCTGTCACTATATCATCATTCTCCATCACTGTCCCCTCATCCTCCATCACCGTCCCCTCATCCTCCATCACTGTCACTTCATTCTCTATCACCGTTCCTTCATCACTGTTCCCTCATTCTCCATCACCGTTCCTTCATCACTGTCCCCTCATTCTCCATCACCATCCCCTCATCCTCCATCACCGTCCACTTATCCTCCATCACCGTCCCCTCTTTCTCCATCACCGTCCCTTCATCACTGTCCCCTTATCCTCTATCACCGTTCCCTCATCACTGTACCCTCATTCTCCATCACCATCCCCTCATCCTCCATCACCGTCCACTTATCCTCCATCACCGTCCCCTCTTTCTCCATCACCGTTGCCTCATCACTGTCCCCTCATTCTCCATCACCATCCCCTCATCCTCCATCACCATCCCCTCATCCTCATCACCGTTCCTTCATCACCATCCCCTCATCCTCCATCACTGTCACCTCATCCTCCATAACAGTTCCTTCATCAACGTCCCCTCATCCTGTCACTATATCATCATTCTCCATCACTGTCCCCTCATCCTCCATCACCGTCCCCTCATCCTCCATCAATGTCCCCTCATCCTTCAACACCGTTCCTTCATCAACGTCCCCTCATCTTCCATCACCGTTCCTTCATCACTGTCCCCTCATTCTCCGTCACCATCCCCTCATCCTCCATCACCATTCCTTCATCACCGTCCCCTTATCCTCCATCACCGTCCCCTCATTCTCCATCACCGTTCCTTCATCACCATCCCCTCATCCTCCATCACTGTTCCTTCATCAGCATCCCCTCATCCTCCATCACTGTCACCTCATCCTCCATAACCATTCCTTCAAAGTCCCCTCATCCTGTCACTATATCATCATTCTCCATCACTGACCCCTCATCCTCCATCACCGTCCCCTCAAGCTCCATCACCGTCCCCTCATCCTCCATCACCATCCCCTCATCCTCCAACACCGTTCCTTCATCAACGTCCCCTCATCCTCCATCACCGTTCCTTCATCAACGTCCCCTCATCCTCCATCACCGTTTCTTCATCAACGTCCCCTCATCCTCCATCAATGTTCCATCATCAACGTCCCCTCATCCTTCATCACCGTCCCCTCAACCTCCATCACCGTCCCTTCATTCTCCATCAAAATCCACTCATCCTCCTTCACCGTTCCTTTATCACCGTCCCATCATCCTCCATCACTGTTCCTTCAGCACTGTCCCCTCATTCTCCATCAACGTCCCCTCATCCTCCATCACCGTTTCTTCATCACCATCCCCTCATCCTCCATCACTGTCCCTTCATTCTCCATCACCGTCCCCTCATCCTCCATCACTGTCCCTTCATTCTCCATCACCGTCCCCTCATCCTCCATCACTGTCCCTTCATTCTCCATCACTATCCCCTCATCCTCCATCACTGTCCCTTCATTCTCCATCAACGTCCCCTCATCCTCCATCACCGTCCCCTCATCCTCCATCACTGTCCCTTCATTCTCTATCACCGTTCCTTCATCACTGTCCCCTCATCCTCCATCACCGTTCCTTCATCACCGTCCACTTATCCTCCATCACTGATCCTTCATCACTGTCCCCTCATTCTCCATCACCATCCCCTTATCCTCCATCACCGTTCCTTCATCACTGTGCCTTCATCCTCCATCACCGTTCCTTCATCACTGTCCCCTCATTCTCCATCACCATCCCCTTATCCTCCATCACCATTCCTTCATCACCGTCCCCTTATCCCCATCACCGTCCCCTCATTCTCCATCACCATTCCTTCATCACCGTTCCCTTATCCCCATCACCGTCCCCTCATTCTCCATCACCGTTCCTTCATCACTGTCCCCATTCTCCATCACCGTTCCTTCATCCTCCATCACCGTTGCTTCATCACCATCCCCTCATCCTCCATAACCGTTCATTCATCACCGTCCCCTCATCCTCCATCACTGTCCACTCCTCCCCCATCACTATCCCCTCGTCCTCCATCACCATCCTTTCATCCTTCACCACAGTCCCCTCATCCTCTAACGCTACATCCTCATCCCCCATTGCAGTTCCCTGACCCCAGGGGTGTGGCCATCCATCACATTCCCTCCCCTGTGCAGACACATCACAGTCACTGTACCTTTGGCTCCCCCTGCTGGAGGGTCTGTAGTGGTGCCATCACATTCCCTCCCCTGTGCAGACACATCACAGTCACTGTACCTTTCTCTCCCCCTGCTGTAGTGTCTGTAGTGGTGCCATTACATTCCCTCCCCTGTGCAGACACATCACAGTCACTGTACCTTTGGCTCCCCCTACTGTAGAGTCTGTAGTGGTGCCATCACATTCCCTCCCCTGTGCAGACACATCACAGTCACTGTACCTTTGGCTCCCCCTGCTGGAGGGTCTGTAGTGGTTCCATCACATTCCCTCCCCTGTGCAGACACATCACAGTCACTGTACCTTTGGCTCCCCTGCTGGAGGCTCTGTAGTGGTGCCATCACATTCCCTCCCCTGTGCAGACACATCACAGTCACTGTACCTTTGGCTCCCCCTGCTGTATGATCTGTAGTGATGCCATCACATTCCCTCCCCTGTGCAGACACATCACAGCACACATACTGTACCTTTGGCTCCCCCTGCTGGATGGTCTGTAGCGGTGCCATCACATTCCCTCCCCTGTGCAGACACATCACAGTCACTGTACCTTTGGCTCCCCCTGTTGGAGGCTCTGTAGTGGTGCCATCACATTCCCTCCCCTGTGCAGACACATCACAGTCACTGTACCTTTGGCTCCCCCTGCTGTATGATCTGTAGTGATGCCATCACATTCCCTCCCCTGTGCAGACACATCACAGTCACTGTACCTTTGGCTCCCCCTGTTGGAGGCTCTGTAGTGGTGCCATCACATTCCCTCCCCTGTGCAGACACATCACAGTCACTGTACCTTTGGCTCCCCCTGCTGTATGATCTGTAGTGATGCCATCACATTCCCTCCCCTGTGCAGACACATCACAGTCACTGTACCTTTGGCTCCCCCTGCTGGAGGGTCTGTAGCGGTGCCATCACATTCCCTCCCCTGTGCAGACACATCACAGTCACTGTACCTTTGGATCCCCCTGCTGGAGGGTCTGTAGTGGTGCCATCACATTCCCTCCCCTGTGCAGACACAGCACAGTCACTGTACCTTTGGCCCCCCCTGCTGGAGGCTCTGTAGTTGTGCCATCACATTCCCTCCCCTGTGCAGACACATCACAGTCACTGTACCTTTGGCTCCCCCTGCTGTAGAGTCTGTAGTGGTGCCATCACATTCCCTCCCCTGTGCAGACACAGCACAGTCACTGTACCTTTTGGCTCCCCCTGCTGTATGATCTGTAGTTGTGCCATCACATTCCCTCCCCTGTGCAGACACATCACAGTCACTGTACCTTTGGCTCCCCCTGCTGGAGGGTCTGTAGCGGTGCCATCACATTCCCTCCCCTGTGCAGACACATCACAGCACACATACTGTACCTTTGGCTCCCCCTGCTGGATGGTCTGTAGCGGTGCCATCACATTCCCTCCCCTGTGCAGACACATCACAGTCACTGTACCTTTGGCTCCCCCTGTTGGAGGCTCTGTAGTGGTGCCATCACATTCCCTCCCCTGTGCAGACACATCACAGTCACTGTACCTTTGGCTCCCCCTGCTGTATGATCTGTAGTGATGCCATCACATTCCCTCCCCTGTGCAGACACATCACAGTCACTGTACCTTTGGCTCCTCCTGCTGGAGGGTCTGTAGCGGTGCCATCACATTCCCTCCCCTGTGCAGACACATCACAGTCACTGTACCTTTGGCTCCCCCTGCTGGAGGGTCTGTAGCGGTGCCATCACATTCCCTCCCCTGTGCAGACACATCACAGTCACTGTACCTTTGGCTCCCCCTGCTGGAGGCTCTGTAGTTGTGCCATCACATTCCCTCCCCTGTGCAGACACATCACAGTCACTGTACCTTTGGCTCCCCCTGCTGTAGAGTCTGTAGTGGTGCCATCACATTCCCTCCCCTGTGCAGACACATCATAGTCACTGTACCTTTGGCTCCCCCTGCTGGAGGGTCTGTAGTGGTGCCATCACATTCTCTCCCCTGTGCAGACACAGCACAGTCACTGTACCTTTGGCTCCCCCTGCTGGAGGCTCTGTAGTGGTGCCATCACATTCCCTCCCCTGTGCAGACACAACACAGCACACATACTGTACCTTTGGCTCCCCCTGCTGGATGGTCTGTAGCGGTGCCATCACATTCCCTCCCCTGTGCAGACACATCACAGCACAGTCACTGTACCTTTGGCTCCCCCTGCTGCAGGGTCTGTAGCGGTGCCATCACATTCCCTCCCCTGTGCAGACACAGCACAGTCACTGTACCTTTGGCTCCCCCTGCTGCAGGGTCTGTAGTGGTGCCATCACATTCCCTCCCCTGTGCAGACACATCACAGTCACTGTACCTTTGGCTCCCCCTGCTGGAGGGTCTGTAGTGGTGCCATCACATTCCCTCCCCTGTGCAGACACATCACAGTCACTGTACCTTTGGCTCCCCCTGCTGGAGGGTCTGTAGCGGTGCCATCACATTCCCTCCCCTGTGCAGACACATCACAGTCACTGTACCATTGGCTCCCCCTGCTGGAGGGTCTGTAGTGGTGCCATCACATTCCCTCCCCTGTGCAGACACATCACAGTCACTGTACCTTTGGCTCCCCCTGCTGGAGGCTCTGTAGTGGTGCCATCACATTCCCTCCCCTGTGCAGACACATTACAGTCACTGTACCTTTGGCTCCCCCTGCTGTATGTTCTGTAGTGATGCCATAACATTCCCTCCCCTGTGCAGACACATCACAGCACACATACTGTACCTTTGGCTCCCCCTGCTGGATGGTCTGTAGCGGTGCCATCACATTCCCTCCCCTGTGCAGACACATCACAGTCACTGTACCTTTGGCTCCCCCTGTTGGAGGCTCTGTAGTGATGACATCACGTTCCCTCCCCTGTGCAGACACATCACAGTCACTGTACCTTTGGCTCCCCCTGCTGTATGATCTGTAGTGATGCCATCACGTTCCCTCCCCTGTGCAGACACATCACAGTCACTGTACCTTTGGCTCCCCCTGCTGGAGGGTCTGTAGTGGTGCCATCACATTCCCTCCCCTGTGCAGACACATCACAGTCACTGTACCTTTGGCTCCCCCTGCTGTATGATCTGTAGTGATGCCATCACATTCCCTCCCCTGTGCAGACACATCACAGTCACTGTACCTTTGGAACCCCCTGCTGGAGGGTCTGAAGCGGTGCCATCACATTCCCTCCCCTGTGCAGACACATCACAGTCACTGTACCTTTGGCTCCCCCTGCTGGAGGCTCTGTAGTGGTGCCATCACATTCCCTCCCCTGTGCAGACACATCACAGCACACATACTGTACCTTTGGCTCCCCCTGCTGGATGGTCTGTAGCGGTGCCATCACATTCCCTCCCCTGTGCAGACACATCACAGCACAGTCACTGTACCTTTGGCTCCCCCTGCTGTAGGGTCTGTAGCGGTGCCATCACATTCCCTCCCCTGTGCAGACACATCACAGCACAGTCACTGTACCTTTGGCTCCCCCTGCTGTATGATCTGTAGTGATGCCATCACATTCCCTCCCCTGTGCAGACACATCACAGTCACTGTACCTTTGGCTCCTCCTGCTGGAGGGTCTGTAGCGGTGCCATCACATTCCCTCCCCTGTGCAGACACAGCACAGTCACTGTACCTTTGGCTCCCCCTGCTGGAGGCTCTGTAGTGGTGCCATCACATTCCCTCCCCTGTGCAGACACATCACAGTCACTGTACCTTTGGCTCCCCCTGCTGTATGTTCTGTAGTGATGCCATCACATTCCCTCCCCTGTGCAGACACATCACAGCACACATACTGTACCTTTGGCTCCCCCTGCTGGAGGGTCTGTAGCGGTGCCATCACATTCCCTCCCCTGTGCAGACACATCACAGTCACTGTACCTTTGGCTCCCCCTGTTGGAGGCTCTGTAGTGGTGCCATCACATTCCCTCCCCTGTGCAGACACATCACAGTCACTGTACCTTTGGCTCCCCCTGCTGGAGAGTCTGTAGTGATGCCATAACATTCCCTCCCCTGTGCAGACACATCACAGTCACTGTAACTTTGGCTCCCCCTGCTGGAGGGTCTGTAGTGATGCCATAACATTCCCTCCCCTGTGCAGACACATCACAGTCACTGTACCTTTGGCTCCCCCTGCTGTATGATCTGTAGTGATGCCATAACATTCCCTCCCCTGTGCAGACACATCACAGTCACTGTAACTTTGGCTCCCCCTGCTGTATGATCTGTAGTTGTGCCATCACATTCCCTCCCCTGTGCAGACACATCACAGTCACTGTACCTTTGGCTCCCCCTGCTGGAGGGTCTGTAGCGGTGCCATCACATTCCCTCCCCTGTGCAGACACATCACAGTCACTGTACCTTTGGCTCCCCCTGCTGGAGGGTCTGTATCGGTGCCATCACATTCCCTCCCCTGTACAGACACATCACAGTCACTGTACCTTTTGCTCCCCCTGCTGGAGGGTCTGTAGCGGTGCCATCACATTCCCTCCCCTGTGCAGACACAGCACAGTCACTGTACCTTTGGCTCCCCCTGCTGGAGGGTCTGTAGTGGTGCCATCACATTCCCTCCCCTGTGCAGACACAGCACAGTCACTGTACCTTTGGCTCCCCCTGCTGGAGGCTCTGTAGTGGTGCCATCACATTCCCTCCCCTGTGCAAACACATCACAGCACACATACTGTACCTTTGGCTCCCCCTGCTGGATGGTCTGTAGCAGTGCCATCACATTCCCTCCCCTGTGCAGACACATCACAGCACAGTCACTGTACCTTTGGCTCCCCCTGCTGGAGGGTCTGTAGCGGTGCCATCACATTCCCTCCCCTGTGCAGACACATCACAGTCACTGTACCTTTGGCTCCCCCTGTTGGAGGTTCTGTAGTGGTGCCATCACATTCCCTCCCCTGTGCAGACACATCACAGTCACTGTACCTTTGGCTCCCCCTGCTGGAGGGTCTGTAGTGGTGCCATCACATTCCCTCCCCTCTGCAGACACATCACAGTCACTGTACCTTTGGCTCCCCCTGCTGTATGTTCTGTAGTGATGCCATCACATTCCCTCCCCTGTGCAGACACATCACAGTCACTGTACCTTTGGCTCCCCCTGCTGGAGGCTCTGTAGTGGTACCATCACATTCCCTCCCCTGTGCAAACACATCACAGCACACATACTGTACCTTTGGCTCCCCCTGCTGGATGGTCTGTAGCGGTGCCATCACATTCCCTCCTCTGTGCAGACACATCACAGCACAGTCACTGTACCTTTGGCTCCCCCTGCTGGAGGGTCTGTAGCGGTGCCATCACATTCCCTCCCCTGTGCAGACACATCACAGTCACTGTACCTTTGGCTCCCCCTGTTGGAGGTTCTGTAGTGGTGCCATCACATTCCCTCCCCTGTGCAGACACATCACAGTCACTGTACCTTTGGCTCCCCCTGCTGGAGGGTCTGTAGCGGTGCCATCACATTCCCTCCCCTGTGCAGACACAGCACAGTCACTGTACCTTTGGCTCCCCCTGCTGGAGGCTCTGTAGTGGTGCCATCACATTCCCTCCCCTGTGCAGACACATCACAGTCACTGCACCTTTGGCTCCCCCTGCTGGAGGCTCTGTAGTGGTGCCATCACATTCCTTCCCCTGTGCAGACACATCACAGTCACTGTACCTTTGGCTCCCCCTGCTGGAGGGTCTGTAGTGGTGCCATCACATTCCTTCCCCTGTGCAGACACATCACAGTCACTGTACCTTTGGCTCCCCCTGCTGGAGGCTCTGTAGTGATGTCATCACATTCCCTCCCCTGTGCAGACACATCACAGCACACATACTGTACCTTTGGCTCCCCCTGCTGGATGGTCTGTAGCGGTGCCATCACATTCCCTCCCCTGTGCAGACACATCACAGTCACTGTACCTTTGGCTCCCCCTGCTGGAGGGTCTGTAGTGGTGCCATCACATTCCCTCCCCTGTGCAGACACATCACAGTCACTGTACCTTTGGCTCCCCCTGCTGGAGGGTCTGTAGTGGTGCCATCACATTCCCTCCCCTGTGCAGACACATCACAGTCACTGTACCTTTGCCTCCCCCGGCTGTATGTTCTGTAGTGATGCCATCACATTCCCTCCCCTGTGCAGACACATCACAGTCACTGTACCTTTGGCTCCCCCTGCTGGAGGCTCTGTAGCGGTGCCATCACATTCCCTCCCCTGTGCAGACCCAGCACAGTCACTGTACCTTTGGCTCCCCCTGCTGGAGTGTCTGTAGCGGTGCCATCACATTCCCTCCCCTGTGCAGACACATCACAGTCACTGTACCTATGGCTCCCCCTGCTGGAGGGTCTGTAGCGGTGCCATCACATTCCCTCCCCTGTGCAGACACATCACAGTCACTGTACCTTTGGCTCCCCCTGCTGGAGGCTCTGTAGTGGTGCCATCACATTCCCTCCCCTGTGCAGACACATCACAGTCACTGTACCTTTGGCTCCCCCTGCTGTATGATCTGTAGTGATGCCATCACATTCCCTCCCCTGTGCAGACACATCACAGTCACTGTACCTTTGGCTCCCCCTGCTGGAGGGTCTGTAGCGGTGCCATCACATTCCCTCCCCTGTGCAGACACAGCACAGTCACTGTACCTTTGGCTCCCCCTGCTGTAGGGTCTGTAGCGGTGCCATCACATTCCCTCACCTGTGCAGACACAGCACAGTCACTGTACCTTTGGCTCCCCCTGCTGCAGGGTCTGTAGTGGTGCCATCACATTCCCTCCCCTGTGAAGACACATCACAGTCACTGTACCTTTGGCTCCCCCTGCTGGAGGCTCTGTAGTGGTGCCATCACATTCCCTCCCCTGTGCAGACACATCACAGTCACTGTACCTTTGGCTCCCGCTGCTGGAGGCTCTGTAGTGGTGCCATCACATTCCCTCCCCTGTGCAGACACATCACAGTCACTGTACCTTTGGCTCCCCCTGCTGGAGGGTCTGTAGCGGTGCCATCACATTCCCTCCCCTGTGCAGACACATCACAGTCACTGTACCTTTGGCTCCCCCTGCTGGAGGGTCTGTAGCGGTGCCATCACATTCCCTCCCCTGTGCAGACACAGCACAGTCACTGTACCTTTGGCTCCCCCTGCTGGAGGCTCTGTAGCGGTGCCATCACATTCCCTCCCCTGTGCAGACACATCACAGTCACTGTACCTTTGGCTCCCCCTGCTGGAGGGTCTGTAGCGGTGCCATCACATTCCCTCCCCTGTGCAGACACATCACAGTCACTGTACCTTTGGCTCCCCCTGTTGGAGGCTCTGTAGTGGTGCCATCACATTCCCTCCCCTGTGCAGACACATCACAGTCACTGTACCTTTGGCTCCCCCTGCTGGAGGGTCTGTAGCGGTGCCATCACATTCCCTCCCCTGTGCAGACACAGCACAGTCACTGTACCTTTGGCTCCCCCTGCTGGAGCCTCTGTAGTGGTGCCATCACATTCCCTCCCCTGTGCAGACACATCACAGTCACTGCACCTTTGGCTCCCCCTGTTGGAGGCTCTGTAGTGGTGCCATCACATTACCTCCCCTGTGCAGACACATCACAGCACACATACTGTACCTTTGGCTCCCCCTGCTGGAGGCTCTGTAGCGGTGCCATCACATTCCCTCCCCTGTGCAGACACATCACAGTCACTGTACCTTTGGCTCCCCCTGCTGGAGGGTCTGTAGTGGTGCCATCACATTCCTTCCCCTGTGCAGACACATCACAGTCACTGTACCTTTGGCTCCCCCTGCTGCAGGGTCTGTAGTGGTGCCATCACATTCCCTCCCCTGTGCAGACACTTCACAGTCACTGTACCTTTGGCTCCCCCTGCTGTATGATCTGTAGTGTTGCCATCACATTCCCTCCCCTGTGCAGACACATCACAGCACACATACTGTACCTTTGGCTCCCCCTGCTGGATGGTCTGTAGCAGTGCCATCACATTCCCTCCCCTGTGCAGACATATCACAGTCACTGTACCTTTAGCTCCCCCTGCTGGAGGCTCTGTAGTGGTGCCATCACATTCCCTCCCCTGTGCAGACACATCACAGTCACTGTACCTTTGGCTCCCCCTGCTGGAGGCTCTGTAGTGGTGCCATCACATTCCCTCCCCTGTGCAGACACATCACAGTCACTGTACATTTGGCTCCCCTGCTGGAGGGTCTGTAGCGGTGCCATCACATTCCCTCCCCTGTGCAGACACAGCACAGTCACTGTACCTTTGGCTCCCCCTGCTGTATGATCTGTAGTGATGCCATCACATTCCCTCCCCTGTGCAGACACATCACAGTCACTGTACCTTTGGCTCCCCCTGCTGGAGTGTCTGTAGCGGTGCCATCACATTCCCTCCCCTGTGCAGACACATCACAGTCACTGTACCTTTGGCTCCCCCTGCTGGAGGGTCTGTAGCGGTGCCATCACATTCCCTCCCCTGTGCAGACACATCACAGTCACTGTACCTTTGGCTCCCCCTGCTGGAGGGTCTGTAGCGGTGCCATCACATTCCCTCCCCTGTGCAGACACATCACAGTCACTGTACCTTTGGCTCCCCCTGCTGGAGGCTCTGTAGTGGTGCCATCACATTCCCTCCCCTGTGCAGACACATCACAGTCACTGTACCTTTGGCTCCCCCTGCTGTATGATCTGTAGTGATGCCATCACATTCCCTCCCCTGTGCAGACACATCACAGCACACATACTGTACCTTTGGCTCCCCCTGCTGGATGGTCTGTAGCGGTGCCATCACATTCCCTCCCCTGTGCAGACATATCAGTCACTGTACCTTTGGCTCCCCCTGCTGGAGGGTCTGTAGTGGTGCCATCACATTCCTTCCCCTGTGCAGACACATCACAGTCACTGTACCTTTGGCTCCCCCTGCTGCAGGGTCTGTAGTGGTGCCATCACATTCCCTCCCCTGTGCAGACACATCACAGTCACTGTACCTTTGGCTCCCCCTGCTGGAGGCTCTGTAGTGGTGCCATCACATTCCCTCCCCTGTGCAGACACATCACAGTCACTGTACCTTTGGCTCCCCCTGCTGGAGGGTCTGTAGCGGTGCCATCACATTCCCTCCCCTGTGCAGACACAGCACAGTCACTGTACCTTTGGCTCCCCCTGCTGGAGGCTCTGTAGCGGTGCCATCACATTCCCTCCCCTGTGCAGACACATCACAGTCACTGTACCTTTGGCTCCCCCTGTTGGAGGCTCTGTAGTGGTGCCATCACATTCCCTCCCCTGTGCAGACACATCACAGTCACTGTACCTTTGGCTCCCCCTGCTGGAGGGTCTGTAGCGGTGCCATCACATTCCCTCCCCTGTGCAGACACAGCACAGTCACTGTACCTTTGGCTCCCCCTGCTGGAGGCTCTGTAGTGGTGCCATCACATTCCCTCCCCTGTGCAGACACATCACAGCACACATACTGTACCTTTGGCTCCCCCTGCTGGATGGTCTGTAGCGGTGCCATCACATTCCCTCCCCTGTGCAGACACATCACAGCACAGTCACTGTACCTTTGGCTCCCCCTGCTGGAGGGTCTGTAGCGGTGCCATCACATTCCCTCCCCTGTGCAGACACATCACAGTCACTGTACCTTTGGCTCCCCCTGCTGGAGGGTCTGTAGCGGTGCCATCACATTCCCTCCCCTGTGCAGACACAGCACAGTCACTGTACCTTTGGCTCCCCCTGCTGGAGGCTCTGTAGCGGTGCCATCACATTCCCTCCCCTGCGCAGACACATCACAGTCACTGTACCTTTGGCTCCCCCTGCTGGATGGTCTGTAGCGGTGCCATCACATTCCCTCCCCTGTGCAGACACATCACAGTCACTGTACCTTTGGCTCCCCCTGTTGGAGGCTCTGTAGCGGTGCCATCACATTCCCTCCCCTGTGCAGACACATCACAGTCACTGTACCTTTGGCTCCCCCTGCTGGAGGGTCTGTAGCGGTGCCATCACATTCCCTCCCCTGTGCAGACACAGCACAGTCACTGTACCTTTGGCTCCCCCTGCTGGAGCCTCTATAGTGGTGCCATCACATTCCCTCCCCTGTGCAGACACATCACAGTCACTGCACCTTTGGCTCCCCCTGCTGGAGGGTCTGTAGCGGTGCCATCACATTCCCTCCCCTGTGCAGACACATCACAGTCACTGTACCTTTGGCTCCCCCTGCTGTATGATCTGTAGTGATGCCATCACATTACCTCCCCTGTGCAGACACATCACAGCACACATACTGTACCTTTGGCTCCCCCTGCTGGAGGGTCTGTAGCGGTGCCATCACATTCCCTCCCCTGTGCAGACACATCACAGTCACTGTACCTTTGGCTCCCCCTGCTGGAGGCTCTGTAGCGGTGCCATCACATTCCCTCCCCTGTGCAGACACATCACAGTCACTGTACCTTTGGCTCCCCCTGCTGGAGGGTCTGTAGTGGTGCCATCACATTCCTTCCCCTGTGCAGACACATCACAGTCACTGTACCTTTGGCTCCCCCTGCTGCAGGGTCTGTAGTGGTGCCATCACATTCCCTCCCCTGTGCAGACACATCACAGTCACTGTACCTTTGGCTCCCCCTGTTGGAGGCTCTGTAGTGGTGCCATCACATTCCCTCCCCTGTGCAGACACATCACAGTCACTGTACCTTTGGCTCCCCTGCTGGAGGGTCTGTAGCGGTGCCATCACATTCCCTCCCCTGTGCAGACACATCAGTCACTGTACCTTTGGCTCCCCCTGCTGGAGGCTCTGTAGTGGTGCCATCACATTCCCTCCCCTGTGCAGACACATCACAGTCACTGTACCTTTGGCTCCCCTGCTGGAGGGTCTGTAGTGGTGCCATCACATTCCCTCCCCTGTGCAGACACATCACAGTCACTGTACCTTTGGCTCCCCCTGCTGGAGGCTCTGTAGTGGTGCCATCACATTCCCTCCCCTGTGCAGACACATCACAGTCACTGTACCTTTGGCTCCCCCTGCTGGAGGGTCTGTAGCGGTGCCATCACATTCCCTCCCCTGTGCAGACACAGCACAGTCACTGTACCTTTGGCTCCCCCTGCTGGAGGCTCTGTAGCGGTGCCATCACATTCCCTCCCCTGTGCAGACACATCACAGTCACTGTACCTTTGGCTCCCCCTGTTGGAGGCTCTGTAGTGTTGCCATCACATTCCCTCCCCTGTGCAGACACATCACAGTCACTGTACCTTTGGCTCCCCCTGCTGGAGGGTCTGTAGCGGTGCCATCACATTCCCTCCCCTGTGCAGACACAGCACAGTCACTGTACCTTTGGCTCCCCCTGCTGGAGGCTCTGTAGTGGTGCCATCACATTCCCTCCCCTGTGCAGACACATCACAGCACACATACTGTACCTTTGGCTCCCCCTGCTGGATGGTCTGTAGCGGTGCCATCACATTCCCTCCCCTGTGCAGACACATCACAGTCACTGTACCTTTGGCTCCCCCTGCTGGAGGGTCTGTAGTGGTGCCATCACATTCCCTCCCCTGTGCAGACACAGCACAGTCACTGTACCTTTGGCTCCCCCTGCTGGATGGTCTGTAGTGGTGCCATCACATTCCCTCCCCTGTGCAGACACATCAAAGTCACTGTATCTTTGGCTCCCCCTGCTGGAGGCTCTGTAGTGGTGCCATCACATTCCCTCCCCTGTGCAGACACATCACAGTCACTGTACCTTTGGCTCCCCTGCTGGAGGGTCTGTAGTGGTGCCATCACATTCCCTCCCCTGTGCAGACACATCACAGTCACTGTACCTTTGGCTCCCCCTGCTGGAGGCTCTGTAGTGGTGCCATCACATTCCCTCCCCTGTGCAGACACATCACAGTCACTGTACCTTTGGATCCCCCTGCTGGAGGCTTTGTAGTGGTGCCATCACATTCCCTCCCCTGTGCAGACACATCACAGTCACTGTACCTTTGGCTCCCCCTGCTGGAGGGTCTGTAGCGGTGCCATCACATTCCCTCCCCTGTGCAGACACAGCACAGTCACTGTACCTTTGGCTCCCCCTGCTGGAGGCTCTGTAGCGGTGCCATCACATTCCCTCCCCTGTGCAGACACATCACAGTCACTGTACCTTTGGCTCCCCCTGTTGGAGGCTCTGTAGCGTTGCCATCACATTCCCTCCCCTGTGCAGACACATCACAGTCACTGTACCTTTGGCTCCCCCTGCTGGAGGGTCTGTAGCGGTGCCATCACATTCCCTCCCCTGTGCAGACACAGCACAGTCACTGTACCTTTGGCTCCCCCTGCTGGAGGCTCTGTAGTGGTGCCATCACATTCCCTCCCCTGTGCAGACACATCACAGCACACATACTGTACCTTTGGCTCCCCCTGCTGGATGGTCTGTAGCGGTGCCATCACATTCCCTCCCCTGTGCAGACACATCACAGTCACTGTACCTTTGGCTCCCCCTGCTGGAGGGTCTGTAGTGGTGCCATCACATTCCCTCCCCTGTGCAGACACAGCACAGTCACTGTACCTTTGGCTCCCCCTGCTGGATGGTCTGTAGTGGTGCCATCACATTCCCTCCCCTGTGCAGACACATCACAGTCACTGTACCTTTGGCTCCCCCTGCTGGAGGGTCTGTAGTGGTGCCATCACATTCCCTCCCCTGTGCAGACACAGCACAGTCACTGTACCTTTGGCTCCCCCTGCTGGATGGTCTGTAGTGGTGCCATCACATTCCCTCCCCTGTGCAGACACATCAAAGTCACTGTACCTTTGGCTCCCCCTGCTGGAGGCTCTGTAGTGGTGCCATCACATTCCCTCCCCTGTGCAGACACATCACAGCACACATACTGTACCTTTGGCTCCCCCTGCTGGATGGTCTGTAGCGGTGCCATCACATTCCCTCCCCTGTGCAGACACATCACAGTCACTGTACCTTTGGCTCCCCCTGCTGGAGGGTCTGTAGTGGTGCCATCACATTCCCTCCCCTGTGCAGACACAGCACAGTCACTGTACCTTTGGCTCCCCCTGCTGGATGGTCTGTAGTGGTGCCATCACATTCCCTCCCCTGTGCAGACACATCACAGTCACTGTACCTTTGGCTCCCCCTGCTGGAGGGTCTGTAGTGGTGCCATCACATTCCCTCCCCTGTGCAGACACAGCACAGTCACTGTACCTTTGGCTCCCCCTGCTGGATGGTCTGTAGTGGTGCCATCACATTCCCTCCCCTGTGCAGACACATCAAAGTCACTGTACCTTTGGCTCCCCCTGCTGGAGGCTCTGTAGTGGTGCCATCACATTGTGCTCTCTGTGACATCAGATTAGGAGGATTGTTCCCTTGCCTCAGACATTATTATCATTATCCTTTATTTATATGGTGCCACATAGGTTCCGCAGCGCCTTACACAGTACATAAATGACACACAAGAACAACAGTTATTAGCCGTACAATGTAAATAAATGGGGGCTTTGCGCTTTGCATGTAAACGTTTGCTGTACATTCCCAGCCTGGCTCTGACTACGGGAATACAGAGATGAACAATTCTCTATATACAGCAGGAAGTAGACATTTGTTGTCAGCAGTTCCATCACTTTCTGTACTGACTCTATAGTGCGATGTATCATAACTGTAATAATAATGGACGGACGGATGGACAGTGCAGACCCAGGACTGAGACGCCCTTTTACTGGGAAACGGACCGTCTCTGCCCACGCCTCCAAATAGACGCAGTCAGGACGAGTGGTGCACTCAGACGCGGCCACGTAGAGCTCGCCATAAGGGTAAATATACGCTCTGTCTTCCTGTGCAGACTTCTCTGGACCAAAATACACCTCCAGCTGTGCATCAGGCCCAAAATCCTTACATATTATATATACCCAATGTCATTTGGTTTAAATATTTATTCATATATTAATCAGTTATCTGTATTTTAGTCCAAATAATTACAGTACTCAGGTCCTATTGATAGGAAGATTTGTGCAGGCACAGATGGGAATCCAGAGCGAGACTTATCAGGGTTCGGCTTGTTTTTCTACCAGACAGCCCTAGCCGAGCTCAGAGACAGCCATCATAGACAATTATTCGTAGTTTCTCCAGTTCAGGATAACTCTGGGAATCTGGTTAGTAATTATGGAGAGAAGGTGTTAGGAATCACAAATGGTGACCATAGATCCTGGTGTACAGCCAAGCGCCAGAGAAACGTGCCATTACTGGAGGTCATCTGTGCTGGGTGAGCAGCTCCAACATATGGTACCTATAGGGGGGGATTATTCTGCCCCTCACGCCGTGGGGGTCAACTTGCTGTTAATGAAATCCTTCAATTTCTCCAGCTGTTCTGACAGTTTATCATCCCCGTCATTTGTGATGACCCAATTAAAAGTCACCCCATCGTCCAGGTCACACTCGGACTCCGCATCGTCCACCTCTGAAATTAAAGACCGCGGGTTAAATGTCCGGCTGCGTCTGCTGGAAACAGAGGAAAGTATGGGGGTAAGCTGAAACGAAGTACCCCCCATAATCTGTGCTCACCTGGGGTGTACACCCACCCTCTGCTCCTCCGAGTCGCCTCTGAGGCCACCACACGGACCGTGTGCGTCACCGTCCCGTAGGATGACAGAAACCAATCCACGTCTGATTTTCGCCGTGTGTCGCTGACGATCTGAGGGAGGAGAATGTGTTACTAAGCAGGTAGACTACTGACTTCTACGTGTTAATCCGGGAACAAGCCATGACCTCTTTTATGGTGCCGCAGTAATGGGATACAGCTCTGCGCACACCGCTGCTCCAATCGTATGTGTCACAAGGGAAAGGCAGACCGGGACCCGCAGAGCCCACATGTCCCTGCCCGGGATCTGCAGAGCCCACACATCCTACACCGGGACACGCAGAGCCCACACATACCTGCACCGGGATCCGCAGAGCCCACACATCCTACACCCAGGATGAACCCAAAATATTACTACATTATAGTGTTCGGACTGTACAACGTTCCCTTTCTGGGGTATAAGAGCTGTCGGCCGACTCGGGTCCCATTGCTGACCCCACGGCACTAGGCTCTGCGCATCGCTGCCGCTGGACACAAGATGACGTGTAGCCTGGTCCGACGAGGCGAGGTTCCAACTGGTCTGGGCAGATGGACGATTATGTGTCAACAGAACGAGGCAATGGACCCAGCAGGTAAACAAGGGACAGTCCAGGGTGACAGAACCGTCCGGTGGATCCTTTGCATCCATGTCAGGCAGTCATTAGACGGGAGAGGCTTCTTCTGTAGGACAATGCGTCACCGCACAGGTCTGCAGCCACCAGATTATGGCTGGAGGAGCTTTATACCGAGTTTTGGCCCCTTAGATCAATGGATTTGTACCCAATAGAACACATACAGTCAGGTGCATAAATATTGGGGCATTGACAGAATTTTCATATTTTGGCCTCTATTCACCACCACAATAGCTTTGAAATGAAACAAACAAGATGTGATTTACCTGCAGACTTTCAGGTTTAATTTGAGGGTAATTACATCCAAATCAGGTGAACGGTGTAGGAATTACAACAGTTTCTATATGTGCCTCCCACTTTTTAAGGGGCCAAAAGTAATGGGACTATCAACTCAAAAGCTATTTCATGGACCGTGTGGGCTATTCCCTCGTTATTTCATTATCAATTAAGCAGGTAGAAGGTCTGGAGTTGATTCTAGGTGTGACATTTGCATTTGGAATCAGTTGCTGTCGACTCTCAATATGAGATCCAAAGAGCTGTCACTATCAGTGAAGCCATCATTAGGCTGAGAAATCAAAACAAACCCATCAGAGAGATAGCAAAAACATTAGGTGTGGCCAAATCAACTGTTTGGAACATTCTTAAAAAGAAAGAACGCACCGGAGAGCTCAGCAACACCAAAAGACCCGGAAGACCATGGAAAACAACTGTGGTGGATGACAGAAGAATTATTTCCCTGGTGAAGAAAAACCCCTTCACAACAGTTATCCAAATCAGGAACACTCTCCAGGAGGTAGGTGTATGTGTGTCAAAGTCAACAATCAAGAGAAGACTTCACAAGAGTGAATATAGAGGGTTCACCACAAGATGTAAACCATTGATGAGCCTCAAAAACAGGAAGACCAGATTAGAGTTTGCCAAACAACATCTAAAAAAGCCATTACAGTTCTGGAACAACATCCTATGGACAGATGAGACAAAGATCAACTTGTGCCAGAGTGATGGGAAGAGAAGAGTATGGAGAAGGAAAGGAACTGCTCATGATCCAAAACATACCACCTCATCAGTGAAGCATGGTGGTGGTAGTGTCATGGCGTGGGCATGTATGGCTGCCAATGGAACTGGTTCCCTTGTATTTATTGATGATGTGACTGCTGACAAAAGCAGCAGAATGAATTCTGAAGTGTTTCGGGCAATATTATATGCTCATATTCCGTCAAATGCTTCAGAACTCATTGGACGGCGCTTCACAGTGCAGATGGACAATGACCCGAAGCATACTGCAAAAGCAACCAAAGAGTTTTTTAAGGCTAAAAAGTGGAATGTTATGCAATGACCAAGTCAATCCCCTGACCTGAATCGGATTGAGCATGCATTTCACTTGATGAAGACAAAAAGGGAAAATGCCCCAAGAACAAGCAGGAACTGAAGACATTTGCAGTAGAGGCCTGGCAGAGCATCACCAGGGATGAAACCCAGCGTCTGGTGATGTCTATGCGTTCCAGACTTCAGGCTGTAATTACCTGCAAAGGATTTGCAACAAAGTATTAAAAAGTGAAAGTTAGATTTAGGATTGTTTAGTTTGTCCCATTACTTTGGGCCCCTTAAAAAGTGGGAGGCACATATAGAAACCATTGTAATTCCTACACCGTTCACCTGATTTGGATGTAATTACCCTCAAATGAAATCTGAAAGTCTGCAGGTAAATCACATCTTGTTTGTTTCATTTCAAAGCCATTGTGGTGGTGACTAGAGGCCAAAATATGACAATTCTGTCACTGTCCCAATATTTATGCACCTGATGTATGGGATGCAGGTCAACGTGCCACCACTGGCAGGATGAGACAGATAGAGAGATATGAGATAGAATTCCCGCTAGGCTGATTTAGCAGGGCACCACAACCTGCCCTTATCACTAATGCTGCCTCCCCTGTGCCTTCCACACCCGCGGGCCACAGTTGCAGTGTCCAATCCCCGCCGGGTGAATAGAGGCCGTGCGCATGCACACCACATCTATTCATAGTGAGGCGAGAGTTTGGGGGAAGCCCAGCACCTCCGGAAGTGCTAGGTACCCCCACCCCACCCCAAGTATGACGAATTGGGAACGTGTCACAAGAACACGCCCCCTCCACAGTCAGCCACGACCCCTTTCCGAGAGTGTACACACATCCCTACCCACACCGCAGCGCCCTGCCCCCCGGCCTGGCATAAAGACTAGATAGATATGAGATAGATCCCCTGTCCCGCTTTGTTATAGCACATACTCTGATATTTCACCACATAATGTTGTTCTGATTATTGGGCCTATACGTCTCTCACACGCTATCTTACCCACAATGGCTGGGTCACCCCCTCCACAATCAGTCTACAGAAGAATCCAGGGTCTGCGTTCCTCTTCTCCTCCCCCCAGCGGATCATGTCCGCCCTGTAGATCTCTTTATAGTCGCTGGCATCCAGGAGGCGCTGGTAATTCAGGCCATGCTCCTATGGAAGAGGAGATACAGAGAATATACAGCATAGAAAGTGAGGAGGAATAATACATATAAACTTAGGAGCCGGCATGTATGTCAGAAAATGCTCAGTATTACAGCAAGGACAGAGCACGGGCACTGCCAAATCCACAGTCACATCACAGCTAATGCCCCTTCCTATGAAAGAGAGAGAGTGTGAGTAACTATACCTGGGGAAGAGAGAGTGTGTACACTGTACAGTAACTATACATGGGGAAGAGAGAGTGTGTACGCTATACAGTAACTATACCTGGGGAAGAGAGAGTGTGTACGCTATACAGTAACTATACAGGGGGAAGAGAGAGTGTGTACGCTATAGAGTAACTATACCTGGGGAAGAGAGAGTGTGTACGCTATACAGTAACTATACATGGGGAAGAGAGAGTGTGTACGCTATACAGTAACTATACCTGGGGAAGAGAGAGTGTGTACGCTATACAGTAACTATACCTGGGGAAGAGAGAGTGTGTACGCTATACAGTAACTATACCTGGGGAAGAGAGAGTGTGTACACTGTACAGTAACTATACCTGGGGAAGAGAGAGTGTGTATGCTATACAGTAACTATACAGGGGGGAGAGAGAGTGTGTACGCTGTACAGTAACTATACCTGGGGAAGAGAGAGTGTGTACACTGTACAGTAACTATACCTGGGGAAGAGAGAGTGTGTACGCTATACAGTAACTATACCTGGGGAAGAGAGAGTGTACGCTGTACAGTAACTATACAGGGGGGAGAGAGAGTGTGTACGCTATACAGTAACTATACAGGGGGGAGAGAGTGTACGCTATACAGTAACTATACCTGGGGAAGAGAGAGTGTGTACGCTATACAGTAACTATACCTGGGGAAGAGAGAGAGTGTACGCTATACAGTAACTATACCTGGGGAAGAGAGAGTGTGTACGCTGTACAGTAACTATACCTGGGGAAGAGAGAGTGTGTACGCTATAGAGTAACTATACCTGGGGAAGAGAGAGAGTGTACGCTATACAGTAACTATACCTGGGGAAGAGAGAGTGTGTGTACGCTATACAGTAACTATACCTGGGGAAGAGAGAGAGTGTGTACGCTATACAGTAACTATACCTGGGGAAGAGAGTGTGTGTACGCTATACAGTAACTATACCTGGGGAAGAGAGAGTGTGTGTACGCTATACAGTAACTATACCTGGGGAAGAGAGAGTGTGTACGCTATACAGTAACTATACCTGGGGAAGAGAGAGTGTGTACGCTGTACAGTAACTATACCTGGGGAAGAGAGAGTGTGTACGCTATAGAGTAACTATACCTGGGGAAGAGAGAGTGTGTGTACGCTATACAGTAACTATACCTGGGGAAGAGAGAGAGTGTGTACGCTATACAGTAACTATACCTGGGGAAGAGAGAGTGTGTGTACGCTATACAGTAAATATACCTGGGGAAGAGAGAGTGTGTGTACGCTATACAGTAACTATACAGGGGGAAGAGAGAGAGTGTGTACGCTATACAGTAACTATACCTGGGGAAGAGAGAGTGTGTACGCTATACAGTAACTATACCTGGGGAAGAGAGAGTGTACGCTATACAGTAACTATACCTGGGGAAGAGAGAGAGTGTGTACGCTATACAGTAACTATACCTGGGGAAGAGAGAGTGTGTACGCTATACAGTAACTATACCTGGGGAAGAGAGAGTGTACGCTATACAGTAACTATACCTGGGGAAGAGAGAGTGTGTACGCTATACAGTAACTATACCTGGGGAAGAGAGAGTGTGTACGCTATACAGTAACTATACCTGGGGAAGAGAGAGTGTGTACGCTATACAGTAACTATACCTGGGGAAGAGAGTGTGTGTACGCTATACAGTAACTATACCTGGGGAAGAGAGAGTGTGTACGCTGTACAGTAACTATACCTGGGGAAGAGAGAGTGTACGCTATACAGTAACTATACCTGGGGAAGAGAGAGTGTGTACGCTGTACAGTAACTATACCTGGGGAAGAGAGAGTGTGTACGCTGTACAGTAACTATACCTGGGGAAGAGAGAGTGTGTACGCTGTACAGTAACTATACCTGGGGAAGAGAGAGTGTGTACGCTATACAGTAACTATACCTGGGGAAGAGAGAGTGTGTACGCTGTACAGTAACTATACCTGGGGAAGAGAGAGAGTGTACGCTGTACAGTAACTATACCTGGGGAAGAGAGAGTGTGTACGCTATACAGTAACTATACAGGGGGAAGAGAGAGTGTGTACGCTATACAGTAACTATACAGGGGGAAGAGAGAGAGTGTACGCTATACAGTAACTATACCTGGGGAAGAGAGAGTGTACGCTATACAGTAACTATACCTGGGGAAGAGAGAGTGTGTACGCTATACAGTAACTATACAGGGGGAAGAGAGAGTGTGTACGCTATACAGTAACTATACAGGGGGAAGAGAGAGAGTGTACGCTATACAGTAACTATACCTGGGGAAGAGAGAGTGTGTACGCTATACAGTAACTATACAGGGGGGAGAGAGTGTGTACGCTATACAGTAACTATACAGGGGGAAGAGAGAGTGTGTACGCTATACAGTAACTATACAGGGGGGAGAGAGAGTGTGTACGCTGTACAGTAACTATACCTGGGGAAGAGAGAGTGTGTACGCTATACAGTAACTATACCTGGGGAAGAGAGAGTGTACGCTATACAGTAACTATACCTGGGGAAGAGAGAGTGTGTACGCTGTACAGTAACTATACCTGGGGAAGAGAGAGTGTGTACGCTGTACAGTAACTATACCTGGGGAAGAGAGAGAGTGTACGCTGTACAGTAACTATACCTGGGCAAGAGAGAGTGTACGCTATACAGTAACTATACCTGGGGAAGAGAGAGTGTGTACGCTGTACAGTAACTATACCTGGGGAAGAGAGAGTGTGTACGCTATACAGTAACTATACCTGGGGAAGAGAGAGTGTGTACGCTATACAGTAACTATACCTGGGGAAGAGAGAGTGTGTACGCTATACAGTAACTATACAGGGGGGAGAGAGAGTGTCTACGCTATACAGTAACTATACCTGGGGAAGAGAGAGTGTCTACGCTATACAGTAACTATACCTGGGGAAGAGAGAGTGTGTATGCTATACAGTAACTATACAGGGGGGAGAGAGAGTGTGTACGCTGTACAGTAACTATACAGGGGGGAGAGAGTGTACGCTGTACAGTAACTATACAGGGGGGAGAGAGTGTGTACGCTATACAGTAACTATACCTGGGGAAGAGAGAGTGTGTACGCTGTACAGTAACTATACCTGGGGAAGAGAGAGAGAGTGTACGCTGTACAGTAACTATACAGGGGGGAGAGAGTGTACGCTGTACAGTAACTATACAGGGGGGAGAGAGTGTACGCTGTACAGTAACTATACAGGGGGGAGAGAGTGTACGCTGTACAGTAACTATACAGGGGGGAGAGAGAGTGTGTACGCTATACAGTAACTATACAGGGGGGAGAGAGTGTACGCTATACAGTAACTATACAGGGGGGAGAGAGAGTGTGTACGCTATACAGTAACTATACCTGGGGAAGAGAGAGTGTGTACGCTATACAGTAACTATACCTGGGGAAGAGAGTGTACGCTGTACAGTAACTATACCTGGGGAAGAGAGAGTGTGTACGCTATACAGTAACTATACCTGGGGAAGAGAGAGTGTGTACGCTATACAGTAACTATACCTGGGGAAGAGAGAGTGTGTACGCTATACAGTAACTATACCTGGGGAAGAGAGTGTACGCTGTACAGTAACTATACCTGGGGAAGAGAGAGTGTGTACGCTATACAGTAACTATACCTGGGGAAGAGAGAGTGTGTACGCTATACAGTAACTATACCTGGGGAAGAGAGAGTGTGTACGCTATACAGTAACTATACAGGGGGGAGAGAGTGTACGCTGTACAGTAACTATACAGGGGGGAGAGAGTGTACGCTATACAGTAACTATACAGGGGGGAGAGAGTGTGTACGCTGTACAGTAACTATACCTGGGGAAGAGAGAGTGTACGCTATACAGTAACTATACAGGGGGGAGAGAGTGTACGCTGTACAGTAACTATACCTGGGGAAGAGAGAGTGTACGCTATACAGTAACTATACCTGGGGAAGAGAGAGTGTACGCTATACAGTAACTATACCTGGGGAAGAGAGAGTGTGTACGCTGTACAGTAACTATACAGGGGGGAGAGAGTGTACGCTATACAGTAACTATACAGGGGGGAGAGAGAGTGTGTACGCTATACAGTAACTATACCTGGGGAAGAGAGAGTGTGTACGCTGTACAGTAACTATACCTGGGGAAGAGAGAGTGTGTACGCTATACAGTAACTATACAGGGGGGAGAGAGAGTGTACGCTATACAGTAACTATACCTGGGGAAGAGAGAGTGTGTACGCTATACAGTAACTATACAGGGGGGAGAGAGTGTACGCTATACAGTAACTATACCTGGGGAAGAGAGAGTGTGTACGCTATACAGTAACTATACCTGGGGAAGAGAGAGTGTGTACGCTATACAGTAACTATACCTGGGGAAGAGAGAGTGTGTACGCTGTACAGTAACTATACCTGGGGAAGAGAGAGTGTGTACGCTGTACAGTAACTATACCTGGGGAAGAGAGAGTGTGTACGCTATACAGTAACTATACCTGGGGAAGAGAGAGTGTGTACACTATACAGTAACTATACAGGGGGGAGAGAGAGTGTGTACGCTATACAGTAACTATACAGGGGGGAGAGAGAGTGTGTACGCTATACAGTAACTATACAGGGTGGAGAGAGAGTGTGTACGCTATACAGTAACTATACAGGGGGGAGAGAGTGTACGCTGTACAGTAACTATACCTGGGGAAGAGAGAGTGTGTACGCTATACAGTAACTATACCTGGGGAAGAGAGAGTGTACGCTGTACAGTAACTATACCTGGGGAAGAGAGAGTGTGTACGCTATACAGTAACTATACAGGGGGGAGAGAGAGTGTGTATGCTATACAGTAACTATACAGGGGGGAGAGAGAGTGTGTACGCTATACAGTAACTATACAGGGGGGAGAGAGAGTGTGTATGCTATACAGTAACTATACAGGGGGGAGAGAGAGTGTACGCTGTACAGTAACTATACCTGGGGAAGAGAGAGTGTGTACGCTATACAGTAACTATACCTGGGGAAGAGAGAGTGTACGCTGTACAGTAACTATACCTGGGGAAGAGAGAGTGTGTACGCTATACAGTAACTATACCTGGGGAAGAGAGAGTGTGTACGCTGTACAGTAACTATACCTGGGGAAGAGAGAGTGTGTACGCTATACAGTAACTATACCTGGGGAAGAGAGAGTGTGTACGCTGTACAGTAACTATACCTGGGGAAGAGAGAGAGTGTGTACGCTGTACAGTAACTATACCTGGGGAAGAGAGAGTGTGTACCCTATACAGTAACTATACAGGGGGGAGAGAGTGTGTGTACGCTGTACAGTAACTATACAGGGGGGAGAGAGAGTGTGTACGCTATACAGTAACTATACCTGGGGAAGAGAGAGTGTGTACGCTATACAGTAACTATACCTGGGGAAGAGAGAGAGTGTACGCTATACAGTAACTATACAGGGGGGAGAGAGAGTGTGTACGCTATACAGTAACTATACCTGGGGAAGAGAGAGTGTGTACGCTATACAGTAACTATACAGGGGGGAGAGAGTGTGTACGCTATACAGTAACTATACAGGGGGGAGAGAGAGTGTGTACGCTATACAGTAACTATACAGGGGGGAGAGAGTGTACGCTATACAGTAACTATACAGGGGGGAGAGAGAGTGTGTACGCTGTACAGTAACTATACCTGGGGAAGAGAGAGTGTACGCTGTACAGTAACTATACCTGGGGAAGAGAGAGTGTACGCTATACAGTAACTATACAGGGGGGAGAGAGTGTACGCTATACAGTAACTATACAGGGGGGAGAGAGAGTGTGTACGCTGTACAGTAACTATACCTGGGGAAGAGAGAGTGTACGCTATACAGTAACTATACAGGGGGGAGAGAGAGTGTGTACGCTGTACAGTAACTATACCTGGGGAAGAGAGAGTGTACGCTATACAGTAACTATACCTGGGGAAGAGAGAGTGTACGCTATACAGTAACTATACCTGGGGAAGAGAGAGTGTGTACGCTATACAGTAACTATACATAAATAGATTAGTATGAAGAGTCTCAGCGATAAAACTAACAGTATACAGTAGAATCCAATATATGGGACCCGGAAGTTGCCGTAGGGCCCCTCAATCTGTAGGTAGGATTGTCACATCCCTAACAGTAGAGAGGATGGTACCGGTGATAAGCGCACAGATATAACTGGCAGGGGTCTGACAGGGTCTCGCTGTGAAGTTACTCATGGAGAAGTGGTGGGAAGATGAAGACCCCCTGCCTGGATATATCCCTGATGTTCTAGTAATAATACAGGACATTATACTGAGCAGAAAGACCCCAATCACTGCATAGGTACACAGAACCCCAACGTCTAGCATTATGCCCGGACCACTCACCTGGGCAAACTGCTGCTTTAGGGGCCCAGACAGGCGCAGGATAGCACAGGTACTGAGGCCCAAACTGGGAGACAGGAATAACAGTAGTCACCACCAAACCCCAATGCACCCCTCTAGCTGTCCCTGTGAGGACCAATTCCTAATTCATTGTCCCCCCAAACTGACATCAAGCCCCCTGTAACCCCCTCACTCACTCTGCTCCCCAATCACCCCTACCCCCCTGTAACCCCCTCACTCACTCTGCTCCACCCCATCACTCCTACCCCCATGTAACCCCTCATTCACTGTGCTCCCCCATCACTGCTAATCCCCCTGTAACCCCTCATTCACTGTGCTCCCCCATCACTGCTAATCCCCCTGTAACCCCTCATTCACTCTGCTCCCCCATCACTGCTAATCCCCCTGTAACCCCTCATTCACTCTGCTCCCCCATCACTGATAATCCCCCTGTAACCCCTCATTCACTGTGCTCCCCCATCACTGCTAATCCCCCTGTAATCCCTCATTCACTCTGCTCCCCCATCACTGCTAATCCCCCTGTAACCCCTCATTCACTCTGCTCCCCCATCACTGCTAATCCCCCTGTAACCCCTCATTCACTCTGCTCCCCCATCACTGCTAATCCCCCTGTAACCCCTCATTCACTGTGCTCCCCCATCACTGCTAATCCCCCCTGTAACCCCTCATTCACTGTGCTCCCCCATCACTGCTAATCCCCCCTGTAAACCCTCATTCACTGTGCTCCCCCATCACTGCTAATCCCCCTGTAACCCCTCATTCACTCTGCTCCCCCATCACTCCTAATCCCCCTGTAACCCCTCATTCACTCTGCTCCCCCATCACTGCTAATCCCCCTGTAACCCCTCATTCACTCTGCTCCCCCATCACTCCTACCCCCCTGTAACCCCCTCACTCACTCTGCTCCCCATCACTCCTACCCCCCTGTAACCCCCTCACTCACTCTGCTCCCCATCACTCCTACCCCCCTGTAACCCCCTCACTCACTCTGCTCCCCATCACTCCTACCCCCCTGTAACCCCCTCACTCACTCTGCTCCCCATCACTCCTACCCCCCTGTAACCCCCTCACTCACTCTGCTCCCCATCACTCCTACCCCCCTGTAACCCCCTCACTCACTCTGCTCCCCATCACTCCTACCCCCCCTGTAACCCCCTCACTCACTCTGCTCCCCATCACTCCTACCCCCCTGTAACCCCCTCACTCACTCTGCTCCCCATCACTCCTACCACCCTGTAACCCCCTCACTCACTCTGCTCCCCCATCACTGCTAATCCCCCCTGTAACCCCTCATTCACTGTGCTCCCCCATCACTGCTAATCCCCCCTGTAAACCCTCATTCACTGTGCTCCCCCATCACTGCTAATCCCCCTGTAACCCCTCATTCACTCTGCTCCCCCATCACTCCTAATCCCCCTGTAACCCCTCATTCACTCTGCTCCCCCATCACTGCTAATCCCCCTGTAACCCCTCATTCACTCTGCTCCCCCATCACTCCTACCCCCCTGTAACCCCCTCACTCACTCTGCTCCCCATCACTCCTACCCCCCTGTAACCCCCTCACTCACTCTGCTCCCCATCACTCCTACCCCCCTGTAACCCCCTCACTCACTCTGCTCCCCATCACTCCTACCCCCCTGTAACCCCCTCACTCACTCTGCTCCCCATCACTCCTACCCCCCTGTAACCCCCTCACTCACTCTGCTCCCCCATCACTCCTACCCCCCTGTAACCCCCTCACTCACCCTGCTCCCCCATCACTCCTACCCCCCTGTAACCCCCTCACTCACTCTGCTCCTCATCACTCCTACCCCCCCTGTAACCCCCTCACTCACTCTGCTCCCCCATCACTCCTACCCCCCTGTAACCCCCTCACTCACTCTGCTCCCCCATCACTCCTACCCCCCTGTAACCCCCTCACTCACTCTGCTCCTCATCACTCCTACCCCCCCTGTAACCCCCTCACTCACTCTGCTCCTCATCACTCCTACCCCCCCTGTAACCCCCTCACTCACTCTGCTCCCCCATCACTCCTACCCCCCTGTAACCCCCTCACTCACTCTGCTCCCCATCACTCCTACCCCCCCTGTAACCCCCTCACTCACTCTGCTCCCCATCACTCCTACCCCCCCTGTAACCCCCTCACTCACTCTGCTCCCCATCACTCCTACCCCCCCTGTAACCCCCTCACTCACTCTGCTCCCCATCACTCCTACCCCCCCTGTAACCCCCTCACTCACTCTGCTCCCCCATCACTCCTACCCCCCTGTAACCCCCTCACTCACTCTGCTCCCCATCACTCCTACCCCCCTGTAACCCCCTCACTCACTCTGCTCCCCATCACTCCTACCCCCCTGTAACCCCCTCACTCACTCTGCTCCCCATCACTCCTACCCCCCTGTAACCCCCTCACTCACTCTGCTCCCCATCACTCCTACCCCCCTGTAACCCCCTCACTCACTCTGCTCCCCCATCACTCCTACCCCCCTGTAACCCCCTCACTCACTCTGCTCCCCATCACTCCTACCCCCCTGTAACCCCCTCACTCACTCTGCTCCCCATCACTCCTACCCCCCTGTAACCCCCTCACTCACTCTGCTCCCCATCACTCCTACCCCCCTGTAACCCCCTCACTCACTCTGCTCCCCATCACTCCTACCCCCCTGTAACCCCCTCACTCACTCTGCTCCCCATCACTCCTACCCCCCTGTAACCCCCTCACTCACTCTGCTCCCCCATCACTCCTACCCCCCTGTAACCCCCTCACTCACTCTGCTCCCCATCACTCCTACCCCCCCTGTAACCCCCTCACTCACTCTGCTCCCCATCACTCCTACCCCCCTGTAACCCCCTCACTCACTCTGCTCCCCATCACTCCTACCCCCCTGTAACCCCCTCACTCACTCTGCTCCCCCATCACTCCTACCCCCCCTGTAACCCCCTCACTCACTCTGCTCCCCATCACTCCTACCCCCCTGTAACCCCCTCACTCACTCTGCTCCCCATCACTCCTACCCCCCTGTAACCCCCTCACTCACTCTGCTCCCCATCACTCCTACCCCCCTGTAACCCCCTCACTCACTCTGCTCCCCATCACTCCTACCCCCCTGTAACCCCCTCACTCACTCTGCTCCCCCATCACTCCTACCCCCCTGTAACCCCCTCACTCACTCTGCTCCCCCATCACTCCTACCCCCCTGTAACCCCCTCACTCACTCTGCTCCCCCATCACTCCTACCCCCCTGTAACCCCCTCACTCACTCTGCTCCCCCATCACTCCTACCCCCCTGTAACCCCCTCACTCACTCTGCTCCCCATCACTCCTACCCCCCTGTAACCCCCTCACTCACTCTGCTCCCCATCACTCCAACCCCCCTGTAACCCCCTCACTCACTCTGCTCCCCATCACTCCTACCCCCCTGTAACCCCCTCACTCACTCTGCTCCCCCATCACTCCTACCCCCCTGTAACCCCCTCACTCACTCTGCTCCCCATCACTCCTACCCCCCTGTAACCCCCTCACTCACTCTGCTCCCCCATCACTCCTACCCCCCTGTAACCCCCTCACTCACTCTGCTCCCCCATCACTCCTACCCCCCTGTAACCCCCTCACTCACTCTGCTCCCCCATCACTCCTACCCCCCTGTAACCCCCTCACTCACTCTGCTCCCCCATCACTCCTACCCCCCTGTAACCCCCTCACTCACTCTGCTCCCCATCACTCCTACCCCCCTGTAACCCCCTCACTCACTCTGCTCCTCATCACTCCTACCCCCCCTGTAACCCCCTCACTCACTCTGCTCCCCCATCACTCCTACCCCCCTGTAACCCCCTCACTCACTCTGCTCCCCCATCACTCCTACCCCCCTGTAACCCCCTCACTCACTCTGCTCCCCATCACTCCTACCCCCCCTGTAACCCCCTCACTCACTCTGCTCCCCCATCACTCCTACCCCCCCTGTAACCCCCTCACTCACTCTGCTCCCCCATCACTCCTACCCCCCCTGTAACCCCCTCACTCACTCTGCTCCCCATCACTCCTACCCCCCTGTAACCCCCTCACTCACTCTGCTCCCCATCACTCCTACCCCCCCTGTAACCCCCTCACTCACTCTGCTCCCCATCACTCCTACCCCCCCTGTAACCCCCTCACTCACTCTGCTCCCCCATCACTCCTACCCCCCTGTAACCCCCTCACTCACTCTGCTCCCCATCACTCCTACCCCCCCTGTAACCCCCTCACTCACTCTGCTCCCCATCACTCCTACCCCCCTGTAACCCCCTCACTCACTCTGCTCCCCCATCACTCCTACCCCCCTGTAACCCCCTCACTCACTCTGCTCCCCCATCACTCCTACCCCCCCTGTAACCCCCTCACTCACTCTGCTCCCCATCACTCCTACCCCCCTGTAACCCCCTCACTCACTCTGCTCCCCATCACTCCTACCCCCCTGTAACCCCCTCACTCACTCTGCTCCCCATCACTCCTACCCCCCCTGTAACCCCCTCACTCACTCTGCTCCCCATCACTCCTACCCCCCCTGTAACCCCCTCACTCACTCTGCTCCCCCATCACTCCTACCCCCCCTGTAACCCCCTCACTCACTCTGCTCCCCATCACTCCTACCCCCCCTGTAACCCCCTCACTCACTCTGCTCCCCATCACTCCTACCCCCCCTGTAACCCCCTCACTCACTCTGCTCCCCATCACTCCTACCCCCCCTGTAACCCCCTCACTCACTCTGCTCCCCATCACTCCTACCCCCCCTGTAACCCCCTCACTCACTCTGCTCCCCATCACTCCTACCCCCCCTGTAACCCCCTCACTCACTCTGCTCCCCATCACTCCTACCCCCCCTGTAACCCCCTCACTCACTCTGCTCCCCATCACTCCTACCCCCCTGTAACCCCCTCACTCACTCTGCTCCCCCATCACTCCTACCCCCCTGTAACCCCCTCACTCACTCTGCTCCCCCATCACTCCTACCCCCCCTGTAACCCCCTCACTCACTCTGCTCCCCATCACTCCTACCCCCCTGTAACCCCCTCACTCACTCTGCTCCCCATCACTCCTACCCCCCTGTAACCCCCTCACTCACTCTGCTCCCCATCACTCCTACCCCCCCTGTAACCCCCTCACTCACTCTGCTCCCCATCACTCCTACCCCCCCTGTAACCCCCTCACTCACTCTGCTCCCCCATCACTCCTACCCCCCCTGTAACCCCCTCACTCACTCTGCTCCCCATCACTCCTACCCCCCCTGTAACCCCCTCACTCACTCTGCTCCCCATCACTCCTACCCCCCCTGTAACCCCCTCACTCACTCTGCTCCCCATCACTCCTACCCCCCCTGTAACCCCCTCACTCACTCTGCTCCCCATCACTCCTACCCCCCCTGTAACCCCCTCACTCACTCTGCTCCCCATCACTCCTACCCCCCCTGTAACCCCCTCACTCACTCTGCTCCCCATCACTCCTACCCCCCCTGTAACCCCCTCACTCACTCTGCTCCCCATCACTCCTACCCCCCCTGTAACCCCCTCACTCACTCTGCTCCCCATCACTCCTACCCCCCCTGTAACCCCCTCACTCACTCTGCTCCCCATCACTCCTACCCCCCTGTAACCCCCTCATTCACTCTGCTCCCCATCACTCCTACCCCCCTGTAACCCCCTCACTCACTCTGCTCCCCCATCACTCCTACCCCCCCTGTAACCCCCTCACTCACTCTGCTCCCCCATCACTCCTACCCCCCCTGTAACCCCCTCACTCACTCTGCTCCCCATCACTCCTACCCCCCTGTAACCCCCTCACTCACTCTGCTCCCCATCACTCCTACCCCCCCTGTAACCCCCTCACTCACTCTGCTCCCCATCACTCCTACCCCCCCTGTAACCCCCTCACTCACTCTGCTCCCCATCACTCCTACCCCCCCTGTAACCCCCTCACTCACTCTGCTCCCCATCACTCCTACCCCCCCTGTAACCCCCTCACTCACTCTGCTCCCCATCACTCCTACCCCCCTGTAACCCCCTCATTCACTCTGCTCCCCATCACTCCTACCCCCCTGTAACCCCCTCACTCACTCTGCTCCCCCATCACTCCTACCCCCCCTGTAACCCCCTCACTCACTCTGCTCCCCATCACTCCTACCCCCCTGTAACCCCCTCACTCACTCTGCTCCCCATCACTCCTACCCCCCCTGTAACCCCCTCACTCACTCTGCTCCCCCATCACTCCTACCCCCCCTGTAACCCCCTCACTCACTCTGCTCCCCATCACTCCTACCCCCCTGTAACCCCCTCACTCACTCTGCTCCCCATCACTCCTACCCCCCCTGTAACCCCCTCACTCACTCTGCTCCCCCATCACTCCTACCCCCCCTGTAACCCCCTCACTCACTCTGCTCCCCCATCTCTGTGCAGTAAGGGTCTCCCGTCGGGTCTCGGTCTCACCTGTCCCGGAGCCGCTCGGTGATGAAGTCTTTACCGGATTTCCTCTTCCCGCTGAAGAGCAGAATTAACCGGGGACCGGCGTCCATCATAGTGCCTGGGCCCCGCCCCCTCCAGACAGCTGCCCCGCCCATCTCTTGTAACCACACCCCGCCCTATCTGGGGAATTGCTCAGCCGCTTTGCATCTGTGCCAACTGAGCTCCGCCCCATCCAGACTGTGCCCTATCTCCATAGCGACAAGCCCCGCCCTCTCCTCACTGTCATACCACTAGCTGCCCAGTCTCTGTGTATCATGTGACCTCCCAATGCAAAAGAGGGATAAGGCGGGCGCCCAAAACAAAGGCGTGGCCTCGCAGAGCAACCCCCGGTACGTCACTGTGGGGGCGTGTCCAGAACTCCCGGGGAGGGTCTCTGGGGGCGATTCAGACCCGGACGCTAATCTGCGCTCTCTCACTGCCAATAGGGGCCGATGGCAGTGTGTGGTGTAAGGGCGCCCTCTGTCGGCCGCGCTGTGTGGTGTTAGGGCGCCCTCTGTCGGCCGCGCTGTGTGGTGTTAGGGCGCCCTCTATGGGCTGCGCTGTGTGGTGCAAGGGCGCCCTCTATGGGCCGTGGTGTAAGGGTGCCCTCTATGGGCCACGCTGTGTGGTGTAAGGGCGCCCTCTACGGGCCGCGCTGTGGTGTAAGGGCGCCCTCTACGGGCCGCGCTGTGTGGTGTAAGGACGCCCTCTACGGGCTGCGCTGTGTGGTGTTAGGGCGCCCTCTATGAGCTGCGCTGTGTGGTGTAAGGGTGCCCTCTATGGGCCGCGCTGTGTGGTGTAAGGACTAGGGCGCCCTCTATGAACTGCGCTGTGTGGTGTAAGGGCGCCCTCTATGGGCCGCGCTGTGTGGTGTTAGGACGCCCTCTACGGGCCGCCCTGTGTGGTGTAAGGACGCCCTCTACGGGCTGCGCTGTGTGGTGTAAGGGAGCCCTCTATAGGCCGCGCTGTGTGGTGTTAGGGCGCCCTCTATGAGCTGCGCTGTGTGGTGTAAGGACTAGGGCGCCCTCTATGAGCTGCGCTGTGTGGTGTAAGGACGCCCTCTATGGGCCGCGCTGTGTGGTGTAAGGACGCCCTCTACGGGCTGCGCTGTGTGGTGTAAGGGAGCCCTCTATAGGCCGCGCTGTGTGGTGTTAGGGCGTCCTCTATGAGCTGCGCTGTGTGGTGTAAGGACGCCCTCTACGGGCCGCGCTGTGTGGTGTAAGGACGCCCTCTACAGGCTGCGCTGTGTGGTGTAAGGGAGCCCTCTATAGGCCGCGCTGTGTGGTGTTAGGGCGCCCTCTATGAGCTGCGCTGTGTGGTGTAAGGACTAGGGCGCCCTCTATGAGCTGCGCTGTGTGGTGTAAGGGCGCCCTCTATGGGCCGCGCTGTGTGGTGTAAGGGCGCCCTCTATGGGCCGCGCTGTGTGGTGTTAGGGCGCCCTCTATGGGCCGTGGTGTTAGGGCGCCCTCTATGGGCCGCGCAGTGTGGTGTTAGGGAGCCCTCTATGGGCCGCGCTGTGTGGTGTAAGGGCGCCCTCTATGGGCCGCGCTGTGTGGTGTAAGGGCGCCCTCTATGGGCCGCGCTGTGTGGTGTTAGGGCGCCCTCTATGGGCCGCGCTGTGTGGTGTTAGGGCGCCCTCTATGGGCCGCTTGTGTGATGTAAGGACTAGGGTGCCCTCTACGGGCCGCGCTGTGTGGTGTAAGGACGCCCTCTACGGGACGCGCTGTGTGGTGTAAGGACGCCCTCTACGGGCTGCGCTGTGTGGTGTAAGGGAGCCCTCTATAGGCCGCGCTGTGTGGTGTTAGGGCGCCCTCTATGAGCTGCGCTGTGTGGTGTAAGGACTAGGGCGCCCCCTATATGAGCTGCGCTGTGTGGTGTAAGGACGCCCTCTATGGGCCGCGCTGTGTGGTGTAAGGACGCCCTCTACGGGCTGCGCTGTGTGGTGTAAGGGAGCCCTCTATAGGCCGCGCTGTGTGGTGTTAGGGCGCCCTCTATGAGCTGCGCTGTGTGGTGTAAGGACTAGGGCGCCCTCTATGAACTGCGCTGTGTGGTGTAAGGGCGCCCTCTATGGGCCGCGCTGTGTGGTGTTAGGACGCCCTCTACGGGCCGCCCTGTGTGGTGTAAGGACGCCCTCTACGGGCTGCGCTGTGTGGTGTAAGGGAGCCCTCTATAGGCCGCGCTGTGTGGTGTTAGGGCGCCCTCTATGAGCTGCGCTGTGTGGTGTAAGGACTAGGGCGCCCTCTATGAGCTGCGCTGTGTGGTGTAAGGACGCCCTCTATGGGCCGCGCTGTGTGGTGTAAGAACGCCCTCTACGGGCTGCGCTGTGTGGTGTAAGGGAGCCCTCTATAGGCCGCGCTGTGTGGTGTTAGGGCGCCCTCTATGAGCTGCGCTGTGTGGTGTAAGGACGCCCTCTACGGGCCGCGCTGTGTGGTGTAAGGACGCCTTCTACGGGCTGCGCTGTGTGGTGTAAGGACTAGGGCGCCCTCTATGAGCTGCGCTGTGTGGTGTAAGGGCGCCCTCTATGGGCCGCGCTGTGTGGTGTAAGGACTAGGGCGCCCTCTATGAGCTGCGCTGTGTGGTGTAAGGACGCCCTCTATGAGCCGCGCTGTGTGGTGTAAGGACGCCCTCTATGGGCCGCGCTGTGTGGTGTAAGGACTAGGGCGCCCTCTATGAGCTGCGCTGTGTGGTGTAAGGACGCCCTCTATGGGCCGCATTGTGTGGTGTAAGGGCGCCCTCTATGGGCCGCGCTGTGTGGTGTAATGGCGCCCTCTATGGGCCGCGCTGTGTGGCGTAAGGGCGCCCTCTACGGAGCAGCTCGCAGCCGTTGAGGTAGACCCTACCCCGCCGCAAGCACTGCGATCACTGCAGGCTGAAGTACAACCAGGTGACGTGTACAATGACGCCTCCATGCTAATTATGCACTCCCATAAAACTCTGTTTTAACGCCCAGTCACGCCTGCGTTCACAGCACCTTCCCGTTACCACCCACAAACGGCGCTGTCACTCATAGTAGCGCTCAGTCTTTGTGCTAAGAGCGCACGACTCCTGATCACAATGACTGGTTCGCGCAATGCATACGCATGCGCACACGAGCGACAATCGCCCATAGCGTGCGTCCGCGGCTTAGTGTCCGGGTCTGAATCGGGCTCACTCTCAGTATAGATGAGGGATCTTCATGAGACATCGAAAGACAACATTGGAAGTACTGATGATTTTAACTTTGGTTACAAAATATTGATCAGTCCTAAACACTGGTACTCTGGATGCGATGTTTATCGATGTTTCTATTATTTATTTTTTAGTAAAAACTGTACTTAAACATCTAATAGACTAATAAACTAAAAATAATTCTGATACTACGGGCCCCATTTATCAGCGATGGTAAACACCAGCGGCATTTATCGTATAGTATCAGTATGATACACTGGTATTTATCAATACTCACCCCTCCGGTGAGGTCCAGGGAAGTCCTCCTCCTCTGCGAGGTCCAGGGAAGTCCTCCTCCTCTGCGAGGTCCAGGGAAGTCCTCCTCCTCTGCGAGGTCCAGGGAAGTCCTCCTCCTCTGCGAGGTCCAGGGAAGTCCTCCTCCTCTGCGAGGTCCAGGGAAGTCCTCCTCCTCTGCGAGGTCCAGGGAAGTCCTCCTTCCAGCGATGGGGCTCCTGTGTTATGCGCATGACACGGACGGGGACCCGGCAGTGCCTGGGAGGCTTAGCTGAAGCCGGAAAGGCAGCGCAGGGTCCCCATTGCTTTCGCTAGAGCAATGCAGTGACAAACAGCGGTAATCTTAGATCACTGCTGTTTGTTAAATCCGTAATGGGGCGAGCGCTAAAGTGGTTATGCTTGGCTGATAAATGGAGCCCTATGTCTGAGTACATGGAGGCTGACAGTATAATGTAAGATCGTTTCCTCTCACCGAGCCGCCTCCTTCATTTATTTTCTTCTCACTTTTCTCTACCCTCAAGTTGAGTCCGTGGGCCAGGACGCCATGGCGATCGTTACGCAGCTGGAGCGATTGTTAGCCATTACACATGGTGTAAGCCGCACTGCACATGCGCAATTGTTTTGCGATCACACACGTACGGAGGAAATATTCGCAAAGTGAGTGACAGGCAGTGGCGTCCCTCCACACGGTGTTATCCGGTGCGGGGAGGGACCCTGTGTAAGCGGCGCAGCTATTCGCCTTCGAAAAGGGGGCATGGCCACACGGGAAGGGGCGTGGCCACGTGAAAATGGGCATGACCTCACGTCCCGAACCCTCGTGCCTATTACTTGGGTGGGGTGGGGGGGTGTAGGAGGTCCTTGAGTGGAGTGCCGGAGTGCTGCACACCCCCTCACCCCCCTTGTGACAGGTAGGCAGCGTTTGGGGGGGGGGGGTTAGAAAACAGGTGTGTCTTAGCGATAAATCGTACATAAATTAGCCATTGTGTTCCCATACGCAGCCTGAGAGCGCTCTGCGTGGCAGGAGAGCCGCTGTGTGTGAGACAGGTCAGACTTGCCGCAAGGGTTGTATGGATAGTCGCTGTGTGTCGATGTTACCGATATTTACACTGGTACTCAGCGGGAGGGTCGGCAAGTATGATGCATGCTTAAGTGTATCCGGAAACTGACAACTTGTATTAAACTCAAAGAACAAAGGGGTTAATCAGCTCTACACTTGTCACAATCACCTATGACATCAGTCATCTGTGACATCACTTACCACTTCCCTGTCACAATCACCTTCAACTGGCAGAAGAATACAGCAGGGCTCAGGGCCTGCGAGAGGACAACTCTACAGCACGTCAATGGTCACCAGAACCAAGCCACGTGTTAGGCCCATCACCTGTAAGGCCAACGGTGGGTTAGGCTCGTAGTGAACCCATAGTGAGGATGGGGACAAGACCAGGATTAGGCCAGTGGCTGAGCGAATGGTGCAGGTTGGTGTGCTCTGGGTGTAAGGGGTCCTGCTCATGCTTGTGTGAGCTATGTCCCCAGAACCCAGACCGCCTGAGGGTGGAGGAGGTAAGTGCTCAAGACTACATGGAGGAAAAGAAGAAGGTGGCCAAGACCTATATCAGCCAGGACAACATGACGAAGGCCTTCCTAAGGAGCTTCGGAGGATTCCTGACCGGCCTCCTCCTCACCGCCATCTATGCTTATATAGTGCTGTTTGTCAAAAATTTCCAATTGACGTTCTGCATATGGTCTACGTACTTAGTGGGGGCCTTCCTGTCCCTCGGCATGGCCTTTTCTGTGCAAGTCCGGGCCACCGTGTTCCTCATGCTACCACAGGTGTTGTCAGGTAAGAAGACTGTCATCACATTACGGGGGAGATGTGCTAAGCCTTGCAGAGAGATAAAGTACCAACTAAACAGCTCCAAACTGCCAGTTTACTGGTTGTGCTTGAAAAATGACAGGAGCTGATTGGTTGGTACTTTCTCTCTCTCTAAACTAAATATCCCCTCAAAATGAATTCTAGCTCTATCGATTCCAGGCTGATGATCTGATGTGAAATGGGCAGTAATTAGGCTTGTGGGTCCTGGTGAATAGGATGAAATGTTTAGTATAATGTAATGAGACGCTGTTACGGGGGTGCTGTACCCCTGAGAGGTGTGCTATAATCTCACATTTGGGTGATGTAAATGTCTATGGGGCCTATTTGGTATTATTTGCGATTGGGCTATGAAATGTGAGGATCTGACGGGCCCGGAGTTGTAGCGGCTGATCCGAATCTGCAGGAGACATTCAGCATTGCTCCGGTGTGGGGACAGCTGCCCCGATAAGCCGTTGTCCGGCGAGACCGACCACCGCTGCTGCCGTCAGTGTATTGGTATAACGGTGACTGGCAGCATCCCCGTTTGTTTCTTTCAGGGAAGGGAAAGGCCATTATGCTGGTGATCGCCTTCAGCCTCGCCCTGCAGGGACCAGCCGCCAACACCATGGAGAATTTTCGCCGCGTGTCTGACACAGTCTCATGTGGAATAGAACTTGGCATTAATCAGACAAAGGAGCTGTTGGATAAGATCAGACAGCCATTATTACGTGAGTAACCAGTATAAGTGTAATGGAAGAAAGTCTATGGCAATAGCACAATATGCCACAGGGAGAATATGACTGAGCTGTACATAGGGGTGTAGTACAGCTGTACAGGGCATCAGCCTAACAGAGGGAGAATATTACTGAGCTGTACATAGGGGTGTAGAACAGCTGTACAGTGCATCAGCCTAACACAGGGAGAATATTACTGAGCTGTACATAGGGGTGTAGTACAGCTGTAAAGGGCATCAGCGTAACACAGGGAGAATACTACTGAGCTGTACATAGGGGTGTAGTACAGCTGTACAGGGCATCAGCGTAACACAGGGAGAATATCACTGAGCTGTGCATAGGGGTGTAGTACAGCTGTAAAGGGCATCAGCGTAACACAGGGAGAATACTACTGAGCTGTACATAGGGGTGTAGTACAGCTGTACAGGGCATCAGCGTAACACAGGGAGAATATCACTGAGCTGTGCATAGGGGTGTAGTACAGCTGTACAGGGCATCAGCCTAACACAGGGAGAATATGACTGAGCTGTACATAGGGGTGTAGTACAGCTGTAAAGGGCATCAGCGTAACACAGGGAGAATATCACTGAGCTGTGCATAGGGGTGTAGTACAGCTGTACAGGGCATCAGCGTAACACAGGGAGAATATCACTGAGCTGTGCATAGGGGTGTAGTACAGCTGTACAGGGCATCAGCGTAACACAGGGAGAATAGTACTGAGCTGTACATAGGGGTGTAGTACAGCTGTACAGGGCATCAGCCTAACACAGGGAGAATATTACTGAGCTGTACATAGGGGTGTAGTACAGCTGTACAGGGCATCAGCCTAACACAGGGAGAATAGTACTGAGCTGTACATAGGGGTGTAGTACAGCTGTACAGGGCATCAGCCTAACACAGGGAGAATATGACTGAGCTGTACATAGGGGTGTAGTACAGCTGTAAAGGGCATCAGCCTAACACAGGGAGAATATTACTGAGCTGTACATAGGGGTGTAGTACAGCTGTAAAGGGCATCAGCGTAACACAGGGAGAATATCACTGAGCTGTGCATAGGGGTGTAGTACAGCTGTACAGGGCATCAGCGTAACACAGGGAGAATATGACTGAGCTGTACATAGGGGTGTAGTACAGCTGTACAGGGCATCAGCCTAACACAGGGAGAATATTACTGAGCTGTACATAGGGGTGTAGTACAGCCGTACAGGGCATCAGCCTAACACAGGGAGAATATTACTGAGCTGTACATAGGGGTGTAGTACAGCTGTACAGGGCATCAGCCTAACACAGGGAGAATATGACTGAGCTGTACATAGGGGTGTAGTACAGCTGTACAGGGCATCAGCGTAACACAGGGAGAATATTACTGAGCTGTACATAGGGGTGTAGTACAGCTGTACAGGGCATCAGCCTAACACAGGGAGAATATCACTGAGCTGTACATAGGGGTGTAGTACAGCTGTACAGGGCATCAGCGTAACACAGGGAGAATATTACTGAGCTGTACATAGGGGTGTAGTACAGCTGTAAAGGGCATCAGCGTAACACAGGGAGAATATGACTGAGCTGTACATAGGGGTGTAGTACAGCTGTACAGGGCATCAGCCTAACACAGGGAGAATATTACTGAGCTGTACATAGGGGTGTAGTACAGCTGTACAGGGCATCAGCCTAACACAGGGAGAATATTACTGAGCTGTACATAGGGGTGTAGTACAGCTGTACAGGGCATCAGCCTAACACAGGGAGAATATTACTGAGCTGTACATAGGGGTGTAGTACAGCTGTACAGGGCATCAGCGTAACACAGGGAGAATATTACTGAGCTGTACATAGGGGTGTAGTACAGCTGTACAGGGCATCAGCCTAACACAGGGAGAATATTACTGAGCTGTACATAGGGGTGTAGTACAGCTGTACAGGGCATCAGCCTAACACAGGGAGAATATGACTGAGCTGTACATAGGGGTGTAGTACAGCTGTACAGGGCATCAGCGTACCACAGGGAGAATATTACTGAGCTGTACATAGGGGTGTAGTACAGCTGTACAGGGCATCAGCGTAACACAGGGAGAATATGACTGAGCTGTACATAGGGGTGTAGTACAGCTGTACAGAGCATCAGCCTAACACAGGGAGAATATGACTGAGCTGTACATAGGGGTGTAGTACAGCTGTAAAGGGCATCAGCGTAACACAGGGAGAATATTACTGAGCTGTACATAGGGGTGTAGTACAGCTGTACAGGGCATCAGCCTAACACAGGGAGAATATTACTGAGCTGTACATAGGGGTGTAGTACAGCTGTACAGGGCATCAGCCTAACACAGGGAGAATATTACTGAGCTGTACATAGGGGTGTAGTACAGCTGTACAGAGCATCAGGGTAACACAGGGAGAATATTACTGAGCTGTACATAGGGGTGTAGTACAGCTGTACAGGGCATCAGCCTAACACAGGGAGAATATGACTGAGCTGTACATAGGGGTGTAGTACAGCTGTACAGGGCATCAGCGTAACACAGGGAGAATATTACCGAGCTGTACATAGGGGTGTAGTACAGCTGTACAGGGCATCAGCCTAACACAGGGAGAATATGACTGAGCTGTACATAGGGGTGTAGTACAGCTGTACAGGGCATCAGCGTAACACAGGGAGAATATCACTGAGCTGTGCATAGGGGTGTAGTACAGCTGTACAGGGCATCAGCGTAACACAGGGAGAATATTACTGAGCTGTACATAGGGGTGTAGTACAGCTGTACAGGGCATCAGCCTAACACAGGGAGAATATTACTGAGCTGTACATAGGGGTGTAGTACAGCTGTACAGGGCATCAGCCTAACACAGGGAGAATATGACTGAGCTGTACATAGGGGTGTAGTACAGCTGTACAGGGCATCAGCCTAACACAGGGAGAATATGACTGAGCTGTACATAGGGGTGTAGTACAGCTGTACAGGGCATCAGCCTAACACAGGGAGAATATTACTGAGCTGTACATAGGGGTGTAGTACAGCTGTACAGGGCATCAGCCTAACACAGGGAGAATATTACTGAGCTGTACATAGGGGTGTAGTACAGCTGTACAGGGCATCAGCTTAACACAGGGAGAATATTACTGAGCTGTACATAGGGGTGTAGTACAGCTGTACAGGGCATCAGCCTAACACAGGGAGAATATTACTGAGCTGTACATAGGGGTGTAGTACAGGGCATCAGCCTAACACAGGGAGAATATTACTGAGCTGTACATGGGGGTGTAGTACAGCTGTACAGGGCATCAGCGTAACACAGGGAGAATAGTACTGAGCTGTACATAGGGGTGTAGTACAGCTGTACAGGGCATCAGCCTAACACAGGGAGAATATTACTGAGCTGTACATAGGGGTGTAGTACAGCTGTACAGGGCATCAGCGTAACACAGGGAGAATATGACTGAGCTGTACATGGGGGTGTAGTACAGCTGTACAGGGCATCAGCGTAACACAGGGAGAATATTACTGAGCTGCACATAGGGGTGTAGTACAGCTGTACAGGGCATCAGCCTAACACAGGGAGAATATTACTGAGCTGTACATAGGGGTGTAGTACAGCTGTACAGGGCATCAGCGTAACACAGGGAGAATATGACTGAGCTGTACATGGGGGTGTAGTACAGCTGTACAGGGCATCAGCGTAACACAGGGAGAATATTACTGAGCTGCACATAGGGGTGTAGTACAGCTGTACAGGGCATCAGCCTAACACAGGGAGAATATTACTGAGCTGCACATAGGGGTGTAGTACAGCTGTACAAGGCATCAGCGTAACACAGGGAGAATATTACTGAGCTGTACATAGGGGTGTAGTACAGCTGTACAGGGCATCAGCCTAACACAGGGAGAATATTACTGAGCTGTACATAGGGGTGTAGTACAGCTGTACAGGGCATCAGCCTAACACAGGGAGAATATTACTGAGCTGTACATAGGGGTGTAGTACAGCTGTACAGGGCATCAGCGTAACACAGGGAGAATATTACTGAGCTGCACATAGGGGTGTAGTACAGCTGTACAGGACATCAGCGTAACACAGGGAGAATATTACTGAGCTGTACATAGGGGTGTAGTACAGCTGTACAGGGCATCAGCGTAACACAGGGAGAATATGACTGAGCTGTACATAGGGGTGTAGTACAGCTGTACAGGGCATCAGCGTAACACAGGGAGAATATTACTGAGCTGCACATAGGGGTGTAGTACAGCTGTACAGGGCATCAGCCTAACACAGGGAGAATATTACTGAGCTGTACATAGGGGTGTAGTACAGCTGTACAGGGCATCAGCGTAACACAGGGAGAATATGACTGAGCTGTACATAGGGGTGTAGTACAGCTGTACAGGGCATCAGCGTAACACAGGGAGAATATGACTGAGCTGTACATAGGGGTGTAGTACAGCTGTACAGGGCATCAGCGTAACACAGGGAGAATATGACTGAGCTGTACATAGGGGTGTAGTACAGCTGTACAGGGCATCAGCGTAACACGGAGAATATTACTGAGCTGTGCATAGGGGTGTAGTACAGCTGTACAGGGCATCAGCGTAACACAGGGAGAATATGACTGAGCTGTACATAGGGGTGTAGTACAGCTGTACAGGGCATCAGCCTAACACAGGGAGAATATGACTGAGCTGTACATAGGGGTGTAGTACAGCTGTACAGGGCATCAGCGTAACACAGGGAGAATATGACTGAGCTGTACATAGGGGTGTAGTACAGCTGTACAGGGCATCAGCCTAACACAGGGAGAATATGACTGAGCTGTACATAGGGGTGTAGTACAGCTGTAAAGGGCATCAGCGTAACACAGGGAGAATATCACTGAGCTGTGCATAGGGGTGTAGTACAGCTGTAAAGGGCATCAGCGTAACACAGGGATAATATCAATGAGCTGTGCATAGGGGTGTAGTACAGCTGTACAGGGCATCAGCGTAACACAGGGAGAATATCACTGAGCTGTACAAAGGGGTGTAGTACAGCTGTACAGGGCATCAGCGTAACACAGGGAGAATATTACTGAGCTGTACATAGGGGTGTAGTACAGCTGTACAGGGCATCAGCCTAACACAGGGAGAATATTACTGAGCTGTACATAGGGGTGTAGTACAGCTGTACAGGGCATCAGCCTAACACAGGGAGAATATTACTGAGCTGTACATAGGGGTGTAGTACAGCTGTACAGGGCATCAGCCTAACACAGGGAGAATATTACTGATCTGTACATAGGGGTGTAGTACAGCTGTACAGGGCATCAGCGTAACACAGGGAGAATATGACTGAGCTGTACATAGGGGTGTAGTACAGCTGTACAGGGCATCAGCGTAACACAGGGAGAATATTACTGAGCTGTACATAGGGGTGTAGTACAGCTGTAAAGGGCATCAGCGTAACACAGGGAGAATATTACTGAGCTGTACATAGGGGTGTAGTACAGCTGTACAGGGCATCAGCCTAACACAGGGAGAATATTACTGAGCTGTACATAGGGGTGTAGTACAGCTGTACAGGGCATCAGCCTAACACAGGGAGAATATGACTGAGCTGTACATAGGGGTGTAGTACAGCTGTACAGGGCATCAGCGTAACACAGGGAGAATATTACTGAGCTGTACATAGGGGTGTAGTACAGCTGTACAGGGCATCAGCGTAACACAGGGAGAATATGACTGAGCTGTACATAGGGGTGTAGTACAGCTGTACAGGGCATCAGCCTAACACAGGGAGAATATGACTGAGCTGTACATAGGGGTGTAGTACAGCTGTACAGGGCATCAGCCTAACACAGGGAGAATATGACTGAGCTGTACATAGGGGTGTAGTACAGCTGTAAAGGGCATCAGCGTAACACAGGGAGAATATTACTGAGCTGTACATAGGGGTGTAGTACAGCTGTACAGGGCATCAGCCTAACACAGGGAGAATATTACTGAGCTGTACATAGGGGTGTAGTACAGCTGTACAGGGCATCAGCCTAACACAGGGAGAATATTACTGAGCTGTACATAGGGGTGTAGTACAGCTGTACAGGGCATCAGCCTAACACAGGGAGAATATGACTGAGCTGTACATAGGGGTGTAGTACAGCTGTAAAGGGCATCAGCGTAACACAGGGAGAATATCACTGAGCTGTACATAGGGGTGTAGTACAGCTGTACAGGGCATCAGCCTAACAAAGGGAGATTACTGAGCTGTACAGGGCATCAGACTAACACAGGGAGAATATTACTGAGCTGTACATAGGGGTGTAGTACAGCTGTACAGGGCATCAGCGTAACACAGGGAGAATATTACTGAGCTGCACATAGGGGTGTAGTACAGCTGTACAGGGCATCAGCGTAACACAGGGAGAATATGACTGAGCTGTACATAGGGGTGTAGTACAGCTGTACAGGGCATCAGCGTAACACAGGGAGAATATGACTGAGCTGTACATAGGGGTGTAGTACAGCTGTACAGGGCATCAGCGTAACACAGGGAGAATATGACTGAGCTGTACATAGGGGTGTAGTACAGCTGTACAGGGCATCAGCGTAACACAGGGAGAATATGACTGAGCTGTACATAGGGGTGTAGTACAGCTGTACAGGGCATCAGCCTAACACAGGGAGAATATTACTGATCTGTACATAGGGGTGTAGTACAGCTGTACAGGGCATCAGCGTAACACAGGGAGAATAGTACTGAGCTGTACATAGGGGTGTAGTACAGCTGTACAGGGCATCAGCCTAACACAGGGAGAATAGTACTGAGCTGTACATAGGGGTGTAGTACAGCTGTACAGGGCATCAGCCTAACACAGGGAGAATAGTACTGAGCTGTACATAGGGGTGTAGTACAGCTGTAAAGGGCATCAGCCTAACACAGGGAGAATATTACTGAGCTGTACATAGGGGTGTAGTACAGCTGTACAGGGCATCAGCCTAACACAGGGAGAATATTACTGAGCTGTACATAGGGGTATAGTTCAGCTGTACAGAGCATCAGCCTAACACAGGGAGAATATTACTGAGCTGTACATAGGGGTGTAGTACAGCTGTACAGGGCATCAGCGTAACACAGGGAGAATATTACTGAGCTGTACATAGGGGTGTAGTACAGCTGTACAGGGCATCAGCGTAACACAGGGAGAATATGACTGAGCTGTACATAGGGGTGTAGTACAGCTGTACAGGGCATCAGTAACAGTGTTATATAGTAACCATCTGATATAGTAAGAGAGTAATACAGTAACAGAGTGACAGTGTAATATAGTAACCGTCTGATATAGTAAGAGTAATACAGTAACAACATGACACTGTAATATAGTAACCATCTGATATAGTGAGAGAGTAATACAGTGACAGCGTGACAGTGTAATATAGTAACTATCTGATATAGTGAGAGAGTAATACAGTAACAGCATGACAGTGTAATATAGTAACTATCTGATATAGTGAGAGTGTAATATAGTAACCATCTGATATAGTGAGAGAGTAATACAGTAACAGCGTGACAGTGTAATATAGTAACCGTCTGATATAGTAAGAGAGTAATACAGTGACAGCGTGACAGTGTAATATAGTAACTGTCTGATATAGTGAGAGATTAATATAGTAACAGAGTGACAGTGTAATATAGTAACCGTCTGATATAGTGAGAGAGTAATACAGTAACAGAGTGACACTGTAATATAGTAACCATCTGATATAGTGAGAGTAATATAGTAACAGAGTGACAGTGTAATATAGTAACTGTCTGATATAGTGAGAGAGTAATACAGTAACAGCGTGACACTGTAATATAGTAACTGTCTGATATAGTGAGAGAGTAATACAGTAACAGAGTGACAGTGTAATATAGTAACAGTCTGATATAGTGAGAGAGTAATACAGTAACAGCATGACAGTGTAATATAGTAACCATCTGATATAGTGAGAGTAATATAGTAACAGAGTGACAGTGTAATATAGTAACCATCTGATATAGTGAGAGAGTAATACAGTAACAGCGTGACACTGTAATATAGTAACTGTCTGATATAGTGAGAGAGTAATACAGTAACAGAGTGACAGTGTAATATAGTAACCATCTGATATAGTGAGAGTAATATAGTAACAGAGTGACAGTGTAATATAGTAACCGTCTGATATAGTGAGAGAGTAATACAGTAACAGCGTGACACTGTAATATAGTAACTGTCTGATATAGTGAGAGAGTAATACAGTAACAGAGTGACAGTGTAATATAGTAACAGTCTGATATAGTGAGAGAGTAATACAGTAACAGCATGACAGTGTAATATAGTAACTGTCTGATATAGTGAGAGAGTAATACAGTAACAGAGTGACAGTGTAATATAGTAACTGTCTGACACAGTGAGAGAGTAATACAGTAACAGCGTGACAGTGTAATATAGTAACTGTCTGATATAGTGAGAGAGTAATATAGTAACAGAGTGACAGTGTAATATAGTAACTGTCTGATATAGTGAGAGAGTAATATAGTAACAGCGTGACAGTGTAATATAGTAACCATCTGATATAGTGAGAGAGTAATATAGTAACAGAGTGACAGTGTAATATAGTAACCGTCTGATATAGTGAGAGAGTAATACAGTAACAGCATGACAGTGTAATATAGTAACCGTCTGATATAGTGAGAGAGTAATACAGTAACACAGTGACAGTGTAATATAGTAACAGTCTGATATAGTGAAAGAGTAATACAGTAACAGCATGACAGTGTAATATAGTAACCGTCTGATATAGTGAGAGAGTAATACAGTAACAGCATGACAGTGTAATATAGTAACCATCTGATATAGTGAGAGAGTAATACAGTAACAGAGTGACAGTGTAATATAGTAACCATCTGATATAGTGAGAGAGTAATATAGTAACAGAGTGACAGTGTAATATAGTAACTGTCTGATACAGTGAGAGAGTAATACAGTAACAGAGTGACAGTGTAATACAATAACAGAGTGACAGTGTAATATAGTAACTGTCTGATATAGTGAGAGAGTAATACAGTAACAGCGTGACAGTGTGATATAGTAACTGTCTGATATAGTGAGAGTAATAGTGACAGCGTGACACTGTAATATAGTAACCATCTGATATAGTGAGAGAGTAATACAGTGACAGCGTGACAGTGTAATATAGTAACCGTCTGATATAGTGAGAGAGTAATAGTGACAGCGTGACACTGTAATATAGTAACCATCTGATATAGTAAGAGAGTAATACAGTAACAGCATGACAGTGTAATATAGTAACCGTCTGATATAGTGAGAGAGTAATACAGTAACAGAGTGACAGTGTAATATAGTAACCATCTGATATAGTGAGAGAGTAATAGTGACAGCGTGACACTGTAATATAGTAACCATCTGATATAGTGAGAGTAATACAGTAACAGCATGACAGTGTCATATAGTAACCATCTGATATAGTGAGAGAGTAATACAGTAACAGAGTGACAGTGTAATATAGTAACCATCTGATATAGTAAGAGAGTAATACAGTAACAGCGTGACACTGTAATATAGTAACTGTCTGATATAGTGAGAGAGTAATATAGTAACAGCGTGACAGTGTAATATAGTAACTGTCTGATATAGTGAGAGAGTAATATAGTAACAGCGTGACAGTGTAATATAGTAACCGTCTGATATAGTGAGAGAGTAATACAGTAACAGAGTGACAGTGTAATATAGTAACCGTCTGATATAGTGAGAGAGTAATACAGTAACAGAGTGACAGTGTAATATAGTAACTGTCTGATATAGTGAGAGAGTAATACAGTAAAAGAAGTGACAGTGTAATATAGTAACCATCTGACATAGTGAGAGTAATATAGTAACAGCATGACAGTGTAATATAGTAACCATCTGATATAGTAAGAGTGTAATACAGTGACAGCGTGACAGTGTAATATAGTAACCATCTGATATAGTAAGAGTGTAATACAGTGACAGCGTGACAGTGTAATATAGTAACCATCTGATATAGTAAGAGTGTAATACTGTGACAGCGTGACAGTGTAATATAGTAACTATCTGATATAGTGAGAGAGTAATAGTGACAGCGTGACAGTGTAATACAGTAACAGAGTGACAGTGTAATATAGTAACTATCTGATATAGTGAGAGAGTAATACAGTGACAGCGTGACAGTGTAATATAGTAACCATCTGATATAGTAAGAGTGTAATACAGTGACAGCGTGACAGTGTAATATAGTAACCATCTGATATAGTAAGAGTGTAATACTGTGACAGCGTGACAGTGTAATATAGTAACTATCTGATATAGTGAGAGAGTAATAGTGACAGCGTGACAGTGTAATACAGTAACAGAGTGACAGTGTAATATAGTAACTATCTGATATAGTGAGAGAGTAATATAGTAACAGAGTGACAGTGTAATATAGTAACCGTCTGATATAGTGAGAGAGTAATACAGTGACAGCGTGACAGTGTAATATAGTAACCGTCTGATATAGTGAGAGAGTAATATAGTAACAGAGTGACAGTGTAATATAGTAACCATCTGATATAGTGAGAGTGTAATACAGTAACAGAGTGACAGTGTAATATAGTAACTGTCTGATATAGTGAGAGAGTAATATAGTAACAGAGTGACAGTGTAATATAGTAACCATCTGATATAGTGAGAGTGTAATACAGTAACAGAGTGACAGTGTAACATAGTAACCGTCTGATATAGTGAGAGAGTAATATAGTAACAGCGTGACACTGTAATATAGTAACCGTCTGATATAGTGAGAGAGTAATACAGTAACAGAGTGACAGTGTAATATAGTAACCGTCTGATACAGTGAGAGAGTAATATAGTAACAGAGTGAACTGTAATATAGTAACTGTCTGATATAGTAAGAGAGTAATACAGTGACAGCGTAATATAGTAACCATCTGATATAGTGAGAGAGTAATACAGTGACAGCGTGACAGTGTAATATAGTAACTGTCTGATATAGTGAGAGAGTAATATAGTAACAGAGTGACAGTGTAATATAGTAACCGTCTGATATAGTGAGAGAGTAATATAGTAACAGAGTGACAGTGTAATACAGTAACCGTCTGATATAGTGAGAGAGTAATACAGTAACAGAGTGACACTGTAATATAGTAACCATCTGATATAGTGAGAGTAATATAGTAACAGAGTGACAGTGTAATATAGTAACTGTCTGATATAGTGAGAGTGTAATACAGTAACAGAGTGACAGTGTAATATAGTAACTGTCTGATATAGTGAGAGAGTAATATAGTAACAGAGTGACAGTGTAATATAGTAACCATCTGATATAGTGAGAGTGTAATACAGTAACAGAGTGACAGTGTAACATAGTAACCGTCTGATATAGTGAGAGAGTAATATAGTAACAGCGTGACACTGTAATATAGTAACCGTCTGATATAGTGAGAGAGTAATACAGTAACAGAGTGACAGTGTAATATAGTAACCGTCTGATACAGTGAGAGAGTAATATAGTAACAGAGTGAACTGTAATATAGTAACTGTCTGATATAGTAAGAGAGTAATACAGTGACAGCGTGACAGTGTAATATAGTAACTGTCTGATATAGTGAGAGAGTAATATAGTAACAGAGTGACAGTGTAATATAGTAACCGTCTGATATAGTGAGAGAGTAATATAGTAACAGAGTGACAGTGTAATACAGTAACCGTCTGATATAGTGAGAGAGTAATACAGTAACAGAGTGACACTGTAATATAGTAACCATCTGATATAGTGAGAGTAATATAGTAACAGAGTGACAGTGTAATATAGTAACTGTCTGATATAGTGAGAGAGTAATACAGTGACAGTGTAATATAGTAACCGTCTGATATAGTGAGAGAGTAATACAGTAACAGCGTGACAGTGTAATATAGTAACCGTCTGATACAGTAACAGCGTGACAGTGTAATATAGTAACTGTCTGATATAGTGAGAGAGTAATATAGTAACAGAGTGACAGTGTAATATAGTAACCATCTGATATAGTAATACAGTAACAGTGACAGTGTAATATAGTAACCGTCTGATATAGTGAGAGAGTAATACAGTAACAGAGTGACAGTGTAATATAGTAACCGTCTGATACAGTGAGAGAGTAATATAGTAACAGAGTGAACTGTAATATAGTAACTGTCTGATATAGTAAGAGAGTAATACAGTGACAGCGTAATATAGTAACCATCTGATATAGTGAGAGAGTAATACAGTGACAGCGTGACAGTGTAATATAGTAACCATCTGATATAGTGAGAGAGTAATACAGTGACAGCGTGACACTGTAATATAGTAACCATCTGATATAGTGAGAGAGTAATACAGTGACAGCGTGACAGTGTAATATAGTAACCATTTGATATAGTGAGAGAGTAATACAGTAACAGAGTGACAGTGTAATATAGTAACTGTCTGATATAGTGAGAGAGTAATATAGTAACAGAGTGACAGTGTAATATAGTAACCATCTGATATAGTGAGAGAGTAATATAGTAACAGAGTGACAGTGTAATATAGTAACCGTCTGATATAGTGAGAGAGTAATATACTAACAGAGTGACAGTGTAATATAGTAACCGTCTGATATAGTGAGAGAGTAATATAGTAACAGCGTGACAGTGTAATATAGTAACCGTCTGATATAGTAAGAGAGTAATACAGTGACAGCGTGACAGTGTAATATAGTAACCGTCTGATATAGTGAGAGAGTAATACAGTAACAGAGTGACAGTGTAATATAGTAACTGTCTGATATAGTGAGAGTGTAATACAGTTACAGAGTGACAGTGTAATATAGTAACCGTCTGATATAGTGAGAGAGTAATACAGTAACAGAGTGACAGTGTAATATAGTAACCATCTGATATAGTGAGAGTAATATAGTAACAGCATGACAGTGTAATATAGTAACCATCTGATATAGTAAGAGTGTAATACAGTGACAGCGTGACAGTGTAATATAGTAACCATCTGATATAGTAAGAGTGTAATACTGTGACAGCGTGACAGTGTAAATAGTAACTATCTGATATAGTGAGAGAGTAATAGTGACAGCGTGACAGTGTAATACAGTAACAGTGACAGTGTCATATAGGAACCATCTGATATATTGAGAGTGTAATACAGTGACAGCGTGATAGTGTAATATAGTAACTGTCTGATATAGTGAGAGAGTAATATAGTAACAGAGTGACAGTGTAATATAGTAACCGTCTGATATAGTGAGAGTAATACAGTAACAGAGTGACATTATAACATAGTAACCATCTGATATAGTAAGAGAGTAATACAGTAACAGAGTGACAGTGTAATATAGTAACCATCTGATATAGTGAGAGAGTAATACAGTAACAGAGTGACAGTGTAATATAGTAACCATCTGATATAGTAAGAGTGTAATACAGTGACAGCATGACAGTGTAATATAGTAACTGTCTGATATAGTGAGAGAGTAGTATAGTAACAGAGTGACAGTGTAATATAGTAACCATCTGATATAGTGAGAGTAATACAGTAACAGAGTGACATTATAACATAGTAACCATCTGATATAGTAAGAGAGTAATACAGTGACAGTGTAATATAGTAACTGTCTGATATAGTGAGAGAGTAATATAGTAACAGCGTGACAGTGTAATATAGTAACCATCTGATATTGTGAGAGAGTAATACAGTAACAGAGTGACAGTGTAATATAGTAACTGTCTGATATAGTGAGAGAGTAATATAGTAACAGAGTGACAGTGTAATATAGTAACCATCTGATATAGTGAGAGAGTAATATAGTAACAGAGTGACAGTGTAATATAGTAACCGTCTGATATAGTGAGAGAGTAATATAGTAACAGCGTGACAGTGTAATATAGTAACCGTCTGATATAGTGAGAGAGTAATACAGTAACAGCGTGACAGTGTAATATAGTAACCGTCTGATATAGTGAGAGAGTAATACAGTGACAGCATGACAGTGTAATATAGTAACTGTCTGATATAGTGAGAGAGTAATATAGTAACAGAGTGACAGTGTAATATAGTAACTATCTGATATAGTGAGAGAGTAACAGTGACAGCGTGACAGTGTAATACAGTAACAGAGTGACAGTGTAATATAGTAACCATCTGATATAGTGAGAGAGTAATATAGTAACAGAGTGACAGTGTAATATAGTAACCATCTGATATAGTGAGAGAGTAATATAGTAACAGCGTGACAGTGTAATATAGTAACCGTCTGATATAGTGAGAGAGTAATACAGTAACAGCGTGACAGTGTAATATAGTAACCGTCTGATATAGTGAGAGAGTAATACAGTGACAGCATGACAGTGTAATATAGTAACTGTCTGATATAGTGAGAGAGTAATATAGTAACAGAGTGACAGTGTAATATAGTAACCGTCTGATATAGTGAGAGAGTAATACAGTAACAGAGTGACAGTGTAATATAGTAACCGTCTGATATAGTGAGAGAGTAATACAGTAACAGAGTGACACTGTAATATAGTAACCATCTGATATAGTAAGAGTGTAATACAGTGACAGCATGACAGTGTAATATAGTAACCATCTGATATAGTGAGAGAGTAATACAGTAACAGAGTGACAGTGTAATATAGTAACCATCTGATATAGTGAGAGAGTAATACAGTAACAGAGTGACAGTGTAATATAGTAACCATCTGATGTAGTGAGAGAGTAATACAGTAACAGTGACAGTGTCATATAGGAACCATCTGATATATTGAGAGTGTAATACTGTGACAGCGTGACAGTGTAATATAGTAACTGTCTGATATAGTGAGAGAGTAATATAGTAACAGAGTGACAGTGTAATATAGTAACAGTCTGATATAGTGAGAGTAATACAGTAACAGAGTGACATTATAACATAGTAACCATCTGATATAGTAAGAGAGTAATACAGTAACAGAGTGACAGTGTAATATAGTAACCATCTGATATAGTGAGAGAGTAATACAGTAACAGAGTGACAGTGTAATATAGTAACTGTCTGATATAGTGAGAGAGTAATATAGTAACAGCGTGACAGTGAAATATAGTAACCATCTGATATTGTGAGAGAGTAATACAGTAACAGAGTGACAGTGTAATATAGTAACTGTCTGATATAGTGAGAGAGTAATATAGTAACAGAGTGACAGTGTAATATAGTAACCATCTGATATAGTGAGAGAGTAATATAGTAACAGAGTGACAGTGTAATATAGTAACCGTCTGATATAGTGAGAGATTAATATAGTAACATGTGACAGTGTAATATAGTAACCGTCTGATATAGTGAGAGAGTAATACAGTAACAGCGTGACAGTGTAATATAGTAACCGTCTGATATAGTGAGAGAGTAATACAGTAACAGAGTGACAGTGTAATATAGTAACCGTCTGATATAGTGAGAGAGTAATACAGTAACAGAGTGACAGTGTAATACAGTAACCATCTGATATAGTGAGAATGTAATACAGTAACAGAGTGACAGTGTAATATAGTAACCGTCTGATATAGTGAGAGAGTAATACAGTAACAGAGTGACAGTGTAATACAGTAACCATCTGATATAGTGAGAGAGTAATACAGTAACAGAGTGACAGTGTAATATAGTAACTGTCTGATATAGTGAGAGAGTAATATAGTAACAGAGTGACAGTGTAATATAGTAACCATCTGATATAGTGAGAGAGTAATATAGTAACAGCGTGACACTGTAATATAGTAACTGTCTGATATAGTGAGAGAGTAATATAGTAACAGTGACAGTGTAATATAGTAACCATCTGATATAGTGAGAGAGTAATATAGTAACAGCGTGACACTGTAATATAGTAACCGTCTGATATAGTGAGAGAGTAATACAGTAACAGAGTGACAGTGTAATATAGTAACCGTCTGATATAGTGAGAGAGTAATACAGTAACAGAGTGACACTGTAATATAGTAACCATCTGATATAGTAAGAGTGTAATACAGTGACAGCATGACAGTGTAATATAGTAACCATCTGATATAGTGAGAGAGTAATACAGTAACAGAGTGACAGTGTAATATAGTAACCATCTGATATAGTGAGAGAGTAATACAGTGACAGCGTGACACTGTAATATAGTAACCATCTGATATAGTGAGAAAGTAATACAGTAACAGAGTGACAGTGTAATGTAGTAACAATCTGATATAGTGAGAGAGTAATACAGTAACAGAGTGACAGTGTAATATAGTAACCATCTGATATAGTGAGAGTGTAATACAGTGACAGCGTGACAGTGTAATATAGTAACTGTCTGATATAGTGAGAGAGTAATATAGTAACCATCTGATATAGTGAGAGAGTAATACAGTAACAGAGTGACAGTGTAATATAGTAACCATCTGATATAGTGAGAGTGTAATACAGTGACAGCGTGACAGTGTAATATAGTAACTGTCTGATATAGTGAGAGAGTAATATAGTAACAGAGTGACAGTGTAATATAGTAACCGTCTGATATAGTGAGAGTAATACAGTAACAGAGTGACATTATAACATAGTAACCATCTGATATAGTAAGATAGTAATACAGTAACAGAGTGACAGTGTAATATAGTAACCATCTGATATAGTAAGAGTGTAATACAGTGAGAGCATGACAGTGTAATATAGTAACTGTCTGATATAGTGAGAGAGTAATATAGTAACAGCGTGACAGTGAAATATAGTAACCATCTGATATTGTGAGAGAGTAATACAGTAACAGAGTGACAGTGTAATATAGTAACTGTCTGATATAGTGAGAGAGTAATATAGTAACAGAGTGACAGTGTAATATAGTAACCATCTGATATAGTGAGAGAGTAATATAGTAACAGAGTGACAGTGTAATATAGTAACCGTCTGATATAGTGAGAGATTAATATAGTAACATGTGACAGTGTAATATAGTAACCGTCTGATATAGTGAGAGAGTAATACAGTAACAGCGTGACAGTGTAATATAGTAACCGTCTGATATAGTGAGAGAGTAATACAGTAACAGAGTGACAGTGTAATATAGTAACCGTCTGATATAGTGAGAGAGTAATACAGTAACAGAGTGACAGTGTAATACAGTAACCATCTGATATAGTGAGAATGTAATACAGTAACAGAGTGACAGTGTAATATAGTAACCGTCTGATATAGTGAGAGAGTAATACAGTAACAGAGTGACAGTGTAATACAGTAACCATCTGATATAGTGAGAGAGTAATACAGTAACAGAGTGACAGTGTAATATAGTAACTGTCTGATATAGTGAGAGAGTAATATAGTAACAGAGTGACAGTGTAATATAGTAACCATCTGATATAGTGAGAGAGTAATATAGTAACAGCGTGACACTGTAATATAGTAACTGTCTGATATAGTGAGAGAGTAATATAGTAACAGTGACAGTGTAATATAGTAACCATCTGATATAGTGAGAGAGTAATATAGTAACAGCGTGACACTGTAATATAGTAACCGTCTGATATAGTGAGAGAGTAATACAGTAACAGAGTGACAGTGTAATATAGTAACCGTCTGATATAGTGAGAGAGTAATACAGTAACAGAGTGACACTGTAATATAGTAACCATCTGATATAGTAAGAGTGTAATACAGTGACAGCATGACAGTGTAATATAGTAACCATCTGATATAGTGAGAGAGTAATACAGTAACAGAGTGACAGTGTAATATAGTAACCATCTGATATAGTGAGAGAGTAATACAGTGACAGCGTGACACTGTAATATAGTAACCATCTGATATAGTGAGAAAGTAATACAGTAACAGAGTGACAGTGTAATGTAGTAACAATCTGATATAGTGAGAGAGTAATACAGTAACAGAGTGACAGTGTAATATAGTAACCATCTGATATAGTGAGAGTGTAATACAGTGACAGCGTGACAGTGTAATATAGTAACTGTCTGATATAGTGAGAGAGTAATATAGTAACCATCTGATATAGTGAGAGAGTAATACAGTAACAGAGTGACAGTGTAATATAGTAACCATCTGATATAGTGAGAGTGTAATACAGTGACAGCGTGACAGTGTAATATAGTAACTGTCTGATATAGTGAGAGAGTAATATAGTAACAGAGTGACAGTGTAATATAGTAACCGTCTGATATAGTGAGAGTAATACAGTAACAGAGTGACATTATAACATAGTAACCATCTGATATAGTAAGATAGTAATACAGTAACAGAGTGACAGTGTAATATAGTAACCATCTGATATAGTAAGAGTGTAATACAGTGAGAGCATGACAGTGTAATATAGTAACTGTCTGATATAGTGAGAGAGTAATATAGTAACAGAGTGACAGTGTAATATAGTAACCATCTGATATAGTAAGAGAGTAATACAGTGACAGTGTGACAGTGTGATATAGTAACTGTCTGATATAGTGAGAGAGTAATATAGTAACAGCGTGACAGTGTAATATAGTAACCATCTGATATAGTGAGAGAGTAATACAGTAACAGAGTGACAGTGTAATATAGTAACCGTCTGATATAGTGAGAGAGTAATACAGTAACAGAGTGACAGTGTAATATAGTAACTGTCTGATATAGTGAGAGAGTAATACAGTAAAAGAAGTGACAGTGTAATATAGTAACCATCTGACATAGTGAGAGTAATATAGTAACAGCATGACAGTGTAATATAGTAACCATCTGATATAGTAAGAGTGTAATACAGTGACAGCGTGACAGTGTAATATAGTAACCATCTGATATAGTAAGAGTGTAATACAGTGACAGCGTGACAGTGTAATATAGTAACCATCTGATATAGTAAGAGTGTAATACTGTGACAGCGTGACAGTGTAATATAGTAACTATCTGATATAGTGAGAGAGTAATAGTGACAGCGTGACAGTGTAATACAGTAACAGAGTGACAGTGTAATATAGTAACTATCTGATATAGTGAGAGAGTAATACAGTGACAGCGTGACAGTGTAATATAGTAACCATCTGATATAGTAAGAGTGTAATACAGTGACAGCGTGACAGTGTAATATAGTAACCATCTGATATAGTAAGAGTGTAATACTGTGACAGCGTGACAGTGTAATATAGTAACTATCTGATATAGTGAGAGAGTAATAGTGACAGCGTGACAGTGTAATACAGTAACAGAGTGACAGTGTAATATAGTAACTATCTGATATAGTGAGAGAGTAATATAGTAACAGAGTGACAGTGTAATATAGTAACCGTCTGATATAGTGAGAGAGTAATACAGTGACAGCGTGACAGTGTAATATAGTAACCGTCTGATATAGTGAGAGAGTAATATAGTAACAGAGTGACAGTGTAATATAGTAACCATCTGATATAGTGAGAGTGTAATACAGTAACAGAGTGACAGTGTAATATAGTAACTGTCTGATATAGTGAGAGAGTAATATAGTAACAGAGTGACAGTGTAATATAGTAACCATCTGATATAGTGAGAGTGTAATACAGTAACAGAGTGACAGTGTAACATAGTAACCGTCTGATATAGTGAGAGAGTAATATAGTAACAGCGTGACACTGTAATATAGTAACCGTCTGATATAGTGAGAGAGTAATACAGTAACAGAGTGACAGTGTAATATAGTAACCGTCTGATACAGTGAGAGAGTAATATAGTAACAGAGTGAACTGTAATATAGTAACTGTCTGATATAGTAAGAGAGTAATACAGTGACAGCGTAATATAGTAACCATCTGATATAGTGAGAGAGTAATACAGTGACAGCGTGACAGTGTAATATAGTAACTGTCTGATATAGTGAGAGAGTAATATAGTAACAGAGTGACAGTGTAATATAGTAACCGTCTGATATAGTGAGAGAGTAATATAGTAACAGAGTGACAGTGTAATACAGTAACCGTCTGATATAGTGAGAGAGTAATACAGTAACAGAGTGACACTGTAATATAGTAACCATCTGATATAGTGAGAGTAATATAGTAACAGAGTGACAGTGTAATATAGTAACTGTCTGATATAGTGAGAGTGTAATACAGTAACAGAGTGACAGTGTAATATAGTAACTGTCTGATATAGTGAGAGAGTAATATAGTAACAGAGTGACAGTGTAATATAGTAACCATCTGATATAGTGAGAGTGTAATACAGTAACAGAGTGACAGTGTAACATAGTAACCGTCTGATATAGTGAGAGAGTAATATAGTAACAGCGTGACACTGTAATATAGTAACCGTCTGATATAGTGAGAGAGTAATACAGTAACAGAGTGACAGTGTAATATAGTAACCGTCTGATACAGTGAGAGAGTAATATAGTAACAGAGTGAACTGTAATATAGTAACTGTCTGATATAGTAAGAGAGTAATACAGTGACAGCGTGACAGTGTAATATAGTAACTGTCTGATATAGTGAGAGAGTAATATAGTAACAGAGTGACAGTGTAATATAGTAACCGTCTGATATAGTGAGAGAGTAATATAGTAACAGAGTGACAGTGTAATACAGTAACCGTCTGATATAGTGAGAGAGTAATACAGTAACAGAGTGACACTGTAATATAGTAACCATCTGATATAGTGAGAGTAATATAGTAACAGAGTGACAGTGTAATATAGTAACTGTCTGATATAGTGAGAGAGTAATACAGTGACAGTGTAATATAGTAACCGTCTGATATAGTGAGAGAGTAATACAGTAACAGCGTGACAGTGTAATATAGTAACCGTCTGATACAGTAACAGCGTGACAGTGTAATATAGTAACTGTCTGATATAGTGAGAGAGTAATATAGTAACAGAGTGACAGTGTAATATAGTAACCATCTGATATAGTAATACAGTAACAGTGACAGTGTAATATAGTAACCGTCTGATATAGTGAGAGAGTAATACAGTAACAGAGTGACAGTGTAATATAGTAACCGTCTGATACAGTGAGAGAGTAATATAGTAACAGAGTGAACTGTAATATAGTAACTGTCTGATATAGTAAGAGAGTAATACAGTGACAGCGTAATATAGTAACCATCTGATATAGTGAGAGAGTAATACAGTGACAGCGTGACAGTGTAATATAGTAACCATCTGATATAGTGAGAGAGTAATACAGTGACAGCGTGACACTGTAATATAGTAACCATCTGATATAGTGAGAGAGTAATACAGTGACAGCGTGACAGTGTAATATAGTAACCATTTGATATAGTGAGAGAGTAATACAGTAACAGAGTGACAGTGTAATATAGTAACTGTCTGATATAGTGAGAGAGTAATATAGTAACAGAGTGACAGTGTAATATAGTAACCATCTGATATAGTGAGAGAGTAATATAGTAACAGAGTGACAGTGTAATATAGTAACCGTCTGATATAGTGAGAGAGTAATATACTAACAGAGTGACAGTGTAATATAGTAACCGTCTGATATAGTGAGAGAGTAATATAGTAACAGCGTGACAGTGTAATATAGTAACCGTCTGATATAGTAAGAGAGTAATACAGTGACAGCGTGACAGTGTAATATAGTAACCGTCTGATATAGTGAGAGAGTAATACAGTAACAGAGTGACAGTGTAATATAGTAACTGTCTGATATAGTGAGAGTGTAATACAGTTACAGAGTGACAGTGTAATATAGTAACCGTCTGATATAGTGAGAGAGTAATACAGTAACAGAGTGACAGTGTAATATAGTAACCATCTGATATAGTGAGAGTAATATAGTAACAGCATGACAGTGTAATATAGTAACCATCTGATATAGTAAGAGTGTAATACAGTGACAGCGTGACAGTGTAATATAGTAACCATCTGATATAGTAAGAGTGTAATACTGTGACAGCGTGACAGTGTAAATAGTAACTATCTGATATAGTGAGAGAGTAATAGTGACAGCGTGACAGTGTAATACAGTAACAGTGACAGTGTCATATAGGAACCATCTGATATATTGAGAGTGTAATACAGTGACAGCGTGATAGTGTAATATAGTAACTGTCTGATATAGTGAGAGAGTAATATAGTAACAGAGTGACAGTGTAATATAGTAACCGTCTGATATAGTGAGAGTAATACAGTAACAGAGTGACATTATAACATAGTAACCATCTGATATAGTAAGAGAGTAATACAGTAACAGAGTGACAGTGTAATATAGTAACCATCTGATATAGTGAGAGAGTAATACAGTAACAGAGTGACAGTGTAATATAGTAACCATCTGATATAGTAAGAGTGTAATACAGTGACAGCATGACAGTGTAATATAGTAACTGTCTGATATAGTGAGAGAGTAGTATAGTAACAGAGTGACAGTGTAATATAGTAACCATCTGATATAGTGAGAGTAATACAGTAACAGAGTGACATTATAACATAGTAACCATCTGATATAGTAAGAGAGTAATACAGTGACAGTGTAATATAGTAACTGTCTGATATAGTGAGAGAGTAATATAGTAACAGCGTGACAGTGTAATATAGTAACCATCTGATATTGTGAGAGAGTAATACAGTAACAGAGTGACAGTGTAATATAGTAACTGTCTGATATAGTGAGAGAGTAATATAGTAACAGAGTGACAGTGTAATATAGTAACCATCTGATATAGTGAGAGAGTAATATAGTAACAGAGTGACAGTGTAATATAGTAACCGTCTGATATAGTGAGAGAGTAATATAGTAACAGCGTGACAGTGTAATATAGTAACCGTCTGATATAGTGAGAGAGTAATACAGTAACAGCGTGACAGTGTAATATAGTAACCGTCTGATATAGTGAGAGAGTAATACAGTGACAGCATGACAGTGTAATATAGTAACTGTCTGATATAGTGAGAGAGTAATATAGTAACAGAGTGACAGTGTAATATAGTAACTATCTGATATAGTGAGAGAGTAACAGTGACAGCGTGACAGTGTAATACAGTAACAGAGTGACAGTGTAATATAGTAACCATCTGATATAGTGAGAGAGTAATATAGTAACAGAGTGACAGTGTAATATAGTAACCATCTGATATAGTGAGAGAGTAATATAGTAACAGCGTGACAGTGTAATATAGTAACCGTCTGATATAGTGAGAGAGTAATACAGTAACAGCGTGACAGTGTAATATAGTAACCGTCTGATATAGTGAGAGAGTAATACAGTGACAGCATGACAGTGTAATATAGTAACTGTCTGATATAGTGAGAGAGTAATATAGTAACAGAGTGACAGTGTAATATAGTAACCGTCTGATATAGTGAGAGAGTAATACAGTAACAGAGTGACAGTGTAATATAGTAACCGTCTGATATAGTGAGAGAGTAATACAGTAACAGAGTGACACTGTAATATAGTAACCATCTGATATAGTAAGAGTGTAATACAGTGACAGCATGACAGTGTAATATAGTAACCATCTGATATAGTGAGAGAGTAATACAGTAACAGAGTGACAGTGTAATATAGTAACCATCTGATATAGTGAGAGAGTAATACAGTAACAGAGTGACAGTGTAATATAGTAACCATCTGATGTAGTGAGAGAGTAATACAGTAACAGTGACAGTGTCATATAGGAACCATCTGATATATTGAGAGTGTAATACTGTGACAGCGTGACAGTGTAATATAGTAACTGTCTGATATAGTGAGAGAGTAATATAGTAACAGAGTGACAGTGTAATATAGTAACAGTCTGATATAGTGAGAGTAATACAGTAACAGAGTGACATTATAACATAGTAACCATCTGATATAGTAAGAGAGTAATACAGTAACAGAGTGACAGTGTAATATAGTAACCATCTGATATAGTGAGAGAGTAATACAGTAACAGAGTGACAGTGTAATATAGTAACTGTCTGATATAGTGAGAGAGTAATATAGTAACAGCGTGACAGTGAAATATAGTAACCATCTGATATTGTGAGAGAGTAATACAGTAACAGAGTGACAGTGTAATATAGTAACTGTCTGATATAGTGAGAGAGTAATATAGTAACAGAGTGACAGTGTAATATAGTAACCATCTGATATAGTGAGAGAGTAATATAGTAACAGAGTGACAGTGTAATATAGTAACCGTCTGATATAGTGAGAGATTAATATAGTAACATGTGACAGTGTAATATAGTAACCGTCTGATATAGTGAGAGAGTAATACAGTAACAGCGTGACAGTGTAATATAGTAACCGTCTGATATAGTGAGAGAGTAATACAGTAACAGAGTGACAGTGTAATATAGTAACCGTCTGATATAGTGAGAGAGTAATACAGTAACAGAGTGACAGTGTAATACAGTAACCATCTGATATAGTGAGAATGTAATACAGTAACAGAGTGACAGTGTAATATAGTAACCGTCTGATATAGTGAGAGAGTAATACAGTAACAGAGTGACAGTGTAATACAGTAACCATCTGATATAGTGAGAGAGTAATACAGTAACAGAGTGACAGTGTAATATAGTAACTGTCTGATATAGTGAGAGAGTAATATAGTAACAGAGTGACAGTGTAATATAGTAACCATCTGATATAGTGAGAGAGTAATATAGTAACAGCGTGACACTGTAATATAGTAACTGTCTGATATAGTGAGAGAGTAATATAGTAACAGTGACAGTGTAATATAGTAACCATCTGATATAGTGAGAGAGTAATATAGTAACAGCGTGACACTGTAATATAGTAACCGTCTGATATAGTGAGAGAGTAATACAGTAACAGAGTGACAGTGTAATATAGTAACCGTCTGATATAGTGAGAGAGTAATACAGTAACAGAGTGACACTGTAATATAGTAACCATCTGATATAGTAAGAGTGTAATACAGTGACAGCATGACAGTGTAATATAGTAACCATCTGATATAGTGAGAGAGTAATACAGTAACAGAGTGACAGTGTAATATAGTAACCATCTGATATAGTGAGAGAGTAATACAGTGACAGCGTGACACTGTAATATAGTAACCATCTGATATAGTGAGAAAGTAATACAGTAACAGAGTGACAGTGTAATGTAGTAACAATCTGATATAGTGAGAGAGTAATACAGTAACAGAGTGACAGTGTAATATAGTAACCATCTGATATAGTGAGAGTGTAATACAGTGACAGCGTGACAGTGTAATATAGTAACTGTCTGATATAGTGAGAGAGTAATATAGTAACCATCTGATATAGTGAGAGAGTAATACAGTAACAGAGTGACAGTGTAATATAGTAACCATCTGATATAGTGAGAGTGTAATACAGTGACAGCGTGACAGTGTAATATAGTAACTGTCTGATATAGTGAGAGAGTAATATAGTAACAGAGTGACAGTGTAATATAGTAACCGTCTGATATAGTGAGAGTAATACAGTAACAGAGTGACATTATAACATAGTAACCATCTGATATAGTAAGATAGTAATACAGTAACAGAGTGACAGTGTAATATAGTAACCATCTGATATAGTAAGAGTGTAATACAGTGAGAGCATGACAGTGTAATATAGTAACTGTCTGATATAGTGAGAGAGTAATATAGTAACAGCGTGACAGTGAAATATAGTAACCATCTGATATTGTGAGAGAGTAATACAGTAACAGAGTGACAGTGTAATATAGTAACTGTCTGATATAGTGAGAGAGTAATATAGTAACAGAGTGACAGTGTAATATAGTAACCATCTGATATAGTGAGAGAGTAATATAGTAACAGAGTGACAGTGTAATATAGTAACCGTCTGATATAGTGAGAGATTAATATAGTAACATGTGACAGTGTAATATAGTAACCGTCTGATATAGTGAGAGAGTAATACAGTAACAGCGTGACAGTGTAATATAGTAACCGTCTGATATAGTGAGAGAGTAATACAGTAACAGAGTGACAGTGTAATATAGTAACCGTCTGATATAGTGAGAGAGTAATACAGTAACAGAGTGACAGTGTAATACAGTAACCATCTGATATAGTGAGAATGTAATACAGTAACAGAGTGACAGTGTAATATAGTAACCGTCTGATATAGTGAGAGAGTAATACAGTAACAGAGTGACAGTGTAATACAGTAACCATCTGATATAGTGAGAGAGTAATACAGTAACAGAGTGACAGTGTAATATAGTAACTGTCTGATATAGTGAGAGAGTAATATAGTAACAGAGTGACAGTGTAATATAGTAACCATCTGATATAGTGAGAGAGTAATATAGTAACAGCGTGACACTGTAATATAGTAACTGTCTGATATAGTGAGAGAGTAATATAGTAACAGTGACAGTGTAATATAGTAACCATCTGATATAGTGAGAGAGTAATATAGTAACAGCGTGACACTGTAATATAGTAACCGTCTGATATAGTGAGAGAGTAATACAGTAACAGAGTGACAGTGTAATATAGTAACCGTCTGATATAGTGAGAGAGTAATACAGTAACAGAGTGACACTGTAATATAGTAACCATCTGATATAGTAAGAGTGTAATACAGTGACAGCATGACAGTGTAATATAGTAACCATCTGATATAGTGAGAGAGTAATACAGTAACAGAGTGACAGTGTAATATAGTAACCATCTGATATAGTGAGAGAGTAATACAGTGACAGCGTGACACTGTAATATAGTAACCATCTGATATAGTGAGAAAGTAATACAGTAACAGAGTGACAGTGTAATGTAGTAACAATCTGATATAGTGAGAGAGTAATACAGTAACAGAGTGACAGTGTAATATAGTAACCATCTGATATAGTGAGAGTGTAATACAGTGACAGCGTGACAGTGTAATATAGTAACTGTCTGATATAGTGAGAGAGTAATATAGTAACCATCTGATATAGTGAGAGAGTAATACAGTAACAGAGTGACAGTGTAATATAGTAACCATCTGATATAGTGAGAGTGTAATACAGTGACAGCGTGACAGTGTAATATAGTAACTGTCTGATATAGTGAGAGAGTAATATAGTAACAGAGTGACAGTGTAATATAGTAACCGTCTGATATAGTGAGAGTAATACAGTAACAGAGTGACATTATAACATAGTAACCATCTGATATAGTAAGATAGTAATACAGTAACAGAGTGACAGTGTAATATAGTAACCATCTGATATAGTAAGAGTGTAATACAGTGAGAGCATGACAGTGTAATATAGTAACTGTCTGATATAGTGAGAGAGTAATATAGTAACAGAGTGACAGTGTAATATAGTAACCATCTGATATAGTAAGAGAGTAATACAGTGACAGTGTGACAGTGTGATATAGTAACTGTCTGATATAGTGAGAGAGTAATATAGTAACAGCGTGACAGTGTAATATAGTAACCATCTGATATAGTGAGAGAGTAATACAGTAACAGAGTGACAGTGTAATATAGTAACTGTCTGATATAGTGAGAGAGTAATATAGTAACAGAGTGACAGTGTAATATAGTAACTGTCTGATATAGTGAGAGAGTAATATAGTAACCATCTGATATAGTGAGAGAGTAATACAGTAACAGAGTGACAGTGTAATATAGTAACCATCTGATATAGTGAGAGTGTAATACAGTGACAGCGTGACAGTGTAATATAGTAACTGTCTGATATAGTGAGAGAGTAATATAGTAACAGAGTGACAGTGTAATATAGTAACCGTCTGATATAGTGAGGGTAATACAGTAACAGAGTGACATTATAACATAGTAACCATCTGATATAGTAAGAGAGTAATACAGTAACAGAGTGACAGTGTAATATAGTAACTATCTGATATAGTGAGAGAGTAATAGTGACAGCGTGACAGTGTAATACAGTAACAGAGTGACAGTGTAATATAGTAACTATCTGATATAGTGAGAGAGTAATATAGTAACAGAGTGACAGTGTAATATAGTAACCGTCTGATATAGTGAGAGAGTAATACAGTGACAGCGTGACAGTGTAATATAGTAACCATCTGATATAGTGAGAGTGTAATACAGTAACAGAGTGACAGTGTAATATAGTAACTGTCTGATATAGTGAGAGAGTAATATAGTAACAGAGTGACAGTGTAATATAGTAACCATCTGATATAGTGAGAGAGTAATACAGTAACAGAGTGACAGTGTAATATAGTAACCATCTGATATAGTGAGAGAGTAATACAGTGACAGCGTGACACTGTAATATAGTAACCGTCTGATATAGTGAGAGAGTAATACAGTAACAGAGTGACAGTGTAATACAGTAACCATCTGATATAGTGAGAGTGTAATACAGTAACAGAGTGACAGTGTAATATAGTAACCGTCTGATATAGTGAGAGAGTAATACAGTAACAGAGTGACAGTGTAATATAGTAACCGTCTGATATAGTGAGAGTAATATAGTAACAGCATGACAGTGTAATATAGTAACCATCTGATATAGTAAGAGTGTAATACAGTGACAGCGTGACAGTGTAATATAGTAACCATCTGATATAGTAAGAGTGTAATACAGTGACAGCGTGACAGTGTAATATAGTAACCATCTGATATAGTAAGAGTGTAATACTGTGACAGGGTGACAGTGTAATATAGTAACTATCTGATATAGTGAGAGAGTAATATAGTAACAGAGTGACAGTGTAATATAGTAACCGTCTGATATAGTGAGAGAGTAATACAGTAACAGAGTGACAGTGTAATATAGTAACCGTCTGATATAGTGAGAGTAATATAGTAACAGCATGACAGTGTAATATAGTAACCGTCTGATATAGTGAGAGAGTAATACAGTGACAGCGTGACAGTGTAATATAGTAACCGTCTGATATAGTGAGAGAGTAATATAGTAACAGAGTGACAGTGTAATATAGTAACCATCTGATATAGTGAGAGAGTAATACAGTAACAGAGTGAACTGTAATATAGTAACTGTCTGATATAGTAAGAGAGTAATACAGTGACAGCGTAATATAGTAACCATCTGATATAGTGAGAGAGTAATACAGTGACAGCGTGACAGTGTAATATAGTAACCATCTGATATAGTGAGAGAGTAATACAGTGACAGCGTGACAGTGTAATATAGTAACCATCTGATATAGTGAGAGAGTAATACAGTAACAGAGTGACAGTGTAATATAGTAACTGTCTAATATAGTGAGAGAGTAATATAGTAACAGAGTGACAGTGTAATATAGTAACCGTCTGATATAGTGAGAGAGTAATACAGTAACAGCGTGACAGTGTAATATAGTAACCGTCTGATATAGTGAGAGAGTAATACAGTAACAGAGTGACAGTGTAATACAGTAACCGTCTGATATAGTGAGAGAGTAATACAGTAACAGAGTGACAGTGTAAAACAGTAACCATCTGATATAGTGAGAGTGTAATACAGTAACAGAGTGACAGTGTAATATAGTAACCGTCTGATACAGTGAGAGAGTAATACAGTAACAGAGTGACAGTGTAATATAGTAACCATCTGATATAGTGAGAGTAATATAGTAACAGCATGACAGTGTAATATAGTAACCATCTGATATAGTAAGAGTGTAATACAGTGACAGCGTGACAGTGTAATATAGTAACCATCTGATATAGTAAGAGTGTAATACAGTGACAGCGTGACAGTGTAATATAGTAACCATCTGATATAGTAAGAGTGTAATACTGTGACAGCGTGACAGTGTAATATAGTAACTATCTGATATAGTGAGAGAGTAATAGTGACAGCGTGACAGTGTAATACAGTAACAGAGTGACAGTGTAATATAGTTAACTATCTGATATAGTGAGAGAGTAATACAGTAACAGAGTGACAGTGTAATATACTAACCATCTGATATAGTGAGAGAGTAATACAGTGACAGCGTGACAGTGTAATATAGTAACCATCTGATATAGTGAGAGAGTAATATAGTAACAGAGTGACAGTGTAATATAGTAACCGTCTGATATAGTGAGAGAGTAATACAGTAACAGAGTGACAGTGTAATATAGTAACCGTCTGATATAGTGAGAGAGTAATACAGTAACAGAGTGACACTGTAATATAGTAACCATCTGATATAGTAAGAGTGTAATACAGTGACAGCATGACAGTGTAATATAGTAACCATCTGATATAGTGAGAGAGTAATACAGTAACAGAGTGACAGTGTAATATAGTAACCATCTGATATAGTGAGAGAGTAATACAGTAACAGAGTGACAGTGTAATATAGTAACCATCTGATATAGTGAGAGAGTAATACAGTAACAGTGACAGTGTCATATAGGAACCATCTGATATATTGAGAGTGTAATACAGTGACAGCGTGACAGTGTAATATAGTAACTGTCTGATATAGTGAGAGAGTAATATAGTAACAGAGTGACAGTGTAATATAGTAACCGTCTGATATAGTGAGAGTAATACAGTAACAGAGTGACATTATAACATAGTAACCATCTGATATAGTAAGAGAGTAATACAGTAACAGAGTGACAGTGTAATATAGTAACCATCTGATATAGTGAGAGAGTAATACAGTAACAGAGTGACAGTGTAATATAGTAACCATCTGATATAGTAAGAGTGTAATACAGTGACAGCATGACAGTGTAATATAGTAACTGTCTGATATAGTGAGAGAGTAATATAGTAACAGAGTGACAGTGTAATATAGTAACCATCTGATATAGTGAGAGTAATACAGTAACAGAGTGACATTATAACATAGTAACCATCTGATATAGTAAGAGAGTAATACAGTGACAGTGTAATATAGTAACTGTCTGATATAGTGAGAGAGTAATATAGTAACAGCGTGACAGTGTAATATAGTAACCATCTGATATTGTGAGAGAGTAATACAGTAACAGAGTGGCAGTGTAATATAGTAACTGTCTGATATAGTGAGAGAGTAATATAGTAACAGAGTGACAGTGTAATATAGTAACCATCTGATATAGTGAGAGAGTAATATAGTAACAGTGTAATATAGTAACCGTCTGATATAGTGAGAGAGTAATATAGTAACAGCGTGACAGTGTAATATAGTAACCGTCTGATATAGTGAGAGAGTAATACAGTAACAGCGTGACAGTGTAATATAGTAACCGTCTGATATAGTGAGAGAGTAATACAGTAACAGAGTGACAGTGTAATATAGTAACCGTCTGATATAGTGAGAGAGTAATACAGTAACAGAGTGACAGTGTAATACAGTAACCATCTGATATAGTGAGAGTGTAATACAGTAACAGAGTGACAGTGTAATATAGTAACCGTCTGATATAGTGAGAGAGTAATACAGTAACAGAGTGACAGTGTAATACAGTAACCATCTGATATAGTGAGAGAGTAATACAGTAACAGAGTGACAGTGTAATATAGTAACTGTCTGATATAGTGAGAGAGTAATATAGTAACAGAGTGACAGTGTACTATAGTAACCATCTGATATAGTGAGAGAGTAATATAGTAACAGCGTGACACTGTAATATAGTAACCGTCTGATATAGTGAGAGAGTAATACAGTAACAGAGTGACAGTGTAATATTGTAACCGTCTGATATAGTGAGAGTAATACAGTAACAGAGTGACACTGTAATATAGTAACCATCTGATATAGTAAGAGTGTAATACAGTGACAGCATGACAGTGTAATATAGTAACCATCTGATATAGTGAGAGAGTAATACAGTAACAGCGTGACAGTGTAATATAGTAACCATCTGATATAGTGAGAGAGTAATACAGTAACAGAGTGACAGTGTAATATAGTAACCATCTGATATAGTGAGAGAGTAATACAGTAACAGAGTGACAGTGTAATATAGTAACAATCTGATATAGTGAGAGAGTAATACAGTAACAGAGTGACAGTGTAATATAGTAACCATCTGATATAGTGAGAGTGTAATACAGTGACAGCATGACAGTGTAATACAGTAACTGTCTGATATAGTGAGAGAGTAATATAGTAACCATCTGATATAGTGAGAGAGTAATACAGTAACAGAGTGACAGTGTAATATAGTAACCATCTGATATAGTGAGAGTGTAATACAGTGACAGCGTGACAGTGTAATATAGTAACTGTCTGATATAGTGAGAGAGTAATATAGTAACAGAGTGACAGTGTAATATAGTAACCGTCTGATATAGTGAGAGTAATACAGTAACAGAGTGACATTATAACATAGTAACCATCTGATATAGTAAGAGAGTAATACAGTAACAGAGTGACAGTGTAATATAGAAACCATCTGATATAGTGAGAGCGTAATACAGTAACAGAGTGACAGTGTAATATAGTAACCATCTGATATAGTAAGAGTGTAATACAGTGACAGCATGACAGTGTAATATAGTAACTGTCTGATATAGTGAGAGAGTAATATAGTAACAGAGTGACAGTGTAATATAGTAACCATCTGATATAGTGAGAGTAATACAGTAACAGAGTGACATTATAACATAGTAACCATCTGATATAGTAAGAGAGTAATACAGTGACAGCGTGACAGTGTAATATAGTAACTGCCTGATATAGTGAGAGAGTAATATAGTAACAGCGTGACAGTGTAATATAGTAACCATCTGATATAGTGAGAGAGTAATACAGTAACAGAGTGACAGTGTAATATAGTAACCGTCTGATATAGTGAGAGAGTAATACAGTAACAGAGTGACACTGTAATATAGTAACTGTCTGATATAGTAAGAGAGTAATACAGTGACAGCGTAATATAGTAACCATCTGATATAGTGAGAGAGTAATACAGTGACAGCGTGACAGTGTAATATAGTAACCATCTGATATAGTGAGAGAGTAATACAGTGACAGCGTGACACTGTAATATAGTAACCATCTGATATAGTGAGAGAGTAATACAGTGACAGCGTGACAGTGTAATATAGTAACCATCTGATATAGTGAGAGAGTAATACAGTAACAGAGTGACAGTGTAATATAGTAACTGTCTGATATAGTGAGAGAGTAATATAGTAACAGAGTGACAGTGTAATATAGTAACCATCTGATATAGTGAGAGAGTAATACAGTAACAGAGTGACAGTGTAATATAGTAACCGTCTGATATAGTGAGAGAGTAATACAGTAACTGAGTGACAGTGTAATACAGTAACCATCTGATATAGTGAGAGTGTAATACAGTAACAGAGTGACAGTGTAATATAGTAACCATCTGATATAGTGAGAGTAATACAGTAACAGAGTGACAGTGTAATATAGTAACCATCTGATATAGTGAGAGTAATACAGTAACAGAGTGACATTATAACATAGTAACCATCTGATATAGAAGAGAGTAATACAGTGACAGCGTGACAGTGTAATATAGTAACCATCTGATATAGTGAGAGTGTAATACAGTGACAGCGTGACAGTGTAATATAGTAACTGTCTGATATAGTGAGAGAGTAATAGTGACAGCGTGACAGTGTAATACAGTAACAGAGTGACAGTGTAATATAGTTAACTATCTGATATAGTGAGAGAGTAATACAGTAACAGAGTGACAGTGTAATATACTAACCATCTGATATAGTGAGAGAGTAATACAGTGACAGCGTGACAGTGTAATATAGTAACCATCTGATATAGTGAGAGAGTAATATAGTAACAGAGTGACAGTGTAATATAGTAACCGTCTGATATAGTGAGAGAGTAATACAGTAACAGAGTGACAGTGTAATACAGTAACCATCTGATATAGTGAGAGTGTAATACAGTAACAGAGTGACAGTGTAATATAGTAACCATCTGATATAGTGAGAGTAATACAGTAACAGAGTGACATTATAACATAGTAACCATCTGATATAGTAAGAGAGTAATACAGTGACAGCGTGACAGTGTAATATAGTAACCATCTGATATAGTGAGAGTGTAATACAGTGACAGCGTGACAGTGTAATATAGTAACTGTCTGATATAGTGAGAGAGTAATATAGTAACCATCTGATATAGTGAGAGAGTAATACAGTAACAGAGTGACAGTGTAATATAGTAACCATCTGATATAGTGAGAGTGTAATACAGTGACAGCGTGACAGTGTAATATAGTAACTGTCTGATATAGTGAGAGAGTAATATAGTAACAGAGTGACAGTGTAATATAGTAACCGTCTGATATAGTGAGGGTAATACAGTAACAGAGTGACATTATAACATAGTAACCATCTGATATAGTAAGAGAGTAATACAGTAACAGAGTGACAGTGTAATATAGTAACCATCTGATATAGTAAGAGTGTAATACAGTGACAGCGTGACAGTGTAATATAGTAACCATCTGATATAGTAAGAGTGTAATACAGTGACAGCGTGACAGTGTAATATAGTAACTGTCTGATATAGTGAGAGAGTAATATAGTAACAGAGTGAGTGTAATATAGTAACCATCTGATATAGTGAGAGTAATACAGTAACAGAGTGACATTATAACATAGTAACCATCTGATATAGTAAGAGAGTAATACAGTGACAGCGTGACAGTGTAAAATAGTAACTGTCTGATATAGTGAGAGAGTAATATAGTAACAGCGTGACAGTGTAATATAGTAACCATCTGATATAGTGAGAGAGTAATACAGTAACAGAGTGACAGTGTAATATAGTAACCGTCTGATATAGTGAGAGAGTAATACAGTAACAGCGTGACAGTGTAATATAGTAACAGCGTGACAGTGTAATATAGTAACTGTCTGATATAGTGAGAGAGTAATACAGTAACAGAGTGACAGTGTAATATAGTAACCGTCTGATATAGTGAGAGAGTAATACAGTAACAGAGTGACAGTGTAATATAGTAACCGTCTGATATAGTAAGAGAGTAATACAGTAACAGAGTGACAGTGTAATATAGTAACCGTCTGATATAGTGAGAGTAATACAGTAACAGAGTGACATTATAACATAGTAACCACCTCTTGTAGTATCGTGTACAGCCCTATGCACCATTGCCCTCATTCAGAGCCGCTCACTCTGAATGAGGGCCGCCCTCCATAAAAATGGAGCGTCCTCCTGGACGTTCGTATAGCTGTGGGTCACCACCCACAGCCTATACGAGCGTGGTTTGATGGCCGCGATGGTCTTGACCATCGAAACTGCGAGCCGGAGCCTGCGGTTGAGGTTTTCAACCGCAAGCTCCGGAGTGATTTTGGCTCTATCAGAGCCAAAATCACTCCCACTGACATCACTAGTGATGTCAGTGGGCCGGCTTCTGACGGGAGGCGTTCCCGTGGGAACGCCCCCGTCACGCCCACCAAAGGGGGCGTGCTGTCAATCAACATCGACAGCACGCCCCCTTTGATCAGACACAACGAGCGAAGGACTTTCCTTCGCTCGTCGCGTCTGGCGCATGCGCACGACGGAGCTCCCTCCGTCGTGCGCATGCTCAGTGCAGAACATCGACCCACTTGCGAGCGGACAGCCGCTCGCAAGTGGGTCTGAATCAGGGCCCATATCTTCAGTGAGACTGTAATAAATAAGAAAATATGCAGAGATGCTGCGAAACACAACTTATTAGACATGTAAGGCCTACACACGCTACATGGCTCCGTGGCACTTACTTTTCATTTGCAGTGCATGTATGTTATTACACATGTGTATTCACAATTATAACTTTATGTTGTCCTATAGGTGCTATGGATTTTTTGAAGAGTGTTGGAAGGAAGCTCTATTCAGTCTCGGAAAGTGCAAAGAAATTCTTCAAGTCCATGATTGACGGAGTGAAACATCTCGGTGAGGAATCTAGATGGACAGGGAGCGGAGTATGATTATGGGCGCTGTACATACACACGGCAGGGGCCACATTCACCAATACTAGAAGACGTGGCTCTAAAGACAGATTAGAATGGTCTTGTATCGCTCTAATCTGACCTGTGTGGTCCTGCGAGGACCTTTGTGGTACGGTTGTGTGTTCTTGTTTACACCTGTGTGGTCCGGCGCGGTCTTCTTCACAAATGTGTGGTCCAGTGTGGTCTTTTTTACACCTGTGTGGTCCTATTTGGTCTTGTCTACACCTGTGTGGTCATATTTCTACTTGTGTGATCTTGTTTCCACATGTGTGGTATTATTTGCACCTGTACGATCTTGTTTACATCTGTGGTTTCCGGTGTGGTCCTTTTTACACCTATGTGGTATGGTTTACACCTGTGTGGTCCAGTGTCGTATTGCCACCTGTGTGGTCCTATTTGATCTTGTTTACACCTGTGTGGTCCAGTGTGGTCTTATTTATGAATGTGTTGTCCTGTTTACATCTGTTTTTTTTTTTTTACACCTGTGTGGTATTGTTTAAACCTGTACGATCTTGTTTGCACCTGTGGTTTCCGGTGTGGTCCTGTTTACTCCTGTGTGTTCCAGTGTTGCATTGTTATAACTGCGGTCCAGTGTTGTATTGTTATAACTGTGGTCCAGTGTTGTATTGTTTACACCTGTGTGGTCCTATTTGGTCTTGTTTACACCTGTGTGGTGCTGTTTCCACCTGTGCCTAGTTTACACCTATGTGGTCCCATTTACAGATTTGCGGTTTTGTTTACACCTGTGTGTTCCGGTGTGGACTTGTTTACACCTGTGAGGTCCTGTTTACACTTGTGTGTTCCTTTGTGGTCTTGTTTCCATCTGTGTAGTCTAGTTTACACATATGTGGTCCCGTTTACACCTTTGCGTTCTTGTTTACACCTCTGTGGTCCTGATCACACCTGTGTGGTCCTATTTCCACCTGTGTGGTCCAGTTTGGTCTTGTTTACAGCGGTGTTGTCTAGTGTGTATCGGCCATTACTGTCAGCAATGTTTCAGGGATCCATCTTCTGCTTGCTCTTTCCCGCACAGGGAGGTCGCTGCGCACTATCTGGGCATTTCTCAGCAACATGGGGGAGGTCTGTAATGAGGAGATGGAAGCCCCCTATACAAAATGTATCAGGATTTTTGACAAAGGGAAAGAACAATGCTTCAAAAGCCTGTCAATCTTGGGCTTCCTGTGTTACATCGTGGATGTCTTCCGGCCTTTGTGTGGTCTCGCAAAAAGTAAGTGTGATCTCACACACACAGTGTGTCTCTCTCCTACTCTCCGTGTGACCCATCACTACTGCTTCTATATGCCATAGTGAGTCTCTCTCCTACTCTGTACTCTCCGTGTGACTCATCACTACTGCTTCTATACGCCATAGTGAGTCTCTCTCCTACTCTGTACTCCCCTTGTGACCCATTGCTACTTCTATACACCATAGTGAGTCTGTCTCCTACTCTGTACTCCCTTTGTGACCCATCACTACTGCTTCTATACGCCATAGTGAGTCTCTCTCCTACTCTGTACTCCCCTTATAACCCATTGCTGCTTCTATACGCCATAGTGAGTCTCTCTCCTTCTCTGTACTGTCTTTGTAACCAATTGCTACTTCTATACGCCATAGTGAGTCTCTCTCCTACTCTGTACTCCCCTTGTGACCCATTGCTACTTCTATACGCCATAGTGAGTCTCTCCCCTACTCTGTACTCCCCTTGTGACCCATTGCTACTTCTATACGCCATAGTGAGTCTCTCTCCTACTCTGTACTCCCCTTGTGACCCATTGCTACTTCTATACGCCATAGTGAGTCTCTCTCCTACTCTGTACTCCCCTTGTGACCCATTGCTACTTCTATACGCCATAGTGAGTCTCTCTCCTACTCTGTACTCTCCTTGTGACCCATCACTACTGCTTCTATACACCATAGTGAGTCTCTCTCCTACTCTGTACTCCCCTTGTGACCCATCACTACTGCTTCTATACACCATAGTGAGTCTCTCTCCTACTCTGTACTCCCCTTGTGACCCATCACTACTGCTTCTATATGCCATAGTGAGTCTCTCTCCTGCTCTGTACTCCACTTGTGACCCATTGCTACTTCTATACGCCATAGTGAGTCTCTCTCCTACTTTGTACTCCCCTTGTGACCCATTGCTACTTCTATACGCCATAGTGAGTCTCTCTCCTACTTTGTACTCCCCTTGTGACCCATTGCTACTTCTATACGCCATAGTGAGTCTCTCTCCTACTCTGTACTCCCCTTGTGACCCATCACTACTGCTTCTATACGCCATAGTGAGTCTCTCTCCTACTCTGTACTCCCCTTGTGACACATTGCTACTGCTTCTATACGCCATAGTGAGTCTCTCCTTCTCTGTACTGTCCTTGTAACCAATTGCTACTTCTATACGCCATAGTGAGTCTCTCTCCTACTATGTACTCCCCTTGTGACCCATTGCTACTTCTATACGCCATAGTGAGTCTCTCTCCTACTCTGTACTCCCCTTGTGACCCATTGGTACTTCTATACGCCATAGTGAGTCTCTCTCCTACTCTGTACTCCTTTTGTGACCCATTGCTAATTCTATACGCCATAGTGTCTCTCTCCTACTCTGTACTCCCCTTGTGACCCATTGCTACTTCTATAAGCCATAGTGAGTCTCTCTCCTACTCTGTACTCTCCTTGTGACCCATCACTACTGCTTCTATATGCCATAGTGAGTCTCTCTCCTGCTCTGTACTCCCCTTGTGACCCATTGCTACTTCTATAAGCCATAGTGAGTCTCTCTCCTACTCTGTACTCTCCTTGTGACCCATCACTACTGCTTCTATACGCCATAGTGAGTCTCTCTCCTACTCTGTACTCCTTTTGTGACCCATTGCTACTTCTATACGCCATAGTGAGTCTCTCTCCTACTCTGTACTCCCCTTGTGACCCATTGCTACTTCTATACGCCATAGTGAGTCTCTCCCCTACTCTGTACTCCCCTTGTGACCCATTGCTACTTCTATATGCCATAGTGAGTCTCTCTCCTACTCTGTACTCCCCTTGTGACCCATCACTACTGCTTCTATACGCCATAGTGAGTCTCTCTCCTACTCTGTACTCCCCTTGTGACCCATCACTACTGCTTCTATACGCCATAGTGAGTCTCTCTCCTACTCTGTACTCCCCTTGTGACCCATTACTGCTTCTATACGCCATAGTGAGTCTCTCTCCTTCTCTGTACTGTCCTTGTAACCAATTGCTACTTCTATACGCCATAGTGAGTCTCTCTCCTACTCTGTACTCCCCTTGTGACCCATTACTGCTTCTATACGCCATAGTGAGTCTCTCTCCTACTCTGTACTCCCCTTGTGACCCATTGCTACTTCTATACGCCATAGTGAGTCTCTCTCCTACTCTGTACTCCCCTTGTGACCCATCACTACTGCTTCTATACGCCATAGTGAGTCTCTCTCCTACTCTGTACTCCCCTTGTGACCCATCACTACTGCTTCTATACGCCATAGTGAGTCTCTCTCCTACTCTGTACTCCCCTTGTGACCCATTACTGCTTCTATACGCCATAGTGAGTCTCTCTCCTTCTCTGTACTGTCCTTGTGACCCATTGCTACTTCTATACGCCATAGTGAGTCTCTCTCCTACTCTGTACTCCCCTTGTGACCCATTACTGCTTCTATACGCCATAGTGAGTCTCTCTCCTACTCTGTACTCCCCTTGTGACCCATTACTGCTTCTATACGCCATAGTGAGTCTCTCTCCTACTCTGTACTCCCCTTGTGACACATTGCTACTGCTTCTATACGCCATAGTGAGTCTCTCTCCTACTCTGTACTCCCCTTGTGACCCATTACTGCTTCTATACGCCATAGTGAGTCTCTCTCCTACTCTGTACTCCCCTTGTGACCCATTACTGCTTCTATACGCCATAGTGAGTCTCTCTCCTACTCTGTACTCCCCTTGTGACCCATTGCTACTTCTATACGCCATAGTGAGTCTCTCTCCTACTCTGTACTCCCCTTGTGACCCATTGCTACTTCTATACGCCATAGTGTCTCTCTCCTACTCTGTACTCCCCTTGTGACCCATTACTGCTTCTATACGCCATAGTGAGTCTCTCTCCTACTCTGTACTCCCCTTGTGACCCATTGCTACTTCTATATGCCATAGTGAGTCTCTCTCCTACTCTGTACTCCCGTTGTGACCCATTACTGCTTCTATACGCCATAGTGAGTCTCTCTCCTACTCTGTACTCCCCTTGTGACCCATTACTGCTTCTATACGCCATAGTGAGTCTCTCTCCTACTCTGTACTCCCCTTGTGACACATTGCTACTTCTATACGCCATAGTGAGTCTCTCTCCTACTCTGTACGCCCCTTGTGACCCATTACTGCTTCTATACGCCATAGTGAGTCTCTCTCCTACTCTGTACTCCCCTTGTGACCCATCACTGCTTCTATACACCATAGTGAGTCTCTCTCCTACTCTGTACTCCCCTTGTGACCCATCACTGCTTCTATACACCATAGTGAGTCTCTCTCCTACTCTGTACTCCCCTTGTGACCCATCACTACTGCTTCTATACGCCATAGTGAGTCTCTCTCCTGCTCTGTACTCCCCTTGTGACCCATCACTACTGCTTCTATACGCCATAGTGAGTCTCTCTCCTTCTCTGTACTCCCCTTGTGACCCATTACTGCTTCTATACGCCATAGTGAGTCTCTCTCCTACTCTGTACTCCCCTTGTGACCCATTACTGCTTCTATACGCCATAGTGAGTCTCTCTCCTACTCTGTACTCCCCTTGTGACCCATTACTGCTTCTATACGCCATAGTGAGTCTCTCTCCTACTCTGTACTCCCCTTGTGACCCATTGCTACTTCTATACGCCATAGTGAGTCTCTCTCCTACTCTGTACTCCCCTTGTGACACATTGCTACTTCTATACGCCATAGTGAGTCTCTCTCCTACTCTGTACTCCCCTTGTGACCCATTACTGCTTCTATACGCCATAGTGAGTCTCTCTCCTACTCTGTACTCCCCTTGTGACCCATTGCTACTTCTATACGCCATAGTGAGTCTCTCTCCTGCTCTGTACTCCCCTTGTGACCCATCACTACTGCTTCTATACGCCATAGTGAGTCTCTCTCCTTCTCTGTACTCCCCTTGTGACCCATTACTGCTTCTATACGCCATAGTGAGTCTCTCTCCTACTCTGTACTCCCTTTGTGACCCATTACTGCTTCTATACGCCATAGTGAGTCTCTCTCCTACTCTGTACTCCCCTTGTGACCCATTACTGCTTCTATACACCATAGTGAGTCTCTCTCCTACTCTGTACTCCCCTTGTGACCCATTACTGCTTCTATACACCATAGTGAGTCTCTCTCCTACTCTGTACTCCCCTTGTGACCCATTACTGCTTCTATACGCCATAGTGAGTCTCTCTCCTGCTCTGTACTCCCCTTGTGACCCACTGCTGCTTCTATACACCATAGTGAGTCTCTCTCCTACTCTGTACTCCCCTTGTGACCCATCACTACTGCTTCTATATGCCATAGTGAGTCTCTCTCCTACTCTGTACTCCCCTTGTGACCCATTGCTACTTCTATACGCCATAGTGAGTCTCTCTCCTGCTCTGTACTCCCCTTGTGACCCATTACTGCTTCTATACGCCATAGTGAGTCTCTCTCCTGCTCTGTACTCCCCTTGTGACCCATTACTGCTTCTATACGCCATAGTGAGTCTCTCTCCTGCTCTGTACTCCCCTTGTGACCCATTGCTACTTCTATACGCCATAGTGAGTCTCTCCCCTACTCTGTACTCCCCTTGTGACCCATTACTGCTTCTATACGCCATAGTGAGTCTCTCTCCTGCTCTGTACTCCCCTTGTGACCCATTACTGCTTCTATACGCCATAGTGAGTCTCTCCCCTACTCTGTACTCCCCTTGTGACCCATTGCTACTTCTATACGCCATAGTGAGTCTCTCCCCTACTCTGTACTCCCCTACCTCCCACTGTCCTATTTGGTTGTATAGCCGTAATTATGGTTATCCCATCTATTCATGTAAATGTGTCTTATTGCTATATTACACTAGCTACGTCTCCAGCCCATATCCAACATGATATTTGCTTAATAACAGCATATTTGTGTTCCAGCGGTCACCCTGCTTTGTGCCCTTCCTTCCTACCTACAGACATTTGTGAGAAAATACATAAAGAACCGTAAGTAATAATACATGTGGTGGCTTCTGTAGGCTGTGGTCATCGCTGCCAGGCCATCATTTGGTTTGGGCTTATTTCCTGCCCGCCCCGGTGTGCGGAGGGGTGTAAGTATCTGAAGACGTTGCTGCGCTGTCACTGGTCATCATGAAATATTACTTTATGCTAATTACTCTGTTACATACATATAAAGTGACAGAATTAGAGCAGAACATGGAAATTACATGCATCGGCGCCCGTCTGCCAGGCTTTGCCGCTACAAACTCCTTCCCTTGTGTACAGCTGAATGGTCAAGGACTGAGACGTCCGCTGTTAGCGCCTGTGCACGCGGTAATACCGATTAGTGCGTCCTTATTCGCCACCATTGGCCGCACCAGCGGCCCTATAGCAGGTGCAGTGTCACCGTCTGACCACAGCCGCGTCTGAGAACGCAGCCACTGACACGCCAGCGTCACACGCCCACTGACCATTCTATATGCGCTGCTAGCCGCCGCCCAGGTACACCCATCCCTTTTCCATCCGTCTCCATCGCGTCTTTGTGAGTACACTCAGGGAAACGCATGCGCCATGGTAGTTTTCAGAACTTTTCGCCATGCGCAGTTGCATCTAATTGCCAGACTACGTGTACATTGGCGCTGCGTGCAGCTGGGAACCAAGATCATTATGCGCAGCGAGAAGTGGGACTGTGCAGAGGCTCAGTATTACCAGGATCACCTAGATGCCGGTCACATCTACAGCGTTGTCCCCTCTCACCCTCTCCTCCGCCAGCCATGGTGACCGCCCTCAGGAACACTAAAGAAATGTTCCAGTTTAATCTGACAGTGATCCACGAATTCGACGTTACAATAAACTCCAGCAAGAGCGTCATGCAGGTGGCCACGGACATCATGAAGGAGATCCGGGATAACACCAAACCATACATAGAGGTTCTCAGCCTGTTCACCTACTCTATGGTCTTCATCTGCGCGTATACCTTCATCATGTAAGGCACTCTTGTATTCATACACATGTATGTAACATGCAGAGCGCTCACATACAACTCCTAGGTCCCTAATCTATACGTGGTTCTGTCCTCCAGGGCCATGCTCTATCGGTGGAGGTACCTGCATCAAGATAACTATGATAATATCTATATTACGCGGAATTTCATCGAGCTCGATGTAATGAGGATGAGGAGTAACCTGAAGACGCTGCTCCCTCTCTCCAGCAGGGAGGCCTATAACTACATCCGGCCTGGTAAGGGGCAGGCGGGCATAATGGGTACATACATTGGCACAATCCCCCCCCCCACTCCAGCTGAGCTCACCCTCTGGGCATTAGTGATAGCTACACACATGGTGGCAACACATGTCCTTGGAACATGTCACAGCGTCGTCATGATGGAATCCTCTCCCTTCCCTCCTTGGACATGACGGGGTTTTCCGAGCTCCTAGAGATACTAGGGCATAAAGGCAGATAGCACCATAGAGTTGACACATGGGGGCATGTATCCATGCATCCACTGGTCAGGGAATGCCCGCACCACTCTATACCATAGCACTTAGTCCTCCAGTTCTGCTGAATAAGGGTCAGAAGTAATATGCCCCAATCCTATCTCCTTACTCCAGGCTCCTTTACCCTGACTAGACGTGAGAAGAAGGGATACATGTTCGACATCATCAACGTCTTCCGGAGCCTGCTCATCGTCTTATGTCTGGTGCTGATGGACTACGTTGTGTTCTGGTTCATGGACATGGCGGCCTACCTGCTGAAAGCAGATGTGGTGGCAGAAGGTGGGTGGCTCAACCGCTCCCCCTGACTGTAATGACCCACGCCCCAGGCCATGTTGCACTCTCTATGGAAGATGAGAGGCGGCGGCAGTAACTAGACCCCCGATCAGCCTCATGCACACACAATGCTGTATCCATGTAATGTTCCTGCAGGTAATGACGAGGTCTCCTCTCTCCCCCCTCAGCGCCCATGCTGCTGGATGTGTCTGTGAGCGGGAGCAGCTTCATCAGCGAGATCTTCTCAGGCGTGGTCGATGCCTTCAAAGTCCTTCAGAACACTAACATCACAGTCTTCTCCGAGAAATGTGTCCTCCGTCCCTCACCACCTGACCTTAACATGTACGTCCTGATCGGTACGTGGCCACGACCTGGGCTAGCGCTATCTTTATTGGGGAAGGGGGGGCTACAGATTTAGGGGTGTAAAAGTGGTAAGGAAGCATGGGGGCTGAGAGGTCAGGAGAACCGCTATGGGAGCAAGCTTTTATATATGAATATTGGCATTGCTATTTTATTTGTAACCATTGGAGGGCGCTCTTACTCAGGGTTATGAGGAGATCCCTGGGCCGTTCTGTTCCTACCATCTCCACACAACCCCTAGCATCAGCCTTATCCCTGTAATAGCACAGCCATATATACTCTGTCCTGTCTTCTTTCATCTTCTGGCTGGTGCCCTCTGCCCACATACAGGGGTGATGTACGGCCTGGCCTTCCTAATCGCTGCCTTCGGAATTTACATACAGAGACTTCAACGATTCATCTGCACGTATTATTATCCCTCCCGCGAGCAGGTAAGAGCGACATTCCCGACAGTGTCATATCCCTAACCGATGGCGCACACTGACCCCTGACATCACTAACCTCTGCAGAACATTGCTCTGTCCCACCTACCCCCTGACAGGTACATAGTGATATATACTGCAGATTATTACATTACTGACCTCTCTAGTGACCTGCAGATCATTGCTCTGTCCCATCTACCCCCTGACAGGTACATAGTGATATATTCTGCAGATTATTACATTACTGACCTTTCTAGTGACCTGCAGATCATTGCTCTGTCCCATCTACCCCCTGACAGGTACATAGTGATATATTCTGCAGATTATTACATTACTGACCTCTCTGTGAACTGCAGAACATTGCTCTGTGCTAGCGGCCCCCTGAGCAGAATATATAGTATTATATCCTGCAGATTTTTACTTTACTGACCTCTCTAGTGCCCTGCAGATCATTGCTCTGTCCCATCTACCCCCTGACAGGTACACAGTGATATATTCTGCAGATTATTACATTACTGACCTCTCTGTGAACTGCAGAACATTGTTCTGTCCCATCTGCCCCCTGACAGCTACATAGTGATATATTCTGCAAATTATTACATTACTGACCTCTCTAGTGATCTGCATAACATTGCTCTGTCCCATCTACCCCGACAGGTACATAGTGATATATTCTGCAGATTATTACATTACTGACCTCTCTAGTGAACTGCAGAACGTTGCTCTGTGCTAGCGGCCCCCTGAGCAGAATATATAGTATTATATCCTGCAGATTTTCACTTTACTGACCTCTCTAGTGATCTGCAGAACATTGCAAGCTGCCTGGATTACGGCGTCTGTATTTCCACGCCTAATTTAAGTCCCGTGTCGAACTGCCCCATCTGGATTTAGACTGGCGACATCCCGGCTGCTGGTCTCATAACTACATCCCATATAGTATGTTATCCTGCAGATTATTACATGACTGACCTATCTGTGATCTTCCCCATCTCCCCCTGACAGGTACAAAGTCATATTATATAGATTATTACATGACTGACCTCTCTGTACCTGTCAGTGGGAGATAGGGAAGATCACAGAGAGGTCAGTCATGTAATAATCTATATAATATATGACTTTGTACCTGTCAGGGGGAGATAGGGAAGATCACAAAGTCATATATTATGCAGATTATTACATGACTGACCTCTCTGTGATCTTCCCCATCTCCCCCTGACAGGTACAAAGTCATATATTATGCATATTATTACATGACTGACCTCTCTGTACCTGTCAGGGGGAGATGGGGAAGATCACAAAGTCATATATTATGCAGATTATTACATGACTGACCTCTCTGTGATCTTCCCCATCTCCCCCTGACAGGTACAAAGTCATATATTATGCATATTATTACATGACTGACCTCTCTGTACCTGTCAGGGGGAGATGGGGAAGATCACAAAGTCATATATTATGCAGATTATTACATGACTGACCTCTCTGTGATCTTCCCCATCTCCCCCTGACAGTTACAAAGTCATATATTATGCAGATTATTACATGACTGACCTCTGTAGATATCTGCAGAATTTGCATATTGGGATTTCCCAGTATGTAATGAATAGTCATTATTCCTCCTGCACCTGCCTCATATGAACCTCCTGAGTGCACAATATTTGGGGCTGGGGGTTTGGTACCAGAGGATACATGTTACCAGTAATGTGCTTTCATTTCCCTCTTATCAGGAACGGATCGTCTTCCTATATAACAAGCTCCTGACCCGGCGAGTGGGTATCATTACCGCCCTGACAAGGAGCATAAAGATGAACGCAGAGGACATGGGGCACACAAACATTTTGCTTGTGCTAGCTGCAAAGTATATTCCCCCAATATATACCTGTATACAGATTTCTATATACACCTGTGCACCTCAGTATGGCGCTGACATCTCTCCTTCCCACAGGTGTCCTTGCTTTCGCTCTATTGCAGAGCTTCTGGGTGCAAACCAGCAGTATTGTATGGCGTGTGCCAAGGCATGTACCAGTACCAACAGCCAGGAGTTCCTGCCCTGCATCACTAACAACTGCAAAGGTATAACTCACCCCCTGTACACTTACCTGTATCACCCCCACTATATATATCACTGTCCTCACTATACACCTACCTGTATCACCTACACCATATATATCACTGTCCTCACTATACACCTACCTGTATCACCTCCACCATATATATCACTGTCCTCACTATACACCTACCTGTATCACCTACACTATATATATATATATATTACTGTCCTCACTATACACCTACCTGTATCACCTACACCGTATATATCACTGTCCTCACTATACACCTACCTGTATCACCTACACCGTATATATCACTGTCCCCACTATACACCTACCTGTATCACCTACACCATATATATCACTGTCCCCACTATACACCTACCTGTATCACCTACACCGTATATATCACTGTCCTCACTCTACACCTACCTGTATCACCTACACCGTATATATCACTGTCCTCACTATACACCTACCTGTATCACCTACACCGTATATATCACTGTCCTCACTATACACCTACCTGTATCACCTACACTATATATATTACTGTCCTCACTATACACCTACCTGTGTCACCTACACCGTATATATCACTGTCCCCACTCTACACCTACCTGTGTCACCTACACCATATATATCACTGTCCTCACTATACACCTACCTGTGTCACCTACACCATATATATCACTGTCCTCACTATACACCTACCTGTATCACCTACACCATATATATCACTGTCCTCACTATACACCTACCTGTATCACCTACACCGTATATATCACTGTCCTCGCTATACACCTACCTGTATCACCTACACCGTATATATCACTGTCCTCACTATACACCTACCTGTGTCACCTACACCATATATATCACTGTCCCCGCTATACACCTACCTGTATCACCTACACCCTATATATCACTGTCCTCACTATACACCTACCTGTGTCACCTACACCCTATATATCACTGTCCTCACTATACACCTACCTGTATCACCTACACCATATATATCACTGTCCTCACTATACACCTACCTGTATCACCTACACTATATATATCACTGTCCTCACTATACACCTACCTGTATCACCTACACTGTATATATCACTGTCCTCACTATACACCTACCTGTATCACCTACACCGTATATATATATATCACTGTCCTCACTATACACCTACCTGTATCACCTACACCGTATATATCACTGTCCTCACTATACACCTACCTGTGTCACCTACACCGTATATATCACTGTCCCCACTATACACCTACCTGTGTCACCTACACCATATATATCACTGTCCTCACTATACACCTACCTGTATCACCTACACCGTATATATCACTGTCCTCACTATACACCTACCTGTATCACCTACACCGTATATATCACTGTCCTCACTATACACCTACCTGTATCACCTACACCGTATATATCACTGTCCTCACTATACACCTACCTGTATCACCCCCACTATATATATATATCACTGTCCTCACTATACACCTACCTGTATCACCTACACTATATATATCACTGTCCTCACTATACACCTACCTGTATCACCTACACCGTATATATCACTGTCCTCACTATACACCTACCTGTATCACCTACACCGTATATATCACTGTCCTCACTATACACCTACCTGTGTCACCTACACCATATATATCACTGTCCTCACTATACACCTACCTGTGTCACCTACACCGTATATATCACTGTCCTCACTATACACCTACCTGTATCACCTACACCATATATATCACTGTCCTCACTATACACCTACCTGTATCACCTACACCGTATATATCACTGTCCTCACTATACACCTACCTGTATCACCTACACCGTATATATCACTGTCCTCACTATACACCTACCTGTGTCACCTACACCGTATATATCACTGTCCTCACTATACACCTACCTGTATCACCTACACCGTATATATCACTGTCCTCACTATACACCTACCTGTGTCACCTACACCATATATATCACTGTCCCCGCTATACACCTACCTGTATCACCTACACCCTATATATCACTGTCCTCACTATACACCTACCTGTGTCACCTACACTATATATATCACTGTCCTCACTATACACCTACCTGTATCACCTACACCGTATATATCACTGTCCTCACTATACACCTACCTGTATCACCTACACCGTATATATATATATCACTGTCCTCACTATACACCTACCTGTATCACCTACACCGTATATATCACTGTCCTCACTATACACCTACCTGTGTCACCTACACCGTATATATCACTGTCCCCACTATACACCTACCTGTGTCACCTACACCATATATATCACTGTCCTCACTATACACCTACCTGTGTCACCTACACCATATATATCACTGTCCTCACTATACACCTACCTGTATCACCTACACCGTATATATCACTGTCCTCACTATACACCTACCTGTATCACCTACACCGTATATATCACTGTCCTCACTATACACCTACCTGTATCACCTACACCATATATATCACTGTCCCCACTATACACCTACCTGTATCACCTACACCATATATATCACTGTCCTCACTATACACCTACCTGTATCACCTACACCGTATATATATATCACTGTCCTCACTATACACCTACCTGTATCACCTACACCGTATATATATATCACTGTCCTCACTATACACCTACCTGTATCACCTACACCATATATATCACTGTCCTCACTATACACCTACCTTTATCACCTACACCATATATATATATCACTGTCCTCACTATACACCTACCTGTATCACCTACACTATATATATATATCACTGTCCTCACTATACACCTACCTGTATCACCTACACCATATATATATATCACTGTCCTCACTATACACCTACCTGTATCACCTACACTATATATATATATCACTGTCCTCACTATACACCTACCTGTATCACCTACACTATATATATATATATCACTGTCCTCACTATACACCTACCTGTATCACCTACACCATATATATATATCACTGTCCTCACTATACACCTACCTGTATCACCTACACCGTATATATCACTGTCCTCACTATACACCTACCTGTATCACCTACACCGTATATATCACTGTCCTCACTATACACCTACCTGTATCACCTACACCATATATATATATCACTGTCCTCACTATACACCTACCTGTATCACCTACACCATATATATATATATCACTGTCCTCACTATACACCTACCTGTATCACCTACACCATATATATATATCACTGTCCTCACTATACACCTACCTGTATCACCTACACCATATATATCACTGTCCTCACTATACACCTACCTGTGTCACCTACACCATATATATCACTGTCCTCACTATACACCTACCTGTGTCACCTACACCGTATATATCACTGTCCTCACTATACACCTACCTGTATCACCTACACCGTATATATCACTGTCCTCACTATACACCTACCTGTATCACCTACACCGTATATATCACTGTCCTCGCTATACACCTACCTGTATCACCTACACCGTATATATCACTGTCCCCGCTATACACCTACCTGTATCACCTACACCATATATATCACTGTCCTCACTATACACCTACCTGTATCACCTACACCGTATATATCACTGTCCTCACTATACACCTACCTGTATCACCTACACCCTATATATCACTGTCCTCACTATACACCTACCTGTATCACCTACACCCTATATATCACTGTCCTCACTATACACCTACCTGTATCACCTACACCATATATATCACTGTCCTCACTATACACCTACCTGTATCACCTACACCATATATATCACTGTCCTCACTATACACCTACCTGTATCACCTACACCGTATATATCACTGTCCTCACTATACACCTACCTGTATCACCTACACCCTATATATCACTGTCCTCACTATACACCTACCTGTGTCACCTACACCGTATATATCACTGTCCCCACTATACACCTACCTGTATCACCTACACCGTATATATCACTGTCCTCACTATACACCTACCTGTGTCACCTACACTATATATATCACTGTCCTCACTGTACACCTACCTGTATCACCTACACCATATATATCACTGTCCCCACTATACACCTACCTGTATCACCTACACCCTATATATCACTGTCCTCACTATACACCTACCTGTATCACCTACACCGTATATATATCACTGTCCTCACTATACACCTACCTGTGTCACCTACACCGTATATATCACTGTCCTCACTATACACCTACCTGTATCACCTACACCATATATATCACTGTCCTCACTATACACCTACCTGTATCACCTACACCGTATATATATCACTGTCCTCACTATACACCTACCTGTATCACCTACACCGTATATATCACTGTCCTCACTATACACCTACCTGTGTCACCTACACCGTATATATCACTGTCCTCACTATACACCTACCTGTATCACCTACACCGTATATATCACTGTCCTCACTATACACCTACCTGTATCACCTACACCGTATATATCACTGTCCTCACTATACACCTACCTGTGTCACCTACACTATATATATCACTGTCCTCACTATACACCTACCTGTATCACCTACACCATATATATCACTGTCCTCACTATACACCTACCTGTGTCACCTACACCGTATATATCACTGTCCTCACTATACACCTACCTGTATCACCTACACCATATATATCACTGTCCTCACTATACACCTACCTGTATCACCTACACCGTATATATCACTGTCCTCACTATACACCTACCTGTATCACCTACACCATATATATCACTGTCCTCACTATACACCTACCTGTGTCACCTACACCGTATATATCACTGTCCTCACTATACACCTACCTGTGTCACCTACACCGTATATATCACTGTCCTCACTATACACCTACCTGTATCACCTACACCTTATATATCACTGTCCTCACTATACACCTACCTGTATCACCTACACCGTATATATATCACTGTCCTCACTATACACCTACCTGTATCACCTACACCATATATATCACTGTCCTCACTATACACCTACCTGTATCACCTACACCGTATATATCACTGTCCTCACTATACACCTACCTGTATCACCTACACCATATATATCACTGTCCTCACTATACACCTACCTGTGTCACCTACACCGTATATATCACTGTCCCCACTATACACCTACCTGTGTCACCTACACCGTATATATCACTGTCCTCACTATACACCTACCTGTATCACCTACACCGTATATATCACTGTCCTCACTATACACCTACCTGTATCACCTACACCGTATATATCACTGTCCTCACTATACACCTACCTGTATCACCTACACCGTATATATCACTGTCCTCACTATACACCTACCTGTGTCACCTACACCGTATATATCACTGTCCTCACTATACACCTACCTGTATCACCTACACCGTATATATCACTGTCCTCACTATACACCTACCTGTATCACCTACACCATATATATCACTGTCCTCACTATACACCTACCTGTGTCACCTACACCGTATATATCACTGTCCCCACTATACACCTACCTGTGTCACCTACACCGTATATATCACTGTCCTCACTATACACCTACCTGTGTCACCTACACCGTATATATCACTGTCCTCACTATACACCTACCTGTATCACCTACACCATATATATCACTGTCCTCACTATACACCTACCTGTGTCACCTACACCATATATATCACTGTCCTCACTATACACCTACCTGTGTCACCTACACCGTATATATCACTGTCCTCACTATACACCTACCTGTATCACCTACACCGTATATATCACTGTCCTCACTATACACCTACCTGTATCACCTACACCATATATATCACTGTCCTCACTATACACCTACCTGTGTCACCTACACCGTATATATCACTGTCCCCACTATACACCTACCTGTATCACCTACACCATATATATCACTGTCCTCACTATACACCTACCTGTATCACCTACACCATATATATCACTGTCCCCGCTATACACCTACCTGTATCACCTACACCATATATATCACTGTCCTCACTATACACCTACCTGTGTCACCTACACCATATATATCACTGTCCTCACTATACACCTACCTGTGTCACCTACACCGTATATATCACTGTCCTCACTATACACCTACCTGTATCACCTACACCGTATATATCACTGTCCTCACTATACACCTACCTGTATCACCTACACCATATATATCACTGTCCTCACTATACACCTACCTGTATCACCTACACCATATATATCACTGTCCTCACTATACACCTACCTGTGTCACCTACACCATATATATCACTGTCCTCACTATACACCTACCTGTATCACCTACACCATATATATCACTGTCCCCGCTACACTTACAGGGGTATTCAATATGGGTGTGATAACATTGTTTTTGCGTTAATATCGCAATTATGACGTCATTATCGCAGGTTTTACTTTTACACCGTATTCAATATCAAAGACTTATCGCATTTTTGAAAAGTCGAAGTTAAAAAACGGGGATAAGTTTTCACCATTGAATAGGTGTCGAAAAAAAGTGCAGAATTGGGGTTTAGGGGTGCAGGCTTAAAAAAAATAGCCTGCACCCTTCAGAATGACCCCTTGAAACTATCTGTGTCAAAAAAAAAAATATCGGGACACCCCAAAAAAAGCACTTTGAATTTGGGGGCCAAAAAAAAAAATGTTGGGTAACAAAATTAAAAAATAGCATACTTGACTCTGGGGAGGTCCCCAAGTATGCCCCAGGTGTTTTTTTCATTGCAGCTCCTTGCGCAAGTGGGTTTTTCATGATTTTTTTCAAGTCTGTTTAGCAACTTTAAAATATGCTGACCCCCATTTTCAAGTACCCCAAATTTGCTGGGCATAGTTATTTTTCCCCCAAAAAATTTCTAAATGCTCTTCTGCACCACTTTCTTCAAAGTCGCATTTATGCACTTGCCTACATCCAGCGCTGGTCTCCGCAGTAATCCATGGGTGTTTTAAAACAAAACGTGTTACCCGATCCACGCTACAAGCTATGTGTATGTGTGTTGTCACACATACACATAGCTCCCGAATGGCCGCTGCCGGGACTTCACGGGGCATTGCAGTCCCATCAGCCAATCAGCGGCAGCGCTCACTGTAGCACGGCCGCTGATAGGCTCCGGCAACTGACAGTTCCCACGTTGGTGAGTCAGCCCACGTGGGAACTGTCAGTTGCCGAAGCCAATCAGCGGGCGCTCTACAGTGAGCGCTGCCGCTGACAACACACATACACATAGCTTGTAGCGTGGATCGGGTAACACGTTTTTTTGTTTTAAAACACCCATGGATTACTGCGGAGACCAGCGCTGGATGTAGGAGAGTATGAAATCTTTCTTGCAGGGCCAGTTACCATGGATCTCTACTGGACAAGGGGACCGAACATCTGGTATAGGTAAGTATGTGTGAATGGGTAGGTGTGTGTAATAAACTTCTACTGGGCACGCTGTGTGTGTTTTGTCTTTTTTTAACTCTTTATTTTACAGTGAAATTACAAGTGCCGCATGTCTGCTGGCACTTGTAGTTCCACAAGTGCAAAATGGCAGACATGCTGGCACTTGTAGTTCCACTGTAAAGTACAATAGTTTTACATTATTTGGCACCCCAATTACCCCTATACCCACCGCTCCAGGGGCTTCAGCGTAAGTCTGTGGTGCTCGGGAGAGGGGGGACCCTTTTTTCTGGGATCCCTGACTCCCCCGAGATCACCGGCTTGCGCTGACCGACTTGGGGTGTAATGCTTTGGACCTGGAGCCCCGGTGATTGGGTCTCCTGGCTGTGGCATTGTACCCCGGTCGGTTGGGTCTGGTGCTGGTCTCAAATATAGGGGGTACCCCACGTCGTTTTTGCCCCCTATATTTAAAACCAGCACTAGTCCCTGCAGCCTGGTGTTGGTTTCTAAAATACGGTGGAACCCTACACATTTTGTTCCCCGTATTTTTAGAAACCACCACTGGCTGGCTAGCCTGGGGCTGGTTTGGCTTTTGGGGGGGGACCTTATGTCATTTTTTTCAAAATTTTTACACATTTTTTTAACAGGTTAACAAAAGCGGGCATTTTCGGAAAATATTCTAGGGACCCCCCTAATGATGTCTAGACATGGGGGATCACTATGGGTACCCCCATTTTTAACTCCTGAAGGAAGTCGGGGTTTCTAATAGCCACGGCAGGGAAAAACACCTTGCAAAGCTATTTAAAAACCCGACTTTCTTAAGCAGGCAAAAACGGGGTTACCCATAGTGATCCCCCATGACAGGACATCTTTAAGGGGGGTCCCAGGCATATTTCCTGAAAATTCCCGTTTTTTTCCTTAAATGAGCTCAAGGGTCATTTTTTGAAAAACAGGGATCATTTTTCTAAGCACTATAGCAAGTGAAAAAAAATACAGAATAAGGGTTTGGGGGTGCAGGCTTATAAAAAATAGCCTGTAGTTTTGGGAATGTCCCCTTAAAAGGAAATGTTAAAAAAAAAATGTCCTACAAAAAATCGGGACACCCTTAAAAAAATAAATTTGGGTTTAAAAAAAAAAATAGGGACACCCTAAAAAATTAATTTAAAAATTGGGGTGAAAAAAAAAAAGGGAAAAAATTGTTAAACAATAGGCAAATAGGTTCAGGGCTATTCTGCAAGTATGCGGCACGTGTTTTGAAGAATAGAATTATAGCGGCAGGTGCACAAATGCAGAATTTTTAAAAACTTACTTTAGGGACTTAAAAATATGCTAGTACCCATTTTCATGTACCCCAAATTTGATGGGACCACTTAAAAAAACGAAAAAAATAACCTAAGTGCTCTTCTGCAACACTTCTTCAATGTCGGGAAAAAAACACCTGCTGCGGCTATTTAAATCCCCGACTTTCATTTAAAGGCTAAAACGGGGGTACCCATAGTGATCCCCCATGTTTTTACAACTTTAGGGGGGTCTTACAAATTTTTTATGGAAAAAAACGTAACTTTACGCAAATCCAACTTCGGAGGTTCCCGTTTTCGACGATTTCAAATTGAATACGGGGATACGCGGGAGCGCGCCCGATACTTTAACGCAGAAAAAAACTCCGATATGAAACGTAAACTTCGGCAGTGAAGTTAACATTTCATATTGAATACCCCTATTAGAGATGGAAAGTGATAAGGTACCAGCCAACCAGCTCCTGTCATTTTTCAAACACAGCCTGTGAGATGACAGTTGGGAGCTGATTGGCTGGCTTAGTAACTAGACCCCTATATGACATTGCTACAGATACCTACAGGCAGCCATAATAATCTCCTTCCCATCACAGGGCTGTACTGCTGCGAGTGCTTCCAGATCATGGACCAGATCTGCATCATCTGTATGGCTCCTCTGGCGTATGAGGAGAATGAGGATGAGGAAATGTATGTATCATTATTGCTTTCACTAATGTCATAATTCCAAGTTATTACATGAGTACCCTATAAACCCAGCACTACCATAGGACAGTTCTCATCAATTATATGGTTACTTGTATACACAGAGATGATATAGTCATTAGACGGACAGTGACATTCATCATTTCCACGCCCCAATGACCTCACCAGGGTTATACTACAGTAAGGGTGGGACGGGGTTATAGTACAGTAAGGGTGGGACGGGGTTATATTACAGTAAGGGTGGGAAGGGGTTATACTACAGTAAGGGTGGGACGGGGTTATACTACAGTAGGGGTGGGACGGGGTTATACTACAGTAGGGGTGGGACGGGGTTATATTACAGTAAGGGTGGGAAGGGGTTATACTACAGTAAGGGTGGGACGGGGTTATACTACAGTAGGGGTGGGACGGGGTTATACTACAGTAGGGGTGGGACGGGGTTATACTACAGTAGGGGTGGGACGGGGTTATACTACAGTAGGGGTGGGACGGGGTTATACTACAGTAGGGGTGGGACGGGGTTATACTACAGTAGGGGTGGGACGGGGTTATACTACAGTAGGGGTGGGACGGGGTTATACTACAGTAGGGGTGGGACGGGGTTATACTACAGTAGGGGTGGGACGGGGTTATACTACAGTAGGGGTGGGACGGGGTTATATTACAGGAGGGTGGGACGGGGTTATACTACAGTAAGGGTGGGACGGGGTTATACTACAGGAGGGTGGGACGGGGTTATACTACAGTAAGGGTGGGACGGGGTTATATTACAGTAAGGGTGGGACGGGGTTATATTACAGTAGGGGTGGGACGGGGTTATACTACAGTAGGGGTGGGACGGGGTTATACTACAGTAAGGGTGGGACAGGGTTATATTACAGTAAGGGTGGGACAAGGTTATATTACAGTAAGGGTGGGACGGGGTTATACTACAGTAGGGGTGGGACGGGGTTATACTACAGTAAGGGTGGGACGGGGTTATATTACAGTAAGGGTGGGACGGGGTTATATTACAGTAAGGGTGGGACGGGGTTATACTACAGGAGGGTGGGACAGGGTTATATTACAGTAAGGGTGGGACGGGGTTATATTACAGTAGGGGTGGGACGGGGTTATACTACAGGAGGGTGGGACAGGGTTATACTACAGTAAGGGTGGGACAGGGTTATACTACAGTAAGGGTGGGACGGGGTTATACTACAGTAAGGGTGGGACGGGGTTATACTACAGTAAGGGTGGGACGGGGTTATATTACAGTAGGGGTGGGACTGGGTTATATTACAGTAAGGGTGGGACGGGGTTATATTACAGTAAGGGTGGGACAGGGTTATACTACAGTAAGGGTGGGACGGGGTTATACTACAGGAGGAGTGGGACAGGGTTATATTACAGTAGGGGTGGGACGGGGTTATATTACAGTAAGGGTGGGACAGGGTTATATTACAGTAAGGGTGGGACAGGGTTATATTACAGTAAGGGTGGGACGGGGTTATATTACAGTAGGGGTGGGACGGGGTTATATTACAGTAGGGGTGGGACGGGGTTATACTACAGTAAGGGTGGGACGGGGTTATACTACAGGAGGGTGGGATTAGAGTTAGGGCGACAGTACAGGAATGCTGGAGCATCACATGACTCCACTGGAAGTCACAGTCACATGACTGCCGAGACCCAGAAGCCGCGCTGGTGCCGCTGCAATTAAGTAAACGCTAGCCCACCAGGAATGATATGCCGACAGTCTAACATGTCAACATTCCAGCACACAGAGAGGGAGCGATATCACTATACATTATATAGATATATACACACACATCACTGGTAATATCTCACCTACAGTATAGGGATCAGTGCTATACACCAGATCCCCAGGAGATGATAGAGTAGCAATGACACTAATGTATATATGACTTGGGAGGTGTCTATCATCACAGTATGGACCCATTGGGTGATTTCCTTTCTTGTTCCTCAGGGACTCCAGTGATGAGGAGCAAATTCATCTTCTAAGAGATGCAATGAGAAGAGTGAAGGACCACGAAGAAGCGAGGAGGGAGAAGATGAAGAAGGTGTTGAAGGCGCGTGTGCTGGAGCTATGCAGGAGCTGGAAGGGGAGTGACCACCTGTTACAGCAGTTTGAGCAGTATATGAGGGTCAGAGACACTGGAGAGGAGAGCCTCGGAATGAGCGAGGCAGAAGCTAGCAATGAGTCCGGGTAAGTGTCACAATACACTGATGCTATCTGTACTGTATGCTGCGGTTGGAAATGTTGCTCTCAGGCAGTGGTTAGTCTCCTTCAGCATGTCCCTGCCTGTATGACACTGTAATGGCTATGTGGCTTTGTTATACTTTAGCTGTTGTCATATTGCTTCTGTCTTTGCAGTGATACCGACTTTGCGGAGCAATCCGATTACAGTGGCATATCGGAAGAGGAAGACTGGCCCCAGCAGCGTGGATTGAAGAGAACCACCATCCACAGAGGAAGGAAGATCACAGATGAGGAGACAGGATTATAAAAGAATATCTCCTGCATTCTCTAATAAACCATCACTGAGATAAGGAGACTTATGTCTTACCTGTTAAGACCATTTCTTTGAACACCATAGGGGACACAGGGACTACGCTTGGGTATAGGCTGGCAGGTGAGTCTGGGCACCAAACAGTTAAAATCTTCAGGAAATCAGCCCAGGCTCTTCCTTCCCTATACCCCACCCCCAGCCCAGTCAAGTTAGCAAGCCTAAGGCAGGAGCTGGAAGAAGGAGAAGGAAGACCGTCACACACACACAGACAAACACCCGAAGAGGCAGGGAAACCAGAAAAAGAGAAACCCTGCCAGTCAGGTGCATCAGGGTAGGCACCCTATGTCCCCTATGGAGTTGGAAGAAAAGGACTTAACAGGTAAGACATAAGTCTCTTTTTCTTCTTCACTAGTCCATAGGGGACTCGGGGACTATGCTGGCCGCCTTACAAAATCTGCTCCGCAGAAGCACCACGACGAGCTGCCCAAGAAGAACCAACTGATCTTGTAGAGCAATCACTACAGCCAGGGCCAGAAGGTTTGCCACCATGTACGCATGGCGATGGTTAGACAGAGCCACCTGGCTAAGTTCTGCTCCGTAGCCGGCCAACCACGCTTGTGGAAACCATAGAGTATGAAAAGGGAATCTGACTTCCGGATATCCATGGTATGTTCTACATAAATTCGGAGTACTCCAACAACATCTAAAGAGGCCTCATCCGCCGGACACTGAAAAGCCGGGACCACAATCTCCTGATTAAGATGGAATCTGGAAACCACCTTTGGAAGGTAGCCAAGTTGAGTCCGAAGAATGGCCCGGTCCAAATGAAAGACCAGAAAAGGAGAGCGACACGACAGTTCGCTCAAGTCCAATACTCTCTCAGCCGATGTAATAGCCAGAAGGAAAATAGTTTTCCACAGAGCCAATGAAGGCCCACCTAATCCAAAGGCTCGAAGGGAGGTGACTGAAGAGCCCGAAGCACCAGGGACTAGTCCCACGGAGCCATCGGAAGAACAAATGGAGGCTGCACGTGGAGAACTCCCTGAAAGAAAGTATGATCATCAAGCATAACGGCAGTCTGTCTCTGAAAGAGAACCGAAAGGGCCGAGACCTGTACCTTTAAAGAATACATACGAAGACCTAAATCCAGGCTTGTCTGTAGAAACAAGACAACTCGGGAAAGACAGACGGATCTGGGATTAAAACCTCTGACAGAACACCAGGAGAAGTAAGCATGCTAAATCTGAAGATAAATTTTGGTGGAAGAACATGGTGCCCAACAGAGGATGCAACTGACCTCTTTCATGGCGCTGCAACTGCCGCCCTGATGGATTATGTAAGCGATGGCCGTTGCATTGTCTGATTGTACCTATGCTGGGCAATGCTGAAGGAATTGCTGAGCCTGAGAGAGAGCCCTGCAGACAGCTAGAAGTTCCAGGGCATTGATCGGGAGACGGCTCTCCTGAGCCGTCCATTGACACTGGAAGAACTGCTGCTGGCAGGTTACAGCTCCACACCCACGACGACTGACATGAGTAGTGAGAAGGGTCCAGTCCAGAATCCAGAAGGGGCGACCCTTGTCCAAGTGGGAGCTCTGGAGCCACCATGCAAGGGAGGGACGAACTTCCCAAGATAGGACGATTGTCTGCAGCTTGATCTGGAGATGGGATCTGTTCAGAGTCAGAATCTCCGCCTAGAGAGGCCAGGTATGAAACTGGGTGTACCCCACAATGTCGAAGGTGGAGACCAGAGATCCCAGGATCCACATGCAGCAGTGGAGCATCTAATGGGCCGACGTCAGTGAGGACTGCTTCCAATTGAAGACACACCCGTGTGACTGTAGAAGATCTATTGTGAGGCAAAGGTGCTCCTCGAGCATATCTGGATAAAATAAGTAGATCGTCCAAGTAAGGGAGAATTCTGACACCCTTGCGCCGCAAGTGAGCTGCTATGACCTTCGTGGACACATGAAGAGCCGTGGAAAGACCAAAGGGCAAGGCCCGAAACTGGTAGTGCTCCTCTTTGACTGCAAACCGGAGGAAACTCTGATGACTGAGTCGGATAGGCACATGTAAGAATCCTGGATATTTAAGGAGGCCATGAAATACCCCGTTTGCTAGGCCAAAATGATGGCACGCAAAGACTCCATACGGAATATGGGGACCCGCAAATACTTGTTGAGGGATTTGAGGTTGAGAATTGGGCGGAAGGAGGCATTTTGCTTCGGGACCAAAAAAAGATTGTCGCAGAAGCCAGAGGCCCTCTGCTCCTGAGGCAGAGGAGCTATTACCTTGGAGGCTAGTAGAGAGCAAATTGTTTATAGGCTGTAGATCACCTGCTGTACTGTATATACTGTATCTATAGGTGTGCTTCAGTATGTATACAGCATCTTATTATCAGTGCATCCTATAGAGGCATATACAGCGGATACATCCTGAGTAATACTACAGATTGCGGCGCCTCTCATTAGTGTGGAAGAGGAGGAGGCTTCTTACTGGTACCATTAGTTCACCATTTGTTGTGGCTTCTGTGTGCGAGGACAGCGTCCCCAGTGCTGCCCGGCGTTCCCGTCATTACTCCGCTGTGTTTTCAATCATCTGAATCTTTCTTGTTTCTATCGGCAACTATGCACAAGGGTGGTGCCCTACCCACAGCGGGCAGGACACTGTACTTGCACAAGGGTGGTGCCGTACCCACAGCGGGCAGGACACTGTACTCCCGCAAGGGTGATGCCCTACCCACAGCGGGCAGGACACTGTACTCCCGCAAGGGTGATGCCCTACCCACAGCGGGCAGGACACTGTACTCACGCAAGGGTGATGCCCTACCCACAGCGGGCAGGACACTGTACTCACGCAAGGGTGATGCCCTACCCACAGCGGGCAGGACACTGTACTCACAAAAGGGTGGTGTCCTACCCACAGCGGGCAGGACACTGTACTCACGCAAGGGTGGTACCCTACCCACAGCGGGCAGGTCACTGTACTCACACAAGGGTGGTGCCCTACCCATAGCAGGCAGGACACTGTGCTCGCACAAGGGTGGTGCCCTACCCATAGCAGGCAGGACACTGTACTCACACAAGGGTGGTGTCCTACCCATAGCAGGCAGGACACTGTACTCACGCAAGGGTGGTGCCCTACCCATAGCAGGCAGGACACTGTACTCACACAAGGGTGGTGCCCTACCCACAGCGGGCAGGACACTATACTCACACAAGGGTGGTGCCCTACCCATAGCAGGCAGGACACTGTGCTCGCACAAGGGTGGTGCCCTACCCATAGCAGGCAGGACACTGCTCGCACAAGGGTGGTGCCCTACCCATAGCAGGCAGGACACTGTGCTCGCACAAGGGTGGTGCCCTACCCATAGCAGGCAGGACACTATACTCACACAAGGGTGGTGCCCTACCCATAGCAGGCAGGACACTGTACTCACACAAGGGTGGTGCCCTACCCATAGCAGGCAGGACACTGTGCTCGCACAAGGGTGGTGCCCTACCCATAGCAGGCAGGACACTGTGCTCGCACAAGGGTGGTGCCCTACCCATAACAGGCAGGACACTGTGCTCGCACAAGGGTGGTGCCCTACCCATAGCAGGCAGGACACTATACTCACACAAGGGTGGTGCCCTACCCATAGCAGGCAGGACACTATACTCACACAAGGGTGGTGCCCTACCCATAGCAGGCAGGACACTGTACTCACGCAAGGGTGGTGCCCTACCCATAGCAGGCAGGACACTGTACTCACAAAAGGGTGGTGCCCTACCCATAGCAGGCAGGACACTGTACTCACACAAGGGTGGTGCCCTACCCACAACGGGCAGGACACTATACTCACACAAGGGTGGTGCCCTACCCATAGCAGGCAGGACACTGTACTCACACAAGGGTGGTGCCCTACCCATAGCAGGCAGGACACTGTACTCACACAAGGGTGGTGCCCTACCCATAGCAGGCAGGACACTGTACTCACACAAGGGTGGTGCCCTACCCATAGCAGACAGGACACTGTGCTCACACAAGCGTGGTGCCCTACCCATAGCAGGCAGGACACTGTACTCACGCAAGGGTGGTGCCCTACCCATAGCAGGCAGGACACTGTACTCACACAAGGGTGGTGCCCTACCCATAGCAGACAGGACACTATACTCACACAAGGGTGGTGCCCTACCCATAGCAGACAGGACACTATACTCACACAAGGGTGGTGCCCTACCCATAGCAGACAGGACACTGTGCTCGCACAAGGGTGGTGCCCTACCCACAGCAGGCAGGACACTGTACTCATGCAAGGGTGGTGCCCTACCCATAGCAGACAGGACACTGTGCTCACACATGGCACACACTGAGAACCAACAGACCCATTAGCTTAGTGCTGGTACCTATACCCCTTTCCATGTAAAATCTACCAAAACGCATTGTACATTGGCCGAAGGCCTCTCTACTACCCACATAGGGGCTGGTGCATAGAGAGTACTTTCACAGCGTAGCCTAAATTGTGTGATTCACTCTGCAAATGCCCCAAACAGGAGGACACTTGTGCGCCCATGCAGAGGCGTGTGGTACTGCCACTTACGCCTGGACTGTAGGGTCAGGACCTCCTAAAGTAGTACTGTAAGGGCGTGTTCATGCCATTGCAGACACACACAGGCCGGCACAAAGATACATACAAAGTTGTATTTGTAGTATAAAAGGGGTTTAGCGGTTTTAGTCATACCTAATGGCAAATGCATTTGCGCCAGTCTGAAATAAGCGTGTGACAAACACATGGCATCAGCGCATCTTGAGAATTTGCTCTGGCAGCATTGTGGCCTCTCATGTAGCACCAATTAGTCTGTGATTTGGGGAAGTATTGCAGCCAGCATTCGCCACAATTTGGGCCCGCATATGGCGTTATGGTGTGCGCAGCGAGGGGTGTGCGACTAGAAGTTATGACCATGGCTGCAATGTCTCTTTTTAACTTATTTATTTTCAAAGTGCATTAGTCCAACAACAGTTGGGATTAAATGAACCAGCACACAGGCATCACACAAACACACACACACACAATATCCAGTGTACTCTGTACAGCAGCTGCCGGTGTTACACCAACGTCACGTGAATAGCGCAGGGTGATTAACACAAACGTAAAGCGCAGAAACGCACATTCTAACGTCCCTGCATATTGTAAGCGCTAAATAAGTCACAAAGTAATATTATTATCAGAACAAACAGTTTGGGGGTCTGCCATAGGTAGCATAGGTCTTCATGTGGTGGGCTACACAGACCCTGCCGTTTTACTAGCAGAGGGTGAGTCAGTGGTTTAGAGTGTTGTCAGGACATGGGAGATTCATGTACGAGGCCACAGAGTACATTCATTAGTGGGTTAAAGGGTCAGTAAATAGAATATGAATAGGCACCAGCGTGTAACACTGGACAAACACGTTATAGAATCCTGACAATTCTGTTGCCATTCTCTATACATATATATATATATATATATATATATAATTACAGATGTCTCATCATACATTTAGCCTCAATACGCCTCGCAGCGCAACTTGCCTAGCGTGAGTGAGCAGCCAGGTTCCGTGCTACAGTACTAGCGTCGGGCGTCTGTGTGCAGAACGTGCGCCTGAGTAGCAATGTCATGCGTTTAGGAGGCACCAGCAGACTGCGCTGAGTAACGTGATATGCGACACTTGTATATCTGTGTGCAACGCAGTCTGTATATGAGACACAGCGCAAGCTGGAATGAAAAAGCCGCGGGCGCGGCATTGTAGCACTTCTACTGATTCAGAGACTCAGGAGCACACAGATATACAAGTGTCGCATCTCACAGTAATCAGCGCAGTCTGTTGGTGTGTCCTGGTCTCATCACATTGTGACATTTTCGGCAAAAAAAGCCACCCGGCGCCTGCAGAGTCTAGCGACCTGGTGCACCGTGAGGGGCTTTTTGCCGCGACTAGAGCAAAGATGAATAAGGACACATCTGTATGTTAGGATAATTTAGGGACATTTGGCACAGAAAGTGTTAAAGAAAGAAAAAAATAAGAAGAGGGCTCAATAAACTGATCTGAATTAGCACAATGGTCTCCAAAGCTCCTGCTGAAGACGTGTCACTATACAGTACCATGGGGAAAACTTCACTCCAGGTTAAGGCACTAGTGGTTAAGTAAGGGATTGTCCCACAGCAGAGGATCAGGGGCCGGTCTCCTGGAATAGGAGACGCAGAGTCCCAGCATTGGGGACTCGGGACTATGAACCAGAGATTCACTTACAACAGATAGGAGCATGTCAGGAAACAGACAGTGATACAACTATGAGCAACACAAAAACATCTTCCCATATATCATCACCTACCCACAGAACACCACCTCTGCCCGAGACCTGCGTCATCAGACATTGGGCAACTTGGAAAGTTCTGGTGGCCATTAACACAAGACGATATGGTGCACAAATCCAAAACACTACCAGGGAAGGAGAGCGTCTAATATATAACTGGGGAGCTATCTTTAGGGCTCTCTGTGATGGTCCTCCTTTTTGTGCTGGTAGGACTCGTGTCTGCTATCAGCATCCTCGTTCTTGTGCCGGTAGGACTCGTGTCTGTTCTCAGCATCCTCCTTCTTGTGCTGGTAGGTCTCGTGTCTGTTCTCAGCATCCTCCTTCTTGTGCTGGTAGGACTTGTGTCTGCTATCAGCATCCTCCTTCTTGTGCTGGTAGGACTTGTGTCTGCTATCAGCATCCTCCTTCTTGTGCCGGTAGGACTTGTGTCTGTTCTCAGCATCCTCCTTCTTGTGCTGGTAGGACTTGTGTCTGTTCTCAGCATCCTCCTTCTTGTGCTGGTAGGACTCGTGTCTGCTCTCAAGTTCATCCTTCCTCTGCTGGTAGGCTTTGGAGGGGTATGGAGTGGATCTTTCATCACTGATGTGAAACGGTTGAGGCTCTCTGTGTATATGGCCACCTTCTTTCGATGACTTCTGGTCTGATGACTTATAGTGGTGGCCTCCTTGCTTCTCAAAGTAAGCCTGAGACGATTGATGACGCTTATTGCTGGCATCTTTATCAGGTTTTTGCTGATTGTGTTTTTGTTCCTGTTGGAATGAAGATTTTGTGTCTTCCTCACTGTGCTTATTGTAGGGTTTGTATTTATACTTGTGGCCATGGCCATTCTTTTCAGATGTCTCGGGATATGGGTGCTTACCGTATTTAGTTTGATGTCCATAGTCTTCTGTATGAAACTTGTCCTTGTGATAGTGGTGGTCTTGCAAGTCCTCGTTTTCGTGGTGCTTATTATACAGCTTATGCTTGTGGAAATGTCCATCAACCTCTTTCCTTATATGATGTTCTTGGTAAGATCTGTAGTGTTGTCCTCCATCTTTCCCATTGGGCTTGGGCTTCTTCTCAGAATGGCGCCAGTTTGACTTTTCCTGTTGAGTAAATGACTCGCTGTTATCTTCCGTGTCATGCCGGCGTGGCTGGTGGTGGGTTTTGTAACGATGTCCCTCTTCCTTATCATACTTGTGCTTGTTGAATCCTGGTTCATAGTCTTCTTCATACTGACGGTTTGGTGGCCTTGGTTTGTGTGTCCCAGCCGTCTTGAAATTTCCCTTATAATGTTGGTAGTCATGGAAGTCTACATCCAAGTCATCTATGGAGGCTTTCTTTTCTGTAGAAGGTCTGGAATCTGCTTGTTTCTGATCAAATTCCAAAGACTTCTCCAGTTTTCCATGCTTGTTGTGGTGAATGTTCATTTTAGCAGACCTAGAAAAGGAATTCATTGAGCCCTGCAACATGTTATTAGAGGAAGTGCCAATAGCTGGATGTACACATAATAGGCTGTGTCAAACAAGTACTAGTGACTGTCATCACATAAGTCATAAACAACTCAGCACCTACATCTATGGGGAGGTATTAAGATGTGCGAGTATTATGCAAGTCAATGGGCCTCATTCAAAGTTGGAGGTCATTTAATTTGCGCTACATAAAAATGTGGTTTCATGAACTGTGAGTGCGCCAAGACTTGCAGCCAAATCTACTGTTACTCCTGTCACATGTATTTGCGGCCCCTTACCCCTAGAAAGGTGCATTGGAGGCGTCCACATGCAAATACAGTACATTAACTGAATGGTCCTGATGGCTGGACACCGGGGGAGGGAACGAACACTGAAGCGCCTGACACAGAACTTTTTCTGCACCGGAATGATGTATGACGTCCGGGACTACTGTAAGTCCTATGACGTTTGTCTGCGGCTTGGACACCCCAGTGCTCGGGCTCCACTCAGGTCCTTGGTGGTAGTTGGGAAACATTTCCTAAAAGTGGTCGTGGACATGATAGGTCCATTACCTGTGCCCAGTAGATTGGGGAAGAGATACATCCTCACCGTTGTGGATTATGCCACCCGGTATCCAGAGGCTGGTGCTCTGTCCTCCATCACTGTGGATCAGGTAGCGGACAAGGTGATAAGAGCTAGGTGGCAAGGTAGGTTCCCAGGGTCATAGGTTGTTAGAGGAGAACTGGAGTCAGGTTGGACAGTTAGGGCAGACGGAAGCCAGATAGAGAGGACAGAGGTGCAATGCCTGGACTATAGAGTGCGGGGAGGCTGGAGTGGGCCCAAACCAGTGGAGGTAGAGGCTACCAGAGACTGTCCCCTGCTCACAACCCTAAGACAGATACTGACCTTAGTAACTGCAAGGCCCTACAGATGAGTTGTTCCTCAGTGACATCCCTTATAGATTGGATTAGAGAGGGACGTCAGACTACTCGATACCTGCTTGTGAGTTGGCATTCCAGTCTTTGAAGGAGCCTCCAGTACCCGCTCCAGTGCAGATCCTTGGCCAGGACATTGCGGTACAAACTAATGCGTCATTGCACAGACTGGGAGCAGTACGGAGCCAGGAGGGGCCATATGGGCAGGAGCACCCTGTGGCCTGTGTGAGGAGGATACTGCTATGGTGGGAGGTGGGGTATGCCACAATTGGAACATAGTGGTTGGCAATTCGGTGTGCATTGGACCAACTAATGTGTGCAACTGGCCCCCCACAGTGGTAACTGACCACCACCCTTTTCAGTGGCTGCAACCTATCTTGGGGGAAAGTGACAGACTGTTGTGGTGGAGCCTGGGAATTCAGGAATGCATTTTATTGTATAAGAAATGTTGTTTCCTGGGTGATCAGGTAGAAGAAGAGGATGACTGGAGTGTCGGAGGAATCTTACAATTATTGCAGACACAAGTGTGCCAACGCGCTTATACATTTCTGCAAAGACTTAGCTTCCAACTCTGAATGAGGCCCACTGAGTCTACAGCCCCCTCTCCCTCCGATGAGATATGAGCGTGTCATTGTAAAACACATATGTAACAATCACTCCCCTCCCAGGCCTTAGTTCCAGCAATGGAACATGCTAACAAACATATTACCGTCTTCATACCGACCTCGTTATACACAAACGCCTGAATAACCAAGCCCATCATTTTATAGTGGGAGCCAGTTCTCTACAAAACCAAAATGCAGGTGGGGTCGGTGAAATCCCACTTCCAGGTGGCGGATTATTCCAGTACATAAGGTGGTCTGGGAGCTGTATATTTATACTGGTAAATAAAATATGCCTTTACAATGTATTGTTCTGATCAGTGTGATTATAGACGATGACTGTTCTGTACATAACATGGATATGGTGACAGATGAGCACGACATTTCCATACATTTATGGATATTGGGAATTATTTATATATAAAAAGATTAGAAGGTTCTATGGGCCTGATTCAGAGCCGCTCGTAAGCGGCCGTTCGCTCTTTCCGAGCGATGTTCGCTTATCTGCACATGCGTACGGATCGTAATATGCATGCGCGAACCAGTCAGTGCGGCCGAAAATCATTTGTTCGCTAAATAGCGAATGCCTACTATTTTGAGTGACAGGAGGAGGCGTATGTGGGTGGTAACGGGGGAAGGTGCTTGAAAACGGGGAGTGGAGATCCGAACGCAGGCGTGCTTAAAGGTCAAAACGGGCGTTTTATGGGTGTGCATAATTAATACAGCAGCGTCATTGACCACGTCACTGGGTTATTTTATAGCCAGAACTGCTCGCAAGATTGCGGTAGGGAAAACCAACCACAAGAATAGCGAGCAGTTCATACGCTGGTCGATGTACTCGATTAATCTAATAAATAGCGGACATGACGTAGGATGCGAGCGGCCAGGGGGCGTAGTTTTCCAAAAAACGACCGCATGTTTTGTTCGCTCGTTCAGACCTAGAGGCGTGAACAGACCGCAAAGAGCGAACAGTTCATTTGAATATCCACCCCTTTTTCCTGAACAAGCGAGCGCAAATAGCGTCCGGCTCTGAATCAGGCCCTATATGTTGTATTTTCGGGCTGTGACTTCCTTTAGTTGTTGGGAGCTGTAATATAATAAAGGGAAATTATTTCGCAGTGACGGGATGGTTGGGGGAAGGTGGGGTAGACTATTTTCGTAGAGGAACTTGAAACGACCTACCACAGAGGTTCCCAAATTCGGTCCTCAGGGTCACTCTTAACTGTCCAGGTTTTAAGGATATCCATGGTTGTGCACAAGTGGTTAAATCAAAAGACTGAGGTACTAATTAAGTCACTTGTGCCCAAGCATGGTTATCTTTAAAACCTGGACTGTAAGGAGGCCATGAGGACCAAGTTTGGGAACCTCTGACCACTACCATATTTATCCACAAATAAAATTAAACTGTGACCTTCAGGAAGCAGCGGCCCTGCAATGTGAGGGACGGAAGACAGACTCACCTTTTCTTAGTGGCCACCTCTCCAAAGAAGTTGGTGTAGACATATCTCTCAAAATCGTCCACAAGGTCATCATCCCCGGTCTCCCTCCTCGCCAGGTCTTCCAGGAAATCCTCAACGTCATCCACAAAGTCCTTGAATCGGATTTTATGATGGGAGAAAACTGGCCCCTCGAAGAAGCCATCAAGAAGAGGTACAAGCTCGGGGAGGTGCTTTGAGAGTTGCGACTTCTCCAGGTAACTCTGAAGGACCTCTTCAAACTGCTTTCTCTGGACCGGATTTAGCTCCACATTAAAAAGGTCAATGCCATCTTTCCGAGCACACTCTTCCAGCCCCGAGCATCCCTCTGGCACGCGGTACTGATGATCTGAGAGCTTCTTCCAGAATTTGTTATGGTCGTGGTGGCGATGAGGGGCCTCTTGACCATGTGCTTTCTTGCCATGCTCCCTTTTCCTACTGTCCTCCTCTCCATGTTTGTGTGCATCCGCAAAGTCCTTCTGCCCCTTGCGAGGATGGTATCCATCTCCTGCTTCTCCCTGATGATGCCGTACCGGTTTTTCCTTCCAGCCTTTGTCAGGGTTTTCGTGACGGTGATGCCCAAAGTCTCTGGATTTGTGATCTTTGCCCTGGTCTCTCCAATTTTCGGATTCATGTGGAACCTGTTCTCGGTCTTCTGCCCCACCTTTCTCTCCCTCCCAATGCCGATGCTTCTTCTCTCGCCAATGCTGCTCACGCTTCTCTTGATACTTCTTGCTTCTCCACTCTTCATGCTGGGATTCCCTATGGTCCTCTTCAGGCTGCCTCTTGCTGTGCTTGAAATGTGCTTTTTTCACATCTCCGGCTGTAGTAGAGATATTTGGAGCCTTGCCCGACTTGTCCACCCTCTTCCACTCTTTATGACCGAAGTCCTTCTTCTCTTCTCCCATTTGTTCTGTCCTCCTCTGCGCATGCGCTACATATGTTTTCTCCCAAGTCTCAGACCTCTGAGTCTCCATCACCAGCCGGTTACTCATTTCGGAGATCCTTTTGTGTAGGTTATTCTCTTCCGCTCCCTCAGTGTTGTTCACCGTTAGATTATCTAAATCTTGTCTGATAGAAGCCAACAACAAGCGCTGCTTGTCCAACTCCTGGCGAAGCATCTGGGATTCGGCCACCAATGTCTCCTTCTGTGCCAGGAAACCCTCAATCTGCCTCTTAGAGGAGTCCAGGTCCACTGTTAGCTGGGAGTTCTCTACAACAAGGGCTTCCTTCTCCAAGCTGCTGGCTTCCAAGGCTTCCAATTTCACCTGTAGGTCTTGGAGTTCCTCCTTGGCGGATAGGTGGGCCGTTTCCTCTCTGAGGAGAGCGTCCTTCAGTCTCACGTTCTCTTCTGTCACACCCAGGTGTTGTGGTTCCGGCGTGACCTTCTCCCCGTTGCCGTCATGAAGTAGGGCTTCCAGTTCTTCCTTTTGTGCCTGTGAATATGGATTTATTCAAAATACACAAGTAGTTAGTACACGCGCATGCATCATTTTGTATTTTTGTCACAGATACTGTACAACGCTAATGGGTTAATGTGTATCTCACGGATATCCGACCCAGATATTGAGGGCTAGTATTAGGACTTCAGCAATTAAGACATGAGGAAACAATATACTAAGAAGTGGACCAACACAGAGTTAGTATAATGGATGAGTTGCACCAGAAGTGTCTGAAAACTGTGTAGACCAGGGACATTCAGCCTGGGTTTGGAACCGTCCAGTTCCAGGGGATTGCAGTCTACAGATAGGAAGTTTGTTTTGGCGCCTTGTCGGCCTTGGTGGGCATTGGACAATCTTAGCTCGGTTGTCCTGTAGTGGTTGCTCAGCAGCGGAGTCCTCTGTACAACTGGGTGATCAGTGTCGTGGTCCCAGTGATACGAGAGAGGTGACACAACATGGTGTATATCCTCCAATCCCAGTGATGGATACAGATGCCTATAGTATACACCATGTTGTGTCACCTCTCTCCCATCCCTGGGACCACGACACTGATCCCCCAGATGTACAGAGGACTCCGCGGCTGGACAACAGAGCCAAGATCATCCAACGCCTTCGTCATTTATACGGCGAGTATCTATATTTCACCGTACACCGGCAGCACTGCATAGCAGTATACACCATCATCTGGTTATCTTTTCTCCCCATTTTATAGCCACATTGCTGAGAGGAAGTTATATGACTTATACACACACCAATAAGCCGGAGAGAGCGCCAGGACCAAACTCCCCACCTGCGGATCAATACGGAGCTTATGTCCTGAAATTCAGGCCTGTCCCCCGCTCTCTCATGGATAAGACATGGATGAGACTGGTGTACATATGTAGAACGGCACACATGTGGGTATGATGCAAGCCCGTGCTCGGAACATATAACATGATACAGCTCTCAGTAGACACAGTGTCTGAGGACCATACAAATCACAGTGCAGAGATATCCGGTACCTGCAGTTTGGCCTGTATGTGCCGAATCTCCTGGTTCTCTTTGGCAACTTTGTCCAATAGGCCACTCATGTCCTGCAGGCTGCCTGGATCCCCTGTGAACTGGTCAGCGTGTTTGAGAATCCAGTCCTGGACAGACACACAGACACAAAGCGTATTGGTACCAGCAATGTGTGGCCAGTCTGAGAGCGAGAACGCGTATGAAGCGCTAGGACAGATGCTTAGTAACCGTCCATCGTTCTGTTATTGGCTTCTGAGCATACAAAGACTACCCCATAGCTTGTATTCTCGTCTCTAGGTTACCTGGTAATTAGCACAGAACGTACAGTTTGTTCTGGATCACCTTCCCCCGAGTAACAATTCTCCACCCATAGTCTTTACGGCATAAACTTGTAGCATTATCCCCTGTCCTTATGGAACAGGCACTAACTCTGCCACAGTCCCACCTCGGATCCCCCTTAATGCCGGTTAGGTAACGGCGACGAGGGCGGTCCTCACCTGAATGTAGGCAATGCCTTCTGACTGTTTGTCTCCTCCTGTCACGCTGCGTGTGATGACGGTCTGCGGGGGATCTAGGACATGAGAGAAGAGCTTATCGCTCAGTGTAATAATCTATATATCCTCTATATTATAGCTCTCTATAGAACTATCTGACTTACCGCCTTCAGAGCTGAAACCGCTGCCTGGGAAGAGAGATTAGAGACCATTAGGAACCATGTCTAAGACTGAAAGACAGCACAGATCTGCCCGCTTGTTATAGAAGACATAACACCCGGAAATCCTGCAATGCCCGCACACAGACTATCTCCCAAGTGTAAAGTACCAATGTTCGGCTCATGCACAATACCCAGATAATAGTTGTTGGGGTACGGGTACTCAGGAACGTGTGTGTGCAAGAGACAGGATAACAAGAAGCTACATGAGGCCCTATCACTGGGGTTATTAGTGTCCTATAGAACGTGTGCGGTGAATCTGGCCGCTACTGTGCAATCAGTGTACGAGGAATGTGTCATACAGATCATATGCAGCCAGCAGAGGGCGCTCTTGTCACATCTCACCAGAGAAGATCAGAAGTCCCAGGCCCACGAGGGCCAATACGGCAATGATGCATCTATTGAGGGTGAGAGAGGAGCCAGCATCTGCGTCCTGGTGTTCGGCCTCTCTGTGGCTTGGTCCAATACTGACGGGAGGAGCCCCTCTAGGTACGCGCTTCCTGAGGCCCTCCATATCGTCATCACTGCTGGAGCAGCTGACCTGCTCTAGGTCCTCTCCTGCGGGGGGCAGAAGAACAGTGGCAGGCAGTGACATGAAGGAGACCTCTCGTTACACAGCATTCAGGAGCAATGAGATCAATCAGTTACGAGTCGTTAGCCCCACTAGGGACACAGAGGCCTCCAAACTAGGGAGGCAGCGAGCTCCAGGGGTCAGCCAGTCTGTACGATGACTGGGATAATGCGGGGGCATAGCTTATACAAAGAAAGGAAGCTCCCGCACCAAGTTATTACATAAATGAGGATATCAAACGTCATGTTTTCCAATAGTATTTATTCTATTGAAATATTGAAGGTGCCACCAACTGATTCAGGTACACAAACCAAAATTCACAAGAGAATCCGTAGTGGAGGTGCTCTCTTATCCTCAACTAACTCTCTAACAACTATATTTATTGCATATGGATTAAAAACACCACAAGTATCCTCTTCTTCCTATATATAGTGACACGAGTACTGATGTCCTACTGTATATTTAGTATTGAATAAAATGAGAACCGTATCTCCTTAAATAAGGTCACTTAAGCTAAATATAATATTAAAAACAAAGATATACAGTGATAAAGAAAAGAAAATTATGTGAAGAGATAATAAAAACTGAACGGTGTGCTGTCATTATTCATAAATATAACGTAGTCTGTCCCCTGTGTGTCCCCAAAGATATATCTGTTATTTCATGCTCAGTACATTTGTTACAGGGTCATAGTGTATACAGGTGATTATCATCACTCTCTCAGCCAGATATGTATCATTCCTACCCTGGCTGTATTCATTCAGTCCCATCTGTGTATTAATATATTGTGATGTTCACTTATTATGAAGATATCCACTATGACCTTGTAACAAATGTACTGAGCATGAAATAACAGATATATATTTGGGGACACACAGGGGACAGACTACGTTATATTTATGAATAATGACAGCACACCGTTCAGTTTTTATTATCTCTTTATTCACATAATTTTCTCTTTATCTCTTTATCTCTATATAATTTTTTATATTATATTTAGCTTAAGTGACCTTATTTAAGGACATACGGTTCTCATTTTATTCAATACTAGATATAGAGTAGAACATCAGTACTCATGTCACTATATATATATGGACAAGAGGATACTGGTTGGTGTTTTTAATTCATATCCAGTAAAGATAGAGAGAGTGTTAGTTGAGGATAAGGGTTATATTTACTAAAGTGAGAGTTTTTAGAAGTGAGTTTTAAAAGTGATGTTGCCCATAGCAACCAGTCAGATTCTAGCTATCATTTTCTAGAAGGTGCTATTTAAATGTTAAGTAGAATCTGACTGGTTGCTATGGGCAACATCATTTTAACTCACTTCTAAAAACTCTCACTTTAGTAAAGTTACCCCTAAGAGTGCACCTCCAATACGGATTCTCTTTTCTCTTGTGAATTTTGGATAATGCAGAGGCCATAAAGTATACACAGGTCACCCACTGGCATACCTCCTTCCGCACAGCGGGTACCTGGTCCTATGAGGTTATCTGAGTGCTTTAATACATTGCTCCTTGTGCCCATAACCCCAGGGAGAGAACAAGCAACTCTGAGTGGAGACCCATTATGAAACCTTAGGCCTAGAGAGCCGGAACAGGGGGGGGTGTGAGCAGCCTTGGGCAGAGTAGGGTGACGGCAGATTAGTGTAAGCGTGACGGAGGTAGGCCAGGGGGGGGGGGGGTTTGGGGTGAGCAGCCTTGGGCAGAGTATTGTAACGGCAGAGTAGTGTAAGCGTGACGGAGGTAGGCCAGGGGGGGGGTTTGGGGTGAGCAGCCTTGGGCAGAGTAGGGTGACGGCAGATTAGTGTAAGCGTGAAGGAGGTAGGCCAGGACACCTGTCAGGAGCCGGATCGCATGTGGGTGCTGGAGACATATATAGGCACTATAGGTTATGATTGGCAGTCACTTCTGATTGGCTGCCTGCATCTGGACTCCTCCCACTGACCGTACTTTAATCACGTATGTGGCAAATATATTATACGATATCGCTGCCATCTATTCTCATCACTGAATGGATCGTTCTATTTGGTCTGCGGCAGGAAAGACGACTACAAAAGCCGAACATCATAGGAGCTGGCGATAGGCCTGCTCTACAGCACGGCGATGAATGACCCAGTCTCGTATCTAGCGCGTGATCCATGCAAGACACCAGACACCATGCGTAACGCAGCACCTGTTCCGCTAGCGGCGTGCTGCCGCCAGGTCCTCAATCCGCCCAATGGCAAGGGGCCGGGGAAGAACTGCGCTAGTTTCTCAATACAACTCGCTTCAAGACAAGAAGAAGACAGAGAAAGGAAGGGCGGCGTTATATGAGGTAATGCCACATTCCAGCACATGCATTAATCAGGGAGGTACGAGGTGCCATAGTCCTGGCTGCCTGTATGAGGCACTGACCCACTCTGCTGCTGAATCCTGGGCTCTCTTTGACAAGCGGCAGCTCCTGGTCCCCGGCTGTGCTCTCTGGCTCCCCCGGTGGAATGTCCAGCTGCTCCTCCTGAGTATCAGTGCGAGGTGGAGAAATCTGGGGTTCCTGAGATAGACAGTGATGTTACCCAATAAGACTGACGTTCCCTGTGTAACATTACTATATATTGCTCTTACCATAACATCCTGGACACGGCTGGACCCCTCGGTCTCATCCCCCTGTGAGAGTGTGGCGGTGTCTGGCCCTGAAAGTAGACATACTGGTATTATGTGTAGGGTATGATAATAATATATAATACTATAGGGAGCTACTAAAGGTGTTATTACCAAGGCAGCTGTAATACAGGAGAGAGTCAATCCCCACAGGGGAAACAATAAAACACAATGAACAGCGCACACAGAGCCTTCAGGCCTGAATTATAGTAAATGAATAGTTAGTAACTAAGGCCCATATTCAATATGAGGCGAAAAGTCAGAGGTCGGACTATTCGCCGTCATCACAGCTTTTCCTGAGGATAAAGTATCGGGTGCGTGTGCCCGCGTATCCCCGTATTCAATTAGGAATCGGCGAAAACGGGACCCGGAGAAAAGGTAAGTATCAAAAAGTAACCTGTCACTTTTGGGGAATTCAGCCTCTCACCCTCCAAAAGATGGTCTGACATGGGGGATCACTATGGGTACCCCCGGATTGGCCCGCTAAAGGTATTTGGGGGTTTTAAACGGTGTCGGCAGGTTCTTCTATGCATCTTTGAAAATGTGGTGAAGAATAGTATTTAGCAACATTTTTTGGGGAAAACAACTAATCATTCAAATTTGGGGAACATGAAAATGGGTGCAAGCATGTTTTGAAGTCCCTAAAGTGAACTTACCCCACTCATACATCATCAACAACCACTGGCCAACGTCTACCAACAAAGACCACCACTTACCCCACTCATACATCATCAACAAGCGCAGGCCAACGTCTGCCAACAAAGACCACCACTTACCCCACTCATACATCATCAACAACCACTGGCCAACGTCTACCAACAAAGACCACCACTTACCCCACTCATACATCATCAACAAGCGCAGGCCAACGTCTGCCAACAAAGACCACCACTTACCCCACTCATACATCATCATCATCAACAACCACAGGCCAATGTCTGCCAACAAAGACCACCACTTACCCCACTCATACATCATCAACAACCACCACAGGCCAACGTCTACCAACAAAGACCACCACTTACCCCACTCATACATCATCAACAAGCGCAGGCCAACGTCTGCCAACAAAGACCACCACTTACCCCACTCATACATCATCAACAAGCGCAGGCCAACGTCTGCCAACAAAGACCACCACTTACCCCACTCATACATCATCAACAAGCGCAGGCCAACGTCTGCCAACAAAGACCACCACTTACCCCACTCATACATCATCAACAACCACAGGCCAACGTCTGCCAACAAAGACCACCACTTACCCCACTCATACATCATCAACAACCACTGGCCAACGTCTACCAACAAAGACCACCACTTACCCCACTCATACATCATCAACAAGCGCAGGCCAACGTCTGCCAACAAAGACCACCACTTACCCCACTCATACATCATCATCATCAACAACCACAGGCCAATGTCTGCCAACAAAGACCACCACTTACCCCACTCATACATCATCAACAACCACCACAGGCCAACGTCTACCAACAAAGACCACCACTTACCCCACTCATACATCATCAACAAGCGCAGGCCAACGTCTGCCAACAAAGACCACCACTTACCCCACTCATACATCATCAACAAGCGCAGGCCAACGTCTGCCAACAAAGACCACCACTTACCCCACTCATACATCATCAACAAGCGCAGGCCAACGTCTGCCAACAAAGACAACCACTTACCCCACTCATACATCATCAACAACCACTGGCCAACGTCTACCAACAAAGACCACCACTTACCCCACTCATACATCATCAACAAGCGCAGGCCAACGTCTGCCAAGAAAGACCACCACTTACCCCACTCATACATCATCATCAACAACCACAGGCCAACGTCTGCCAACAAAGACCACCACTTACCCCACTCATACATCATCAACAAGCGCAGGCCAACGTCTGCCAACAAAGACCACCACTTACCCCACTCATACATCATCAACAACCACCACAGGCCAACATCTGCCAACAAAGACCACCACTTACCCCACTCATACATCAACAACCACAGGCCAACGTCTACCAACAAAGACCACCACTTACTCCACTCATACATCATCAACAACCACCACAGGCCAACATCTGCCAACAAAGACCACCACTTACCCCACTCATACATCATCAACAACCACAGGCCAACGTCTGCCAACAAAGACCACCACTTACCCCACTCATACATCATCAACAACCACAGGCCAACATCTGCCAACAAAGACCACCACTGAACCATCAAAGACCATACCGGGGAAGAACCAAGGCCCCAGCAACCCAACAGATACCATTACCGTCCCCATCACACAACCCGTCTGTGCCAAAGGACATACCAAGACTGGAGACAACCAGAAAGATACGACCACTACCAAACTAACATCAGCAGCTTGACGCAGCCTCCATAGACCGCACACGGCAACAGGCAGCACAAGCGTCCCACGCCAAACCCCAGTCCACAATTAAGCAGAAGTTCAGAAAAAGTAGAAGATTGAGGAATAAAGTATTAAATAGAGGAACTTAAACCAGGACGACATTAATCAGGAGACATCTTATTACCCAGTAACATGGCGCTGGGTAAGAAGATGCTCCACCAACACGAATTCCACTAGCTACAAAACTAAATGACCACAATTTCCTGCGCAAACTACATTAGTCACTCACTCCCTAACCAGACCGGCTGTACCAGGGAAGGACTCGGTAACCCATGTGCCACCACGGAGACTCCTCCATACACCCATGTCAGCGTCATACCCGAGAGGAACACGCCGTAAGCACGCTCGCATGCCCAATAGGCATTCCACCCTGCTATATAACGGGGCACGAGCCACTGGGAAAACGCTGGAAGAGGATGTAGAGAACTAATACACGTCACAGCAAGTAGGATAAGACAGTCCTAATCTGAGACACATACAGTTACATGAACACGTGTAGTACCACAACAGCTGGCGGGCTGCATGCTGAATACCTGCACTATACAGAGGGATGTATACAGACAGAGCTCAGGACTATACAAGTGCTACACAGATGGCTCTAGTTCATCACAATACAGACAAATGACAGCCGTACCTACAGCTAACACTGTGCACCGAACAGTCTCATATACTGTGATGTCATTCTACCATTTCTTCCGTCTAAAACCAATCTGCACAATTAGCGACGTCTATCAAGACTAAGCCAAAACCATGGCGGAAAGATTTAAAAAAAAAACAAACGTTTACATCACCCCCCCAATGCTGACAGGCGCAGAGCCAAGCAAACACATAGGAGAGCGATTATTAACGTACCACAAGGCGTCAGGTGAATAACGTGAAGGTGCTGAATGCACAGGACACTACTAACCCAGAGGTCACGCACGTGGTAGCTCCAGGCCACCTACCGGCCAACCTTCCACATAACCACCATCTAATCTGTTAGATAAGTTACAGTACATACATCTACAACACAACAGAGGATACAAAGACATAAAACAGCTACAGGAAACGCGTTACATATTCCTCCCCAACTGCAGGACTTAGAACCGGAAGAAATTTCTATTTAAAGCCAGAGAAAATCAATTGAATGAGGCCCTTTTACCCCAATAGACATAAATAGCCAAAATAGGCCCTGAGCTATTACATGAGGCCTTTGCCGGACACACCACTCGCACATACAGAAGGAGAATGAGATACCAGAACAGTCATTTATAGGAACGTGCAGATGAACATTGCTCCATCGTGTTCCCGGAAAGTAATGGCAGGCATTTATAGGGAATGTGCGCAGATTACACAGCGATATATCACTCACCTGCGGATTGTACCTGTGCCTGACCGTGCAGCGACTCGCTCTGTGCCGCCCCCACCGTCTCCACCAGGAGCCCCTGCAAAATAACAAAGAAGAACTGGGAATGGGGATAAGATAGGTAGGGATTGGCAGCCCGAGGTCTGACGCGCCATGCAGAGAATCCAGTAACATTCTGTCCTCATCAATGGTGGGTGTTGTCCTGAGGGTCCTCTGTCTGAGTGTTGGGGTGGTCACTCCGGTTGCTGGGTACAGTATCTATATTCCTCTTTGAGGAGGTTGGCTCCAGCCACCCAGCTATGGTAGTCGGTCTGTACTATCTCTTAGTCCAGGTGGGCTACCGACTATCTCTATTATTCACTATTCTACTCCCCGAGTTCTCAAACACTGGCTCCCCGGCCCCTTACTCCTGTGTTCCGGACTAGGGGATGAGTTCCACTCAGTTGGTTCCAAGGGCAGACTGGGAGCCTCCCAGTGATCGCTGACCTCATACATGGCACTAGGCTACGTACCATATGGGTCCTACCCATGAGTAGACCTCTATTCCGGCTAGTCAGCTCCTGTGTAACTCGTCAGCCCAGTCCACAGGCCCTGACTGGGATCTGACTACTGGAACCATTACACTGTCCTATTGTAGATGTAATCTGGTGGATAGACAGAGAATGGGAAGTGCAGCCTATACGCCCTGAGCTCCCAGTCAGAGGGTAACTAAGGGGGAGACATCCCCACCTCTGCCTGTGACCCCTACACATGCTGCTTTGTAATGAACACAAATGTATAGTCAAAGCGTCATGTTACTTCCGGGTGGTCTTCATTACAGTATAAGGGTCATGCACTGATTATAGTAATAATAAATTTATTCCAGAATAATAAGCAGCAATTATTCCATATATTAAGTAAAAAGCAGATAGAACCAGACATTGCTATATACTCCTTTACGCCCCACATGTAATGGTCAGGCAGCTGCTGGCGTCAGGGATTATAAGTGACTCATCATTGGGTGTGAGAGGACTGACACCAGCAGCTGCCTGAGAGCAATGAGAACAAGTGTTATCTTCCTCCAATACGTCTATTATGTGCCTCATGCCTCAATGATACTACTGACTCCTAGTGACTGGATAGGCTGCACTCTCAGTAATGTCACTGGCTCCTAGTGACTGGATAGGCTGCACTCTCAGTGATGTCACTGGCTCCTAGTGACTGGATAGGCTGCACTCTCAGTGATGTCACTGGCTCCTAGTGACTGGATAGGCTGCACTCTCAGTGATGTCACTGATTCCTAGTGGTCGGATAGGTTACACTGTCAGTGATGTCACTGGTTCCTAGTGAATGGATAGGTACTCACTTTAAGAAAAGGGCACATAAAATAAAATAAAAAGAATGTAGTGATAACAGCAGCTTGTTACATTCCCAACCAAGTAGTTTATTTGTTATCCAATGTAACAACAAGATAACCTACTGAACGGGATCCATTCACAATCCTGACAGTCAGGATGCTGGAGCCGGTCAGAATCACGGCGCCAACATCCTTACGGTAAGTACTGGGGTAAGGGGGAGGGGGAGGCTGGATGGGTTTAAAGACTGATATACTTATGTAGTGTGTGTATGGCCCAGGCTTTTTGGGTTGTTAGTTGCAGTCGCCACTGGAAGCCATCTAAACCTCTGTCTCTCACTGAACAGTCAGGGCCAAGTGATGGGGTACTGGGGCCAGTGATGGGGTACTGGGGCCAGTGATGGGGTACTGGGGCCAGTGATGGGGTACTGGGGCCAGTGATGGGGTACTGGGGCCAGTGATGGGGTACTGGGGCCAGTGATGATGCCGTTAGAGGGTCAGTACGTATTTCTGGCTCCCATTAGTTACTCCCTAATGCTTTCTGCAGAGGCCGAGCGGTCGGCTATACGCACCCCTCAGCTCATGGGGAATATCTGTGATATGTAGAAGGTCAGTCAGTGCAGCAAGTGATTCTCACCTCCATGGACAAGCCGTGAGTCTGGGCACCTTAATGACATGATGCCCGCTGAGCGTGCCCAGGAGGCCGTGCTGGGCCCAGGAAAATGCTCTGTTATATCATGTTAATAGGGAACAGTGACCTCCCCCATAACGGCTGGGATTAGCTGGTGGTGGGAGCAGGGACAGTATAAAGCCTGTGCACAGCAAACACTCAGCAATCTTATCTTACTGTCCCTATAAATAGCAGAGGCTGCAGTCCCAGGGCCAGCTCTGCAATACACACATTAGTCTAATCACTAGATAGGACCAATCTCTGGGACTTGGTAAGTCTGACACCATGGCATCGCCCATAGAAACCTATGGGGGGTTATGGCTGCTGGCGGAAATGAGGAGATACCTGCTGCTGTCTCTGCTTCATACATTCAGGGGACACTAAATATTCCCGGTATGATGAATGGTAAATGAGGGCCTGAGTGATAGCAGCTATGTATGTAACATGTAAGAGGGAGGAACCATGTCCTACATGACTGTCATGGTGTCAGTGAGTGCGTACCTCCGAGTCCGGCATCACCCAATTATTCTCAGAGTCCCGGTTCTCCAGACCCTCCGACATCCTTCACCCGGCTCTGAAAACAGACGTATCCTGGAGAGGACAGGAGCGATGCATTATACTTCTTCTCCCAATCTTCTATAGAGCAGGAAACCTCTGTCACACTATGATAGCATGCACTCTATTCTATCCACTTTTATTATACAGCCAAACTAATTAGGGTGACTACTAATGCAGATTTCAGGTGATCCTGACAATATCATTGCACTTATCATTATTAGACTGTCAGCTCATGGGGAACATACATTAATCTGTGGTGTGTGCAGCTGCAATGGTGTGTGGTCTGTAGGAGCTGTTGGGTTATATAGCGCTGGACACATGAAGAAGAGACCTGTGAGGGTTATATAGTGCTGGACACATGATGAAGAGACCTGTGAGGGTTATATAGCGCTGGACACATGAAGAAGAGACCTGTGAGGGTTATATAGCGCTGGACACATGAAGCAGAGACCTGTGAGGGTTATATAGTGCTGGGCACATGAAGAAGAGACCTGTGAGGGTTATATAGCGCTGGACACATGAAGAAGAGACCTGTGAGGGTTATATAGCGCTGGACACATGATGAAGAGACCTGTGAGGGTTATATAGTGCTGGACACATGATGAAGAGACCTGTGAGGGTTATATAGTGCTGGACACATGATGAAGAGACCTGTGAGGGTTATATAGTGCTGGACACATGAAGAAGAGACCTGTGAGGGTTATATAGTGCTGGACACATGATGAAGAGACCTGTGAGGGTTATATAGCGCTGGACACATGATGAAGAGACCTGTGAGGGTTATATAGTGCTGGACACATGAAGAAGAGACCTGTGAGGGTTATATAGCGCTGGACACATGATGAAGAGACCTGTGAGGGTTATATAGTGCTGGACACATGATGAAGAGACCTGTGAGGGTTATATAGTGCTGGACACATGATGAAGAGACCTGTGAGGGTTATATAGTGCTGGGTACATGAAGAAGAGACCTGTGAGGGTTATATAGTGCTGGACACATGAAGAAGAGACCTGTGAGGGTTATATAGTGCTGGACACATGAAGAAGAGACCTGTGAAGGTTATATAGTGCTGGACACATGAAGAAGAGACCTGTGAGGGTTATATAGTGCTGGGCACATGAAGAAGAGACCTGTGAGGGTTATATAGCGCTGGGCACATGAAGAAGAGACCTGTGAGGGTTATATAGCGCTGGGCACATGAAGAAGAGACCTGTGAGGGTTATATAGCGCTGGACACATGAAGAAGAGACCTGTGAGGGTTATATAGCGCTGGACACATGAAGAAGAGACCTGTGAGGGTTATATAGTGCTGGACACATGAAGAAGTGACCTGTGAGGGCTATATATAGCGCTGGGTACATGAAGAAGAGACCTGTGAGGGTTATATAGCGCTGGACACATGAAGAAGAGACCTGTGAGGGTTATATAGCGCTGGGCACATGAAGAAGAGACCTGTGAGGGTTATATAGTGCTGGACACATGAAGAAGTGACCTGTAGGGCCTCAGAAATAGTTTGGAACCAGCAGTAACGTATCTTATTGTTCCCAACAGAGAAGTAGGGTTAGTCTAGTAAATTTGTTTAAGGTTTGTCTTGCAAATCTCTATAAGTAAACAAATGAGTGTTGGGTGCAGGAGGCAGCTGTACAGCAGTCAGGAATACAAGCTGCAGTCTAATATTACACCAAATCATCATTATTCACAGTTGATAAGAATGTTCTGCAGAACAGGAAGCTGTGTGAGAATTACAGGTCCCCAAGTCCCCCCTGCGTTCGTATGGAGCGCTGTCACTATGTCGGTTTCCGATGTTAATCCGCACACCTGGACCCTCACTCTCATTCATGGAGTGCAGCAGCTAGTGGACATGTAGCGCCATTCCCTACTCATAGCGATGAATGGCGCTGGCAGACACAGCTCTCCACATAAACAATCACACCAGCCCCAGCAGAGATACAGGGCTGACGCAGTGTCCATGCCGCATGTAGCTGGACGAGGTCGTAAGTCTGCGCACGTGGCCTGATTGTTAGAGCTAGGAGACGCAGCACAAAGTCGGATGCTGTGTCTGTAGATTTTAGTAGGCGTACCTGGGAGGTGACAGGAGAATGACTAAGCGGACGCGGGAAAGTCGCCAAAAGGGGCTGCGTCTAAAGATGCGCTCAAGTCCTAATGAGCCGCTATACGTTCTGTGCACTGTGCTGTAATGCCATCTCTACATAAGAGACAGCTGGCACTGACACCGCGCAGTCACAGAACAGGAGATACCAGGGCTCAGCCCTAGTACAATATCACCCATCACACGGCATTTCTTCTATGTTATGTAACCAATACGGCTTACAGGACAGGACGCATCGCCGTATGTAAGGGACGGACTACCCCGGTATACTGCTGATCTGTTACATCAGAGATAAAAGCCAAACACGCGCCAACTGTTCCCTACCAGGCAGTCATCTCGCCACCACTGACCAGGCGCCAGCAGATCATCAAGGTGAGACAGCAGAGGACAAACCAGCAGAGAGAAGAGAGAAGATACAGTGAGGACGCCATTGCGGCAAAAGCGCGGCGATGGAGCAGACACAGCATGGTGGTAAGGGAGAGAAGATTATGGTGGTACCAGTAGGGATCGGCCCAGGCAGAAGGTGCTCAGTGTACATCTAATGGTCCTTCTCTACATTCTGGATCCCAGCTTGGATGTAACTTATAGATTATTGCTGCTTTAAGCCCATGGACTAAATCACTGGCATTGTGCTAGTGCCTGTAACTCTCAGGGGTCTAGTTACTAAGCAGTGTTAGGAGACAGAGTGAAAAGTGATAAGAAAGTGATAAGGTGCCAGCCAATCAGCTCCCAACTGTCACCTCACAGGCTGTGTTTGAAAATGACAGTTGGGAGCTGATTGGCTGGTACCTTATCACTTTTCACTCTGTCTCCTAACACTGCTTAGTACATAGACCCCTCAGTCTATGACGTCTGGCCCAGGATACGCTCACGCTGTGATATGTACATGGCTAAGGGTGGGGGCACTGTCAGGATAAATGAGCAATCTCCATGTGTGCACTGTGCTACAATCTGCATGAAGCAGAGCCCATAGATCTCCCTATAGCAGATCACCTGCACCCCTGCCTGTACTCAGCAACAGCACCGGGGAATCACAGGAAGGAAGGGGGGAGGTCATCTGGCAGCCGTGTACCCCCCACAAACCTAGCATCAGAGCAGGGAGCAGAGGAGGACAGGCTTCTCTGTATGTCTCATCATAAAGACTCCATATAAGGCAGCACCGGCACAGGAGACGTATGCAGACTGGAGGGGGGTAGGGGGTACATCTAGTGCATGTTCTGTGCCAGCAGCGTCGCTCATGGACTCATTACTGCTCAGCTGCAGGGCCTGGTGCGGACGACGCACATTTCTACGTTTTTACACTGCGCACTTCTGAAACTAGGGGGTCTATTTACTAAGCAGTGTTAGGAGACAGAGTGAAAAGTGATAAGGTACCAGCCAATCAGCTCCCAACTCTCATTTTTCAAACACAGCCTGTGAGATGACAGTTGGGAGCTGATTGGCTGGCACCTTATCACTTTCTTATCACTTTTTTCACTCTGTCCTAACTACACCCCTAAGAGTATACAAGTCAGAGTGGTTAGCGTTACACACCTATCACCCCTGCCCGGGGGTCCCTATACCAGCCAGTGTAGAACCCTCCGGGCACACCTATCACCCCTGCCCGGGGGTCCCCATACCAGTCAGTGTAGAACCCTCCGGGCACACCTATCACCCCTGCCCGGGGGTCCCTATACCAGCCAGTGTAGAACCCTCCGGGCACACCTATCACCCCTGCCCGGGGGTCCCCATACCAGCCAGTGTAGAACCCTCCGGGCACACCTATCACCCCTGCCCGGGGGTCCCCATACCAGTCAGTGTAGAACCCTCCGGGCACACCTATCACTCCTGCCCGGGGGTCCCTATACCAGCCAGTGTAGAACCCTCCGGCACACCTATCACCCCTGCCCGGGGGTCCCTATACCAGCCAGTGTAGAACCCTCCGGGCACACCTATCACCCCTGCCCGGGGGTCCCCATACCAGCCAGTGTAGAACCCTCCGGGCACACCTATCACCCCTGCCCGGGGGTCCCCATACCAGTCAGTGTAGAACCCTCCGGGCACACCTATCACTCCTGCCCGGGGGTCCCTATACCAGCCAGTGTAGAACCCTCCGGCACACCTATCACCCCTGCCCGGGGGTCCCTATACCAGCCAGTGTAGAACCCTCCGGGCACATCTATCACCCCTGCCCAGGGGTCCCTATACCAGTCAGTGTAGCACCCTCCAGGCACATCTATCTCCCCTGCCCGGGGGTCCCTATACCAGCCAGTGTATGTTTTCCTAGATGCACTTCTTCAACCTCATGTGCAGGATATTAAATCTTATTTAAAAGGACAACAGATTTATCGGTTACCTTGAACAACTTCCCCACATTACAGATGATTGTTAGCTTCGCAGTCTAGACGAGTCCAGCCTCTATACGTGTATCACATGCTATGGGGATAGATGCCCTTAGGAGTATCAGGTTATTTTGAAACCTCTAAGGGCCGTATTCAATTAGTTTCACGCCTGCAATACTTTTTCGCCTGCCAGACTTTTTGCCTACATCGCGTATTTTAGCCACGGAAATTTATCGTGCGCGTACCCGCGATTCGCCCTATTCAATTCCAAAAGACACGAAAACGGTGATATGTGATGTCAGAACAGGCGAAAAGTGGTGTCAGAATCGGGGAAACCAGCCTGAACCCCCCAAAAAGATGCGGAAACATTGGGGATCGATGTAGTAGTGCCCGATTAGCCCTAATGAAACAGTTTGGGGTACTTAAGTTCGCACAATTGCCACTAATTAGCGTCTTTGCACAAGTGGTGAAGAATGGCATAAAGCAGGACTTATTGGTGATAAGTAGTAGTCCTGGCACATCTGGGGTACTGGAATATGGGTGCTAGCAAATTAAAAAGTTGCTAAACTTAAAAGAAACGTAAAAAGCGTACCTTCAGCAAACACCTGCAATAAAATAACACCTCCCCCATACTTGCAGACCCCCCAAAGTCTATTTCGCTACTTTTTAAGTTTGTACCCCCACTTTGCACTTTTTCGCCCCCTATTTCAAAGTGCTTTTTTGGGATGTTAATCACTTTTTTTTACGCAGTTATCCTTTGGGGGGCTGTCCCAAGGGTGCTGAGCGGTTTCCCGACCTTTGCACCCCAAAATAGCGGTTTTGCATTTCTTCTCTCCACCTATTCATAGGCGAATCTTTTTCGCTTATTACATTGCGTTTTCGCGTACGCGAAAAGTGTTTGCAATTGAATACGGAGATAAGATTCCGTCTGGTGAAAAGTCGCAATCGGCCATACTTTTTCGCAGATTCCGCCTTTTCGCGGCTATTTGAGTACGGGCCTAAGTATGGTTCTGACAAAATATTATTTTGACTATAAATGCCGGTTCTATTTGTAATTAGCTGGTTATACCATGGGGTGAGGAGCTAATGCTATGATACATGCTGCTGAGGCCAATCTAATAAGTAACGAGGGTGAATCATATTAATGTGGCCAGCCAGTGATATAACCAATAGCGACCTATCTATGTTAGCACTAACCAGGCTAATGCCGCGTTACGCACCTGACTAAAGTATTAATGACGATCTGGTGAATAAAGATGGAACTAATTTGGCTCCGCCCAGATCTTGGCATTTTTTTTAGCCCCCTCCCCCCATATAACGAGCTGTAAGTACACAGGGTGCCCGTAGTGTGGCTACATGACACAGGGAGACCAATTTACTCATCCTCATACAGGAGAGTGTCATAGGACGCGGCATAGATTGTGCTGTACATCTAAGTATGTGGGTTATACTACGCGGACAGGACAGGGAGGCGCTGTAAGGACAGGGAGGGGCTGTACGGACAGGGAGGGGCTGTACGGACAGGGAGGGGCTGTACGGACAGGGAGGGGCTGTACGGACAGGGAGGGGCTGTACGGACAGGGAGGGGCTGTACGGACAGGGAGGGGCTGTACGGACAGGGAGGCGCTGTACGGACAGGGAGGCGCATCCCTCGGTCATTACAGCAGCCATCCTCTCTGGTTCACTGCCTGGCACTTTGCTCTGTAACAACATGGTGTATCTTCAATTAGAGAATGATAAATCCCATTCCATCTGACATTAATGGTGATAACCGTGGGCAATGGTTCCTACAATGGTGCCTCTATTCCCCTCCTGTCACATCACGGCACCGCCCCTTCCCCCCGTCACATCACGGCACTGTCCCTTCCCCTCCTGTCACATCACAGCACCGCCCCTTCCCCTCCTGTCACATCACGGCACTGCCCCTTCCCCTCCTGTCACATCACGGCACCGCCCCTTCCCCTCCTGTCACATCACGGCACCGCCCCTTCCCCTCCTGTCACATCACGGCACCGCCCCTTCCCCTCCTGTCACATCACGGCACCGCCCCTTCCCCTCCTGTCACATCACGGCACCGTCCCTTCCCCTCCTGTCACATCACGGCACCGCCCCTTCCCCTCCTGTCACATCACGGCACCGCCCCTTCCCCTCCTGTCACATCACGGCACCGCCCCTTCCCCTCCTGTCACATCACGGCGCCACCCCTTCCCCTCCTGTCACATCACGGCGCCACCCCTTCCCCTCCTGTCACATCACGGCGCCACCCCTTCCCCTCCTGTCACATCACGGCGCCACCCCTTCCCCTCCTGTCACATCACGGCGCCACCCCTTCCCTCCTGTCACATCACGGCACCGCCACTTCCCCTCCTCTCACATCAGCAGTGCCATGGCTACTCAGAAGTGACAGACATTATGCAAGATCTACCTGAGCTATGCGGGTGATGGGTACGTTATAGGAACATTGGCATAGATGGCTGCATGTACCAGTATAGATGGCTGCCTGGATGGCTACAGAGGGCTGGCTGCCTGGATGGCTACAGAGGGCTGGCTGCCTGGATGGCTACAGACGGCTGGCTGCCTGGATGGCTACAGACGGCTGGCTGCCTGGATGGCTACAGACGGCTGGCTGCCTGGATGGCTACAGACGGCTGGCTGCCTGGATGGCTACAGACGGCTGGCTGCCTGGATGGCTACAGACGGCTGGCTGCCTGGATGGCTACAGACGGCTGGCTGCCTGGATGGCTACAGACGGCTGGCTGCCTGGATGGCTACAGACGGCTGGCTGCCTGGATGGCTACAGACGGCTGGCTGCCTGGATCGGCGCGGAGGGCTGGCTGCCTGGATCGGCGCGGAGGGCTGGCTGCCTGGATGGGTACAGACGGCTGGCTGCCTGGATGGGTACAGACGGCTGGCTGGCTGGCTGCCTGGATCGGCGCGGAAGGCTGGCTGCCTGGATCCGCACAGACGGCTGGCTGGTTGCCTGGATCCGCACAGAGGGCTGGCTGCCCGGATCAGTATAGATGGGAATTAGTTTAAGAAATAAAGGTAGTTTATACAATGTCAGCTGTGCATCCCCATACAGCCCGTGGTGACATAACGTGATATATGTCCTGGTAACGCATATTTATCATACTGCCTGGGCCGTGGTAGTATATTCTCCGGCTGTCCATGCTAGTGTCTATATGGTCCTAATATAACCGCGTGGTAATAATAAGTAGTGTACAGTATAATCCCTCTTCTGCTCCATAACTATACGGCTAGGCTCCAGCAGGGACCTAACGCATCTAAGGACACCCAGATATTATACACGTGGTTGGTGCATGCTGTTCTGCAGGTATTGCCTGGGTTATTATTCACGGGTCACGGGTACTATGTATTGGGCAGTACACTGGGCCTAGCAGTGCTCATACCGTATTGCGTCTGTATGCGCCGTGTACACGTATTCGCCTTTCCTGGTGTCCATGAGATGGCTGCAGACTCTGTCCTAGGGGCATATACCGGATAATTATCATTTCTTATCGCTGCAGATATTATATCTCCGGGAGTTACCACGCAGGGGGTGGAGCTTTCATAGGAGCTTGTGACGTGTGAAAGGAAACTAGTCGCTAAGGTGATCACTTTACCTGCGCCGGATGCGCTAATGTGCATCAAAAACGCAGGACCCCTGCTAGATGCATCCTGGGGAAACATGCAGTGTGCCAATTACACCCGGGAAAGGTTTCCTCTGATAAATAGGCCCCATGTATGGATAGTGGTAGGTTTCCTCTGATAAATAGGCCCCATGTATGGATAGTGGTAGGTTTCCTCTGATAAATAGGCCCCATGTATGGATAGTGGTAGGTTTCCTCTGATAAATAGACCCCATGTATGGATAGTGGTAGGTTTCCTCTGATAAATAGGCCCCATGTATGGATAGTGGTAGGTTTCCTCTGATAAATAGACCCCATGTATGGATAGTGGTGGGTTTCCTCTGATAAATAGGCCCCATGTATGGATAGTGGTAGGTTTCCTCTGATAAATAGGCCCCATGTATGGATAGTGGTAGGTTTCCTCTGATAAATAGGCCCCATGTATGGATAGTGGTAGGTTTCCTCTGATAAATAGGCCCCATGTATGGATAGTGGTAGGTTTCCTCTGATAAATAGGCCCCATGTATGGATAGTGGTAGGTTTCCTCTGATAAATAGGCCCCATGTATGGATAGTGGTAGGTTTCCTCTGATAAATAGGCCCCATGTATGGATAGTGGTAGGTTTCCTCTGATAAATAGGCCCCATGTATGGATAGTGGTAGGTTTCCTCTGATAAATAGGCCCCATGTATGGATAGTGGTAGGTTTCCTCTGATAAATAGGCCCCATGTATGGATAGTGGTAGGTTTCCTCTGATAATTAGGCCCCATGTATGGATAGTGGTAGGTTTCCTCTGATAAATAGACCCCATGTATGGATAGTGGTAGGTTTCCTCTGATAAATAGGCCCCATGTATGGATAGTGGTAGGTTTCCTCTGATAAATAGGCCCCATGTATGGATAGTGGTAGGTTTCCTCTGATAAATAGGCCCCATGTATGGATAGTGGTAGGTTTCCTCTGATAAATAGGCCCCATGTATGGATAGTGGTAGGTTTCCTCTGATAAATAGGCCCCATGTATGGATAGTGGTAGGTTTCCTCTGATAAATAGGCCCCATGTATGGATAGTGGTAGGTTTCCTCTGATAAATAGGCCCCATGTATGGATAGTGGTAGGTTTCCTCTGATAAATAGGCCCCATGTATGGATAGTGGTAGGTTTCCTCTGATAAATAGACCCCCATGTATGGATAGTGGTAGGTTTCCTCTGATAAATAGACCCCCATGTATGGATAGTGGTAGGTTTCCTCTGATAAATAGGCACCATGTATGGAGAGTGGTAGGTTTCCTCTGATAAATAGGCCCCATGTATGGATAGTGGTAGGTTTCCTCTGATAAATAGACCCCATGTATGGATAGTGGTAGGTTTCCTCTGATAAATAGACCCCATGTATGGATAGTGGTAGGTTTCCTCTGATAAATAGACCCCATGTATGGATAGTGGTAGGTTTCCTCTGATAAATAGGCCCCATGTATGGATAGTGGTAGGTTTCCTCTGATAAATAGACCCCATGTATGGAGAGTGGTAGGTTTCCTCTGATAAATAGGCCCCATGTATGGATAGTGGTGGGTTTCCTCTGATAAATAGGCCCCATGTATGGATAGTGGTAGGTTTCCTCTGATAAATAGGCCCCATGTATGGATAGTGGTAGGTTTCCTCTGATAAATAGGCCCCATGTATGGATAGTGGTAGGTTTCCTCTGATAAATAGGCCCCATGTATGGATAGTGGTAGGTTTCCTCTGATAAATAGGCCCCATGTATGGATAGTGGTAGGTGTTCTCGCGTTTCACTTACAAAGTGTCACATACACGCTAGTAATCTCTTATTAATGCAGCTCGGGCCATCTTTGTACACATACCGCCTTTCACTGTCACATAGAGATGTAGTTATGACCGGCGGCCGCGATGCGGGAGGGTTATGGTGCATACACACGATCAGATTTTTTCTTCAGATATGGACGATAACGATTTAAAAATCGTTCAGTCGTTCATATCTGATGAAAAATCGTTCATATCTGACATGCCTGAACGATGGACGATCAACGATGCGCGTTCCCGTTTGTCAGATAACGATATCTGACATCTGATGGGTTTGCAGTCAGACTTGGACGATCCCATTCATTTTAATGCAGTTAAAAATCGTTCAAATCGTTCAAAACTTTGGTCAAATCGTTCAAATCGTTTAATCGTTCAATCGTTCATCTGACAAGTCTGACAAGTCTGACCGTGTGTACGCTCCATTAGACTTAGGCAGCGTTACGGGGTTAGTTATTTTTTTTTGGGGGGGGTGGGGGGAGTTAGGCACCACTGGGGTAGGGGGGAGGGTTATCTCATTCCCGTACATAAACCCTCAGTCAGATAGCGGTGTGTAGCATTACTGTGAGTCCTGGTATACCTACTGTAGGCTTGTGCCCGCATTCTGCTCCCTATAGAATAACATATCACTGCCAGTAATAGCCCCAGCGATGGGATAATCCCATATGTTGCACTAGGCCGGCTGTACATGATACAGTCACCCAGTCATAACAGATGTATTACCGCACAGATGCTCAATGTCACTGCGCCTTTCGCCGGTAAAAGGTAGAAGATATTTGTAAAGAACTTTACATTATATATAATGAAGAATACTGTGATCCCTACTGTAAGTTATGAGGACACAACTCATGGGTGTCTTCTAATGTCTCTATAACTTACTGTAGGGATTAAGCTGTAATAACGTCACACAGCAAATACACATGTTCTATATACAAGTGATGTATACACTAAATAATGAGGAACAATGTGATCCCTACTGTAAGTTAGAAGGACAGAACTGGGTAACATCTAATGTCTATAACTTACAGTAGGGACCACACTGTAATAACGTCACACAGCAAATACACATGTTCTATATACAAGTGATGAACAATGTGATCCCTACTGTACGTTATAATGACATAACTCCTGGTTACGTACAGTAGGGATCACGCTGTAATGACACCACACATGCAGTGTACACGGTAACATATCTCGGCGTGCTCCGCCCCTCTCACCCGCTCTCCGGTGCCCGCTGCCGCCCTCGGGTCACTCCGTCTCCGGGACTCTTTTCCGAGCGCCTACCTCACGGGGAGCACCATGTGACCGCACTGACCAATCCGACGGGCGCTCATGAGGTAGAAACCAATGAGCCGCTTTGTCCCGCCCCTAAGAGCTGAGTGTGACTGACAGACAGCTGCTTATTAACCCCCTGCCTGCCGGAGCCTCCTCTTACTGCTGCGTGACAGGGACAGGTGCCCACCGCGGGGGGGTGAGGGATCACTATTGGGGGGCAGTACCTGTAGAGGGGGAGACAGGGGTCACTATGTGGGGGTAGTACCTGTAGAGGGGGAGACAGGGGTCACTATGTGGGGGTAGTACCTGTAGAGGGGGAGACCGGGATAACTATGGGGGGCAGTACCTGTAGAGGGGGAGACAGGGAACACTATGGGGGGGGGCAGTACCTGTAGAGGGGGAGACTGGGGTCACTATTGGGGGGCAGTACCTGTAGAGGGGGAGACTGGGGTCACTATTGGGGGGCAGTACCTGTAGAGGGGGAGACAGGGGTCACTATGGGGGGCAGTACCTGTAGAGGGGGAGACAGGGGTCACTATGGGGGGCAGTACCTGTAGAGGGGGAGACAGGGAACACTATGGGGGGGGGCAGTACCTGTAGAGGGGGAGACAGGGGACACTATGGGGGGGCAGTACCTGTAGAGGGGGAGACTGGGGTCACTATTGGGGGGCAGTACCTGTAGAGGGGGAGACAGGGGACACTATGGGGGGGGGCAGTACCTGTAGAGGGGGAGACAGGGGACACTATGGGGGGGCAGTACCTGTAGAGGGGGAGACTGGGGTCACTATTGGGGGGCAGTACCTGTAGAGGGGGAGACAGGGGTCACTATGGGGGGCAGTACCTGTAGAGGGGGAGACAGGGGTCACTATGGGGGGCAGTACCTGTAGAGGGGGAGACAGGGGTCACTATTGGGGGGCTGTACCTGTAGAGGGGTAGACAGGAGACACTATGGGGGGGCTGTACCTGTAGAGGGGGAGACAGGAGACACTATGGGGGGGCAGTAACTGTAGAGGGGGAGACGGGACACTATGGGGGCAGTACCTGTAGAGGGGGAGACAGGGGACACTATGGGGGGGCAGTACCTGTAGAGGGGGAGACAGGGGTCACTATGGGGGGCAGTACCTGTAGAGGGGGAGACAGGGGTCACTATGGGGGGCAGTACCTGTAGAGGGGGAGACAGGGGTCACTATTGGGGGGCTGTACCTGTAGAGGGGGAGACAGGGGTCACTATGGGGGGCAGTACCTGTAGAGGGGGAGACAGGGGTCACTATGGGGGGCAGTACCTGTAGAGGGGGAGACAGGGGTCACTATGGGGGCAGTACCTGTAGAGGGGGAGACAGGGGTCACTATTGGGGGGCTGTACCTGTAGAGGGGGAGACAGGGGTCACTATTGGGGGGCTGTATCTGTAGAGGGGTAGACAGGAGACACTATGGGGGGGCTGTACCTGTAGAGGGGGAGACAGGAGACACTATGGGGGGGGCAGTACCTGTAGAGGAGACAGGGGTCACTATGGGGGGCAGTACCTGTAGAGGGGGAGACAGGAGACACTATGGGGGGCAGTACCTGTAGAGGGGGAGACGGGACACTATGGGGGCAGTACCTGTAGAGGGGGAGACGGGTCGCTATGGGGGCAGTACCTGTAGAGGGGGAGACGGGACAATATGGGGGCAGTACCTGTAGAGGGGGAGACGGGACACTATGGGGGCAGTACCTGTAGAGGGGGAGACGGGACACTATGGGGGCAGTACCTGTAGAGGGGGAGACAGGGGACACTATGGGGGGGGCAGTACTTGTAGAGGGGGAGACAGGGGACACTATGGGGGGACAGTACCTGTAGAGGGGGAGACAGGAGACACTATGGGGGCCAGTACCTGTAGAGGGGGAGCCAGGGGTCACTATGGGGGGGGCAATACCTGTAGAGGGGGAGACAGGGGTCACTATGTGGGGGTAGTACCTGTAGAGGGGGAGACAGGGGTCACTATGTGGGGGTAGTACCTGTAGAGGGGGAGACCGGGATAACTATGGGGGGGAAGTACCTATAGAGGGAGAGACAGGGAACACTATGGGGGCAGTACCTGTGGAGGGGGAGACAGGGGACACTATGGGGGGGCAGTACCTGTAGAGGGGGAGACAGGGGACACTATGGGGGGGGGCAGTACCTGTAGAGGAGGAGACGGGACACTATGGGGGGGTAGTACCTGTAGAGGGGGAGACAGGGGACACTATGGGGGGGCAGTACCTGTAGAGGGGGGTGAGGGGTCACTATTGGGGGGCAGTACCTGTAGAGGGGGAGACAGGGGTCACTATGGGGGGCAGTACCTGTAGAGGGGGAGACAGAGGTCACTATTGGGGGGCTGTACCTGTAGAGGGGTAGACAGGAGACACTATGGGGGGGCAGTACCTGTAGAGGGGGAGACAGGAGACACTATGGGGGGGCTGTACCTGTAGAGGGGGAGACAGGAGACACTATGGGGGGGCAGTACCTGTAGAGGGGGAGACGGGACACTATGGGGGCAGTACCTGTAGAGGGGGAGACAGGGGACACTATGGGGGGGCAGTACCTGTAGAGGGGGAGGCAGGGGACACTATGGGGGGCAGTACTTGTAGAGGGGGAGACAGGGGACACTATGGGGGGACAGTACCTGTAGAGGGGGAGACAGGAGACACTATGGGGGGCAGTACCTGTAGAGGGGGAGCCAGGGGTCACTATGGGGGGGCAATACCTGTAGAGGGGGAGACAGGGGTCACTATGTGGGGGTAGTACCTGTAGAGGGGGAGACAGGGGTCACTATGTGGGGGTAGTACCTGTAGAGGGGGAGACCGGGATAACTATGGGGGGGAAGTACCTGTAGAGGGAGAGACAGGGAACACTATGGGGGCAGTACCTGTGGAGGGGGAGACAGGGGACACTATGGGGGGGCAGTACCTGTAGAGGGGGAGACAGGGGACACTATGGGGGGGGCAGTACCTGTAGAGGAGACGGGACACTATGGGGGGGTAGTACCTGTAGAGGGGGAGACAGGGGACACTATGGGGGGGCAGTACCTGTAGAGGGGGAGACTGGGGTCACTATTGGGGGGCAGTACCTGTAGAGGGGGAGACAGGGGTCACTATGGGGGGCAGTACCTGTAGAGGGGGAGACAGGGGTCACTATGGGGGGCAGTACCTGTAGAGGGGGAGACAGGGGTCACTATTGGGGGGCTGTACCTGTAGAGGGGTAGACAGGAGACACTATGGGGGGGCTGTACCTGTAGAGGGGGAGACAGGAGACACTATGGGGGGGCAGTACCTGTAGAGGGGGAGACGGGACACTATGGGGGCAGTACCTGTAGAGGGGGAGACAGGGGACACTATGGGGGGGCAGTACCTGTAGAGGGGGAGACAGGGGACACTATGGGGGGGCAGTACCTGTAGAGGAGGAGACAGGGGACACTATGGGGGGGTAGTACCTGTAGAGGGGGAGACAGGGGACACTATGGGGGGCAGTACCTGTAGAGGGGGGTGAGGGGTCACTATGGGGGGCAGTATCTGGAGAGGGGGAGACCGGGATCACTATGGGGGGTAGTACCTGTAGAGGGGGAGACAGGGGACACTATGGGGGGGTAGTACCTGTGGAGGGGGAGACAGGGGACACTATGGGGGGCAGTACCTGTAGAGGGGGAGACAGGGGACACTATGGGGGGTAGTACCTGTAGAGGGGGAGACAGGGGACACTATGCGGGGTAGTACCTGTGGAGGGGGAGACAGGGGACACTATGGGGGGCAGTACCTGTAGAGGGGGAGACAGGGGACACTATGGGGGGGTAGTACCTGAAGAGGGGGAGACAGAGGTCACTATTGGGGGGCAGTACCTGTAGGGGGGAAACGGGACACTATGGGGGCAGTACCTGTAGAGGGGGGTGAGGGGTCACTATGGGGGGCAGTACCTGGAGAGGGGGAGACCGGGATCACTATGGGGGGTAGTACCTGTAGAGGGGGAGACAGGGGACACTATGGGGGGCAGTACCTGTAGAGGGGGAGACAGGGGTCACTATGGGGAGTAGTACCTGTAGAGGGGGAGACAGGGGACACTATGGGGGGGGAAGTACCTGTAGAGGGGGAGACAGGGGACACTATGGGGGGGGCAGTACCTGTGGAGGGGGAGACAGGGGACACTATGGGGGGGCAGTACCTGTGGAGGGGGAGACAGGGGACACTATGGGGGGGCAGTACCTGTGGAGGGGGAGACAGGGGTCACTATGGGGGGTAGTACCTGTGGAGGGGGAGACAGGGGTCACTATGGGGGGTAGTACCTGTAGAGGGGGAGACAGGGGCCACTATGGGGATAGTACCTGTAGAGGGGGAGACAGAGGCCACTATGGGGATAGTACCTGTAGAGGGGGAGACGGGACACTATGGGGGCAGTACCTGTGGAGGGGGAGACAGGGGTCACTATGGGGGGGCAGTACCTGTAGAGGGGGAGACCGGGGTCACTATGGGGGGTAGTACCTGTAGAGGGGGAGACAGGGGTCACTATGGGGGGCAGTACCTGTAGAGGGGGAGACAGGAGACACTATGGGGGGGCAGTACCTGTAGAGGGGGAGACGGGTCGCTATGGGGGGGTAGTAGCTATAGCAGGAGGGACGGAGGACACTATGGGGGGGTAGTAGCTATAGCAGGAGGGACGGAGGACACTATGGGGAGTGGTAGCTATGGCAAGAGGGACGGAGGACACTATGGGGGGTAGTAGCTATGGTGGGGGGGACGGAGGACACTATGGGGGGTAGTAGCTATGGCAGGAGGGACACAGGAAGCTATGGGGGGTAGTAGCTATGGCAGGAGGGACGGAGGACACTATGGGGGGGTAGTAGCTATGGCAGGAGGGACGGAGGCACTATGGGGGGTAGTAGCTATGGCAGGAGGGACACAGGAAGCTATGGGGGGTAGTAGCTATGGCAGGAGGGACTGAGGACACTATGGTGGGTGGTAGCTATGGCAGGGCGGACGGAGGACACTATGGTGGGTAGTAGCTATGGCAGGGGGGACGGAGGACACTATGGGCAGTTGTAGCTATGGCAGGAGGGACGGAGGAAACTATGGGGGGTAGTAGCTATGGTGGGGGGACGGAGGACACTATGGGGGGTAGTAGCTATGGTGGGGGGTAAGGAGGACACTATGGGGGCTAGTAGCTATGGCAGGAGGGATGGAGGACACTATGGGGGTAGTAGCTATGGTGGGGGGTAAGGAGGACACTATGGGGGGTAGTAGCTATGGCAGGAGGGATGGAGGACACTATGGGGGGTAGTAGCTATGGTGGGGGGTAAGGAGAACACTATGGGGGGTAGTAGCTATGGCAGGGGGGACGGAGGACACTATGGGGGTAGTAGCTATGGCAGGAGGGATGGAGGACACTATGGGGGGTAGTAGCTATGGCAGGAGGGATGGAGGACACTATGGGGGTAGTAGCTATGGTGGGGGGTAAGGAGGAAACTATGGGGGGTAGTAGCTATGGCAGGGGGGACGGAGGACACTATGGGGGGTAGTAGCTTTGGCAGGAGGGAAGGAGGACACTATGGGGGGTAGTAGCTATGGTGGGGGGTAAGGAGGACACTATGGGGGGTAGTAGCTATTGCAGGAGGGACACAGGAAGCTATGGGAAGTAGTAGCTATGGTGGGTGGGACAGAAGAAGCTATGGAGCACATACTATGGATGGAAGGAGAGAGGCATTACAGAGGGGTGGGCAGGCAGTCCTCTGCTCTCTATGAATAGGAGGCCCTGATACAGCAGGAGAGATGCTGGATGCATACTAAAAACAACCCAGCTTATTATTACACACACAGCTCAGGAAATAGTCAGCGACCGCCAAGCTGTGAGGTGGGGAGCGAGCGGCTATTAATACAGCTCAGTATCTATAGTGCAGCGTCACAGGCAGCCCTCACCCCAGTGCTTGTACAGTGCAGGAACTCAGGATAGCCTTGTTTCCATCCACAGTGGAGCAGGACATTGTGTTCCTTGTAAGACCTCAGATCCAGAAATATACAGACTTACCCCATATATGAACATTTCCATCCAATAAGGACTAGATGTGACATTTATTTATATGGTGCCACAAAGGTTCCCACACTGCGTCCTAGACACCCAGACAGTACAGGACTAGCCATGCTATTACACAGGTGACTTCATTAGTACCTCAGTGTGATTATACCATCTGTGCACAAGCAGGCGTATCCTAAAAACCTGGACTGTTTCAGTGCTTTGGGTACGGAGATTAGGAAAACCTGCCATACAGGGAAATTACGCTAAAACACGGGAATAATACAATAAATTCTAACACAGATGTGGGGGAGGGGAACCCCTTAGCTAGATTCTATACATCTAGTGTCCGAAGCCTGGGAATATATATATATACACCATGAGTCCCGTACTGCTGACGCCATCATTTCCTCCCCTCCTCGCGCTCTGCTCATTTACCATCTCCTCACTCCCCCTACTCCTACCTATCACTCCTATTCTGTACCTGCTCCTGATACCACTCACCCCCCTACTCTTACCTATCACTCCTAATCTGTACCTGCTCCTGATACCACTCACCCCCCTACTCTTACCTATCACTCCTATTCTGTACCTGCTCCTGATACCACTCACCCCCCTACTCTTACCTATCACTCCTATTCTGTACCTGCTCCTGATACCACTCACCCCCCTACTCTTACCTATCACTCCTAATCTGTACCTGCTCCTGATACCCATCACCCCCCTACTCTTACCTATCACTCCTATTCTGTACCTGCTCCTGATACCGCTCCCCCTACTCTTACCAATCACTCCTATTCTGTACCTACTCCTGATACCCCTCACCCCCCCTCTTACCTATCACTCCTATTCTGTACCTACTCCTGATACCACTCACCCCCCTACTCTTACCACTCACTCCTATTCTGTACCTGCTCCTGATACCCATCACCCCCCTACTCTTACCTATCACTCCTATTCTGTACCTGCTCCTGATACCGCTCCCCCTACTCTTACCAATCACTCCTATTCTGTACCTGCTCCTGATACCCATCACCCCCCTACTCTTACCTATCACTCCTATTCTGTACCTGCTCCTGATACCACTCACCCCCCTACTCTTACCTATCACTCCTATTCTGTACCTGCTCCTGATACCGCTCCCCCTACTCTTACCTATCACTCCTATTCTGTACCTGCTCCTGATACCACTCACCCCCCCTACTCTTACCTATCACTCCTATTCTGTACCAACTCCTGATACCGCTCACCCCCCCTACTCTTACCTATCACTCCTATTCTGTACCTACTCCTGATACCACTCACCCCCCTTACTCTTACCTATCACTCCTATTCTGTACCTGCTCCTGATACCACTCACCCCCCCTACTCTTACCTCTCACTCCTATTCTGTACCTGCTCCTGATAACGCTCACCTCCCTTACTCTTACCTATAACTCCTATTCTGTACCTGCTCCTGATACCGCTCACCCCCCTTACTCTTACATATCACTCCTATTCTGTACCTACTCCTGATACCGCTCACCCCCCCTCTTACCTATAACTCCTATTCTGTACCTGCTCCTGATACCGCTCACCCCCCTACTCTTACCTATCACTCCTATTCTGTACCTACTCCTGATACCGCTCACCCCCCTTACTCTTACCTATCACTCCTATTCTGTACCTACTCCTGATACCGCTCACCCCCCTTACTCTTACCTATCACTCCTATTCTGTACCTGCTCCTGATACCGCTCACCCCCCCTACTCTTACCTATCACTCCTATTCTGTACCTGCTCCTGATACCCCTCACCCCCCTACTCTTACCTCACTCCTATTCTGTACCTGCTCCTGATAACGCTCCCCCTACTCTTACCTATCACTCCTATTCTGTACCTGCTCCTGATACCGCTCACCCCCCTTACTCTTACCTCTCACTCCTATTCTGCACCTGCTCCTGATACCGCTCCCCCTACTCTTACCTATCACTCCTATTCTGTACCTGCTCCTGATACCCCTCACCCCCCTACTCTTACCTATCACTTCTATTCTGTACCTGCTCCTGATACCCCTCACCCCCCCTCTTACCTATCACTCCTATTCTGTACCTGCTCCTGATACCACTCACCCCCCCTACTCTTACCCATCACTCCTATTCTGTACCTGCTCCTGATACCACTCACCCCCCCTACTCTTACCCATCACTCCTATTCTGTACCTGCTCCTGATACCACTCACCCCCCTTACTCTTACCTATCACTCCTATTCTGTACCTGCTCCTGATACCACTCACCACCCCCTCTTACCTATCACTCCTATTCTGTACCTGCTCCTGATACAGCTCACCCCCCCTACTCCCTACTCTTACCCATCACTCCTATTCTGTACCTGCTCCTGATACCGCTCACCCCTCCCTACTCTAACCTATCACTCCCATTCTGTACCTACTCCTGATACCCATCACCCCCCCTACTCTTACCTATCACTCCTATTTTGTACCTGCTCCTGATACCACTCTACTCTTACCTATCACTCCTATTCTGTACCTGCTCCGGATACCACTCACCACCCCTTACTCTTACCTATCACTCCTATTCTGTACCTGCTCCTGATACCACTCACCACCCCCTACTCTTACCTATCACTCCTATTCTGTACCTGCTCCTGATACCCATCAACCCCCCTACTCTTACCTATCGCTCCTATTCTGTACCTGCTCCTGATACCCATCACCCCCCTACTCTTACCTATCACTCCTATTCTGTACCTTCTCCTGATACCCATCACCCCCCCTACTCTTACCTATCACTCCTATTCTGTACCTGCTCCTGTTACCACTCACCACTCTACTCTTACCTATCACTCCTATTCTGTACCTGCTCCGGATACCACTCACCACCCCTTACTCTTACCTATCACTCCTATTCTGTACCTGCTCCTGATACCACTCACCACCCCCTCTTACCTATCACTCCTATTCTGTACCTGCTCCTGATACCGCTCACCCCCCTACTCTTACCTATCACTCCTATTCTGTACCTGCTCCTGATACCACTCACCCCCCCTACTCTTACCCATCACTCCTATTCTGTACCTGCTCCTGATACAGCTCACCCCCCCTACTCTTACCTATCACTCCTATTCTGTACCTACTCCTGATACCACTCACCCCCCCTACTCTTACCTACCACTCCTATTCTGTACCTGCTCCTGATACCGCTCACCCCTCCCTACTCTTACCTATCACTCCCATTCTGTACCTGCTCCTGATACCGCTCCCCCTACTCTTACCTATCACTCCTATTCTGTACCTGCTCCTGATACCACTCCCCCTACTCTTACCCATCACTCCTATTCTGTACCTGCTCCTGATACCGCTCCCCCTACTCTTACCTATCACTCCTATTCTGTACCTGCTCCGGATACCACTCACCACCCCTTACTCTTACCTATCACTCCTATTCTGTACCTGCTCCTGATACCACTCACCACCCCCTAATCTTACCTATCACTCCTATTCTGTACCTGCTCCTGATACCGCTCACCCCCCTACTCTTACCCATCACTCCTATTCTGTACCTGCTCCTGATACCACTCACCACCCCCTACTCTTACCTATCGCTCCTATTCTGTACCTGCTCCTGATACCCATCAACCCCCCTACTCTTACCTATCGCTCCTATTCTGTACCTGCTCCTGATACCCATCACCCCCCTACTCTTACCTATCACTCCTATTCTGTACCTGCTCCTGATACAGCTCACCCCCCCTACTCCCTACTCTTACCCATCACTCCTATTCTGTACCTGCTCCTGATACCGCTCACCCCTCCCTACTCTTACCTATCACTCCCATTCTGTACCTACTCCTGATACCCATCACCCCCCCTACTCTTACCTATCACTCCTATTTTGTACCTGCTCCGGATACCACTCTACTCTTACCTATCACTCCTATTCTGTACCTGCTCCGGATACCACTCACCACCCCTTACTCTTACCTATCACTCCTATTCTGTACCTGCTCCTGATACCCATCAACCCCCCTACTCTTACCTATCGCTCCTATTCTGTACCTGCTCCTGATACCCATCACCCCCTACTCTTACCTATCACTCCTATTCTGTACCTTCTCCTGATACCCATCACCCCCCCTACTCTTACCTATCATTCCTATTCTGTACCAGCTCCTGATACCACTCACCACTCTACTCTTACCTATCACTCCTATTCTGTACCTGCTCCGGATACCACTCACCACCCCTTACTCTTACCTATCACTCCTATTCTGTACCTGCTCCTGATACCACTCACCACCCCCTCTTACCTATCACTCCTATTCTGTACCTGCTCCTGATACCGCTCACCCCCCTACTCTTACCTATCACTCCTATTCTGTACCTGCTCCTGATACCACTCACCCCCCCTACTCTTACCCATCACTCCTATTCTGTACCTGCTCCTGATACAGCTCACCCCCCCTACTCTTACCTATCACTCCTATTCTGTACCTACTCCTGATACCACTCACCCCCCCTACTCTTACCTACCACTCCTATTCTGTACCTGCTCCTGATACCGCTCACCCCTCCCTACTCTTACCTATCACTCCCATTCTGTACCTGCTCCTGATACCGCTCCCCCTACTCTTACCTATCACTCCTATTCTGTACCTGCTCCTGATACCACTCCCCCTACTCTTAGCCATCACTCCTATTCTGTACCTGCTCCTGATACCGCTCCCCCTACTCTTACCTATCACTCCTATTCTGTACCTGCTCCTGATACCACTCACCACTCTACTCTTACCTATCACTCCTATTCTGTACCTGCTCCGGATACCACTCACCACCCCTTACTCTTGCCTATCACTCCTATTCTGTACCTGCTCCTGATACCGCTCACCCCCCTACTCTTACCTATCACTCCTATTCTGTACCTGCTCCTGATACCGCTCCCCCTACTCTTACCCATTACTCCTATTCTGTACCTGCTCCTGATACCGCTCCCCCTACTCTTACCCATCACTCCTATTCTGTACCTGCTCCTGATACCGCTCCCCCTACTCTTACCCATCACTCCTATTCTGTACCTGCTCCTGATAAAACTCCCCCTACTCTTACCTATCACTCCTATTCTGAACCTGCTCCTGATACCACTCACCCTCCCTTCTCTTACCTATCACTCCTATTCTGTACCTGCTCCTGATACCGCTCCCCCTACTCTTACCTATCACTACTATTCTGAACCTGCTCCTGATACCAGTCACCCCCCCTACTCTTACCTCTCACTCCTATTCTGCACCTGCTCCTGATACCGCTCCCCCTACTCTTACCTATCACTCCTATTCTGTACCTGCTCCTGATACCCCTCACCCCCCTACTCTTACCTATCACTTCTATTCTGAACCTGCTCCTGATACCCCTCACCCCCCCTCTTACCTATCACTCCTATTCTGTACCTGCTCCTGATACCACTCACCCCCCCCTACTCTTACCCATCACTCCTATTCTGTACCTGCTCCTGATACCACTCACCCCCCCTACTCTTACCTATCACTCCTATTCTGTACCTGCTCCTGATACCACTCACCACCCCCTCTTACCTATCACTCCTATTCTGTACCTGCTCCTGATACAGCTCACCCCCCCTACTCTTACCCATCACTCCTATTCTGTACCTGCTCCTGATACCGCTCACCCCTCCCTACTCTTACCTATCACTCCCATTCTGTACCTACTCCTGATACCCATCACCCCCCCTACTCTTACCTATCACTCCTATTTTGTACCTGCTCCTGATACCGCTCCCCCTACTCTTACCCATCACTCCTATTCTGTACCTGCTCCTGATACCGCTCCCCCTACTCTTACCTATCACTCCTATTCTGTACCTGCTCCTGATACCACTCACCCCCCCTACTCTTACCTATCACTCCTATTCTGTACCAACTCCTGATACCGCTCACCCCCCCTACTCTTACCTATCACTCCTATTCTGTACCTGCTCCTGATACCACTCACCCCCCTACTCTTACCTATCACTCCTATTCTGTACCTGCTCCTGATACCGCTCCCCCTACTCTTACCTATCACTCCTATTCTGTACCTGCTCCTGATACCGCTCACCCCCCTTACTCTTACCTATAACTTCTATTCTGTACCTGCTCCTGATACCGCTCACCCCCCCTACTCTTACCTATCACTCCTATTCTGTACCTGCTCCTGATACCACTCACCACCCTTACCTATCACTCCTATTCTGTACCTGCTCCTGATACCACTCACCCCCCCTACTCTTACCTATCACTCCTATTCTGTACCTGCTCCTGATACCGCTCCCCCTACTCTTACCTATAACTCCTATTCTGTACCTGCTCCTGATACCACTCACCCCCCTACTCTTACCTATCACTCCTATTCTGTACCAACTCCTGATACCGCTCACCCCCCCTACTCTTACCTATCACTCCTATTCTGTACCTGCTCCTGATACCACTCACCCCCCTACTCTTACCTATCACTCCTATTCTGTACCTGCTCCTAATACCGCTCCCCCTACTCTTACCTATCACTCCTATTCTGTACCTGCTCCTGATACCGCTCACCCCCCTTACTCTTACCTATAACTTCTATTCTGTACCTGCTCCTGATACCGCTCACCCCCCCTACTCTTACCTATCACTCCTATTCTGTACCTGCTCCTGATACCACTCACCACCCTTACCTATCACTCCTATTCTGTACCTGCTCCTGATACCACTCACCACCCTTACCTATCACTCCTATTCTGTACCTGCTCCTGATACCGCTCACCTCCCTTACTCTTACCTATAACTCCTATTCTGTACCTGCTCCTGATACCGCTCACCCCCCTTACTCTTACCTATCACTCCTATTCTGTACATACTCCTGATACCGCTCACCCCCCTACTCTTACCTATCACTCCTATTCTGTACCTGCTCCTGATACCGCTCACCCCCCTTACTCTTACCTATCACTCCTATTCTGTACCTTCTCCTGATACCCATCACCCCCCCTACTCTTACCTATCATTCCTATTCTGTACCTGCTCCTGATACCACTCACCACTCTACTCTTACCTATCACTCCTATTCTGTACCTGCTCCGGATACCACTCACCACCCCTTACTCTTACCTATCACTCCTATTCTGTACCTGCTCCTGATACAGCTCACCCCCCCTACTCTTACCTATCACTCCTATTCTGTACCTACTCCTGATACCACTCACCCCCCCTACTCTTACCTACCACTCCTATTCTGTACCTGCTCCTGATACCGCTCACCCCTCCCTACTCTTACCTATCACTCCCATTCTGTACCTGTTCCTGATACCGCTCCCCCTACTCTTACCTATCACTCCTATTCTGTACCTGCTCCTGATACCACTCCCCCTACTCTTACCCATCACTCCTATTCTGTACCTGCTCCTGATACCGTCCCCCTACTCTTACCTATCACTCCTATTCTGTACCTGCTCCGGATACCACTCACCACCCCTTACTCTTACCTATCACTCCTATTCTGTACCTGCTCCTGATACCACTCACCACCCCCTAATCTTACCTATCACTCCTATTCTGTACCTGCTCCTGATACCGCTCACCCCCCTACTCTTACCCATCACTCCTATTCTGTACCTGCTCCTGATACCACTCACCACCCCCTACTCTTACCTATCGCTCCTATTCTGTACCTGCTCCTGATACCCATCAACCCCCCTACTCTTACCTATCGCTCCTATTCTGTACCTGCTCCTGATACCCATCACCCCCCTACTCTTACCTATCACTCCTATTCTGTACCTGCTCCTGATACCCATCACCCCCCTACTCTTACCTATCACTCCTATTCTGTACCTGCTCCTGATACCACTCACCACTCTACTCTTACCTATCACTCCTATTCTGTACCTGCTCCGGATACCACTCACCACCCCTTACTCTTACCTATCACTCCTATTCTGTACCTGCTCCTGATACCGCTCACCCCCCTACTCTTACCTACCACTCCTATTCTGTACCTGCTCCTGATACCGCTCACCCTACTCTTACCTATCACTCCTATTCTGTACCTGCTCCTGATACCGCTCACCCTACTCTTACCTATCACTCCTATTCTGTACCTGCTCCTGATACCGCTCCCCCTACTCTTACCTATCACTCCTATTCTGTACCTGCTCCTGATACCGCTCCCCCTACTCTTACCCATCACTCCTATTCTGTACCTGCTCCTGATACCGCTCCCCCTACTCTTACCCATCACTCATATTCTGTACCTGCTCCTGATACCACTCCCCCTACTCTTACCTATCACTCCTATTCTGAACCTGCTCCTGATACCACTCACCCTCCCTTCTCTTACCTATCACTCCTATTCTGTACCTGCTCCTGATACCGCTCCCCCTACTCTTACCTATCACTACTATTCTGAACCTGCTCCTGATACCAGTCACCCCCCCTACTCTTACCTCTCACTCCTATTCTGCACCTGCTCCTGATACCGCTCCCCCTACTCTTACCTATCACTCCTATTCTGTACCTGCTCCTGATACCCCTCACCCCCCTACTCTTACCTATCACTTCTATTCTGAACCTGCTCCTGATACCCCTCACCCCCCCTCTTACCTATCACTCCTATTCTGTACCTGCTCCTGATACCACTCACCCCCCCTACTCTTACCCATCACTCCTATTCTGTACCTGCTCCTGATACCACTCACCCCCCCTACTCTTACCTATCACTCCTATTCTGTACCTGCTCCTGATACCACTCACCACCCCCTCTTACCTATCACTCCTATTCTGTACCTGCTCCTGATACAGCTCACCCCCCCTACTCTTACCCATCACTCCTATTCTGTACCTGCTCCTGATACCGCTCACCCCTCCCTACTCTTACCTATCACTCCCATTCTGTACCTACTCCTGATACCCATCACCCCCCCTACTCTTACCTATCACTCCTATTTTGTACCTGCTCCTGATACCGCTCCCCCTACTCTTACCCATCACTCCTATTCTGTACCTGCTCCTGATACCGCTCCCCCTACTCTTACCTATCACTCCTATTCTGTACCTGCTCCTGATACCACTCACCCCCCCTACTCTTACCTATCACTCCTATTCTGTACCAACTCCTGATACCGCTCACCCCCCCTACTCTTACCTATCACTCCTATTCTGTACCTGCTCCTGATACCACTCACCCCCCTACTCTTACCTATCACTCCTATTCTGTACCTGCTCCTGATACCGCTCCCCCTACTCTTACCTATCACTCCTATTCTGTACCTGCTCCTGATACCGCTCACCCCCCTTACTCTTACCTATAACTTCTATTCTGTACCTGCTCCTGATACCGCTCACCCCCCCTACTCTTACCTATCACTCCTATTCTGTACCTGCTCCTGATACCACTCAGCACCCTTACCTATCACTCCTATTCTGTACCTGCTCCTGATACCACTCACCCCCCCTACTCTTACCTATCACTCCTATTCTGTACCTGCTCCTGATACCGCTCCCCCTACTCTTACCTATAACTCCTATTCTGTACCTGCTCCTGATACCACTCACCCCCCCTACTCTTACCTATCACTCCTATTCTGTACCAACTCCTGATACCGCTCACCCCCCCTACTCTTACCTATCACTCCTATTCTGTACCTGCTCCTGATACCACTCACCCCCCTACTCTTACCTATCACTCCTATTCTGTACCTGCTCCTAATACCGCTCCCCCTACTCTTACCTATCACTCCTATTCTGTACCTGCTCCTGATACCGCTCACCCCCCTTACTCTTACCTATAACTTCTATTCTGTACCTGCTCCTGATACCGCTCACCCCCCCTACTCTTACCTATCACTCCTATTCTGTACCTGCTCCTGATACCACTCACCACCCTTACCTATCACTCCTATTCTGTACCTGCTCCTGATACCACTCACCCCCCCTACTCTTACCTATCACTCCTATTCTGTACCTGCTCCTGATACCGCTCACCCCCCCTACTCTTACCTATCACTCCTATTCTGTACCTGCTCCTGATACCGCTCACCTCCCTTACTCTTACCTATAACTCCTATTCTGTACCTGCTCCTGATACCGCTCACCCCCCTTACTCTTACCTATCACTCCTATTCTGTACATACTCCTGATACCGCTCACCCCCCTACTCTTACCTATCACTCCTATTCTGTACCTGCTCCTGATACCGCTCACCCCCCTTACTCTTACCTATCACTCCTATTCTGTACCTTCTCCTGATACCCATCACCCCCCCTACTCTTACCTATCATTCCTATTCTGTACCTGCTCCTGATACCACTCACCACTCTACTCTTACCTATCACTCCTATTCTGTACCTGCTCCGGATACCACTCACCACCCCTTACTCTTACCTATCACTCCTATTCTGTACCTGCTCCTGATACAGCTCACCCCCCCTACTCTTACCTATCATTCCTATTCTGTACCTACTCCTGATACCACTCACCCCCCCTACTCTTACCTACCACTCCTATTCTGTACCTGCTCCTGATACCGCTCACCCCTCCCTACTCTTACCTATCACTCCCATTCTGTACCTGTTCCTGATACCGCTCCCTCTACTCTTACCTATCACTCCTATTCTGTACCTGCTCCTGATACCACTCCCCCTACTCTTACCCATCACTCCTATTCTGTACCTGCTCCTGATACCGTCCCCCTACTCTTACCTATCACTCCTATTCTGTACCTGCTCCGGATACCACTCACCACCCCTTACTCTTACCTATCACTCCTATTCTGTACCTGCTCCTGATACCACTCACCACCCCCTAATCTTACCTATCACTCCTATTCTGTACCTGCTCCTGATACCGCTCACCCCCCTACTCTTACCCATCACTCCTATTCTGTACCTGCTCCTGATACCACTCACCACCCCCTACTCTTACCTATCGCTCCTATTCTGTACCTGCTCCTGATACCCATCAACCCCCCTACTCTTACCTATCGCTCCTATTCTGTACCTGCTCCTGATACCCATCACCCCCCTACTCTTACCTATCACTCCTATTCTGTACCTGCTCCTGATACCCATCACCCCCCTACTCTTACCTATCACTCCTATTCTGTACCTGCTCCTGATACCACTCACCACTCTACTCTTACCTATCACTCCTATTCTGTACCTGCTCCGGATACCACTCACCACCCCTTACTCTTACCTATCACTCCTATTCTGTACCTGCTCCTGATACCGCTCACCCCCCTACTCTTACCTACCACTCCTATTCTGTACCTGCTCCTGATACCGCTCACCCTACTCTTACCTATCACTCCTATTCTGTACCTGCTCCTGATACCGCTCACCCTACTCTTACCTATCACTCCTATTCTGTACCTGCTCCTGATACCGCTCCCCCTACTCTTACCTATCACTCCTATTCTGTACCTGCTCCTGATACCGCTCCCCCTACTCTTACCTATCTCTCCTATTCTGTACCTGCTCCTGATACCGCTCCCCCTACTCTTACCCATCACTCCTATTCTGTACCTGCTCCTGATACCGCTCCCCCTACTCTTACCCATCACTCCTATTCTGTACCTGCTCCTGATACCGCTCCCCCTACTCTTACCCATCACTCCTATTCTGTACCTGCTCCTGATACCGCTCCCCCTACTCTTACCCATCACTCCTATTCTGTACCTGCTCCTGATACCACTCCCCCTACTCTTACCTATCACTCCTATTCTGAACCTGCTCCTGATACCACTCACCCTCCCTACTCTTACCTATCACTCCTATTCTGTACCTGCTCCTGATACCGCTCCCCCTACTCTTACCTATCACTCCTATTCTGAACCTGCTCCTGATACCACTCACCCCCCCTACTCTTACCTCTCACTCCTATTCTGCACCTGCTCCTGATACCGCTCCCCCTACTCTTACCTATCACTCCTATTCTGTACCTGCTCCTGATACCCCTCACCCCCCTACTCTTACCTATCACTTCTATTCTGTACCTGCTCCTGATACCCCTCACCCCCCCTCTTACCTATCACTCCTATTCTGTACCTGCTCCTGATACCACTCACCCCCCCTACTCTTACCCATCACTCCTATTCTGTACCTGCTCCTGATACCACTCACCCCCCCTACTCTTACCTATCACTCCTATTCTGTACCTGCTCCTGATACCACTAACCACCCCCTCTTACCTATCACTCCTATTCTGTACCTGCTCCTGATACAGCTCACCCCCCCTACTCTTACCCATCACTCCTATTCTGTACCTGCTCCTGATACCGCTCACCCCTCCCTACTCTTACCTATCACTCCCATTCTGTACCTACTCCTGATACCCATCACCCCCCCTACTCTTACCTATCACTCCTATTTTGTACCTGCTCCTGATACCACTCTACTCTTACCTATCACTCCTATTCTGTACCTGCTCCGGATACCACTCACCACCCCTTACTCTTACCCATCACTCCTATTCTGTACCTGCTCCTGATACCACTCACCACCCCCTACTCTTACCTATCACTCCTATTCTGTACCTGCTCCTGATACCCATCAACCCCCCTACTCTTACCTATCGCTCCTATTCTGTACCTGCTCCTGATACCCATCACCCCCCTACTCTTACCTATCACTCCTATTCTGTACCTTCACCTGATACCCATCACCCCCCCTACTCTTACCTATCACTCCTATTCTGTACCTGCTCCTGATACCACTCACCACTCTACTCTTACCTATCACTCCTATTCTGTACCTGCTCCTGATACCACTCACCACCCCCTCTTACCTATCACTCCTATTCTGTACCTGCTCCTGATACCGCTCACCCCCCTACTCTTACCTATCACTCCTATTCTGTACCTGCTCCTGATACCACTCACCCCCCCCTACTCTTACCCATCACTCCTATTCTGTACCTGCTCCTGATACAGCTCACCCCCCCTACTCTTACCTATCACTCCTATTCTGTACCTGCTCCTGATACCGCTCACCCCCCCTACTCTTACCTATCACTCCTATTCTGTACCTGCTCCTGATACCACTCACCACTCTACTCTTACCTATCGCTCCTATTCTGTACCTGCTCCTGATACCCATCAACCCCCCTACTCTTACCTATCGCTCCTATTCTGTACCTGCTCCTGATACCCATCACCCCCCTACTCTTACCTATCACTCCTATTCTGTACCTGCTCCTGATACCCATCACCCCCCTACTCTTACCTATCACTCCTATTCTGTACCTGCTCCTGATACCACTCACCACTCTACTCTTACCTATCACTCCTATTCTGTACCTGCTCCGGATACCACTCACCACCCCTTACTCTTACCTATCACTCCTATTCTGTACCTGCTCCTGATACCGCTCACCCCCCTACTCTTACCTACCACTCCTATTCTGTACCTGCTCCTGATACCGCTCACCCTACTCTTACCTATCACTCCTATTCTGTACCTGCTCCTGATACCGCTCACCCTACTCTTACCTATCACTCCTATTCTGTACCTGCTCCTGATACCGCTCCCCCTACTCTTACCTATCACTCCTATTCTGTACCTGCTCCTGATACCGCTCCCCCTACTCTTACCTATCTCTCCTATTCTGTACCTGCTCCTGATACCGCTCCCCCTACTCTTACCCATCACTCCTATTCTGTACCTGCTCCTGATACCGCTCCCCCTACTCTTACCCATCACTCCTATTCTGTACCTGCTCCTGATACCGCTCCCCCTACTCTTACCCATCACTCCTATTCTGTACCTGCTCCTGATACCGCTCCCCCTACTCTTACCCATCACTCCTATTCTGTACCTGCTCCTGATACCACTCCCCCTACTCTTACCTATCACTCCTATTCTGAACCTGCTCCTGATACCACTCACCCTCCCTACTCTTACCTATCACTCCTATTCTGTACCTGCTCCTGATACCGCTCCCCCTACTCTTACCTATCACTCCTATTCTGAACCTGCTCCTGATACCACTCACCCCCCCTACTCTTACCTCTCACTCCTATTCTGCACCTGCTCCTGATACCGCTCCCCCTACTCTTACCTATCACTCCTATTCTGTACCTGCTCCTGATACCCCTCACCCCCCTACTCTTACCTATCACTTCTATTCTGTACCTGCTCCTGATACCCCTCACCCCCCCTCTTACCTATCACTCCTATTCTGTACCTGCTCCTGATACCACTCACCCCCCCTACTCTTACCCATCACTCCTATTCTGTACCTGCTCCTGATACCACTCACCCCCCCTACTCTTACCTATCACTCCTATTCTGTACCTGCTCCTGATACCACTAACCACCCCCTCTTACCTATCACTCCTATTCTGTACCTGCTCCTGATACAGCTCACCCCCCCTACTCTTACCCATCACTCCTATTCTGTACCTGCTCCTGATACCGCTCACCCCTCCCTACTCTTACCTATCACTCCCATTCTGTACCTACTCCTGATACCCATCACCCCCCCTACTCTTACCTATCACTCCTATTTTGTACCTGCTCCTGATACCACTCTACTCTTACCTATCACTCCTATTCTGTACCTGCTCCGGATACCACTCACCACCCCTTACTCTTACCCATCACTCCTATTCTGTACCTGCTCCTGATACCACTCACCACCCCCTACTCTTACCTATCACTCCTATTCTGTACCTGCTCCTGATACCCATCAACCCCCCTACTCTTACCTATCGCTCCTATTCTGTACCTGCTCCTGATACCCATCACCCCCCTACTCTTACCTATCACTCCTATTCTGTACCTTCACCTGATACCCATCACCCCCCCTACTCTTACCTATCACTCCTATTCTGTACCTGCTCCTGATACCACTCACCACTCTACTCTTACCTATCACTCCTATTCTGTACCTGCTCCTGATACCACTCACCACCCCCTCTTACCTATCACTCCTATTCTGTACCTGCTCCTGATACCGCTCACCCCCCTACTCTTACCTATCACTCCTATTCTGTACCTGCTCCTGATACCACTCACCCCCCCCTACTCTTACCCATCACTCCTATTCTGTACCTGCTCCTGATACAGCTCACCCCCCCTACTCTTACCTATCACTCCTATTCTGTACCTGCTCCTGATACCGCTCACCCCCCCTACTCTTACCTATCACTCCTATTCTGTACCTGCTCCTGATACCACTCACCCCCCTTACTCTTACCTATCACTCCTATTCTGTACCTGCTCCTGATACCGCTCACCTCCCTTACTCTTACCTATAACTCCTATTCTGTACCTGCTCCTGATACCGCTCACCCCCCTTACTCTTACCTATCACTCCTATTCTGTACCTACTCCTGATACCGCTCACCCCCCCTCTTACCTATAACTCCTATTCTGTACCTGCTCCTGATACCGCTCACCCCCCTACTCTTACCTATCACTCCTATTCTGTACCTACTTCTGATACCGCTCACCCCCCTTACTCTTACCTATCACTCCTATTCTGTACCTACTCCTGATACCGCTCACCCCCCTTACTCTTACCTATCACTCCTATTCTGTACCTGCTCCTGATACCGCTCACCCCCCCTACTCTTACCTATCACTCCTATTCTGTACCTGCTCCTGATACCGCTCCCCCTACTCTTACCTATCACTCCTATTCTGTACCTGCTCCTGATACCACTCACCCCCCCTACTCTTACCCATCACTCCTATTCTGTACCTGCTCCTACCACTCACCCCCCTACTCTTACCTATCACTCCTATTCTGTACCTGCTCCTGATACCACTCACCCCCCTACTCTTACCTATCACTTCTATTCTGTACCTGCTCCTGATACCCCTCACCCCCTCTTACCTATCACTCCTATTCTGTACCTGCTCCTGATACCACTCACCCCCCCTACTCTTACCCATCACTCCTATTCTGTACCTGCTCCTACCACTCACCCCCCTACTCTTACCTATCACTCCTATTCTGTACCTGCTCCTGATACCACTCACCACCCCCTCTTACCTATCACTCCTATTCTGTACCTGCTCCTGATACAGCTCACCCCCCCTACTCTTACCCATCACTCCTATTCTGTACCTGCTCCTGATACCGCTCACCCCTCCCTACTCTTACCTATCACTCCCATTCTGTACCTACTCCTGATACCCATCACCCCCCCTACTCTTACCTATCACTCCTATTTTGTACCTGCTCCTGATACCACTCTACTCTTACCTATCACTCCTATTCTGTACCTGCTCCGGATACCACTCACCACCCCTTACTCTTACCTATCACTCCTATTCTGTACCTGCTCCTGATACCACTCACCACCCCCTACTCTTACCTATCACTCCTATTCTGTACCTGCTCCTGACACCCATCAACCCCCCTACTCTTACCTATCGCTCCTATTCTGTACCTGCTCCTGATACCCATCACCCCCCTCTTACCTATCACTCCTATTCTGTACCTTCTCCTGATACCCATCACCCCCCCTACTCTTACCTATCACTCCTATTCTGTACCTGCTCCTGATACCACTCACCACTCTACTCTTACCTATCACTCCTATTCTGTACCTGCTCCGGATACCACTCACCACCCCTTACTCTTACCTATCACTCCTATTCTGTACCTGCTCCTGATACCACTCACCACCCCCTCTTACCTATCACTCCTATTCTGTACCTGCTCCTGATACCGCTCACCCCCCTACTCTTACCTATCACTCCTATTCTGTACCTGCTCCTGATACCACTCACCCCCCCTACTCTTACCCATCACTCCTATTCTGTACCTGCTCCTGATACAGCTCACCCCCCCTACTCTTACCTATCACTCCTATTCTGTACCTGCTCCTGATACCGCTCACCCCCCCTACTCTTACCTATCACTCCTATTCTGTACCTGCTCCTGATACCACTCACCCCCCTTACTCTTACCTATCACTCCTATTCTGTACCTGCTCCTGATACCGCTCACCTCCCTTACTCTTACCTATCACTCCTATTCTGTACCTGCTCCTGATACCGCTCACCCCCCTTACTCTTACCTATCACTCCTATTCTGAACCTGCTCCTGATACCACTCACCCCCCCTACTCTTACCTATCACTCCTATTCTGTACCTGCTCCTGCTCCCCCTACTCTTACCTATGGGAGTCCCCTTGAGGATGTTATACAGTCAGGTGCATAAATATTGGGACAGTGACAGAATTTTCATATTTTGGCCTCTAGTCACCACCACAATGGCTTTGAAATGAAACAAACAAGATCTGCTTTACCTGCAGACTTTCAGATTTAATTTTAGGGTAATTACATCCAAATCAGGTGAACGGTGTAGGAATAACAACGGTTTCTATATGTGCCTCCCACTTTTTAAGGGGCCAAAAGTAAAGGGGACAAACTAAACAATCCTAAATCTAACTTTCCCTTTTTAATACTTTGTTGCAAATCCTTTGCAGGTAATTACAGCCTGAAGTCTGGAACGCATAGACATCACCAGACGCTGGGTTTCATCCCTGGTGATGCTCTGCCAGGCCTCTACTGCAAATGTCTTCAGTTCCTGCTTGTTCTTGGGGCATTTTCCCTTCAGTTTTGCCTTCATCAAGTGAAATGCATGCTCAATGGGATTCAGGTCAGGGGATTGACTTGGCAATTGCATAACATTCCACTTTTTAGCCTTAAAAAACTCTTTGGTTGCTTTTGCAGTATGCTTCGGGTCATTGTCCATCTGCACTGTGAAGCGCCGTCCAATGAGTTCTGAAGCATTTGACTGAATATGAGCATATAATATTGCCCGAAACACTTCAGAATTCATTCTGCTGCTTTTGTCAGCAGTCACATCATCAATAAATACAAGGGAACCAGTTCCATTGGCAGCCATACATGCCCACGACAAGACACTACCACCACCATACTTCACTGATGAGGTGGTATGTTTTGGATCATGAGTAGTTCCTTTCCTTCTCCATACTCTTCTCTTCCCATCACTCTGGTACAAGTCGATCTTTGTCTCATCTGTACATAGGATGTTGTTCCAGAACTGTAATGGCTCTTTTAGATGTTGTTTGGCAAACTCTAATCTGGTCTTCCTGTTTTTGAGGGTCACCAATGGTTTACATCTTGTGGTGAACCCTCTATATTCACCCTTGTGAAGTCTTCTCTTGATTGTTGACTTTGACACATATACACCTACCTCCTGGAGAGTGTTCTTGATTTGGATAACTGTTGTGAAGGGGTTTTTCTTCACCAGGGAAATAATTCTTCTGTCATCGACCACAGTTGTTTTCCGTGGTCTTCCGGGTCTTTTGGTGTTGCTGAGCTCTCCGGTGCGTTCTTTCTTTTTAAGAATGTTCCAAACAGTTGATTTGGCCACACCTAATGTTTTTGCTATCTCTCTGATGGGTTTGTTTTGATTTTTCAGCCTAATGATGACTTGCTTCACTGATAGTGACAGCTCCTTGGATCTCATATTGAGAGTCGACAGCAACTGATTCCAAATGCAAATGTCACACCTAGAATCAACTCCAGACCTTTTACCTGCTTAATTGATAATGAAATAACGAGGGAATAGCCCACACCTGTCCATGAAATAGCTTTTGAGTTGATGGTCCCATTACTTTTGGCCCCTTAAAAAGTGGGAGGCACATATAGAAACCATTGTAATTCCTACACCGTTCACCTGATTTGGATGTAATTACCCTCAAATTAAATCTGAAAGTCTGCAGGTAAAGCACATCTTGTTTGTTTCATTTCAAAACCATTGTGGTGGTGAATAGAGGCCAAAATCTGACAATTCTGTCACTGTCCCAATATTTATGCCCCTGACTGTACATCTAAGTGGCAATGTGATGTGACCAGGACGCACCAGCAGACTGCTCAGTAATGTGATATGTGACACTTGTATAATCTGTGTGCGACTGACACTGTAAATGGCACTTGGTGTGGATAAAATCTGTGGCTGCTGCAGAGCATCTCTACAGCCGCAGATATAGAATATACCAGGTGCCTGCATGTAGCCCTGCATATCGCATGTGCCCATGACCGGACCTTACGTGGTGACCCTTGGTGGCAAACAGCGGGGAACTAGTATAGCTAATGAAGAAAGCATTGTATTGGGTGTTCACTCCTTGTACATCTATAAAGCTGCCCCCTCCTCTATTTCCTTTTAGTCAGACACTGTAATCAGCAATGAGCAGAACCGGTCTCACTTCAGCTTTTGGATGGATTAAGTGACACTTTTACAGAAGCACCCTGAGCTAATGCAGCCATTACTACCTACGACGGAGATTCCAGTAATTCATTATAGGACACCTGGGGGGGGGTTACAGTTCCTCTGATACAACAGACAGCTGCAGTAATGTAATACACAGGGCAAAGAGAGAGATAATTAAATCATTTTATATCGAGATGGAAATGTAACAATACCAGAGTAGGATTCTGACAGCGCTCCATCCAGCAGATTGACGAACAAGGTCCACAGTTACAGTTACATGACCTGCCCCCAGCAAATTAGCATCGTACAAGTATTAGAAGAGTTCAGGAGGATTACTCTGAGAAGCCAGCGGGGGGCGCTACCATCACATAGGAACCAAATGCTGACTATGATTGTTACCGCACAGCACGGTCTCGTGTTGAATGAAGGTGCGTACCCACCTCCCTGGTCTTTATTAAGTGCATGGTCACTGTTGGGCTACAAAGTGGCAAGACCTTGCCCAAATAACAGTTCATATCACAGAAGCAGTTTCACGATCACTGACACTGAGAAGGACGACAGCCCGGGCAGGCGCCAGCTATGTACAGCACCCTGCAGCGGCACACCGTTGGGTTGCATGGTTTTTATAATGAGGTAGAATGCAAACCCAGCAGAGATGAAGAGATAGGGGTCAGGAAACCGGGCAGTGTGTGCGTTTGGGGGAGGGGGGGAAGGGAAGTTGTAATCTCCTGTGAGTAGCATTTTGTACATGACTCTGCATGATGGAGGCAGATATTATATGGTCACATATAGCCTGTTATAGGAGACGAGCTGGCTCCCCCCTGCTGTCAGAGCGTCACACAGCCGCTGTATAGATAGGACGGGATAATCCTGAACTTGTGTATATAGGTTTTGGTTGGGGAGAGACCCAGGACACGGCTGTATAGGGCTCAGCGAATACTCCTGGGCTCTGAGCACACAATCATACACAAACATACAAACAAGCAAAGCACTTTAGTTGACCTGTATGGAATAAAATGGAGAAAATGTGTCAATAGAAATCCTTGTCCATGATCATAAAAAACATGGTGGGAGCCCCTGAAGGGCGTCTCCCAGCAAACCGTACCAGAAGATGAAGGATGGGAGAGAGCAGCAGACTGGCGCCCACCACCAACGTGAGCTCCTGAATACACAAGCGGAGAGAGTTCCTGCGGGTTCCAAGCTGCTGAACACCCCCCCCCCCCCACAGCCCCCCAGGTGCCTGAACTGAGGGTGCCAGCTGCTAAAGTTCTGAGCGACTGAAATCACCCGTCATTGGCCGCCACTAACTGACCCATGGGCTCCCGAATGTAGACAGACTGAATGTCCTTCGTTTTCAGGCAGTAGTCACAGGCCCATACGGCGGAGGCCTCTCGCGTGAGCAGACTGTAGGCGCTCTCAGTCATCCCCGTGCACTCACGATGAAACCACTTCTGGCAAGACGCCTCACACAAGATGGCGTCCTGATCGTCGTTCACCTCGTTCCGGCACGCTCCGCACGGGTAAACAAGTCCTGGAGGGGGTTGGTGGCCGGAGTTCCCCGTCGCTTTGCTGGGTGGGGGGATGTTGTTCACCTCTGGAGTGCTGGTGTTCCCGCGCGTGGCGCTATTTGGCGTGAAGTTTTGCTGGTTACCATTGACGGCAGATGGAGAGCCAACGTGCTGCTCCTGGCTGAAGGCGGGATTGGGAGGGTTTAAAGTTTTACCGTGATCCTCCACTCCCTGGGGAAAGCTCTGATCTGCCCCTGCAAATGGGCTGGTGTTGGGGGGGAGGCTGGGTCTCTGCATTGTGGGCTGCCCAAAGGGGTGACCGGGAGAGCCAAACCTTTGAGAAAAAGGAGGGCCGCCAGGAGAGTTTAATACGGGACCAGGACCCATATCCCCCCGTGGGGGCTGTCCCATAGTAGGTGATATCATAGGACCAAACCCTCCAACTGGTCCCTGCATCATCTGGCCAGCTGGGGGGCTGAAGCTCTGTCCCATGGCTTGATTGAAAGGTTGGTTAGAGAAGTTCATATTCCCAGGCTGGACGTAATTTGGGTTCTGAGGCATGCCGAACCCGGGGCCCATCTGGTTAGGAGGGAAGGGTGGAGGCTGACGTCTCATAGGCTGTGGGCCTCCCGGGTACCCAGGAGGCACCTGATGAGGCATGCCGCCCTGCATGCGGAAGTTTCCAAACGGCACAGGGTTGTTCATGAAGGGAGAGCCTGTGGCACTGACTTTAGGGGCTCCAAAGTCATCTTCAAAGGGATTTGAGGCCACCAGATGATCCACCATTGGGGTAGGTGGTGGAGCAAACTCTGAGAGATGAGAGTAAGCAGGGCCCTACAATAGAGAGGAGACAGGTCACATACAGAACCAGTGACAGCGGGAGAATGACAGGATACACACCGGAGAACACAGCGCCACCTACAGAACACTTACTAAACTACTGTCACTTGTAATTAAACTTTTATTTTTATGGAATTTTAGATACATAGCTTTTCATAATCAGGTTTCAAAATATTAGACACATAATGGAAGTATACAGATTAGGTCCATGGCGCCTCTCAATACCACATGCTCGGCTTTAATGGACATATCACCAAGATTTTACCGGTTCTCCAGGTGTCTAATTGGGACATTAGGAAATAAGTAAAATAATGAGAAGAGCATCTCCTTATACTGAAGCACCTCAGTATTACTGACTGACTGATCGCTAGTCCTCTTACTGTAAAGATCGCCGGCCAAAACCCCATTGGGAAATGAAGCAGCTGAAGGACGGCCTGACGGACAGGACGGTAGAGAGTAATGGACGAGCCTACACACACAGGCGATAGTGGACGGTCCCAACCTTCTGACACTGGCCAGTCACCAATCCCTTTATTTCCCGCTGTGACTCCTCCCAACCCCCCGTTCTCCATACCTGAGTGTTAGACTTGCGTCGTTTCTTCTCTGGGCTCTTCATCTGCATGCCTGGAAGAGAGACGCCAGCAGTCAGGACGTTAGGGGGATGGCGGTCCATCACATGAGCCCCCAGAGAGCAGCATGGACCATGTAGTATGGAAGATGTAAAACGTTTATCACAGAATTACTCTTCCCCTCCCTATACTCCCTTGCCCTCTACCCCCTTCTCTATACTCCCTTCCCCTCTCTCCCCTTCCCCTCTCCCCCCTTCCCTATACTTCCTTCCCCTCTCCCCCTGCCTATACTCCCTTTCCCTCTCCCCTTTCCTATACTCCCTTCCCCTCTCCCCCCTTTCCTATACTCTCTTCCTTTCCCCCCCCTTCCCCTCTCCCATTCCCTATACTCCCTTCCCCTCTCCCCCCTTCCCTATACTCCCCTTCCCCTCTCCCCCCTCCCCATATACTCCCTTCCCCTCCCCCCCCTCTCCCCTTCCCTCTCCATATACTCCCTTCCCCTCTCCCCTTCCCCCTCTCCCCTATACTCCCCTTCCCTCTTCCCCCTTCCCTATACTCCCTTCCCCTCTCCCCCCTTCCATATACTCCCTTCCCCTCCCCCCTTCCCTATACTCCCTTCCCCTCTCCCCCCTTCCATATACTCCCTTCCCCTCCCCCCTTCCCTATACTCCCTTCCCCTCTCCCCCCTTCCCTATACTCCCTTCCCCTCTCCCCCCTTCCCTATACTCCCTTCCCCTCTCCCCCCTTCCCTATACTCCCTTCCCCTCTCCCCCTCCCTATATTCCCTTCCCCTCTCCCCCTCCCTATATTCCCTTCCCCTCTCCCCCTCCCCTTACCTATATTCCCTTACCTATACTCCCTTCCCCCTCCCCTTCCCCCCTTCCGTATACTCCCTTCCCCCTCTCCCCTTCCCTATACTCCCTTCCCCTCTCCCCTTCCCTATACTCCCTTCCCCTCTCCCCTTCCCTATACTCCCTTCCCCTCTCCCCTTACCTATATTCCCTTCCCCTCTCCCCTTCCGTATACTCCCTTCCCCTCTCCCCTTCCATATACTTCCTTCCACATACTTCCTTTCCCTCTACCCTTCCGTATACTTCCTTCCCCTCTCCCCTTCCGTATACTCCCTTCCCCTCTCCCCCTTCGCTACACTCCCTTCCGTATACTTCCTTCCCCCTCTCCCCTTCCCTATACTCCCCTTCCCCCACTCCCCCCTTCCCTATACTCCCTTTCCCCCTCTCCCCCCTTCCCTATACTCCCTTCCCCTCTCCCCTTCGTGATACTCCAGCACCCCTCACGTCCAACACCCTTCTGGCCTTTCTGATGCTCCAGCAACCCTCTGGCCTTCCCTATACTCCCTTCCCCTCTCCCTCTCCCCCTCCCTATACTCCCTTCCCCTCCCCTTCCCCCTGTCCCCTTCCGTATACTCCCTTCCCCCTCTCCCCTTCCGTATACTCCCTTCCCCCTCTCCCCTTCCCTATACTCCCTTCCCCCTCTCCCCTTCGTGATTCTCCAGCACCCCTCACGTCCAGCACCCTTCTCGCCATCCTGATGCTCCAGCACCCCTCACGTCCAGCACCCTTCTGGCCTTTCTGATGCTCCAGCAACCCTCTGGCCTTCCCTATACTCCCTTCCCCTCTCCCCTTCCCTATACTTCCTTCCCCTCTCCCCTTCCGTATACTCCCTTCCCCTCTCCCTATACTCCCTTCCCCTCTCCCTATACTCCCTTCCCCTCTCCCTATACTCCCTTCCCCTCTCCCCCTTCGCTACACTCCCTTCCGTATACTTCCTTCCCCTCTCCCCTACCGTATACTTCCTTCCCCTCTCCCCTTCCGTATACTCCCTTCCCCTCTCCCCCCTCCCCTATACTCCCCTTCCCTATACTCCCTTCCCCTCTCCCCTTCGTGATACTCCAGCACCCCTCACGTCCAGCACCCTTCTCGCCATCCTGATGCTCCAGCAACCCTCTGGCCTTCCCTATACTCCCTTCCCCTCTCCCCCTCCCCCTCTCCCTATACTCCCTTCCCCCTCCCTATACTCCCTTCCCCCTCTCCCCTTCCCTATACTCCCTTCCCCCTCTCCCCTATACTCCCTTCCCCCTCTCCCCTTCCCTATACTCCCTTCCCCTCTCCCCTTCGTGATTCTCCAGCACCCCTCACGTCCAGCACCCTTCTGGCCTTTCTGATGCTCCAGCAACCCTCTGGCCTTCCCTATACTCCCTTCCCCCTCTCCCCTTCCGTATACTCCAGCAACCCTCTGGCCTTCCCTATACTCCGTGCCCCTATTACCTTCCTTTTACTCTGTGCCCCTATCACCTTCCTTATGCTCCAGCACCCCATCTTTCTAAGACTACAGCCCCCTACTCTAGTTCCCACATTCTCCTCCCTCAACATTCCAGACCACCTTTTTGTGGTTCTCCCTTTCACCCACAATTACCCCCCCATCCCTCAACCATCCCCAGTACCAATCTCACCCTACATTACCCTACTTCTCATCCTATTACCACCAAATTCCCTCATCCCGTCCCCCATCTATTACCCCCACTAATCATCATTTTGACCTACCCTACCCCTAATGGTCCCTTCTCTTGCCCTCCCCCTAATAACCCCGTACCCCCTCAGCCTAATGCCTTGAATCATGCCCTCATCCTAATACTCCTCTCATGCCCTCCACCCCACCCAAATGCCTCAGTACCCCCTCCTCTCGCCCTTACCCAAACCACTCCTTTCGTACTCACTCAATTGCCCCAGTAACCTTTCTTTTCGCACTCACCCTAATGCCCTCATACCCCCTCCTCTAGCCATCAACCTAATACCCCACCTCCTCTAGCCCCCACATCACCCTAATGCTCCTGTAACCTCTCCCCTCCTCTCGCCCTCCCCCTAATCCCCCCTTACCGGCTTTGGCTCTGCGGCCCGGGATGGTGAGTCCGTCCAGCTTGTCCTGGTCCGCGGCCATGAGAGGAGTGAACGGGATCACAGGCCGGGCATCTCCCTCAGCCGCCGCCTCCAGGCCCCGGTCCCCGCGCTCCTCTCCGTCAGGCGGCTGCGTGTGACAGGCGGCCCCGGGGCTGCTCTCCGCTCACCAGGCCGCTCTCACCCACCGCACAAGCAGCGGAAACGCCAGGAGCGCACCGGAAGCCGGCCGGGCGCTACCACCGAGCCGGGGAGAGGGGGGGGTGATGGGACGGGACCGGGGGCCTGCGCGGGGATCCGGAGCAGGGGGAGACCGTTACTCTCCGGTCACCGCAGCGTCACTGACACCGTTCCCCTGCCCCGGCGGTACACGGCTCTGACACCACACGACACGCTGGCGTCACCCCCCGGGAGGAATGGTGCCGCCCACACCTGGCATTGGCAGCCTGTGCGTGCTGGACGAGCTCACTGCGGAAATGGGGGGAGTCAGCGACACTAACGCTGAGAAATCCGGTTATTCCTCCGTTACCCGCTGTGTAGGGAAAATCCGGGGATACGCACACCGCTTATACACCGGCAACGGGATGGGGGGGACGGACGCTCTATTTATCGGTTGGGTCCCCCCTGGGGCAATTACTTGGCGTTTGTGCGCTTGCGCGGCGCAGAGGTCACTGGGAATTGTAGTTGTCCCCTAATTGTTGTTCACCACCTGACCTGACCACTAGGATTATGGAAATGGGGAGGAACCGGGTCTGTCAGGGTCTGCTGGGATATGTAGTGTAATGTTATAGCAGCCCCATAATAATCCAGAGCTATTATAGCCTCCATATATATGTGTCATGGCGCTACAGCCTCCTTATATCTGCGTCATGGCGCTACGGCCTCCCTATACCTGCGTCATGGCGCTACGGCCTCCCTATACCTGCGTCATGGCGCTATGGCCTCCCTATACCTGCGCCATGGCGCTACGGCCTCCCTATACCTGCGCCATGGCGCTACGGCCTCCATATATCTGTGTCATGGCACTTACTATGGCTCTATCTTCATAGCTATCTCCCCGAATAGAAGACTGTCTTTGTCCCAACACTTCTATAGTCAATGACGGGTCCAACCCCTACATGGAAGAAGAGGTGGGCTCTCTAGTCCCTTGCCCAGAGTTTAGGCTCCCAGTGTGTCAGCGCAGCCTGCACCATTCTCTATACACCACACGCTATACGCAGCTTTACCGCCATATCCTGCAGGAGGACAGCCCAAGGTGTTATATGGAGGTTGGCTAAAGGGTCAATATCACCCTTTGAATGTAATTCCCCTCCTAACATGAGGGTCTCCCCAGCCATGGCCTAAGAAAGTGACCAGATGACATTGCAAGGACACAAGCCCTCCTGTCATACCAGCCTCTTCCCAAAGACCCTGGACTTGGTCATGAAGGGCGAGGGGACATCATTACACGGGTCACTATAGTGTATTTGCATTGCAATGTGTCTTCTCCGTCCAGGCCCACAATAATCCCAATATTATCCGCCGATCTCCGGGAAGGCGGAGGACGAGGAGGTGGATAGTCTCCCTAAATGCACCTTCTGGGCTGAATACGTCAGTTCTAATAAGTTTTGTACACAAGCTACTGTAGCATATTATCTCTATTAAGCATAATATTACAGGGGCACTACCCTACATGTTGTATACGCCATACAGATAGTAGTGCTTACCTTGAACAAAACCAATACGCTGGTAAGTTTAGAAAAGATGCCAGCTATAGTCTGCCAGTGTTCATCACAACACAAGCACAGCTGGGCCTCCCCCCACCCAGTGTTACACGTACAAAGGAAGAGGGTCGTCTGGGCAGAACGTAGTCATGGGCATCATTAGGACACGGAGCTTATAAATGGGTCACATTACCCTCTCCCTATCACTGCGCAGTACGGGCTCAGCTGGCGTCTGGCGGTTATGGACAGCTGACCGTTGTCCGCGTCCTGTGGGGACGTGTCATTGCCAGGGGGAAGGTGAACGAGACACAGGATAATTTTGGGCACCACAGCACACGCACAGCTCAGACACCACAGCAGATGTAAACAAATACTACTTTAATAATTCGCTTTGTAACTTTCCTTTGGTATATTCAAGGCAACTTTTCAAATAATGTGGAAAAAAAAAAAAGACGACAGACAGACATGTAAAAGGAAGTGATGAGAGTGCTGATATGACGTCTGCAGATGGCAGGACTTTGGTATCAGAATATAAATGTACATGCAATAGGGGGAGGGGATTATGTACAATGTGCATTTATTCCCTGTACCCCATCCTCTCCACAGGGAACCCAATCTATCGCAGAGACAGCGATGTAATGCAAAGGACTGCCCCCCCCCTCCATCTGTACCCCATCCTCTCCGCAGGGAACCCAATCTATCACAGAGACAGCAATGTAATGCAAAGGACTGCCCCCCATCCACCTGTACCCCATCCTCTCCGCAGGGAACCCAATCTATCACAGAGACAGCAAAGTAATGCAAAGGACTGCCCCCAATCCATCTGTACCCCATCCTCTCCGCATGGAACCCAATCTATCACAGAGACAGTGATATAATGCAAAGGACTGCCCCCATCCATCTGTACCCCATCCTCTCCGCAGGGAACCCAATCTATCACAGAGACAGCAATGTAATGCAAAGGACTGACCCCCATTCATCTGTACCCCATCCTCTCTGAGGGAACCCAATCTATCACAGAGACAGCAATGTAATGCAAAGGACTGCCCCCAATCCATCTGTACCCCTTCCTCTCCGCAGGGAACACAATCTATCACAGATACAGCGATGTAATGCATATGACGGCTCCCCATCCTTCTGTACCCCATCCTCTCCACAGGGAACCCAATCTATCACAGAGACAGCGATATAATTGAAAGGACTGCTCCCCCATCTATCTGCACCCATCCTGATCCCAAGGAATGGAGTAGGTCACCTTGCCTGTGATACATATTACTGCTCCCTCATCTATCTGTACCCCATCCTGACATGAGGGAATGGGGTAGGTCACCTAAGGATTACTTAGTCTGTATGGAGGGGTAAAGCGTTCTTCAACATTATGCAATTCTGCAGCCCAGACTGTCCCTGTAAACAACCAATGACCGATCAGCTGAGATATATCTTGGGAGACAGGGAAACGCAGAGAATCCGCAGACTGTGAGCGGAGAGACTACAGGTCACGTTACTGAGAGAGCTGGGACAGGGCAGGTGCCCTCTATTCCCAAATAATAGTACATAAAGAAAAGCTACAGTCACCTATCTTATTATAATGTACGTGGAAAGGAGAAGTCTGTATTGCAGATGGCCCTGGAGCAGTCACACACGAGGATCAGAGGGGCACCAATATATATGTCACCCCTCTATAGGGAAGAGTGAGCCAGCCCATTACTGCCTCCGCCGCACAGTAATTCATCCTGTAGTTTGGGGGGGACGGGTGTGTTCCATGAGATGGAATGGGCGGGTGTGAGAGCAATGACCCCGGAGGTACAGGTCAGAAATGAAGGGTACGCGGGGTACATCTCCAGCAGGCAGCAATTCTGGGTCCATTAATTATTGCCATCATCGCCGGACACAATATTTCAAGAGTCCAGGTTTCAATAAACGGCGGCAGAGAAGGGTTAATATCAAGGCCTCCACCCCTAAATCATCAAATCAGGTGCATCATAAAAAACAAAAACATCTCTGGATAAAAGGCACAAATCAGTATTGGTGAGTGAGTGTCACAGATCATCGTGTGCTTGGAGGAGCAGGGGCCCCTCTTGTGCTGAGAGGGGCTGAGAGACAAGAGGCAGTGTCTGCAGAGTCCACCATCTTGGCGTGGACATTCTGTTTCTTCTGGTTACACTGGCTGTCATCATGGGGCTCCTCCCCAGTTGTGCAGTATTTGTGCACTTAGACCCTAAAAATTCCCTGATAGAAAGTGAGGAGAGCGGCGGCTGTACAGGAAGAGGCCGCATGGGACCTGTCACTACCCACAACAGCAGAGGTTTGAGAAAGAAGGAAGTTCTGTGGCTCAGACGTGGACGAAGAACAGGATGGGCCTCATTGTCTCCGTTCCACGGGTTGTTGGAGACACAGCTCACTGCCAGCGGAGATTATAGGTAAGTGATTGTCCATGTGATAGCTGATGAGGTGACTGACACTCTCAAAGCGGTGATCCTTGGTCCGAACCTGGCGTAAGAGAGAGAGAAATGCAAATTATCAGACCCTACTCCCGCTGGGCAGCACTGCCACAAGCCTCCACTACGCACCCCAAAACACTTCCCTGCACACTCACCACTCCCTCAGGGTCCACCAACAGCAGGTGCTTGGGTTGTCCGTTCTGGAGGCCGGTCAGGACGTATTGCCCCGGGGTGGTGGTACTCTCTCTCACTAAGAAGTCTCCATTCACTCTCAGCTGTCTCTCTGCCTCTTTCCTGGTCATCTTTCCATGGTACCACGGCTCCCGCATCAACTGCTCTGCCATGCTCACAACCGACTGGCCGGAAGGCAGGGCGTCCTCAAACGGCTCTAACAGCGGAAGGATGTAAGACATGCCATGTACAGGAAGGGCTAAACCATGACAGGTCTCCTCTTAGTAATCCACTCTGGTCACAGGAAGGACCGAACCACTGCACATGCGCCCATTCAATGTACCATTCATTACTCCACCCTGCTCACAGAGCCAAACAGCCTTCCCCTGGCAATCCTCCACCCAGGTACTGCTGGGTAATTACCACTGGCCACACCTCATTATTTAGACTCTAGTCGGAGGGCCTCTGTTTTCGGTTATCTCATGCATTTGCACACCCAGCACGTCAGCCAAATACACCAGAGGAGCTCCCAATGCTGGATTACAAATGACGACTCTTTGACCCAGTTTTGTGCCGAAACAGCTTAAGCCGTCTATTGGAGGCTCTCCAACCAGCCAACACGCTCTCAGTGGACTACTCCTAGGAACAACTCCCTGGAGGAACTACATGTTCAGATAACCGGCATTGCCCTGAGAACTTTCACTGACCCATTAACCATTTCACTGCTAGTAGTCTGTCATGGCCTACTCCCAATTTAAGACAAGAATAGAGGTGACTTACTCATGTCAAAGATGTCTCTCTGGCCATTTGTGGCCCCGCGCATAGGCTGGCGTGACTTCTCCAGGTTCTGGACATTGACATAGGAGGGATCATCAAAGAGGTCAGGCCGGTTCATGGGCTTTGCACAAGGCACAGGGAATCTATCCTTGCCTAAAGGGATTACAAGGAAGTCGGTGAAACAATGTGATGGACAGGTGGTGGTAGCAGGAAGGCTGGACAGGTTCTGGAAAAAGGAGGGCAGGTGGTGGTAACAGAAAGGTTGGATAGCCTCTGGGAGGAGGACATGTGGTGGTAGCGGGTAGGTTGGATGGTCTCTGTGAGGAAGAGGACAGGTGGTGGTAAGGAGAAGAGTGGAAAGCCTCTGGGAGAAGGAAGACAGGTGGTGGTAATGGGAAGGTTGGATAGTCTCTGGGACGAGAACAAGTGGTGGTAATGGGAAGGTTGGATAGTCTCTGGGAGGAGGACAGGTGGTGGTAACGGGAAGGTTGGCTAGTCTCTCGTAGGAGGACAGGTGGTGGTAACGAGAAGGTTGGACAGTCTCTGGGAGAAGGAGGACAGATGGTGGTAACGGGAAGGTTGGATAGTCTCTGGTAGGAGGAGGACAGGTGGTGGTAATGGTAATGTTGGATAGTCTATGGGGAGTAGGAGGACAGGTAGGGGTAACGGGAAGGTTGGATAGTCTGGGAGGAGAAGGACAAGTGGTGGTAGCGAGAAGGTTGGATAGTCTCTGGGAGGGGTAAGACAGGTGGTGGCAGCAGGAAGGTTGGATAGTCTGGTAGAAGGTGGACAGGTGGTGGCAACGAGAAGGTTGGATTGTCTCTAGGAGGAGGAGGACGACAGGTGGCGATAATGGGAAGGTTGGACAGCCTCTGGGAGGTGGAGGACAGGTACTAGTAGAGGGAAGGTTGGATAGTCTCTGGGAAGAGGAGGACAGGTGGTGGTAATGGGAAGGTTGGATAGTTTCTATGAAGAGGACAGATGATGATAGTTGGAAAGGTGGAGTCACTAGGAGGAGACATCATACAGCTGGTGTTTAGCAGGAGGGTCTGGATAGTGTCTGGGAAGAGTGGATAGGGGTAGTAATGAGAAGGTAGGATAGTCTGTGTGAAGAGTAGGACAGGTGGTAGTAGCAGGAAGGTTGGATAGTTTTGTGGAGGAGGAGGAGGACAGCTGGTGCTTTTGAGAAGGTTGGATGGTCTCTGGTTGTATATAGTGGATATGTGATTTTGGCCAGAGGGTTAAGACAGCCTCTGGGAGAAGGTGAAGGACAGGTGGTGTTGATGGGAAGGCTGGACAGTCTCTGGGAAGAGAGAGAGGGCAGGCAGTATTGACGGGAGGTTTGGATTGTTTGTGGGAGGAGACGATGTACAGGGGCATGTTAGCAGCAGGGATACATGGTGTTAGTTAGTGGTCCAGGTGAGTCGTACCTTGCACGCTGGGCTGAGGCTGCAGTTTCCGAGAGTCTTGCTCAGCCCCAGATATCTGTCCCACAGGCTGTGTAGGGAAGAGGACAGTCAGTCAGCTGTACAGTTAACCGAGACCTCCCCCACTCATCTGCCATTCTCACCAATGTGGCCCCCATGTGGTTGGGGCTTTGCCTTGGCACTGCAGGAGCTGCTCCCTCTCGTAATCTCATATCCACCACTCCACCGATTGGCGGCTCTTTTCCAGGAAAGTCATTGTAATAAGCATGATCCGGGAGCTCCTCTTCCTCCTCATCCCAAGCGGAGCCATCAAACCCAGCCATCCTGTAGGAACGGTGAGGAGGAATAAGGAATGGTGACGTTATATGCTAAGCCATCTGCATATAATGAACGCTCTGTTTTCCTACAACACACTAGTCACATACACCAGGGGAGAAGGTACCTGTCATGTGGCGTCACTAATTTGGGAGGATTTTTGAGATATTGCTTGAAGCGGAGTTCAAAGGCCTGTCCGATAGTGCTGATCACATCCTGAGCAAGACCCTCGGGGCACTCCAGGATATGGCAAGCTGTGGCATAAATGGACATTACCATGCTGTAAGCACTGGCAGGCCTACAACCAGGGACAAAGCCGATAATCCCTCTACAAATGATTCCCACGCCAGCCGGGGCACTCTCCCTCTACCCAACCCCCACGCCAGCAGGAGAGCGCTCCCTCTTCCCAACCCCCACGCCAGCCGGAGCGCGCTCCCTCTTCCCAACCCCCCACGCCAGCAGGAGCGCGCTCCCTTTTCCCAGCTCCCCACGCCAGCAGGAGCTCGCTCCCTCTTCCCAACCACTACGCCAGCAGGAGCCAGCTCCATCTCCCCAACCTCCCATCCAGCTGGGACACGCTCCCTCTCCCCAACCCGCCATCCAGCTGGGGTTCGCTCCCTCTGCCTAACCCCCAGGCCAGCCGAGGCGTGCTTCCTTTCCCCACCCAGCTAGCAGAAGTGTCCTCCCTCTCCTGAAAACCCATACAGCCGAGGCACGCTCCCTAACCCCCAGGCCAGCCAAGGCGCGCACCCTCTCCCCTAACCCCCACCCCATGAGTGCTCCCTCTCGCAACTCACATGGCCGCGCTCTCTCCCAACCATCCATTTCCCAAAGGCCCATAAGGCAGCGTTTTACCTCTTTGATTCACTGGATCTTTGGCAACATAAGCAACATATTCTGCAGTGTCCTGTAATCAGGGAGAGCAGAGTAATTATACCGAGCTATATATGTACACATTATCTATAGGTGTATATTATATACACACACATAGGGCCTGATCCAGAGCTGTACGCAGAGCAAGGTGGTGACAGGCAGCGTACCAGAATACGGGGAAATGTGGGTGTGCAGAGGCCAGTGGCTGCGTCACTGTGCTCAACTTCTCTGGCTTCTGCCCCTCACCACACAGCCGCCACAGCCCCTCATCACACAGCCTCCGCTGCCCCTCACCACACAGCCGCCGCTGCCCCTCATCACACAGCCGCCGCTGCCCCTCATCACACAGCCGCCGCTGCCCCTCATCACACAGCCGCCCCTCTTCACAGAGCTATGCCCCTCATCACACAGCCATGCCCCTCATCACACAGCCATGCCCCTCACCACACAGCTATACCCCTCATCACACAGCCGCCGCTGCCCCTCATCACACAGCTATGCCCCTCACCACACAGCCGCCACAGCCCCTCATCACACAGCCTCCGCTGCCCCTCACCACACAGCCGCCGCTGCCCCTCATCACACAGCCGCCGCTGCCCCTCATCACACAGCTGCCGCTGCCCCTCATCACACAGCCGCCCCTCTTCACAGAGCTATGCCCCTCATCACACAGCCATGCCCCTCATCACACAGCCATGCCCCTCACCACACAGCTATACCCCTCATCACACAGCCGCCGCTGCCCCTCATCACACAGCTATGCCCCTCATCACACAGCCGCCGCTGCCCCTCACCACACAGCCGGCGCTGCCCCTCACCACACAGCTGCCACTGCCCCTCACCACACAGCCGCCGCTGCCCCTCACCACACAGCCGCCGCTGCCCCTCACCACACAGCCGCCGCTGCCCCTCATCACACAGCCGCCGCTGCCCCTCATCACACAGCCGCCGCTGCCCCTCATCACACAGCCGCCGCTGCCCCTCATCACACAGCTATGCCCCTCATCACAAAGCCATGCCCCTTATCACACAGCCGCCGCTGCCCCTCATCACACAGCCGCCGCTGCCCCTCATCACACAGCCGCCGCTGCCCCTCATCACACAGCCGCCGCTGCCCCTCATCACACAGCCGCCGCTGCCCCTCATCACACAGCCGCCGCTGCCCCTCACCACACAGCCGCCGCTGCCCCTCACCACACAGCTATACCCCTCATCACACAGCCGCCGCTGCCCCTCATCACACAGCCGCTGCTGCCCCTCATCACACAGCCGCCGCTGCTCCTCACCACACAGCTATAACCCTCATCACACAGCCGCCGCTGCCCCTCACCACACAGCCGCCGCTGCCCCTCACCACACAGCCGCCGCTGCCCCTCACCACACAGCCGCCGCTGCCCCTCATCACACAGCCGCCGCTGCCCCTCATCACACAGCCGCCGCTGCCCCTCATCACACAGCTATACCCCTCATCACACAGCCGCCGCTGCCCCTCACCACACAGCCGCCGCTGCCCCTCACCACACAGCTATACCCCTCATCACACAGCCGCCGCTGCCCCTCATCACACAGCCGCCGCTGCCCCTCACCACACAGCCGCCGCCGCTGCCCCTCACCACACAGCCGCCGCTGCCCCTCATCACACAGCCGCCGCTGCCCCTCATCACACAGCCGCCGCTGCCCCTCATCACACAGCCGCCGCTGCCCCTCATCACACAGCCGCTGCTGCCCCTCATCACACAGCCGCCGCTGCCCCTCATCACACAGCCGCTGCTGCCCCTCATCACACAGCTATGCCCCTCATCACACAGCCATGCCCCTTATCACACAGCCGCCGCTGCCCCTCATCACACAGCCGCCGCTGCCCCTCATCACACAGCCGCCGCTGCCCCTCACCACACAGCCGCCGCTGCCCCTCACCACACAGCTATACCCCTCATCACACAGCCACCGCTGCCCCTCACCACACAACCGCCGCTGCCCCTCACCACACAGCCGCCGCTGCCCCTCACCACACAGCCGCCGCTGCCCCTCATCATACAGCCGCCGCTGCCCCTCATCACACAGCCGCCGCTGCCCCTCACCACACAGCTATAACCCTCATCACACAGCCGCCGCTGCCCCTCACCACACAGCCGCCGCTGCCCCTCACCACACAGCCGCCGCTGCCCCTCACCACACAGCCGCCGCTGCCCCTCACCACACAGCCGCCGCTGCCCCTCACCACACAGCCGCCGCTGCCCCTCACCACACAGCCGCCACTGCCCCTCACCACACAGCTGCCACTGCCCCTCATCACACAGCTGCAGCCCCTCACCACACAGCCGCCGCTGCCCCTCATCACACAGCCGCCCCTCTTCACAGAGCTATGCCCCTCATCACACAGCCATGCCCCTCATCACACAGCCGCCGCTGCCCCTCACCACACAGCTGCCACTGCCTCTCATCGCACAGCCGCAGCCCCTCACCACACAGCCGCCGCTGCCCCTCATCACACAGCCGCCGCTGCCCCTCATCACACAGCCGCCGCTGCCCCTCATCACAGAGCTATGCCCCTCATCACACAGTCAAGCCTCTCATCACACAGCCGCCGCTACTGTGCTTATAGCGTACAACCCCGTATCAGGCCCATAGTACACAATATACACACACGCACAGCATACACAGTATATATACACACACTTACAGCACACACAGTATATATAAACACACACAAGTAGAGTACACAATAAAAGTACACAATATATACAGAGTATACACTATACACACACACGCAGATGACAATATATACAAGCAGTGTACAATAATATATACATACACCATACACAATAAATATACATGCACACAATATTTTAGCATGCACACGCAGCCTACACAATATATACACCCACACACAGAGTACACAATATGTACACCCACACACAGAGTACACAATATATATGCACACGCACACAGAGTACACAATATATATACACCAGCACGCAGAGTATACAATATATACACCCACACAGAGTACACAATATATACACCCACACACAGCGTACACAATATATACACCTGCACGCAGAGTACACAATATATACACCCACACACAGAGTACACAGTATATACAACCGCATGCAGAGTACACAATATATACACCCACACGCAGAGTACACAATATATACACCCGCACAGAGTACATAATATATACACCCGCACGCAGAGTACACAATATATACACCCACACACAATATATATGCACACAGAGTACACAATATATATGCACACGCAGCGTACACAATATATACACCCGCACGCAGAGTACACAATATATACACCCACACACAGCGTACACAATATATACACCCACACACAATATATACATCCACACACAGCGTACACAATATATACACGCGCACACAGAGTACACAATATATACACCCGCACACAGAGTACACAATATATATGCACACGCACACACAGAGTACACAATATATACACCCGCACACAGAGTATACAATATATACACCCACACAGAGTACACAATATATACACCCACACACAGCGTACACAATATATACACCTGCACGCAGAGTACACAATATATACACCCACACAGAGTAAACAATATATACACCCACACAGAGTACACAATATATACACCCACACACAGAGTACACAATATATACACCTGCACGCAGAGTACACAGTATATACACCCGCACAGTACACAATATATACACCCACACACAGCGTACACAATACATACACCCACACACAGAGTACACAATATATATGCACACGCACAGAGTACACAATATATATGCACACGCAGCGTACACAATATATACACCCGCACGCAGAGTACACAATATATACATCTGCACGCAGAGTACACAATATATACACCCACACACAGCGTACACAATATATACACCCACACACAATATATACATCCACACACAGCGTACACAATATATACACGCGCACACAGAGTACACAATATATACACCCGCACACAGAGTACACAATATATATGCACACGCACACACAGAGTACACAATATATACACCCGCACGCAGAGTATACAATATATACACCCACACAGAGTACACAATATATACACCCACACACAGCGTACACAATATATACACCTGCACGCAGAGTACACAATATATACACCCACACAGAGTATACAATATATACACCCACACAGAGTACACAATATATACACCCACACACAGAGTACACAATATATACACCTGCACACAGAGTACACAGTATATACACCCGCACAGTACACAATATATACACCCGCACGCAGCGTACACAATATATACACCCACACAGAGCGTACACAATATATACACCTGCACGCAGAGAACACAATATATACACCCACACAGAGTATACAATATATACACCCACACACAGAGTACACAATATATACACCTGCACGCAGAGTACACAGTATATACACCCGCACAGTACACAATATATACACCCGCACGCAGCGTACACAATATATACACCCACACACAGCGTACACAATATATACACCCACACACAGAGTACACAATATATATGCACACGCACAGAGTACACAATATATATGCACACGCAGCGTACACAATATATACACCCGCACGCAGAGTACACAATATATACACCTGCACACAGCATACACAATATATACACCCACACACAATATATATGCACACAGAGTACACAATATATATGCACACGCACACAGAGTACACAATATATATGCACACGCAGCGTACACAATATATACACCCGCACGCAGAGTACACAATATATACATCTGCACGCAGAGTACACAATATATACACCCACACACAGCGTACACAATATATACACCCACACACAATATATACATCCACACACAGCGTACACAATATATACACGCGCACACAGAGTACACAATATATACACCCGCACACAGAGTACACAATATATATGCACACGCACACACAGAGTACACAATATATACACCCGCACGCAGAGTATACAATATATACACCCACACAGAGTACACAATATATACACCCACACACAGCGTACACAATATATACACCTGCACGCAGAGTACACAATATATACACCCACACAGAGTATACAATATATACACCCACACAGAGTACACAATATATACACCCACACACAGAGTACACAATATATACACCTGCACACAGAGTACACAGTATATACACCCGCACAGTACACAATATATACACCCGCACGCAGCGTACACAATATATACACCCACACAGAGCGTACACAATATATACACCTGCACGCAGAGTACACAATATATACACCCACACAGAGTATACAATATATACACCCACACACAGAGTACACAATATATACACCTGCACGCAGAGTACACAGTATATACACCCGCACAGTACACAATATATACACCCGCACGCAGCGTACACAATATATACACCCACACACAGCGTACACAATATATACACCCACACACAGAGTACACAATATATATGCACACGCACAGAGTACACAATATATATGCACACGCAGCGTACACAATATATACACCCGCACGCAGAGTACACAATATATACACCTGCACACAGCATACACAATATATACACCCACACACAATATATATGCACACAGAGTACACAATATATATGCACACGCACACAGAGTACACAATATATATGCACACGCAGCGTACACAATATATACACCCGCACGCAGAGTACACAATATATACACCTGCACACAGCGTACACAATATATACACCCACACACAATATATATGCACACAGAGTACACAATATATATGCACACGCACACAGAGTACACAATATATATGCACACGCAGCATACACAATATATACACCCGCACGCAGAGTACACAATATATACACCTGCACACAGCGTACACAATATATACACCCACACACAATATATATGCACAAGCACACAGAGTACACAATATATATGCACACGCAGAGTACACAATATATACACCCGCACACAGAGTACACAATATATACACCCGCACACAGAGTACACAATATATACACCCGCACACAGAGTACACAATATATACACCCACACAAAGCGTACACAGTATATACAACCGCATGCAGAGTACACAATATATACACCCACACGCAGAGTACACAATATATACACCCGCACAGAGTACATAATATATACACCCGCACGCAGAGTACACAATATATACACCCACACACAATATATATGCACACAGAGTACACAATATATATGCACACAGAGTACACAATATACATGCACACGCAGCGTACACAATATATACACCCGCACGCAGAGTACACAATATGTACACCTGCACGCAGACTACACAATATATACACCCACACACAGCGTACACAATATATACACCCACACACAATATATACACCCACACACAGCGTACACAATATATACACGCGCACACAGAGTACACAATATATACACCCGCGCACAGAGTACACAATATATACACCCGCACACAGAGTACACAATATATACACCCACACAAAGCGTACACAATATATACACCCGCACGCAGAGTACACAATATATACACCCACACACAGAGTACACAGTATATACACCCGCACAGAGTACATAATATATACACCCGAACGCAGAGTACACAATATATACACACACACACAATATATATGCACAGAGTACACAATATATATGCACACGCAGCGTACACAATATATACACCCGCACGCAGAGTACACAATATATATGCACACGCACACACAGAGTACACAATATATACACCCGCACGCAGAGTATACAATATATACACCCACACAGAGTACACAATATATACACCCACACACAGCGTACACAATATATACACCCGCACGCAGAGTACACAATATATATGCACACGCACACACAGCGTACACAATATATACACCCGCACGCAGAGTATACAATATATACACCCACACAGAGTACACAATATATACACCCACACACAGCGTACACAATATATACACCCGCACACAGAGTACACAATATATACACCCACACAAAGCGTACACAATATATACACCCGCACGCAGAGTACACAATATATACACCCACACACAGAGTACACAGTATATACAACCGCATGCAGAGTACACAATATATACACCCACACGCAGAGTACACAGTATATACACCCGCACAGTACACAATATATACACCTGCACGCAGAGTACACAATATATACACCCGCACGCAGCGTACACAATATATACACCCACACACAGCGTACACAATATATACACCCACACACAGAGTACACAATATATATGCACACGCACACAGAGTACACAATATATATGCACACGCAGCGTACACAATATATACACCCGCACGCAGAGTACACAATATATACACCTGCACACAGCGTACACAATATATACACCTGCACGCAGAGTACACAATATATACACCCACACAGAGTATACAATATATACACCCACACAGAGTACACAATATATACACCCACACACAGAGTACACAATATATACACCTGCACGCAGAGTACACAATATATACACCCGCACAGTACACAATATATACACCCGCACGCAGCGTACACAATATATACACCCACACAGAACGTACACAATATATACACCTGCACGCAGAGTACACAATATATACACCCACACAGAGTATACAATATATACACCCACACAGAGTACACAATATATACACCCACACACAGAGTACACAATATATACACCTGCACGCAGAGTACACAGTATATACACCCGCACAGTACACAATATATACACCCGCACGCAGCGTACACAATATATACACCCACACACAGCGTACACAATATATACACCCACACACAGAGTACACAATATATATGCACACGCACAGAGTACACAATATATATGCACACGCAGCGTACACAATATATACACCCGCACGCAGAGTACACAATATATACACCTGCACACAGCGTACACAATATATACACCCACACACAATATATATGCACACAGAGTACACAATATATATGCACACGCACACAGAGTACACAATATATATGCACACGCAGCGTACACAATATATACACCCGCACGCAGAGTACACAATATATACACCTGCACACAGCGTACACAATATATACACCCACACACAATATATATGCACACAGAGTACACAATATATATGCACACGCAGCGTACACAATATATACACCCGCACGCAGAGTACACAATATATACACCTGCACACAGCGTACACAATATATACACCCGCACACAATATATACACCCACACACAGCGTACACAATATATACACCCACACACAGTGTACACAATATATACACGCGCACACAATATATACACCCACACACAGCGTACACAATATATACACGCACACACAGAGTACACAATATATACACCCGCACACAGAGTACACAATATATATGCACACGAACACAGAGTACACAATATATATGCACACGCACACAGAGTACACAATATATATGCACACGCACAGAGTACACAATATATATGCACACGCAGAGTACACAATATATACACCCGCACGCAGAGTACACAATAAATACACCTGCACGCAGAGTACACAATATATACACCTGCACGCAGCGTACACAATATATACACCCACACACAGCGTACACAATATATACACCCACACACAGCGTACACAATATATACACCCGCACACAATATATACACCCACACACAGCGTACACAATATATACACGCGCACACAATATATACACCCACACACAGCGTACACAATATATACACGCACACACAGAGTACACAATATATACACCCGCACACAGAGTACACAATATATATGCACACGCACACAGAGTACACAATATATACACCCGCACACAGAGTACACAATATATACACCCGCACACAGAGTACACAATATATACACGCGCACACAGAGTACACAATATATACACGCGCACACAGAGTACACAATATATATGCACACGCACACAGAGAACACAAAATATATGCACACGCACACAGAGTACACAATATATATGCACACGCAGCATACACAATATATACACCTGCACGCAGAGTATACAATATATACACCTGCACGCAGAGTATACAATATATACACCCGCATGCAGAGTAAACAATATATACACCTGCACGCAGAGTATACAATATATACACCCGCACACAATATATACACCCACACACAGCGTACACAATATATACACGCGCACACAGCGTACACAATATATATGCACACAGAGTACACAATATATATGCACACGCAGCGTACACAATATATACACCCGCACGCAGAGTACACAATATATACACCTGCACGCAGAGTATACAATATATACACCCGCATGCAGAGTACACAATATATACAGCCACACGCACAGTACACAATATATACACCTGCACGCAGCAAACGCAATATATACACCCACACACAGCGTACACAATATATACACCTGTACACAAAATATACACCCACACACAGCGTACACAATATATACACGCACATACAGAGTACACAATATATACACCCGCACAGAGTACACAATATATATGCACACACAGCGTACACAATATATACACCTGCACGCAGAGTACAGAATATATACACCCACACAGAGCGTACACAATATATACACCCGCACGCAGAGTACACAATATATACACCCGCACGCAGAGTACACAATATATACACCCGCACACAGAGTACACAATATATACACCCGCACAGAGCGTACACAATATATACACCCACACACAGCGTACACAATATATACACCCACACACAGCGTACACAATATATACACCCACACACAGAGTACACAATATATACACCCGCATGCAGAGTACACAATATATACACCCACACAGAGCGTACACAATATATACACCCACACACAGCGTGCACAATATATACACCCGCACACAATATATACACCCACACACAGCGTACACAATATATACACGCGCACACAGAGTACACAATATATACACCCGCACGCAGAGTACACAATATATACACCCGCACGCAGAGTACACAATATATACACCCGCACGCAGAGTACACAATATATACACCCGCACACAGCGTACACAATATATACACCCGCACACAGCGTACACAATATATACACCCGCACACAGCGTACACAATATATACACCCACACACAGCGTACACAATATATACACCCACACACAGCATACACAATATATACACCCACACACAGAGTACACAATATATACACCCGCATGCAGAGTACACAATATATACACCCACAAAGAGCGTACACAATATATACACCCACACACAGCGTGCACAATATATACACCCGCACACAATATATACACCCACACAGCGTACACAATATATACACCCGCACGCAGAGTACACAATATATACACCCGCACACAGAGTACACAATATATACACCTGCACGGAGAGTACACAATATATACACCTGCACGCAGAGTACACAATATATACACCTGCACGCAGAGTACACAATATATATGCACATGCGGATACACACACACACACACACAGCGTACACAATATATACACCTGCACGCAGAGTACACAATATATATGCACATGCGGACACACACACACAGTCCTCACCGGATCTCCCCCAGAGGCAAATGATATGGACTGCATGTGGTGATTTGCAATGATCTGTGTGAGAGAGAGACACAGCATATAACACAGCATGATAACAGATCCATCACTGGGTGGCCTCACCCGCACGCCCCGTCCTTCTCACCTGCTTGCAGTCCGATGCCATGAGATTCAGGCTGCTGGTGGACACGGTCAGGGTGATGGGCATGCCCGCAAACTTCAGGTTACACTTACCCAGGATGGAATTCAGGGACCGGCCGCCCGTCTTGAAGGAGACAAAACAGATGCTCATAAAGTTTCCAGACCGATCAATAACGCCGGCTCTGTTCCACCACCACCCCCGATTATCAGACACGTCAGAACCCTGCCGAAGCCACACCCATCCATTATCAGTCCCTGGTATCGATCCAGCACTGAGCAGCTCCACGGCCAGAGAGGAAGCCTACCGCCTTTCCACAGACCAGGTTTAACCTCTTCCATCCAAAATTCACACCACACAGCAACACCAGAAGGTACAGCAGTGCGTACTACAATATTATAGGGCATATCCAGTTTCAGGTAAGAATATCCCTGCAAAAATTTACATGGGCATTGCAACCAATTTTCTCTTACTAAAGGGTATGCGCGCTCCCGATACCCACGATATCCAATAGAAAAAAAATCACAAAGTCACAAAGTTCTTTTGGGCAAAACCAGTGCGTGAATATTTTTTTCAAAAAAATGGGGCACAGCCTGTACCATAAAAAAATAATATTGGGTAACAGTAATAACGGTTATTAGGGTCCCCCACAAAAAAATCCTGTTTTCTTTTTTTTTTTTTTTTAAAGGAATTCAACAGCTTATTTGCGCATTTATTAATTTTTTAAGTAAAAAAAGAATGATAAAAAGCAAAAAACTTTTTTTCATTTGATTACAAACGAATAAAAAAAAAAAAAAAAAAGGTAGGCAAAAAAAAAAATAAAAAGGTGATTTGGGCGTTATTTTAAGCCAATTAAAAATGCAACAACAACTTGAAAAAAACATTAGAGCAATTATTTTTCATTTAAATAAATGCTCAGATTAAATTTGGGGAGCAAAAATGAACAAAAAATATTAATTTGAAGATATTTGAGGCCACAACTGGTTTTTGACAAACAATAAAGACAGAAAATTATTGGACCAATTACGCTAACTGAAAACTGCCAATTGCCTAAACAGTTCTTAGGAGGGGAGGGGGTTTCCAATGGGTGAAGGGGCCCCCAAAATATTTTGATTAAAATAGGGATTTTTTTTAATTTTTTTTTAAACATATAAAGCGGCTGCGAGAATATAGCTGTGGTAATTCCTATAGAAATAACCTACAAGGTTTTTAAAAATTTTGCCTGCAATTATATATGCCCCAAAGTATACAGACTATAAGGTAAGTAGTATAATACAGTCACCTATTGTGTCTCTATAAGAGTCCTGTACATCAGTCACTGTCACCTGGTGATATCTCTCTCTCTATACACTCAGTAATCCTGGATCACACTACCTAGGCTATATACATCACTATCAGGTAATAGTATAATACAGTCACCTATTGTGTCTCTATAAGAGCCCTGTACATCAGTCACTGTCACCTGGTGATATCTCTCTATACACTCAGTAATCCTGGATCACACTACCTAGGCTATATACATCACTATCAGGTAATAGTATAATACAGTCACCTATTGTGTCTCTATAAGAGTCCTGTACATCAGTCACTGTCACCTGGTGATATCTCTCCTCTATACACTCAGTAATCCTGGCTCACACTACCTAGGCTATATACATCACTATCAGGTAATAGTATAATACAGTCACCTATTGTGTCTCTATAAGAGTCCTGTACATCAGTCACTGTCACCTGGTGATATCTCTCCTCTATACACTCAGTAATCCTGGATCACACTACCTAGGCTATATACATCACTATCAGGTAATAGTATAATACAGTCACCTATTGTGTCTCTATAAGAGTCCTGTACATCAGTCACTATCACCTGGTGATATCTCTCCCTCTATACACTCAGTAATCCTGGATCACACTACCTAGGCTATATACATCACTATCAGGTAATAGTATAATACAGTCACCTATTGTGTCTCTATAAGAGTCCTGTACATCAGTCACTGTCACCTGGTGATATCTCTCCTCTATACACTCAGTAATCCTGGATCACACTACCTAGGCTATATACATCACTATCAGGTAATAGTATAATACAGTCACCTATTGTGTCTCTATAAGAGTCCTGTACATCAGTCACTGTCACCTGGTGATATCTCTCCTCTATACACTCAGTAATCCTGGCTCACACTACCTAGGCTATATACATCACTATCAGGTAATAGTATAATACAGTCACCTATTGTGTCTCTATAAGAGTCCTGTACATCAGTCACTGTCACCTGGTGATATCTCTCTCTATACACTCAGTACTCCTGGATCACACTACCTAGGCTATATACATCACTATCAGGTAATAGTATAATACAGTCACCTATTGTGTCTCTATAAGAGTCCTGTACATCAGTCACTGTCACCTGGTGATATCTCTCTCTCTATACACTCAGTAATCCTGGATCACACTACCTAGGCTATATACATCACTATCAGGTAATAGTATAATACAGTCACCTATTGTGTCTCTATAAGAGCCCTGTACATCAGTCACTGTCACCTGGTGATATCTCTCTATACACTCAGTAATCCTGGATCACACTACCTAGGCTATATACATCACTATCAGGTAATAGTATAATACAGTCACCTATTGTGTCTCTATAAGAGTCCTGTACATCAGTCACTGTCACCTGGTGATATCTCTCTCTATACACTCAGTAATCCTGGCTCACACTACCTAGGCTATATACATCACTATCAGGTAATAGTATAATACAGTCACCTATTGTGTCTCTATAAGAGTCCTGTACATCAGTCACTATCACCTGGTGATATCTCTCCCTCTATACACTCAGTAATCCTGGATCACACTACCTAGGCTATATACATCACTATCAGGTAATAGTATAATACAGTCACCTATTGTGTCTCTATAAGAGTCCTGTACATCAGTCACTGTCACCTGGTGATATCTCCTCTATACACTCAGTAATCCTGGCTCACACTACCTAGGCTATATACATCACTATCAGGTAATAGTATAATACAGTCACCTATTGTGTCTCTATAAGAGTCCTGTACATCAGTCACTGTCACCTGGTGATATCTCTCCTCTATACACTCAGTAATCCTGGCTCACACTACCTAGGCTATATACATCACTATCAGGTAATAGTATAATACAGTCACCTATTGTGTCTCTATAAGAGTCCTGTACATCAGTCACTGTCACCTGGTGATATCTCTCCTCTATACACTCAGTAATCCTGGCTCACACTACCTAGGCTATATACATCACTATCAGGTAATAGTATAATACAGTCACCTATTGTGTCTCTATAAGAGTCCTGTACATCAGTCACTGTCACCTGGTGATATCTCCTCTATACACTCAGTAATCCTGGCTCACACTACCTAGGCTATATACATCACTATCAGGTAATAGTATAATACAGTCACCTATTGTGTCTCTATAAGAGTCCTGTACATCAGTCACTGTCACCTGGTGATATCTCTCCTCTATACACTCAATAATCCTGGCTCACACTACCTAGGCTATATACATCACTATCAGGTAATAGTATAATACAGTCACCTATTGTGTCTCTATAAGAGTCCTGTACATCAGTCACTGTCACCTGGTGATATCTCTCCTCTATACACTCAGTAATCCTGGCTCACACTACCTAGGCTATATACATCACTATCAGGTAATAGTATAATACAGTCACCTATTGTGTCTCTATAAGAGTCCTGTACATCAGTCACTGTCACCTGGTGATATCTCTCTCTATACACTCAGTACTCCTGGATCACACTACCTAGGCTATATACATCACTATCAGGTAATAGTATAATACAGTCACCTATTGTGTCTCTATAAGAGTCCTGTACATCAGTCACTGTCACCTGGTGATATCTCTCTCTATACACTCAGTAATCCTGGATCACACTACCTAGGCTATATACATCACTATCAGGTAATAGTATAATACAGTCACCTATTGTGTCTCTATAAGAGCCCTGTACATCAGTCACTGTCACCTGGTGATATCTCTCTATACACTCAGTAATCCTGGATCACACTACCTAGGCTATATACATCACTATCAGGTAATAGTATAATACAGTCACCTATTGTGTCTCTATAAGAGTCCTGTACATCAGTCACTGTCACCTGGTGATATCTCTCTCTATACACTCAGTAATCCTAGCTCACACTTCCTAGGCTATATACATCACTATCAGGTAATAGTATAATACAGTCACCTATTGTGTCTCTATAAGAGTCCTGTACATCAGTCACTGTCACCTGGTGATATCTCTCCTCTATACACTCAGTAATCCTGGCTCACACTACCTAGGCTATATACATCACTATCAGGTAATAGTATAATACAGTCACCTATTGTGTCTCTATAAGAGTCCTGTACATCAGTCACTGTCACCTGGTGATATCTCTCCTCTATACACTCAGTAATCCTGGATCACACTACCTAGGCTATATACATCACTATCAGGTAATAGTATAATACAGTCACCTATTGTGTCTCTATAAGAGTCCTGTACATCAGTCACTGTCACCTGGTGATATCTCTCTATACACTCAGTAATCCTGGCTCACACTACCTAGGCTATATACATCACTATCAGGTAATAGTATAATACAGTCACCTATTGTGTCTCTATAAGAGCCCTGTACATCAGTCACTGTCACCTGGTGATATCTCTCCTCTATACACTCAGTAATCCTGGATCACACTACCTAGGCTATATACATCACTATCAGGTAATAGTATAATACAGTCACCTATTGTGTCTCTATAAGAGTCCTGTACATCAGTCACTGTCACCTGGTGATATCTCTCTATACACTCAGTAATCCTGGATCACACTACCTAGGCTATATACATCACTATCAGGTAATAGAATAATACAGTCACCTATTGTGTCTCTATAAGAGTCCTGTACATCAGTCACTGTCACCTGGTGATATCTCTCTATACACTCAGTAATCCTGGATCATACTACCTAGGCTATATACATCACTATCAGGTAATAGTATAATACAGTCACCTATTGTGTCTCTATAAGAGTCCTGTACATCAGTCACTGTCACCTGGTGATATCTCTCCCTCTATACACTCAGTAATCCTGGCTCACACTACCTAGGCTATATACATCACTATCAGGTAATAGTATAATACAGTCACCTATTGTGTCTCTATAAGAGTCCTGTACATCAGTCACTGTCACCTGGTGATATCTCTCCTCTATACACTCAGTAATCCTGGCTCACACTACCTAGGCTATATACATCACTATCAGGTAATAGTATAATACAGTCACCTATTGTGTCTCTATAAGAGTCCTGTACATCAGTCACTGTCACCTGGTGATATCTCTCCCTCTATACACTCAGTAATCCTGGCTCACACTACCTAGGCTATATACATCACTATCAGGTAATAGTATAATACAGTCACCTATTGTGTCTCTATAAGAGCCCTGTACATCAGTCACTGTCACCTGGTGATATCTCTCTATACACTCAGTAATCCTGGATCACACTACCTAGGCTATATACATCACTATCAGGTAATAGTATAATACAGTCACCTATTGTGTCTCTATAAGAGTCCTGTACATCAGGTCACTGTCACCTGGTGATATCTCTCTATACAATCAGTAATCCTGGCTCACACTACCTAGGCTATATACATCACTATCAGGTAATAGTATAATACAGTCACCTATTGTGTCTCTATAAGAGTCCTGTACATCAGTCACTGTCACCTGGTGATATCTCTCCTCTATACACTCAGTAATCCTGGCTCACACTACCTAGGCTATATACATCACTATCAGGTAATAGTATAATACAGTCACCTATTGTGTCTCTATAAGAGCCCTGTACATCAGTCACTGTCACCTGGTGATATCTCTCTCTCTATACACTCAGTAATCCTGGCTCACACTACCTAGGCTATATACATCACTATCAGGTAATAGTATAATACAGTCACCTATTGTGTCTCTATAAGAGTCCTGTACATCAGTCACTGTCACCTGGTGATATCTCTCCTCTATACACTCAGTAATCCTGGCTCACACTACCTAGGCTATATACATCACTATCAGGTAATAGTATATACAGTCACCTATTGTGTCTCTATAAGAGTCCTGTACATCAGTCACTGTCACCTGGTGATATCTCTCCCTCTATAGACTCAGTAATCCTGGCTCACACTACCTAGGCTATATACATCACTATCAGGTAATAGTATAATACAGTCACCTATTGTGTCTCTATAAGAGTCCTGTACATCAGTCACTGTCACCTGGTGATATCTCTCCCTCTATAGACTCAGTAATCCTGGATCACACTACCTAGGCTATATACATCACTATCAGGTAATAGTATAATATAGTCACCTATTGTGTCTCTATAAGAGTCCTGTACATCAGTCACTGTCACCTGGTGATATCTCTCCCCCTATACACTCAGTAATCCTGGCTCACACTACCTAGGCTATATACATCACTATCAGGTAATAGTATAATACAGTCACCTATTGTGTCTCTATAAGAGTCCTGTACATCAGTCACTGTCACCTGGTGATATCTCTCCTCTATACACTCAGTAATCCTGGCTCACACTACCTAGGCTATATACATCACTATCAGGTAATAGTATAATACAGTCACCTATTGTGTCTCTATAAGAGCCCTGTACATCAGTCACTGTCACCTGGTGATATCTCTCCTCTATACACTCAGTAATCCTGGATCACACTACCTAGGCTATATACATCACTATCAGGTAATAGTATAATACAGTCACCTATTGTGTCTCTATAAGAGCCCTGTACATCAGTCACTGTCACCTGGTGATATCTCTCCCCCTATACACTCAGTAATCCTGGATCACACTACCTAGGCTATATACATCACTATCAGGTAATAGTATAATACAGTCACCTATTGTGTCTCTATAAGAGTCCTGTACATCAGTCACTGTCACCTGGTGATATCTCTCCTCTATACACTCAGTAATCCTGGCTCACACTACCTAGGCTATATACATCACTATCAGGTAATAGTATAATACAGTCACCTATTGTGTCTCTATAAGAGTCCTGTACATCAGTCACTGTCACCTGGTGATATCTCTCCTCTATACACTCAGTAATCCTGGCTCACACTACCTAGGCTATATACATCACTATCAGGTAATAGTATATACAGTCACCTATTGTGTCTCTATAAGAGTCCTGTACATCAGTCACTGTCACCTGGTGATATCGCTCCTCTATACACTCAGTAATCCTGGATCACACTACCTAGGCTATATACATCACTATCAGGTAATAGTATAATACAGTCACCTATTGTGTCTCTATAAGAGTCCTGTACATCAGTCACTGTCACCTGGTGATATCTCTCTATACACTCAGTAATCCTGGATCACACTACCTAGGCTATATACATCACTATCAGGTAATAGTATAATACAGTCACCTATTGTGTCTCTATAAGAGTCCTGTACATCAGTCACTGTCACCTGGTGATATCTCTCCTCTATACACTCAGTAATCCTGGATCACACTACCTAGGCTATATACATCACTATCAGGTAATAGTATAATACAGTCACCTATTGTGTCTCTATAAGAGCCCTGTACATCAGTCACTGTCACCTGGTGATATCTCTCCTCTATACACTCAGTAATCCTGGATCACACTACCTGGGCTATATACATCACTATCAGGTAATAGTATAATACAGTCACCTATTGTGTCTCTATAAGAGTCCTGTACATCAGTCACTGTCACCTGGTGATATCTCTCTATACACTCAGTAATCCTGGATCACACTACCTAGGCTATATACATCACTATCAGGTAATAGTATAATACAGTCACCTATTGTGTCTCTATAAGAGCCCTGTACATCAGTCACTGTCACCTGGTGATATCTCTCTATACACTCAGTAATCCTGGATCACACTACCTAGGCTATATACATCACTATCAGGTAATAGTATAATACAGTCACCTATTGTGTCTCTATAAGAGTCCTGTACATCAGTCACTGTCACCTGGTGATATCTCTCCCTCTATACACTCAGTAATCCTGGATCACACTACCTAGGCTATATACATCACTATCAGGTAATAGTATAATACAGTCACCTATTGTGTCTCTATAAGAGTCCTGTACATCAGTCACTGTCACCTGGTGATATCTCTCCTCTATACACTCAGTAATCCTGGCTCACACTACCTAGGCTATATACATCACTATCAGGTAATAGTATAATACAGTCACCTATTGTGTCTCTATAAGAGTCCTGTACATCAGTCACTGTCACCTGGTGATATCTCTCCTCTATACACTCAGTAATCCTGGATCACACTACCTAGGCTATATACATCACTATCAGGTAATAGTATAATACAGTCACCTATTGTGTCTCTATAAGAGTCCTGTACATCAGTCACTGTCACCTGGTGATATCTCTCCTCTATACACTCAGTAATCCTGGCTCACACTACCTAGGCTATATACATCACTATCAGGTAATAGTATAATACAGTCACCTATTGTGTCTCTATAAGAGTCCTGTACATCAGTCACTGTCACCTGGTGATATCTCTCTATACACTCAGTAATCCTGGCTCACACTACCTAGGCTATATACATCACTATCAGGTAATAGTATAATACAGTCACCTATTGTGTCTCTATAAGAGTCCTGTACATCAGTCACTGTCACCTGGTGATATCTCTCCCTCTATACACTCAGTAATCCTGGCTCACACTACCTAGGCTATATACATCACTATCAGGTAATAGTATAATACAGTCACCTATTGTGTCTCTATAAGAGTCCTGTACATCAGTCACTGTCACCTGGTGATATCTCTCTATACACTCAGTAATCCTGGCTCACACTACCTAGGCTATATACATCACTATCAGGTAATAGTATAATACAGTCACCTATTGTGTCTCTATAAGAGTCCTGTACATCAGTCACTGTCACCTGGTGATATCTCTCCCTCTATACACTCAGTAATCCTGGATCACACTACCTAGGCTATATACATCACTATCAGGTAATAGTATAATACAGTCACCTATTGTGTCTCTATAAGAGTCCTGTACATCAGTCACTGTCACCTGGTGATATCTCTCTATACACTCAGTAATCCTGGCTCACACTACCTAGGCTATATACATCACTATCAGGTAATAGTATAATACAGTCACCTATTGTGTCTCTATAAGAGTCCTGTACATCAGTCACTGTCACCTGGTGATATCTCTCCCCCTATACACTCAGTAATCCTGGCTCACACTACCTAGGCTATATACATCACTATCAGGTAATAGTATAATACAGTCACCTATTGTGTCTCTATAAGAGCCCTGTACATCAGTCACTGTCACCTGGTGATATCTCTCCTCTATACACTCAGTAATCCTGGATCACACTACCTAGGCTATATACATCACTATCAGGTAATAGTATAATACAGTCACCTATTGTGTCTCTATAAGAGTCCTGTACATCAGTCACTATCACCTGGTGATATCTCTCCTCTATACACTCAGTAATCCTGGCTCACACTACCTAGGCTATATACATCACTATCAGGTAATAGTATAATACAGTCACCTATTGTGTCTCTATAAGAGTCCTGTACATCAGTCACTGTCACCTGGTGATATCTCTCCTCTATACACTCAGTAATCCTGGCTCACACTACCTAGGCTATATACATCACTATCAGGTAATAGTATAATACAGTCACCTATTGTGTCTCTATAAGAGTCCTGTACATCAGTCACTGTCACCTGGTGATATCTCTCTCTATACACTCAGTAATCCTGGATCACACTACCTAGGCTATATACATCACTATCAGGTAATAGTATAATACAGTCACCTATTGTGTCTCTATAAGAGTCCTGTACATCAGTCACTGTCACCTGGTGATATCTCTCTCTATACACTCAGTAATCCTGGATCACACTACCTAGGCTATATACATCACTATCAGGTAATAGTATAATACAGTCACCTATTGTGTCTCTATAAGAGTCCTGTACAGCATTACTAATTGCAATAGGATATGGCACAGAATGACAAGGATGAGGACATCCTGCCAATGAGGGTAGTTAGTTGCAATAAGCAGTAATATGTAGAACTCTCTCCTTATGAAGGGCATTGCCAGCTGTAACTCACCTTTCGCCTCCGTAGAGCCCCCTTTGCCCCTGGTATGGCATCACACACCAGGCTGATGGCTTCCCTGCGTGGACAGAAGGGCATCTCTTACACATTACAGTAGAATTATGCTGCACATATGTTATATGCACCCAGATGTAGTATAAGCCCCCAGCAGGGCATCCCTGTCCTTCATGGCTGTACTGACAGTGTATGTCCCTGTTTTCTGTATTCCCTGCTTTCCCCACTGTCTGGCGCTGTATTTCGGGTTCTGTTACATACACTTCCCCCTGCAGATGAAGGACTTCCCATACTTTGTACAGGTCCCAATCTCTTACCCCTTATGGAGCAGCAATGTCCCCTACAATCCTCCCCACCAGTATTACCATTATGGCTGGATGTGCTGCATCAGAGGAGTGGACACAGGTTACATGCTCCCTGTAAAACATTGCTAGTGTATCTCTAATGATACTCTCATACATGTGTCTATGTCACGCCAATGTGCTTGTCAATTAGGTTGAAACATGTTTAATCAGAAGGCGTCCGTCCTACCCGGAGATTGCGTGTCATGTGACCAGTGGTTCTTACCGTGTGACTTGGGTCCGGGTATTGAAGTCCAGAGCCCGCATGGACTGCAAAACCTCCACACAGCCCATATACTGAAAGACAAGAGAAGAGATGGTAAAACAAGAGATATGGTAAGAACTTACCTTTGTTATCTCTGTTTCTACGAAGTCCATAGGGTCCACAGGGTTGACCTTGGGGTATAGGTTGGGAACCAAATCCGGGCACCACGCAGTTAAAGCTTTTAGCTCCCAGGATGCACTGGGTCCACTCTCCCTATAACCCCACCCCCAAGCCAGAGGCACCTCAGTTTGTAAGTAGCCAAAGGCCGGAGGAGGAGAGAAAAAGAGAGAGAAAACTGGAACACTTAATAACCATACTCACAGAAATGGTAGACGGAAAATCGGTGACCAGCCACACAGCCCATATGAAGCCAGGTGCGTCAGGGCGGGCGCCCTGTGGACCCTATGGACTTCGTAGAAACAGAGATAACAAAGGTAAGTTCTTACCATATCTCTTGTTTTCTACTTCAGGGTCCATAGGGGGTCCACAGGGTTGACCTTGGGGATGTCCCAAAGCAGTTCAACCAAGGGTGGGGACGCTCCTGTGTTGAGAGGAGAATCCGTCGCCAAAAAGGAAGCATCCTGAGAGGCAAAGGCAACCAATGCCTAGAACCTTAAAAAGGTGTGGACAGAAGACCACGTGGCCACCTAGTAAGGCAAAACAGCCGAGGCGCCACAGCGAGCCGCCCACGAGGGTTACATGGCCCGAGAAAAAACAAGCATCAACAACAGAAAGGCCTACCCATGGGTAGGCCCCTGAGGAAGACCTACGAGGCCATCCACCAACATTTGGTTATAGGCCGGCCATCCTTTCCTGTGAAAACCAGAAATCTCAGACCACCAATAAGGAGTCCGATTTCCGTAAGGAACCTGAACGGATCACATAAATCCAAAGAGGCCGGACCACAGTCAATGAGGCCACACCAGCCGAGAGGACTGGGGACAGAATGGCCGTACCATAAGTTCCAGAATAATATGGAACCTGAAAACCACTAAGAAGAAACACAGGGCGAGAGCAACTCACACCCTGACATGATGCCCTCCAGAAGAGGGAGCCACATGAGAACGCTCCCAATTCAGACACTCTCCTGGTTGATATAAACACCCTGAGAGAAAGAGAGAGCCTAAGCAATAGACCATGTAATGGCTATCACAACCAGCGGTTCCATTGACTGTCCCCGGAGGGAACGAAGAACCACTACTAACTCCCAAGGAGTCCCTAGGGAGGACAAATGGAAGCATAATCCAGAAAACACTCCAAAGGATGAACTGGATACCAGAGTGGAGCAATTCCATATCTTAACCATACTGACAGTGTAGAGATCCGCACTGTCAGGAAGACCAGGCCAAGTGTGAAACCCAAGCCAGCCGGAAGGAATGCCAGAATATCTGGAAATCCTGGACACCGGAGGATTGTATCGACAGGTACAATACCATAAGATTTATGGTTGCCACAGTTTGTGGTAGGTCCCAGCAAAAGCTGATCCATGTGCTCTAATCATTCCAACGATGACAAAGCCAGGGAAGCCGTAAGACCACTGTAGGGACACAGTCAAAGACAAACGACCCAGGTCCAAGGCAAAACCAAGGACCCTGAGACAACAGGTCCGGGCAGCGAAGCATCAGGAATGGAGTTTCGATGGAGAGACTCCGAAAATCCAAGTACCCCTGACATCTGGGGCAATCAGGAGCCACCAGCAGGAAAGCATCTCCGTCTCAATTGAAACACTTCCAAAGACCTCGAGGAAGAAGGGAGACCGGAGAACAGAGGTACACAAAGTGAAAGGACCACTTCATCGACAAAGAGTCGCTGAAGGTTGCTTCGGAATCCCCAGAGCTGGACTGTAACACCATAGTGTGATAAAGTCAGAAGGCCCTGAGGGTCACCTCAGGGGGGCCCCCCCTGCTCACCAGGAGATGAAACCTCTCTTGGGGAAGAGACTAGTCCCCGGGATGCACGTTGTGACGGCTGAGGACTCCCACTTCCCAATGGAGAGCTCCTGAAATGAACGCTGCCGAGATGGTCGGGAGGAGACCCTCGGACTATGTCCGAATATGTGACATACCTGTCATTGCCACCCAACAAACAGTGTTGCTAAAAAGGAATCCACTGTCCTGACCCTGTCGGACTGAACCTTTTCAGGTTCACCGGGAAACAAGAGTTATGCCAGAGTAAGTTAATTGACAGGGTGGAATCGACAGACGTCCAACTGCACTGAAAAGGATGCGAACCAGACACTGTCCATAGCAAAGAATACCCTGGACGAGATGGCCATAGCCACCCGGACAGGGACAGACTTGCCTCCGGAAAGAGAGCATCATCGTTTGAACAGTGATCCGACAGAAAAAACTCGTTCCATCTGGAGATGAACCAATTATGGAAAGGTCTGGAATGGAACTGAGCCCATTCCACCATGCATCCCAGAGTGTAAAGACATATGTCGACTGCGCAGACAACCACGTACTCCTAATGGAAGAGTGGAGATTCCGTCTTACGCCAGAAGAATTCTCAGATTCTGAGAATCCAGCAGGGATCCTAGATGAAGAATACCCAGAGAGGGATGCAGGGAGGACTCTTTCCCCGTTGATTAAACGTCTGCACCCTGAAGCCACAGTCATCCTGACCTGGCTGTAAAGTACCCCGGTGATCCCGCTAAGAGCAGGAGGCCGTCCAGGTACAGGAGCATTGGGATATACTGAACAGGAGAACTGTCAGAAAATCCAAAACACTGGTAAACCCCTGTGGGGCTGAGGACAGTCCCAACAGGCAGAGCCCGAAAAATTGTAAGTGTTGCTGTGATACAGCAAACCTCAGCCCATGCTGAGGAAAGGTCTCTGTAAGTACCCGTAGGCACGCGTCCTGTATATGATACCATAAAGTCCCCAGGTTCCAAACATCGTATGATGGAGCATAGGGATTTCCTCCTGAGCCCAGGTAGCTTTAGGAACTGGCTCAGGGAATTGAGACAGAGAATAGGCCAAAGAGGACCATTCAGCCACCGCACCAGAAAGAAAGCAGAACAACCAGTCCCTCGCTGAGATAGTGGGGATGGCCTAATTAGCTCCGCTTACCGCAACAACTGCATAGCTTTCTGGATCTGTAAGGCCCTTGTAAAGAGGGCGTACCCTCCTACCCACGTAGCCACGGCAACTTGACACTAGTACCGGGCGAACTGAGAAAATCGGTATCTCCCAGTTGTAGGCCTGTCCCGTCAGGCTGAAGAGATATCCGTAGGTTCAGAAGCAGGATCGGCTGGCAGTCCAGGCCTGCTCGGTACTGGATATGTCGGCCCTTGTAGATGCCGACAGTCTACGAAGAAACAGACCTTTAGGCTGACCCAGAGGACAAAAAGACTTTACAGACTAATGGAGCGTACACACGGTCAGATTTGTCAGACTTGTCAGATGAACGACTGAACGATTAAACGATTTGAACGATTTGGACGATTTGACCAACGATTTGAACGATTTGAACGATTGAACGATTTTTGACTGCATTAAAATGAATGGGATCGTCCAAGTCTGACTGCAAACCCATCAGATGTCAGATATCGTTATCTGACAAACGGGAACGCGCATCGTTGATCGTCCATCGTTCAGGCATGTCAGATATGAACAATTTTCCTTCAGATATGAACGACTGAACGATTTTTAAATCGTTATCGTCCATATCTGAAGAAAAAATCTGATCGTGTGTATGCACCATTAGTCTGAGGCCTTGTAGAGGGCATAGCTGAAAGCGGTAAACTTGTCGTTAGTAATACTGCCAATGTTACTACAATCTTGTCAAGGTCAGGACCAACCAAGATCAACCCTAAAGATGGTATCTGCACCTCTGCATTCCCAGAGCGCAGCCATAGGGTATTACGGAGGATACAGTCGCAGCCGGAACTCTGAAAGTTAGGAGACTGGTATCCAATATAGGCATTTCCACCTATGACAACTGCATATATTACGAGAGCGACCAAATACATTTGAACCCCCGATGTGTTGGAGTGGAAAAAATGTTACAAATGCATCAGCCCAATCTGCAATAGTATTAACCAACCATGCTATAGCCATGGTAGGATGGGTAACAACCCCTGAAAGCGAGTATACTGACTTCAGGCAGAGTTACCACCTACGGACCACGCAGGAATGGGATGCGTAGTAACGTCTGTAATCAGACGAGTAACACGCCCAACCACCCCAGGAGGGGGCTCGTGATGACCCTCTGGGAATTTGGGACAGGAGGCCAAACACTGTTGTAATACCTCCTATCTGGCAACAGCCAGAGTCCCGCTATGCGATCCACCCGCTAGTCAGCAACAGGGAACCCGAAGGCACGCAATACTGAGGGTGTATGATACAGGTGCAGGTCAACATTCACTCTAACCAGAATGGACCTGCTACCAGCCCTAAAGCAGGGATAATAATACCTGAAATAGGCTTCCACCCGTAAGAGGGAAAGAGCCCAAAACAGTATCCAGTACATGCAGAGCCAACTGGGAAGTAACCACAGGGCGTCAACCACGCCAATTTGCGTTTCGTAGAAAACGACATCCACCCAGGGTGGCTGTTGTGCTAATCCCTGCAAGGGGCATGACAGACTATCGTGGCACCAGGGGGAATTCATATACTGCGAAAAACCCCTGCAGGGAGCGATAGTCTGTGTCACAGGGGAAGAGTGCAAGAAGCTGCGAGATACCCTGAGATGAAAAGGGCAGTATGGTGAAGTAACCCCAAGTGAGGTACAACAATGGGGCCCACCCGGCGATCCGCAATTGAGAGGATCCCGAGAAAACAAACCGCCCAAGGGGGTCGTGAAAGAGGCCGGCACCAGATGATGCCACACACAGAACCTTTTAAGAGTTAAATCCTCCGCACTAACACCTGCAGCACATGGCTTGCAGGATAGTAAAAATGGGTGCAGTATAACGCTCTATCTCCTAGTCAGACATATCTGACCAACCCTCTTGGCGGAAATATTAAGCAGCACTATACTGGTCCTGACTGACGCCAAAAATTAGCTGCAGGGACCCATTTTCAGCGTATGCAACACACAGTTCCATCTAAAATATGGCAACGTGCAGCACGCAACAGTATGTGACAAACCTCACAAATATCAACGAGTATATAAATGTGAGGTCTCAGAACCACCCTAAGTACAGCTGTATTAGGGCAGATAAAGAAAAGGGATAGATATACACTGACAGGTGAGAGAATTAAATACAGACAGTCAGCACTAGCATAAGTCACATACAATGCAGATATATACATAAACATGTCATATAATATACTGCACTATTACACTGCATTCAACTTACCCAGATTCAGTGTCTGGGAAGGCTACAGCGCTGTGTACACTGACCTGATGGTGAGGTACGCAGGGGGACTGGACTCACTGCCATCTCCGGAGCTCTGCTGCTGCACCACAAGAAAATGGCCGCTGGAGACCTCAGAAGAAGCGTGGCCCGCGGAGGAAGCAGTTCAGCGATGCCAGACTATACATACTGAAGGGCGCGCTGAGCTGAGGGGAGGAGCCGCTGTAACAGGGAAAGCTTCCTCCCCTGGCCGGCTATTAACCTCCCAGGACGCCGGCTCCCAGCGCCGATCAGTAAGTCCCTGGTGGTCTAGTGGACACACGGGGTATGGGGGGCCCGCCGCCACTGCCGGCGCCTCCGGTCTGTCCCCGGAGACCGGAGGCACAGGACTGCATATTAAATGCGCGGATCACCGCAAGCGGTGATCCGCGACCTTACCTGCTCCCCGTGGATCCGGCAGCAGTCCTGGGCGCCCGCAGAGTCCGGCTAGTACAGACTCTGGGGTCCCGCTGAGATCCCCAGATCTGTACTGGCGTCTCAGCGCCGGCGGGGTGACGGAGCGGCAGCTTAGACGTCCTATGGACAGTCTGACGCTGCCGCTCTGAAGAATCCAAAGTAAAAATAAAAAAACTCTGTACTTAGAAAAAATAAAGCTTAGGGGCTGCTAATCAGCTCCCCACTGCACTAAACGGTGACCCGATTCCGGCCGGGCACCAACTTAAACTGAGGTGCCTCTGGCTGGGGGTGGGGTTATAGGGAGAGTGGACCCAGTGCATCCTGGGAGCTAAAAGCTTTAACTGCGTGGTGCCCGGATTTGGTTCCCAACCTATACCCCAAGGTCAACCCTGTGGACCCCCTATGGACCCTGAAGTAGAAATGAAGGAACTAGACTAGAGACTGGATGGAGGTGTAGTGTCAGGACAGGACAGGATGGAGGTGTAGTGTCAGGACAGGACAGGATGGAGGTGTAGTGTCAGGACAGGATGGAGGTGTAGTGTCAGGACAGGATGGAGGTGTAGTGTCAGGACAGGACAGGATGGAGGTGTAGTGTTAGTACAGGACAGGATGGAGGTGTAGTGTCAGGACAGGACAGGATGGAGGTGTAGTGTCAGGACAGGAATAGAGGTGAGAGTTTAATGGGGGTGCAGGGTAAGTACAGGAATAGAGGTGAGAGTAGGATGGGGGTGCAGGGTAAGTACAGGAATAGAGGTGAGAGTAGGATGGGGGTGCAGGGTAAGTACAGGAATAGAGGTGAGAGTAGGATGGGGGTGCGGGGTAAGTACAGGAATAGAGGTGAGAGTAGGATGGGGGTGCAGGGTAAGTACAGGAATAGAGGTGAGAGTAGGATGGGGGTGCAGGGTAAGTACAGGAATAGAGGTGAGAGTAGGATGAGGGTGCAGGGGTAAGTACAGGAATAGAGGTGAGAGTAGGATGAGGGTGCAGGGGTAAGTACAGGAATAGAGGTGAGAGTAGGATGGGGGTGCAGGGTAAGTACAGGAATAGAGGTGAGAGTAGGATGGGGGTGCGGGGTAAGTACAGGAATAGAGGTGAGAATTGGATGGGGGTGCAGGGTAAGTACAGGAATAGAGGTGAGAGTAGGATGTGAGTGCAGGGTAAGTACAGGAATAGAGGTGAGAGTAGGATGGGGGTGCAGGGTAAGTACAGGAATAGAGGTGAGAGTAGGATGGGAGTGCAGGGTAAGTACAGGAATAGAGGTGAGAGTAGGATGGGGGTGCAGGGTAAGTACAGGAATAGAGGTGAGAGTAGGATGGGGGTGCAGAGTAAGTACAGGAATAGAGGTGAGAGATGGATGGGGGTGCAGGGTAAGTACAGGAATAGAGGTGAGAGTAGGATGGGAGTGCAGGGTAAGTACAGGAATAGAGGCGAGAGTAGGATGGGGGTGCGGGGTAAGTACAGGAATAAAGGTGAGAGTAGGATGGGGGTGCAGGGTAAGTACAGGAATAGAGGTGAGAGTTGGATGGGGGTGCAGGGTAAGTACAGGAATAGAGGTGAGAGTAGGATGGGGGTGCAGGGTAAGTACAGGAATAGAGGTGAGAGTAGGATGGGGGTGCAGGGTAAGTACAGGAATAGAGGTGAGAGTAGGATGGGGGTGCAGGGTAAGTACAGGAATAGAGGTGAGAGTTGGATGGGGGTGCGGGGTAAGTACAGGAATAGAGGTGAGAGTAGGATGGGGGTGCAGGGTAAGTACAGGAATAGAGGTGAGAGTAGGATGGGGTGCAGGGTAAGTACAGGAATAGAGGTGAGACTAGGATGGGGGTGCGGGGTAAGTACAGGAATAGAGGTGAGAGTTGGATGGGGGTGCGGGGTAAGTACAGGAATAGAGGTAAGAGTAGGATGGGAGTGCAGGGTAAGTACAGGAATAGAGGTGAGAGTAGGATGGGGGTGCAGAGTAAGTACAGGAATAGAGGTGAGAGTAGGATGGGGGTGCAGGGTAAGTACAGGAATAGAGGTGAGAGTTGGATGGGGGTGCAGAGTAAGTACAGGAATAGAGGTGAGAGTAGGATGGGGGTGCAGGGTAAGTACAGGAATAGAGGTGAGAGTTGGATGGGGGTGCAGGGTAAGTACAGGAATAGAGGTGAGAGTAGGATGGGGGTGCAGGGTAAGTACAGGAATAGAGGTGAGAGTAGGATGGGGGTGCAGGGTAAGTACAGGAATAGAGGTGAGAGTTGGATGGGGGTGCAGAGTAAGTACAGGAATAGAGGTGAGAGTAGGATGGGGGTGCAGGGTAAGTACAGGAATAGAGGTGAGAGTAGGATGGGGGTGCAGGGTAAGTACAGGAATAGAGGTGAGAGTAGGATGGGGGTGCAGGGTAAGTACAGGAATAGAGGTGAGAGTAGGATGGGGGTGCAGGGTAAGTACAGGAATAGAGGTGAGAGTAGGATGGGGGTGCAGGGTAAGTACAGGAATAGAGGTGAGAGTTGGATGGGGGTGCAGAGTAAGTACAGGAATAGAGGTGAGAGTAGGATGGGGGTGCAGAGTAAGTACAGGAATAGAGGTGAGAGTAGGATGGGGGTGCAGGGTAAGTACAGGAATAGAGGTGAGAGTTGGATGGGGGTGCAGGGTAAGTACAGGAATAGAGGTGAGAGTAGGATGGGGGTGCAGGGTAAGTACAGGAATAGAGGTGAGAGTAGGATGGGGGTGCAGGGTAAGTACAGGAATAGAGGTGAGAGTTGGATGGGGGTGCAGAGTAAGTACAGGAATAGAGGTGAGAGTAGGATGGGGGTGCAGGGTAAGTACAGGAATAGAGGTGAGAGTAGGATGGGGGTGCAGGGTAAGTACAGGAATAGAGGTGAGAGTAGGATGGGGGTGCAGGGTAAGTACAGGAATAGAGGTGAGAGTAGGATGGGGGTGCAGGGTAAGTACAGGAATAGAGGTGAGAGTAGGATGGGGGTGCAGGGTAAGTACAGGAATAGAGGTGAGAGTTGGATGGGGGTGCAGAGTAAGTACAGGAATAGAGGTGAGAGTAGGATGGGGGTGCAGAGTAAGTACAGGAATAGAGGTGAGAGTAGGATGGGGGTGCAGGGTAAGTACAGGAATAGAGGTGAGAGTAGGATGGGGTGCAGGGTAAGTACAGGAATAATGGTTGGTAGGGCTGTAGGAATACACAGACAGTTTGGGCTCTTTGTAGGAGCATCCTTACCCTGACAAGATAGGAGACACCGGGACCCATCACCTTGTCATCTGGGTGCAGCCAGCCACGGGTGGGCTTATTGACGAAGCTGCCATGTCTCGTCCACTCGTCCCCCGCCAGCTGTCCTCCTTCCACTCGGGACTTCCTTCCACAGCTGAGTTTGTTCATATCCTGGGAGAAAACAGTAAAAGTCCTTCCTGAGTCTGGGCTGTTGTCGGCCTGATCCCCGGGGCTGCTCGTCTCTTTCCCTGCCCCGGAGAAGCTGCGCAGGCTGAGGAGATTGGCCGGGTTAGACAGCTTGAGATTGGCCATTTTCGGAAAGAAAGAGCAGAGCGTGGTGGGGCTGTCCTCGGACTCGGAGGACAGCTCAGCCATGGGCAGCATAGGGGCTATAGAAGAGGAGGAGGAGGAGCTGGGCAAGGACTCGGCCACCATCATATCCACACAGGGAGTAGGGGGCCCTGTGCCTACGGCATCCTCCGCAGAGCTGACGGACTCATTGCGAAGGTGGTTGTATTTGGTTTTGGGAAGGAGATCCATGATGCTGACCGGCAGCTTGCACTCTACAGCAACAAAGGGTCCGGGTCTCATAGTCCGGTGGCAGCGACGACACAGGACACGGAATGTTACACGCAAGCCCCCTCCGATGGCATGCTATATGGTGCTCGCCCCCCACCGCTCAGCGCTGGACAGGAGGAGAGTCCAGTATAGAATCCATCAGCCCAGAGATGTTTGTACAGACAGAGATGGGGCCCCACACTCCCCCCCTGAGCAATCAATGCGTCCCATCCGAGCGGAGAGCCCCTGAGCACGGCTGTGTGACAAGAGGACGGTACCCCCACCTCCACACCCAGAGGAAGGAAGAGAGATTATGGATGTATCAGCAGCGATGGGAGGAAGAGGTGACACTGGTGGTGTTACTGCACACAGAGGAGAGGTCAGCCAGACAGGTCTGCTAATCCATGTGACCGGCTGGGCTGCCCCCCGAGCTCCAGGAGGGACCGTAATAGTCCTTTCAGCTCTCTTCCATCCCTGCAGTCCCAGGAGAGGCAGCGCTGTGGAGGACCAGTCTGCATGAATGGAAGAAGCTGACTGCCTGATTACCCATTCACATGGGAGAAGGGGAGGCCCAGCCAATGGCAGGCTCTGTGCTGACTCACATACCTCGCTGACAGGAAGAGGCTCGTTTCCTACGCCCGAAAGCCAAAGCAGCTCCACAGCAAACATCTCATCATCATAACATTCCACCCCCTGGCATGCCCGCCCGCCCGCCTCTAGAGCTAGCAATCTAATTGTGGGCACAGCATATGCTGATCAATCGTTGCCTGGAAGAGGTGCGGCCGTTCCCCAGAACTACCACTCCCATCATCCTCAGTCACAGATGACCCGATGGCGGAAATATAGCCTCATAAAAGGATAAAGCTTGTCATTAAAATGCTGCTTCTTAAAGAGTCTGTTGTCATGGAGACAATTCAATGACTAGAAGGCAGATCATATGGCCAGATCTCAGCAGAAGTAATGTGTTCTATCAGTCCCTCCTGTACCGGATGAGGATATTACAAATCACGGCCGTGATCATATACAGGTAGTGCACCTGCGAGGCGCCCTCCAATATTCTTGGTTGGGGAAGATAGATATTGGAAGCCATCTGTATATGGTCACGGGTATGATTTATAATACAGATGTGTCCTCATACTGCACGCCAGGTCCTGAAGACATTAGTACATCTATGTGCGACTGAGTAAGAAGCGCTACAATGCAGAGGCCGCGGATTTTTCTCACGCCATGCCGTTGTGCTTCACCTGCCCTTTTGTACGTGTGTAAAACTCATTCCTGTGCAGGTAATGTGACATCCCAGCGTCTGTAGTAGACTGTGGACCTGATTCAGACCCGCTCGCTGCAGACGATGTCCGCATACGTGTAGTTCGCAGCGCGCGTGCGCAAACTAGTACGAGCGATCGGATTTATCTTGCTCGCCCTGCAAAGACAGCCCAGTGGAATGAGTGACAGGAGAGGCCGTTTGTGGGTGGTAACAGGGGCAGGGCAGTAGTAGGGGGAAGTGGAGTTGCAGACGCAGGCGTACCAGAGTGTTTTCACGCCGTTTCTGGGACGTACATAATTAACAGGCAGCGTCATAGTACAGGTTACCTGGTTGAATTATACACCGAAGTGCTCGCAGTGCTTGCCGTAGGGTACAGTCAAAAGCAAACGCTTCAGTCAGATCCGATAGAACTCGATGTACCGATGGTTGTATATGTTTCCTGGAGATGACGTGGTGAGTGGTGTGTGGCTGAGCCTGTAGTGCACTGAGAGTGGTGTGTGGCTGCGCCTGTAGGTCACTGTGAGTGGTGTGTGGCTGCGCCTGTAGTGCACTGAGTGGTGTGTGGCTGCGTCTGTAGTGCACTGTGAGTGGTGTGTCGCTGCGCCTGTAGTGCACTGTGAGTGGTGTGTGGCTGCGCCTGTAGGTCACTGTGAGTGGTGTGTGGCTGCGCCTGTAGTGCACTGTGAGTGGTGTGTCGCTGCGTCTGTAGTGCACTGTGAGTGGTGTGTCGCTGCGTCTGTAGTGCACTGTGAGTGGTGTGTGGCTGCGCCTGTAGTGCACTGTGAGTGGTGTGTCCCTGCGCCTGTAGTGCACTGCGAGTGGTGTGTGGCTGCGCCTGTAGTGTACTGCGAGTGGTGTGTGGCTGCGCCTGTAGTGCACTGTGAGTGGTGTGTCCCTGCGCCTGTAGTGCACTGTGAGTGGTGTGTGGCTGCGCCTGTAGTGCACTGTGAGTGGTGTATCACTGCGCCTGTAGTGCACTGTGAGTGGCTGCGCCTGTAGTGCACTGTGAGTGGTGTGTGGCTGCGCCTGTAGTGCACTGTGAGTGGTGTGTGGCTGCGCCTGTAGTGCACTGTGAGTGGCTGCGCCTGTAGTGCACTGTGAGTGGTGTGTGGCTGCGCCTGTAGTGCACTGTGAGTGGTGTGTGGCTGCGCCTGTAGTGCACTGTGAGTGGTGTGTGGCTGCGCCTGTAGTGCACTGTGAGTGGTGTGTGGCTGCGCCTGTAGTGCACTGTGCGTGGTGTGTCAGTACGTCTGTAGTGCACTGTGAGTGGTGTGTGGCTGCGTCTGTAGTGCACTGTGAGTAGTGTTTCCCTGCGCCTGTAGTGCACTGTGAGTGGTGTGTGGCTGCATCTGTAGTGCACTGTGAGTGGTGTGTGGCTGCGCCTGTAGTGCACTGTGAGTGGTGTGTGGCTGCGCCTGTAGTGCACTGTGAGTGGTGTGTGGCTGCGCCTGTAGTGCACTGTGAGTGGTGTGTGGCTGCGCCTGTAGTGCACTGTGAGTGGTGTGTGGCTGCGCCTGTAGTGCACTGTGAGTGGTGTGTGGCTGCGCCTGTAGTGCACTGTGAGTGGCTGCGCCTGTAGTGCACGGTGAGTGGTGTGTGGCTGCGCCTGTAGTGCACTGTGAGTGGTGTGTGGCTGCGTCTGTAGTGCACTGTGAGTGGTGTGTGGCTCCGTCTGTAGTGCACTGTGAGTGGTGTGTGGCTCCATCTGTAGTGCACTGTGAGTGGTGTGTGGCTGCGCCTGTAGTGCACTGTGAGTGGTGTGTGGCTGCGCCTGTAGTGCACTGTGAGTGGTGTGTGGCTGCGCCTGTAGTGCACTGTGAGTGGTGTGTGGCTGCGCCTGTAGTGCACTGTGAGTGGCTGCGCCTGTAGTGCACTGTGAGTGGTGTGTGGCTGCGCCTGTAGTGCACTGTGAGTGGTGTGTGGCTGCGCCTGTAGTGCACTGTGAGTGGTGTGAGGCTGCGCCTGTAGTGCACTGTGAGTGGTGTGTGGCTGCGCCTGTAGTGCATTGTGAGTGGTGTGTGGCTGCGCCTGTAGTGCACTGTGAGTGGTGTGTCAGTACGTCTGTAGTGCACTGTGAGTGGTGTGTGGCTGCGTCTGTAGTGCACTGTGAGTAGTGTTTCCCTGCGCCTGTAGTGCACTGTGAGTGGTGTGTGGCTGCGCCTGTAGTGCACTGTGAGTGGTGTGTGGCTGCGCCTGTAGTGCACTGTGAGTGGTGTGTGGCTGCGCCTGTAGTGCACTGTGAGTGGTGTGTGGCTGCGCCTGTAGTGCACTGTGAGTGGTGTGTGGCTGCGCCTGTAGTGCACTGTGAGTGGTGTGTGGCTGCGCCTGTAGTGCACTGTGAGTGGTGTGTGGCTGCGCCTGTAGTGCACTGTGAGTGGTGTGTGGCTGCGCCTGTAGTGCACTGTGAGTGGTGTGTGGCTGCGCCTGTAGTGCACTGTGAGTGGTGTGTGGCTGCGCCTGTAGTGCACTGTGAGTGGTGTGTGGCTGCGCCTGTAGTGCACTGTGAGTGGTGTGTGGCTGCGCCTGTAGTGCACTGTGAGTGGTGTGTGGCTGCGCCTGTAGTGCACTGTGAGTGGTGTGTGGCTGCGCCTGTAGTGCACTGTGAGTGGTGTGTGGCTGCGCCTGTAGTGCACTGTGAGTGGTGTGTGGCTGCGCCTGTAGTGCACTGTGAGTGGTGTGTGGCTGCGTCTGTAGTGCACTGTGAGTGGTGTGTGGCTGCGTCTGTAGTGCACTGAGAGTGGTGTGTCGCTGCGTCTGTAGTGCACTGAGAGTGGTGTGTCGCTGCGTCTGTAGTGCACTGTGAGTGGTGTGTGGCTGCGCCTGTAGTGCACTGTGAGTGGTGTGTGGCTGCGCCTGTAGTGCACTGTGAGTGGTGTGTGGCTGCGCCTGTAGTGCACTGTGAGTGGCTGCGCCTGTAGTGCACTGTGAGTGGTGTGTGGCTGCGCCTGTAGTGCACTGTGAGTGGCTGCGCCTGTAGTGCACTGTGAGTGGTGTGTGGCTGCGCCTGTAGTGCACTGTGAGTGGTGTGTGGCTGCGCCTGTAGTGCACTGTGAGTGGTGTGTGGCTGCGCCTGTAGTGCACTGTGAGTGGTGTGTGGCTGCGCCTGTAGTGCACTGTGAGTGGTGTGTGGCTGCGCCTGTAGTGCACTGTGAGTGGTGTGTGGCTGCGCCTGTAGTGCACTGTGAGTGGTGTGTGGCTGCGCCTGTAGTGCACTGTGAGTGGTGTGTGGCTGCGCCTGTAGTGCACTGTGAGTGGTGTGTGGCTGCGCCTGTAGTGCACTGTGAGTGGTGTGTGGCTGCGCCTGTAGTGCACTGTGAGTGGTGTGTGGCTGCGCCTGTAGTGCACTGTGAGTGGTGTGTGGCTGCGCCTGTAGGTCACTGTGAGTGGTGTGTGGCTGCGCCTGTAGTGCACTTTGAGTGGTGTGTCGCTGCGTCTGTAGTGCACTGTGAGTGGTGTGTGGCTCCATCTGTAGTGCACTGTGAGTGGTGTGTGGCTGCGCCTGTAGGTCACTGTGAGTGGTGTGTGGCTGCGCCTGTAGTGCACTGCGAGTGGTGTGTGGCTGCGCCTGTAGTGCACTGTGAGTGGTGTGTGGCTGCGCCTGTAGTGCACTGTGAGTGGTGTGTCCCTGCGCCTGTAGTGCACTGTGAGTGGTGTGTGGCTGTGCCTGTAGTGCACTGTGAGTGGTGTATCACTGCGCCTGTAGTGCACTGTGAGTGGCTGCGCCTGTAGTGCACTGTGAGTGGTGTGTGGCTGCGCCTGTAGTACACTGTGAGTGGTGTGTGGCTGCGCCTGTAGTACACTGTGAGTGGTGTGTGGCTGCGCCTGTAGTGCACTGTGAGTGGTGTGTGGCTGTGCCTGTAGTGCACTGAGAGTGGTGTGTCAGTACGTCTGTAGTGCACTGTGAGTGGTGTGTGGCTGCGTCTGTAGTGCACTGTGAGTAGTGTTTCCCTGCGCCTGTAGTGCACTGTGAGTGGTGTGTGCCTGCATCTGTAGTGCACTGTGAGTGGTGTGTGGCTGCGCCTGTAGTGCACTGTGAGTAGTGTGTGGCTGCGCCTGTAGGGCACTGTGAGTGGTGTGTGGCTGCGCCTGTAGGGCACTGAGAGTGGTGTTTCCCTGCGTCTGTAGTGCACTGTGAGTGGTGTGTGGCTGTGCCTGTAGGTCACTGTGAGTGGTGTGTGGCTGCGCCTGTAGTGCACTGTGAGTGGTGTGTCGCTGCGTCTGTAGTGCACTGTGAGTGGTGTGTCGCTGCGTCTGTAGTGCACTGTGAGTGGTGTGTGGCTCCATCTGTAGTGCACTGTGAGTGGTGTGTGGCTGCGCCTGTAGGTCACTGTGAGTGGTGTGTGGCTGCGCCTGTAGTGCACTGTGAGTGGTGTGTGGCTGCGCCTGTAGTGCACTGTGAGTGGTGTGTGGCTGCGTCTGTAGTGCACTGAGAGTGGTGTGTCGCTGCGTCTGTAGTGCACTGAGAGTGGTGTGTGGCTGCGCCTGTAGTGCACTGTGAGTGGTGTGTGGCTGCGCCTGTAGTGCACTGTGAGTGGTGTGTGGCTGCGCCTGTAGTGCACTGTGAGTGGTGTGTGGCTGCGTCTGTAGTGCACTGTGAGTGGTGTGTCGCTGCGTCTGTAGTGCACTGTGAGTGGTGTTTCCCTGCGTCTGTAGTGCACTGTGAGCGGAGTGTGGCTGCGCCTGTAGTGCACTGTGAGCGGTGTGTGGCTGCGCCTGTAGTGCACTGAGAGCGGTGTGTCGCTGCGTCTGTAGTGCACTGTGTAGTGCACTGTGAGTGGTGTTTACCTGCGCCTGTAGTGCACTGTGAGTGGTGTGTCGCTGCGTCTGTAGTGCACTGTGAGTGGTGTTTCCCTGCGTCTGTAGTGCACTGTGAGTGGTGTGTCACTGCGTCTGTAGTGCACTGTGAGTGGTGTTTACCTGCGCCTGTAGTGCACTGTGAGTGGTGTGTCGCTGCGCCTGTAGTGCACTGTGAGTGGTGTGTCGCTGCGTCTGTAGTGCACTGTGAGTGGTGTGTCGCTGCGCCTGTAGTGCACTGTGAGTGGTGTGTCGCTGCGGCTGTAGTGCACTGTGAGTGGTGTGTGGCTGCGCCTGTAGTGCACTGTGAGTGGTGTGTGGCTGTGCCTGTAGTGCCCTGTGAGTGGTGTGTGGCTGCGCCTGTAGTGCACTGAGAGTGGTGTGTGGCTGCGCCTGTAGTGCACTGAGAGTGGTGTGTCAGTACGTCTGTAGTGCACTGTGAGTGGTGTGTGGCTGCGTCTGTAGTGCACTGTGAGTAGTGTTTCCCTGCGCCTGTAGTGCACTGTGAGTGGTGTGTGCCTGCATCTGTAGTGCACTGTGAGTGGTGTGTGGCTGCGCCTGTAGTGCACTGTGAGTAGTGTGTGGCTGTGCCTGTAGGGCACTGTGAGTGGTGTGTGGCTGCGCCTGTAGTGCACTGAGAGTGGTGTTTCCCTGCGTCTGTAGTGCACTGTGAGTGGTGTGTGGCTGCGCCTGTAGGTCACTGTGAGTGGTGTGTGGCTGCGCCTGTAGTGCACTGTGAGTGGTGTGTCGCTGCGTCTGTAGTGCACTGTGAGTGGTGTGTGGCTCCATCTGTAGTGCACTGTGAGTGGTGTGTGGCTGCGCCTGTAGGTCACTGTGAGTGGTGTGTGGCTGCGCCTGTAGTGCACTGTTAGTGGTGTGTGGCTGCGCCTGTAGTGCACTGTGAGTGGTGTGTGGCTGCGTCTGTAGTGCACTGAGAGTGGTGTGTCGCTGCGTCTGTAGTGCACTGAGAGTGGTGTGTGGCTGCGCCTGTAGTGCACTGTGAGTGGTGTGTGGCTGCGCCTGTAGTGCACTGTGAGTGGTGTGTGGCTGCGCCTGTAGTGCACTGTGAGTGGTGTGTGGCTGCGCCTGTAGTGCACTGTGAGTGGTGTGTGGCTGCGTCTGTAGTGCACTGTGAGTGGTGTGTCGCTGCGTCTGTAGTGCACTGTGAGTGGTGTTTCCCTGCGTCTGTAGTGCACTGTGAGCGGAGTGTGGCTGCGCCTGTAGTGCACTGTGAGCGGTGTGTGGCTGCGCCTGTAGTGCACTGTGAGTGGTGTGTCGCTGCGCCTGTAGTGCACTGTGAGTGGTGTGTCCCTGCGCCTGTAGTGCACTGCGAGTGGTGTGTGGCTGCGCCTGTAGTGCACTGCGAGTGGTGTGTGGCTGCGCCTGTAGTGCACTGCGAGTGGTGTGTCCCTGCGCCTGTAGTGCACCGTGAGTGGTGTGTGGCTGCGCCTGTAGTGCACTGTGAGTGGTGTATCACTGCGCCTGTAGTGCACTGTGAGTGGCTGCGCCTGTAGTGCACTGTGAGTGGTGTGTGGCTGCGCCTGTAGGTCACTGTGAGTGGTGTGTGGCTGCGCCTGTAGTGCACTGTGAGTGGTGTGTCGCTGCGTCTGTACTGCACTGTGAGTGGTGTGTCGCTGCGTCTGTAGTGCACTGTGAGTGGTGTGTGGCTCCGTCTGTAGTGCACTGTGAGTGGTGTGTGGCTGCGCCTGTAGGTCACTGTGAGTGGTGTGTGGCTGCGCCTGTAGTGCACTGTGAGTGGTGTGTCGCTATGTCTGTAGTGCACTGAGAGCGGTGTGTCGCTGCGTCTGTAGTGCACTGTGTAGTGCCTGTGAGTGGTGTTTACCTGCGCCTGTAGTGCACTGTGAGTGGTGTGTCGCTGCGTCTGTAGTGCACTGTGAGTGGTGTTTCCCTGCGTCTGTAGTGCACTGTGAGTGGTGTGTCACTGCGTCTGTAGTGCACTGTGAGTGGTGTTTACCTGCGCCTGTAGTGCACTGTGAGTGGCGTGTCGCTGCGCCTGTAGTGCACTGTGAGTGGTGTGTCGCTGCGTCTGTAGTGCACTGTGAGTGGTGTGTCGCTGCGCCTGTAGTGCACTGTGAGTGGTGTGTGGCTGCGCCTGTAGTGCACTGTGAGTGGTGTGTGGCTGCGCCTGTAGTGCCCTGTGAGTGGTGTGTGGCTGCGCCTGTAGTGCACTGAGAGTGGTGTGTCAGTACGTCTGTAGTGCACTGTGAGTGGTGTGTGGCTGCGTCTGTAGTGCACTGTGAGTAGTGTTTCCCTGCGCCTGTAGTGCACTGTGAGTGGTGTGTGCCTGCATCTGTAGTGCACTGTGAGTGGTGTGTGGCTGCGCCTGTAGTGCACTGTGAGTGGTGTGTGGCTGCGCCTGTAGTGCACTGTGAGTGGTGTGTGGCTGCGCCTGTAGTGCACTGAGAGTGGTGTGTGGCTGCGCCTGTAGTGCACTGAGAGTGGTGTTTCCCTGCGTCTGTAGTGCACTGTGAGTGGTGTGTGGCTGCGCCTGTAGTGCACTGTGAGTGGTGTGTGGCTGCGCCTGTACTGCACCGTGATGGTGTGTGGCTGCGCCTGTAGTGCACTGTGAGTGGTGTGTGGCTGCGCCTGTAGTGCACTGTGAGTGGTGTGTCCCTGCGCCTGTAGTGCACTGTGAGTGGTGTGTCCCTGCGCCTGTAGTGCACTGTGAGTGGTGTGTGGCTGCGCCTGTAGTGCACTGTGAGTGGTGTGTCCCTGCGCCTGTAGTGCACTGCGAGTGGTGTGTGGCTGCGCCTGTAGTGCACTGCGAGTGGTGTGTCCCTGCGCCTGTAGTGCACCGTGAGTGGTGTGTGGCTGCGCCTGTAGTGCACTGTGAGTGGTGTATCACTGCGCCTGTAGTGCACTGTGAGTGGCTGCGCCTGTAGTGCACTGTGAGTGGTGTGTGGCTGCGCCTGTAGGTCACTGTGAGTGGTGTGTGGCTGCGCCTGTAGTGCACTGTGAGTGGTGTGTCGCTGCGTCTGTACTGCACTGTGAGTGGTGTGTCGCTGCGTCTGTAGTGCACTGTGAGTGGTGTGTGGCTCCGTCTGTAGTGCACTGTGAGTGGTGTGTGGCTGCGCCTGTAGGTCACTGTGAGTGGTGTGTGGCTGCGCCTGTAGTGCACTGTGAGTGGTGTGTCGCTATGTCTGTAGTGCACTGAGAGCGGTGTGTCGCTGCGTCTGTAGTGCACTGTGTAGTGCCTGTGAGTGGTGTTTACCTGCGCCTGTAGTGCACTGTGAGTGGTGTGTCGCTGCGTCTGTAGTGCACTGTGAGTGGTGTTTCCCTGCGTCTGTAGTGCACTGTGAGTGGTGTGTCACTGCGTCTGTAGTGCACTGTGAGTGGTGTTTACCTGCGCCTGTAGTGCACTGTGAGTGGCGTGTCGCTGCGCCTGTAGTGCACTGTGAGTGGTGTGTCGCTGCGTCTGTAGTGCACTGTGAGTGGTGTGTCGCTGCGCCTGTAGTGCACTGTGAGTGGTGTGTGGCTGCGCCTGTAGTGCACTGTGAGTGGTGTGTGGCTGCGCCTGTAGTGCCCTGTGAGTGGTGTGTGGCTGCGCCTGTAGTGCACTGAGAGTGGTGTGTCAGTACGTCTGTAGTGCACTGTGAGTGGTGTGTGGCTGCGTCTGTAGTGCACTGTGAGTAGTGTTTCCCTGCGCCTGTAGTGCACTGTGAGTGGTGTGTGCCTGCATCTGTAGTGCACTGTGAGTGGTGTGTGGCTGCGCCTGTAGTGCACTGTGAGTGGTGTGTGGCTGCGCCTGTAGTGCACTGTGAGTGGTGTGTGGCTGCGCCTGTAGTGCACTGAGAGTGGTGTGTGGCTGCGCCTGTAGTGCACTGAGAGTGGTGTTTCCCTGCGTCTGTAGTGCACTGTGAGTGGTGTGTGGCTGCGCCTGTAGTGCACTGTGAGTGGTGTGTGGCTGCGCCTGTACTGCACCGTGATGGTGTGTGGCTGCGCCTGTAGTGCACTGTGAGTGGTGTGTGGCTGCGCCTGTAGTGCACTGTGAGTGGTGTGTGGCTGCGCCTGTAGTGCACTGTGAGTGGTGTGTGGCTGCGCCTGTAGTGCACTGTGAGTGGTGTGTGGCTGCGCCTGTAGTGCACTGTGAGTGGTGTGTGGCTGCGCCTGTAGTGCACTGTGAGTGGTGTGTGGCTGCGCCTGTAGTGCACTGTGAGTGGTGTGTGGCTGCGCCTGTAGTGCACTGTGAGTGGTGTGTCCCTGCGCCTGTAGTGCACTGTGAGTGGTGTGTCCCTGCGCCTGTAGTGCACTGTGAGTGGTGTGTGGCTGCGTCTGTAGTGCACTGTGAGTGGTGTGTGGCTGCGTCTGTAGTGCACTGTGAGTGGTGTGTGGCTGCGCCTGTAGTGCACTGTGAGTGGTGTGTCGCTGCGTCTGTACTGCACTGTGAGTGGTGTGTCGCTGCGTCTGTAGTGCACTGTGAGTGGTGTGTGGCTCCGTCTGTAGTGCACTGTGAGTGGTGTGTGGCTGCGCCTGTAGGTCACTGTGAGTGGTGTGTGGCTGCGCCTGTAGTGCACTGTGAGTGGTGTGTCGCTATGTCTGTAGTGCACTGAGAGCGGTGTGTCGCTGCGTCTGTAGTGCACTGTGTAGTGCACTGTGAGTGGTGTTTACCTGCGCCTGTAGTGCACTGTGAGTGGTGTGTCGCTGCGTCTGTAGTGCACTGTGAGTGGTGTTTCCCTGCGTCTGTAGTGCACTGTGAGTGGTGTCTCACTGCGTCTGTAGTGCACTGTGAGTGGTGTTTACCTGCGCCTGTAGTGCACTGTTAGTGGTGTGTCGCTGCGCCTGTAGTGCACTGTGAGTGGTGTGTCGCTGCGTCTGTAGTGCACTGTGAGTGGTGTGTCGCTGCGCCTGTAGTGCACTGTGAGTGGTGTGTCGCTGCGGCTGTAGTGCACTGTGAGTGGTGTGTGGCTGCGCCTGTAGTGCACTGTGAGTGGTGTGTGGCTGCGCCTGTAGTGCCCTGTGAGTGGTGTGTGGCTGCGCCTGTAGTGCACTGAGAGTGGTGTGTGGCTGCGCCTGTAGTGCACTGAGAGTGGTGTGTCAGTACGTCTGTAGTGCACTGTGAGTGGTGTGTGGCTGCGTCTGTAGTGCACTGTGAGTAGTGTTTCCCTGCGCCTGTAGTGCACTGTGAGTGGTGTGTGCCTGCATCTGTAGTGCACTGTGAGTGGTGTGTGGCTGCGCCTGTAGTGCACTGTGAGTAGTGTGTGGCTGCGCCTGTAGGGCACTGTGAGTGGTGTGTGGCTGCGCCTGTAGTGCACTGAGAGTGGTGTTTCCCTGCGTCTGTAGTGCACTGTGAGTGGTGTGTGGCTGCGCCTGTAGGTCACTGTGAGTGGTGTGTGGCTGCGCCTGTAGTGCACTGTGAGTGGTGTGTCGCTGCGTCTGTAGTGCACTGTGAGTGGTGTGTGGCTCCATCTGTAGTGCACTGTGAGTGGTGTGTGGCTGCGCCTGTAGGTCACTGTGAGTGGTGTGTGGCTGCGCCTGTAGTGCACTGTTAGTGGTGTGTGGCTGCGCCTGTAGTGCACTGTGAGTGGTGTGTGGCTGCGTCTGTAGTGCACTGAGAGTGGTGTGTCGCTGCGTCTGTAGTGCACTGAGAGTGGTGTGTGGCTGCGCCTGTAGTGCACTGTGAGTGGTGTGTGGCTGCGCCTGTAGTGCACTGTGAGTGGTGTGTGGCTGCGCCTGTAGTGCGCTGTGAGTGGTGTGTGGCTGCGTCTGTAGTGCGCTGTGAGTGGTGTGTCGCTGCGTCTGTAGTGCACTGTGAGTGGTGTTTCCCTGCGTCTGTAGTGCACTGTGAGCGGAGTGTGGCTGCGCCTGTAGTGCACTGTGAGCGGTGTGTGGCTGCGCCTGTAGTGCACTGTGAGTGGTGTGTCGCTGCGCCTGTAGTGCACTGTGAGTGGTGTGTCCCTGCGCCTGTAGTGCACTGCGAGTGGTGTGTGGCTGCGCCTGTAGTGCACTGCGAGTGGTGTGTGGCTGCGCCTGTAGTGCACTGCGAGTGGTGTGTCCCTGCGCCTGTAGTGCACCGTGAGTGGTGTGTGGCTGTGCCTATAGTGCACTGTGAGTGGTGTATCACTGCGCCTGTAGTGCACTGTGAGTGGCTGCGCCTGTAGTGCACTGTGAGTGGTGTGTGGCTGCGCCTGTAGGTCACTGTGAGTGGTGTGTGGCTGCGCCTGTAGTGCACTGTGAGTGGTGTGTCGCTGCGTCTGTACTGCACTGTGAGTGGTGTGTCGCTGCGTCTGTAGTGCACTGTGAGTGGTGTGTGGCTCCGTCTGTAGTGCACTGTGAGTGGTGTGTGGCTGCGCCTGTAGGTCACTGTGAGTGGTGTGTGGCTGCGCCTGTAGTGCACTGTGAGTGGTGTGTCGCTATGTCTGTAGTGCACTGAGAGCGGTGTGTCGCTGCGTCTGTAGTGCACTGTGTAGTGCACTGTGAGTGGTGTTTACCTGCGCCTGTAGTGCACTGTGAGTGGTGTGTCGCTGCGTCTGTAGTGCACTGTGAGTGGTGTTTCCCTGCGTCTGTAGTGCACTGTGAGTGGTGTGTCACTGCGTCTGTAGTGCACTGTGAGTGGTGTTTACCTGCGCCTGTAGTGCACTGTGAGTGGTGTGTCGCTGCGCCTGTAGTGCACTGTGAGTGGTGTGTCGCTGCGTCTGTAGTGCACTGTGAGTGGTGTGTCGCTGCGCCTGTAGTGCACTGTGAGTGGTGTGTGGCTGCGCCTGTAGTGCACTGTGAGTGGTGTGTGGCTGCGCCTGTAGTGCCCTGTGAGTGGTGTGTGGCTGCGCCTGTAGTGCACTGAGAGTGGTGTGTCAGTACGTCTGTAGTGCACTGTGAGTGGTGTGTGGCTGCGTCTGTAGTGCACTGTGAGTAGTGTTTCCCTGCGCCTGTAGTGCACTGTGAGTGGTGTGTGCCTGCATCTGTAGTGCACTGTGAGTGGTGTGTGGCTGCGCCTGTAGTGCACTGTGAGTGGTGTGTGGCTGCGCCTGTAGTGCACTGTGAGTGGTGTGTGGCTGCGCCTGTAGTGCACTGAGAGTGGTGTGTGGCTGCGCCTGTAGTGCACTGAGAGTGGTGTTTCCCTGCGTCTGTAGTGCACTGTGAGTGGTGTGTGGCTGCGCCTGTAGTGCACTGTGAGTGGTGTGTGGCTGCGCCTGTACTGCACCGTGATGGTGTGTGGCTGCGCCTGTAGTGCACTGTGAGTGGTGTGTGGCTGCGCCTGTAGTGCACTGTGAGTGGTGTGTGGCTGCGCCTGTAGTGCACTGTGAGTGGTGTGTGGCTGCGCCTGTAGTGCACTGTGAGTGGTGTGTGGCTGCGCCTGTAGTGCACTGTGAGTGGTGTGTGGCTGCGCCTGTAGTGCACTGTGAGTGGTGTGTGGCTGCGCCTGTAGTGCACTGTGAGTGGTGTGTCCCTGCGCCTGTAGTGCACTGTGAGTGGTGTGTGGCTGCGTCTGTAGTGCACTGTGAGTGGTGTGTGGCTGCGCCTGTAGTGCACTGTGAGTGGTGTGTGGCTGCGCCTGTAGTGCACTGTGAGTGGTGTGTGGCTGCGCCTGTAGTGCACTGTGAGTGGTGTGTGGCTGCGCCTGTAGTGCACTGTGAGTGGTGTGTGGCTGCGCCTGTAGTGCACTGTGAGTGGTGTTTCCCTGCGTCTGTAGTGCACTGTGAGTGGTGTGTCACTGCGTCTGTAGTGCACTGTGAGTGGTGTTTCCCTGCGTCTGTAGTGCACTGTGAGTGGTGTGTGGCTGCGTCTGTAGTGCACTGTGAGTGGTGTGTCGCTGCGCCTGTAGTGCACTGTGAGTGGTGTTTCCCTGCGCCTGTAGTGCACTGTGAGTGGTGTTTCCCTGCACCTGTAGTGCACTGTGTGTGGTGTGTCCCTGCGCCTGTAGTGCACTGTGAGTGGTGTGTAGCTGCGCCTGTAGTGCACTGTGAGTGGTGTGTAGCTGCGCCTGTAGTGCACTGTGAGTGGTGTGTCGCTGCGCCTGTAGTGCACTGTGAGTGGTGTGTCCCTGCGCCTGTAGTGCACTGCGAGTGGTGTGTGGCTGCGCCTGTAGTGCACTGCGAGTGGTGTGTGGCTGCGCCTGTAGTGCACTGTGAGTGGTGTGTCCCTGCGCCTGTAGTGCACCGTGAGTGGTGTGTCCCTGCGCCTGTAGTGCACTGTGAGTGGTGTATCACTGCGCCTGTAGTGCACTGTGAGTGGCTGCGCCTGTAGTGCACTGTGAGTGGTGTGTGGCTGCGCCTGTAGGTCACTGTGAGTGGTGTGTGGCTGCGACTGTAGTGCACTGTGAGTGGTGTGTCGCTGCGTCTGTACTGCACTGTGAGTGGTGTGTCGCTGCGTCTGTAGTGCACTGTGAGTGGTGTGTGGCTCCGTCTGTAGTGCACTGTGAGTGGTGTGTGGCTGCGCCTGTAGGTCACTGTGAGTGGTGTGTGGCTGCGCCTGTAGTGCACTGTGAGTGGTGTGTCGCTATGTCTGTAGTGCACTGAGAGCGGTGTGTCGCTGCGTCTGTAGTGCACTGTGTAGTGCACTGTGAGTGGTGTTTACCTGCGCCTGTAGTGCACTGTGAGTGGTGTGTCGCTGCGTCTGTAGTGCACTGTGAGTGGTGTTTCCCTGCGTCTGTAGTGCACTGTGAGTGGTGTGTCACTGCGTCTGTAGTGCACTGTGAGTGGTGTTTACCTGCGCCTGTAGTGCACTGTGAGTGGTGTGTCGCTGCGCCTGTAGTGCACTGTGAGTGGTGTGTCGCTGCGTCTGTAGTGCACTGTGAGTGGTGTGTCGCTGCGCCTGTAGTGCACTGTGAGTGGTGTGTCGCTGCGGCTGTAGTGCACTGTGAGTGGTGTGTGGCTGCGCCTGTAGTGCACTGTGAGTGGTGTATGGCTGCGCCTGTAGTGCCCTGTGAGTGGTGTGTGGCTACGCCTGTAGTGCACTGAGAGTGGTGTGTGGCTGCGCCTGTAGTGCACTGAGAGTGGTGTGTCAGTACGTCTGTAGTGCACTGTGAGTGGTGTGTGGCTGCGTCTGTAGTGCAATGTGAGTAGTGTTTCCCTGCGCCTGTAGTGCACTGTGAGTGGTGTGTGCCTGCGCCTGTAGTGCACTGAGAGTGGTGTTTCCCTGCGTCTGTAGTGCACTGTGAGTGGTGTGTGGCTGCGCCTGTAGGTCACTGTGAGTGGTGTGTGGCTGCGCCTGTAGTGCACTGTGAGTGGTGTGTCGCTGCGTCTGTAGTGCACTGTGAGTGGTGTGTGGCTCCATCTGTAGTGCACTGTGAGTGGTGTGTGGCTGCGCCTGTAGGTCACTGTGAGTGGTGTGTGGCTGCGCCTGTAGTGCACTGTTAGTGGTGTGTGGCTGCGCCTGTAGTGCACTGTGAGTGGTGTGTGGCTGCGTCTGTAGTGCACTGAGAGTGGTGTGTCGCTGCGTCTGTAGTGCACTGAGAGTGGTGTGTGGCTGCGCCTGTAGTGCACTGTGAGTGGTGTGTGGCTGCGCCTGTAGTGCACTGTGAGTAGTGTGTGGCTGCGCCTGTAGTGCACTGTGAGTGGTGTGTGGCTGCGTCTGTAGTGCACTGTGAGTGGTGTGTCGCTGCGTCTGTAGTGCACTGTGAGTGGTGTTTCCCTGCGTCTGTAGTGCACTGTGAGCGGAGTGTGGCTGCGCCTGTAGTGCACTGTGAGCGGTGTGTGGCTGCGCCTGTAGTGCACTGTGAGTGGTGTGTCGCTGCGCCTGTAGTGCACTGTGAGTGGTGTGTCCCTGCGCCTGTAGTGCACTGCGAGTGGTGTGTGGCTGCGCCTGTAGTGCACTGCGAGTGGTGTGTGGCTGCGCCTGTAGTGCACTGCGAGTGGTGTGTCCCTGCGCCTGTAGTGCACCGTGAGTGGTGTGTCCCTGCGCCTGTAGTGCACTGTGAGTGGTGTATCACTGCGCCTGTAGTGCACTGTGAGTGGCTGCGCCTGTAGTGCACTGTGAGTGGTGTGTGGCTGCGCCTGTAGGTCACTGTGAGTGGTGTGTGGCTGCGCCTGTAGTGCACTGTGAGTGGTGTGTCGCTGCGTCTGTACTGCACTGTGAGTGGTGTGTCGCTGCGTCTGTAGTGCACTGTGAGTGGTGTGTGGCTCCGTCTGTAGTGCACTGTGAGTGGTGTGTGGCTGCGCCTGTAGGTCACTGTGAGTGGTGTGTGGCTGCGCCTGTAGTGCACTGTGAGTGGTGTGTCGCTATGTCTGTAGTGCACTGAGAGCGGTGTGTCGCTGCGTCTGTAGTGCACTGTGTAGTGCACTGTGAGTGGTGTTTACCTGCGCCTGTAGTGCACTGTGAGTGGTGTGTCGCTGCGTCTGTAGTGCACTGTGAGTGGTGTTTCCCTGCGTCTGTAGTGCACTGTGAGTGGTGTGTCACTGCGTCTGTAGTGCACTGTGAGTGGTGTTTACCTGCGCCTGTAGTGCACTGTGAGTGGTGTGTCGCTGCGCCTGTAGTGCACTGTGAGTGGTGTGTCGCTGCGTCTGTAATGCACTGTGAGTGGTGTGTCGCTGCGCCTGTAGTGCACTGTGAGTGGTGTGTCGCTGCGCCTGTAGTGCACTGTGAGTGGTATGTGGCTGCGCCTGTAGTGCACTGTGAGTGGTGTGTGGCTGCGCCTGTAGTGCCCTGTGAGTGGTGTGTGGCTGCGCCTGTAGTGCACTGAGAGTGGTGTGTCAGTACGTCTGTAGTGCACTGTGAGTGGTGTGTGGCTGCGTCTGTAGTGCACTGTGAGTAGTGTTTCCCTGCGCCTGTAGTGCACTGTGAGTGGTGTGTGCCTGCATCTGTAGTGCACTGTGAGTGGTGTGTGGCTGCGCCTGTAGTGCACTGTGAGTGGTGTGTGGCTGCGCCTGTAGTGCACTGTGAGTGGTGTGTGGCTGCGCCTGTAGTGCACTGAGAGTGGTGTGTGGCTGCGCCTGTAGTGCACTGAGAGTGGTGTTTCCCTGCGTCTGTAGTGCACTGTGAGTGGTGTGTGGCTGCGCCTGTAGTGCACTGTGAGTGGTATGTGGCTGCGCCTGTACTGCACCGTGATGGTGTGTGGCTGCGCCTGTAGTGCACTGTGAGTGGTGTGTGGCTGCGCCTGTAGTGCACTGTGAGTGGTGTGTGGCTGCGCCTGTAGTGCACTGTGAGTGGTGTGTGGCTGCGCCTGTAGTGCACTGTGAGTGGTGTGTGGCTGCGCCTGTAGTGCACTGTGAGTGGTGTGTGGCTGCGCCTGTAGTGCACTGTGAGTGGTGTGTCCCTGCGCCTGTAGTGCACTGTGAGTGGTGTGTCCCTGCGCCTGTAGTGCACTGTGAGTGGTGTGTGGCTGCGTCTGTAGTGCACTGTGAGTGGTGTGTGGCTGCGTCTGTAGTGCACTGTGAGTGGTGTGTGGCTGCGCCTGTAGTGCACTGTGAGTGGTGTGTGGCTGCGCCTGTAGTGCACTGTGAGTGGTGTGTGGCTGCGCCTGTAGTGCACTGTGAGTGGTGTTTCCCTGCGTCTGTAGTGCACTGTGAGTGGTGTGTCACTGCGTCTGTAGTGCACTGTGAGTGGTGTTTCCCTGCGTCTGTAGTGCACTGTGAGTGGTGTGTCGCTGCGTCTGTAGTGCACTGTGAGTGGTGTGTCGCTGCGCCTGTAGTGCACTCTGAGTGGTGTTTCCCTGCGCCTGTAGTGCACTGTGAGTGGTGTTTCCCTGCACCTGTAGTGCACTGTGTGTGGTGTGTCCCTGCGCCTGTAGTGCACTGTGAGTGGTGTGTAGCTGCGCCTGTAGTGCACTGTGAGTGGTGTGTAGCTGCGCCTGTAGTGCACTGTGAGTGGTGTGTGGCTGCGCCTGTAGTGCACTGTGAGTGGTGTTTACCTGCGCCTGTAGTGCACTGTGAGTGGTGTGTCGCTGCGCCTGTAGTGCACTGTGAGTGGTGTGTCGCTGCGTCTGTAATGCACTGTGAGTGGTGTGTCGCTGCGCCTGTAGTGCACTGTGAGTGGTGTGTGGCTGCGCCTGTAGTGCACTGTGAGTGGTGTGTGGCTGCGCCTGTAGTGCACTGTGAGTGGTGTGTGGCTGCGCCTGTAGTGCCCTGTGAGTGGTGTGTGGCTGCGCCTGTAGTGCACTGAGAGTGGTGTGTCAGTACGTCTGTAGTGCACTGTGAGTGGTGTGTGGCTGCGTCTGTAGTGCACTGTGAGTAGTGTTTCCCTGCGCCTGTAGTGCACTGTGAGTGGTGTGTGCCTGCATCTGTAGTGCACTGTGAGTGGTGTGTGGCTGCGCCTGTAGTGCACTGTGAGTGGTGTGTGGCTGCGCCTGTAGTGCACTGAGAGTGGTGTGTGGCTGCGCCTGTAGTGCACTGAGTGGTGTTTCCCTGCGTCTGTAGTGCACTGTGAGTGGTGTGTGGCTGCGCCTGTAGTGCACTGTGAGTGGTGTGTGGCTGCGCCTGTACTGCACCGTGATGGTGTGTGGCTGCGCCTGTAGTGCACTGTGAGTGGTGTGTGGCTGCGCCTGTAGTGCACTGTGAGTGGTGTTTCCCTGCGTCTGTAGTGCACTGTGAGTGGTGTGTCGCTGCGTCTGTAGTGCACTGTGAGTGGTGTGTCGCTGCGCCTGTAGTGCACTCTGAGTGGTGTTTCCCTGCGCCTGTAGTGCACTGTGAGTGGTGTTTCCCTGCGCCTGTAGTGCACTGTGTGTGGTGTGTCCCTGCGCCTGTAGTGCACTGTGAGTGGTGTGTAGCTGCGCCTGTAGTGCACTGTGAGTGGTGTGTAGCTGCGCCTGTAGTGCACTGTGAGTGGTGTGTAGCTGCGCCTGTAGTGCACTGTGAGTGGTGTGTGGCTGCGCCTGTAGTGCACTGTGAGTGGTGTTTACCTGCGCCTGTAGTGCACTGTGAGTGGTGTGTCGCTGCGCCTGTAGTGCACTGTGAGTGGTGTGTGCCTGCATCTGTAGTGCACTGTGAGTGGTGTGTGGCTGCGCCTGTAGTGCACTGTGAGTGGTGTGTGGCTGCGCCTGTAGTGCACTGTGAGTGGTGTGTGGCTGCGCCTGTAGTGCACTGAGAGTGGTGTGTGGCTGCGCCTGTAGTGCACTGAGAGTGGTGTTTCCCTGCGCCTGTAGTGCACTGTGAGTGGTGTGTGGCTGCGCCTGTAGTGCACTGTGAGTGGTGTGTGGCTGCGCCTGTACTGCACCGTGATGGTGTGTGGCTGCGCCTGTAGTGCACTGTGAGTGGTGTGTGGCTGCGCCTGTAGTGCACTGTGAGTGGTGTGTGGCTGCGCCTGTAGTGCACTGTGAGTGGTGTGTGGCTGCGCCTGTAGTGCACTGTGAGTGGTGTGTGGCTGCGCCTGTAGTGCACTGTGAGTGGTGTGTGGCTGCGCCTGTAGTGCACTGTGAGTGGTGTGTGGCTGCGCCTGTAGTGCACTGTGAGTGGTGTGTCCCTGCGCCTGTAGTGCACTGTGAGTGGTGTGTCCCTGCGCCTGTAGTGCACTGTGAGTGGTGTGTCCCTGCGCCTGTAGTGCACTGTGAGTGGTGTGTCCCTGCGCCTGTAGTGCACTGTGAGTGGTGTGTGGCTGCGTCTGTAGTGCACTGTGAGTGGTGTGTGGCTGCGTCTGTAGTGCACTGTGAGTGGTGTGTGGCTGCGCCTGTAGTGCACTGTGAGTGGTGTGTGGCTGCGCCTGTAGTGCACTGTGAGTGGTGTGTGGCTGCGCCTGTAGTGCACTGTGAGTGGTGTTTCCCTGCGTCTGTAGTGCACTGTGAGTGGTGTGTCACTGCGTCTGTAGTGCACTGTGAGTGGTGTGTCCCTGCGTCTGTAGTGCACTGTGAGTGGTGTGTCGCTGCGTCTGTAGTGCACTGTGAGTGGTGTGTCGCTGCGCCTGTAGTGCACTGTGAGTGGTGTTTCCCTGCGCCTGTAGTGCACTGTGAGTGGTGTTTCCCTGCGCCTGTAGTGCACTGTGTGTGGTGTGTCCCTGCGCCTGTAGTGCACTGTGAGTGGTGTGTAGCTGCGCCTGTAGTGCACTGTGAGTGGTGTGTGGCTGCGCCTGTACTGCACTGTGAGTGGTGTGTGGCTGCGCCTGTACTGCACTGTGAGTGGTGTGTGGCTACGCCTGTAGTGCACTGTGAGTGGTGTGTGGCTGCGCCTGTAGTGCACTGTGAGTGGTGTGTGGCTGCGCCTGTAGTGCACTGAGAGTGGTGTGTGGCTGCGCCTGTAGTGCACTGTGAGTGGTATGTGGCTGCGCCTGTAGTGCACTGTGAGTGGTGTGTGGCTGCGCCTGTAGTGCACTGTGAGTGGTGTGTCCCTGCGCCTGTAGTGCACTGTGAGTGGTGTGTCCCTGCGCCTGTAGTGCACTGTGAGTGGTGTGTGGCTGCGCCTGTAGTGCACTGTGAGTGGTGTGTGGCTGCGCCTGTAGTGCACTGAGTGGTGTGTGGCTGCGCCTGTAGTGAGTGGTGTGTGGCTGCGCCTGTAGTGCACTGTGAGTGGTGTGTCCCTGCGCCTGTAGTGCACTGAGTGGTGTGTCCCTGCGCCTGTAGTGCACTGTGAGTGGTGTGTGGCTGCGCCTGTAGTGCACTGTGAGTGGTGTGTCCCTGCGCCTGTAGTGCACTGTGAGTGGTGTGTGGCTGCGCCTGTAGTGCACTGTGAGTGGTGTGTGGCTGCGCCTGTAGTGCACTGTGAGTGGTGTGTGGCTGCGCCTGTAGTGCACTGTGAGTGGTGTGTGGCTGCGCCTGTAGTGCACTGTGAGTGGTGTGTGGCTGCGCCTGTAGTGCACTGTGAGTGGTGTATCACTGCGCCTGTAGTGCACTGTGAGTGGCTGCGCCTGTAGTGCACTGTGAGTGGTGTGTGGCTGCGCCTGTAGGTCACTGTGAGTGGTGTGTGGCTGCGCCTGTAGTGCACTGTGAGTGGTGTGTCGCTGCGTCTGTACTGCACTGTGAGTGGTGTGTCGCTGCGTCTGTAGTGCACTGTGAGTGGTGTGTGGCTCCGTCTGTAGTGCACTGTGAGTGGTGTGTGGCTGCGCCTGTAGGTCACTGTGAGTGGTGTGTGGCTGCGCCTGTAGTGCACTGTGAGTGGTGTGTCGCTATGTCTGTAGTGCACTGAGAGCGGTGTGTCGCTGCGTCTGTAGTGCACTGTGTAGTGCCTGTGAGTGGTGTTTACCTGCGCCTGTAGTGCACTGTGAGTGGTGTGTCGCTGCGTCTGTAGTGCACTGTGAGTGGTGTTTCCCTGCGTCTGTAGTGCACTGTGAGTGGTGTGTCACTGCGTCTGTAGTGCACTGTGAGTGGTGTTTACCTGCGCCTGTAGTGCACTGTGAGTGGCGTGTCGCTGCGCCTGTAGTGCACTGTGAGTGGTGTGTCGCTGCGTCTGTAGTGCACTGTGAGTGGTGTGTCGCTGCGCCTGTAGTGCACTGTGAGTGGTGTGTGGCTGCGCCTGTAGTGCACTGTGAGTGGTGTGTGGCTGCGCCTGTAGTGCCCTGTGAGTGGTGTGTGGCTGCGCCTGTAGTGCACTGAGAGTGGTGTGTCAGTACGTCTGTAGTGCACTGTGAGTGGTGTGTGGCTGCGTCTGTAGTGCACTGTGAGTAGTGTTTCCCTGCGCCTGTAGTGCACTGTGAGTGGTGTGTGCCTGCATCTGTAGTGCACTGTGAGTGGTGTGTGGCTGCGCCTGTAGTGCACTGTGAGTGGTGTGTGGCTGCGCCTGTAGTGCACTGTGAGTGGTGTGTGGCTGCGCCTGTAGTGCACTGAGAGTGGTGTGTGGCTGCGCCTGTAGTGCACTGAGAGTGGTGTTTCCCTGCGTCTGTAGTGCACTGTGAGTGGTGTGTGGCTGCGCCTGTAGTGCACTGTGAGTGGTGTGTGGCTGCGCCTGTACTGCACCGTGATGGTGTGTGGCTGCGCCTGTAGTGCACTGTGAGTGGTGTGTGGCTGCGCCTGTAGTGCACTGTGAGTGGTGTGTGGCTGCGCCTGTAGTGCACTGTGAGTGGTGTGTGGCTGCGCCTGTAGTGCACTGTGAGTGGTGTGTGGCTGCGCCTGTAGTGCACTGTGAGTGGTGTGTGGCTGCGCCTGTAGTGCACTGTGAGTGGTGTGTGGCTGCGCCTGTAGTGCACTGTGAGTGGTGTGTGGCTGCGCCTGTAGTGCACTGTGAGTGGTGTGTCCCTGCGCCTGTAGTGCACTGTGAGTGGTGTGTCCCTGCGCCTGTAGTGCACTGTGAGTGGTGTGTGGCTGCGTCTGTAGTGCACTGTGAGTGGTGTGTGGCTGCGTCTGTAGTGCACTGTGAGTGGTGTGTGGCTGCGCCTGTAGTGCACTGTGAGTGGTGTGTCGCTGCGTCTGTACTGCACTGTGAGTGGTGTGTCGCTGCGTCTGTAGTGCACTGTGAGTGGTGTGTGGCTCCGTCTGTAGTGCACTGTGAGTGGTGTGTGGCTGCGCCTGTAGGTCACTGTGAGTGGTGTGTGGCTGCGCCTGTAGTGCACTGTGAGTGGTGTGTCGCTATGTCTGTAGTGCACTGAGAGCGGTGTGTCGCTGCGTCTGTAGTGCACTGTGTAGTGCACTGTGAGTGGTGTTTACCTGCGCCTGTAGTGCACTGTGAGTGGTGTGTCGCTGCGTCTGTAGTGCACTGTGAGTGGTGTTTCCCTGCGTCTGTAGTGCACTGTGAGTGGTGTCTCACTGCGTCTGTAGTGCACTGTGAGTGGTGTTTACCTGCGCCTGTAGTGCACTGTTAGTGGTGTGTCGCTGCGCCTGTAGTGCACTGTGAGTGGTGTGTCGCTGCGTCTGTAGTGCACTGTGAGTGGTGTGTCGCTGCGCCTGTAGTGCACTGTGAGTGGTGTGTCGCTGCGGCTGTAGTGCACTGTGAGTGGTGTGTGGCTGCGCCTGTAGTGCACTGTGAGTGGTGTGTGGCTGCGCCTGTAGTGCCCTGTGAGTGGTGTGTGGCTGCGCCTGTAGTGCACTGAGAGTGGTGTGTGGCTGCGCCTGTAGTGCACTGAGAGTGGTGTGTCAGTACGTCTGTAGTGCACTGTGAGTGGTGTGTGGCTGCGTCTGTAGTGCACTGTGAGTAGTGTTTCCCTGCGCCTGTAGTGCACTGTGAGTGGTGTGTGCCTGCATCTGTAGTGCACTGTGAGTGGTGTGTGGCTGCGCCTGTAGTGCACTGTGAGTAGTGTGTGGCTGCGCCTGTAGGGCACTGTGAGTGGTGTGTGGCTGCGCCTGTAGTGCACTGAGAGTGGTGTTTCCCTGCGTCTGTAGTGCACTGTGAGTGGTGTGTGGCTGCGCCTGTAGGTCACTGTGAGTGGTGTGTGGCTGCGCCTGTAGTGCACTGTGAGTGGTGTGTCGCTGCGTCTGTAGTGCACTGTGAGTGGTGTGTGGCTCCATCTGTAGTGCACTGTGAGTGGTGTGTGGCTGCGCCTGTAGGTCACTGTGAGTGGTGTGTGGCTGCGCCTGTAGTGCACTGTTAGTGGTGTGTGGCTGCGCCTGTAGTGCACTGTGAGTGGTGTGTGGCTGCGTCTGTAGTGCACTGAGAGTGGTGTGTCGCTGCGTCTGTAGTGCACTGAGAGTGGTGTGTGGCTGCGCCTGTAGTGCACTGTGAGTGGTGTGTGGCTGCGCCTGTAGTGCACTGTGAGTGGTGTGTGGCTGCGCCTGTAGTGCGCTGTGAGTGGTGTGTGGCTGCGTCTGTAGTGCGCTGTGAGTGGTGTGTCGCTGCGTCTGTAGTGCACTGTGAGTGGTGTTTCCCTGCGTCTGTAGTGCACTGTGAGCGGAGTGTGGCTGCGCCTGTAGTGCACTGTGAGCGGTGTGTGGCTGCGCCTGTAGTGCACTGTGAGTGGTGTGTCGCTGCGCCTGTAGTGCACTGTGAGTGGTGTGTCCCTGCGCCTGTAGTGCACTGCGAGTGGTGTGTGGCTGCGCCTGTAGTGCACTGCGAGTGGTGTGTGGCTGCGCCTGTAGTGCACTGCGAGTGGTGTGTCCCTGCGCCTGTAGTGCACCGTGAGTGGTGTGTGGCTGTGCCTATAGTGCACTGTGAGTGGTGTATCACTGCGCCTGTAGTGCACTGTGAGTGGCTGCGCCTGTAGTGCACTGTGAGTGGTGTGTGGCTGCACCTGTAGGTCACTGTGAGTGGTGTGTGGCTGCGCCTGTAGTGCACTGTGAGTGGTGTGTCGCTGCGTCTGTACTGCACTGTGAGTGGTGTGTCGCTGCGTCTGTAGTGCACTGTGAGTGGTGTGTGGCTCCGTCTGTAGTGCACTGTGAGTGGTGTGTGGCTGCGCCTGTAGGTCACTGTGAGTGGTGTGTGGCTGCGCCTGTAGTGCACTGTGAGTGGTGTGTCGCTATGTCTGTAGTGCACTGAGAGCGGTGTGTCGCTGCGTCTGTAGTGCACTGTGTAGTGCACTGTGAGTGGTGTTTACCTGCGCCTGTAGTGCACTGTGAGTGGTGTGTCGCTGCGTCTGTAGTGCACTGTGAGTGGTGTTTCCCTGCGTCTGTAGTGCACTGTGAGTGGTGTGTCACTGCGTCTGTAGTGCACTGTGAGTGGTGTTTACCTGCGCCTGTAGTGCACTGTGAGTGGTGTGTCGCTGCGCCTGTAGTGCACTGTGAGTGGTGTGTCGCTGCGTCTGTAGTGCACTGTGAGTGGTGTGTCGCTGCGCCTGTAGTGCACTGTGAGTGGTGTGTGGCTGCGCCTGTAGTGCACTGTGAGTGGTGTGTGGCTGCGCCTGTAGTGCCCTGTGAGTGGTGTGTGGCTGCGCCTGTAGTGCACTGAGAGTGGTGTGTCAGTACGTCTGTAGTGCACTGTGAGTGGTGTGTGGCTGCGTCTGTAGTGCACTGTGAGTAGTGTTTCCCTGCGCCTGTAGTGCACTGTGAGTGGTGTGTGCCTGCATCTGTAGTGCACTGTGAGTGGTGTGTGGCTGCGCCTGTAGTGCACTGTGAGTGGTGTGTGGCTGCGCCTGTAGTGCACTGTGAGTGGTGTGTGGCTGCGCCTGTAGTGCACTGAGAGTGGTGTGTGGCTGCGCCTGTAGTGCACTGAGAGTGGTGTTTCCCTGCGTCTGTAGTGCACTGTGAGTGGTGTGTGGCTGCGCCTGTAGTGCACTGTGAGTGGTGTGTGGCTGCGCCTGTACTGCACCGTGATGGTGTGTGGCTGCGCCTGTAGTGCACTGTGAGTGGTGTGTGGCTGCGCCTGTAGTGCACTGTGAGTGGTGTGTGGCTGCGCCTGTAGTGCACTGTGAGTGGTGTGTGGCTGCGCCTGTAGTGCACTGTGAGTGGTGTGTGGCTGCGCCTGTAGTGCACTGTGAGTGGTGTGTGGCTGCGCCTGTAGTGCACTGTGAGTGGTGTGTGGCTGCGCCTGTAGTGCACTGTGAGTGGTGTGTCCCTGCGCCTGTAGTGCACTGTGAGTGGTGTGTGGCTGCGTCTGTAGTGCACTGTGAGTGGTGTGTGGCTGCGCCTGTAGTGCACTGTGAGTGGTGTGTGGCTGCGCCTGTAGTGCACTGTGAGTGGTGTGTGGCTGCGCCTGTAGTGCACTGTGAGTGGTGTGTGGCTGCGCCTGTAGTGCACTGTGAGTGGTGTGTGGCTGCGCCTGTAGTGCACTGTGAGTGGTGTTTCCCTGCGTCTGTAGTGCACTGTGAGTGGTGTGTCACTGCGTCTGTAGTGCACTGTGAGTGGTGTTTCCCTGCGTCTGTAGTGCACTGTGAGTGGTGTGTGGCTGCGTCTGTAGTGCACTGTGAGTGGTGTGTCGCTGCGCCTGTAGTGCACTGTGAGTGGTGTTTCCCTGCGCCTGTAGTGCACTGTGAGTGGTGTTTCCCTGCACCTGTAGTGCACTGTGTGTGGTGTGTCCCTGCGCCTGTAGTGCACTGTGAGTGGTGTGTAGCTGCGCCTGTAGTGCACTGTGAGTGGTGTGTAGCTGCGCCTGTAGTGCACTGTGAGTGGTGTGTCGCTGCGCCTGTAGTGCACTGTGAGTGGTGTGTCCCTGCGCCTGTAGTGCACTGCGAGTGGTGTGTGGCTGCGCCTGTAGTGCACTGCGAGTGGTGTGTGGCTGCGCCTGTAGTGCACTGTGAGTGGTGTGTCCCTGCGCCTGTAGTGCACCGTGAGTGGTGTGTCCCTGCGCCTGTAGTGCACTGTGAGTGGTGTATCACTGCGCCTGTAGTGCACTGTGAGTGGCTGCGCCTGTAGTGCACTGTGAGTGGTGTGTGGCTGCGCCTGTAGGTCACTGTGAGTGGTGTGTGGCTGCGACTGTAGTGCACTGTGAGTGGTGTGTCGCTGCGTCTGTACTGCACTGTGAGTGGTGTGTCGCTGCGTCTGTAGTGCACTGTGAGTGGTGTGTGGCTCCGTCTGTAGTGCACTGTGAGTGGTGTGTGGCTGCGCCTGTAGGTCACTGTGAGTGGTGTGTGGCTGCGCCTGTAGTGCACTGTGAGTGGTGTGTCGCTATGTCTGTAGTGCACTGAGAGCGGTGTGTCGCTGCGTCTGTAGTGCACTGTGTAGTGCACTGTGAGTGGTGTTTACCTGCGCCTGTAGTGCACTGTGAGTGGTGTGTCGCTGCGTCTGTAGTGCACTGTGAGTGGTGTTTCCCTGCGTCTGTAGTGCACTGTGAGTGGTGTGTCACTGCGTCTGTAGTGCACTGTGAGTGGTGTTTACCTGCGCCTGTAGTGCACTGTGAGTGGTGTGTCGCTGCGCCTGTAGTGCACTGTGAGTGGTGTGTCGCTGCGTCTGTAGTGCACTGTGAGTGGTGTGTCGCTGCGCCTGTAGTGCACTGTGAGTGGTGTGTCGCTGCGGCTGTAGTGCACTGTGAGTGGTGTGTGGCTGCGCCTGTAGTGCACTGTGAGTGGTGTATGGCTGCGCCTGTAGTGCCCTGTGAGTGGTGTGTGGCTACGCCTGTAGTGCACTGAGAGTGGTGTGTGGCTGCGCCTGTAGTGCACTGAGAGTGGTGTGTCAGTACGTCTGTAGTGCACTGTGAGTGGTGTGTGGCTGCGTCTGTAGTGCAATGTGAGTAGTGTTTCCCTGCGCCTGTAGTGCACTGTGAGTGGTGTGTGCCTGCGCCTGTAGTGCACTGAGAGTGGTGTTTCCCTGCGTCTGTAGTGCACTGTGAGTGGTGTGTGGCTGCGCCTGTAGGTCACTGTGAGTGGTGTGTGGCTGCGCCTGTAGTGCACTGTGAGTGGTGTGTCGCTGCGTCTGTAGTGCACTGTGAGTGGTGTGTGGCTCCATCTGTAGTGCACTGTGAGTGGTGTGTGGCTGCGCCTGTAGGTCACTGTGAGTGGTGTGTGGCTGCGCCTGTAGTGCACTGTTAGTGGTGTGTGGCTGCGCCTGTAGTGCACTGTGAGTGGTGTGTGGCTGCGTCTGTAGTGCACTGAGAGTGGTGTGTCGCTGCGTCTGTAGTGCACTGAGAGTGGTGTGTGGCTGCGCCTGTAGTGCACTGTGAGTGGTGTGTGGCTGCGCCTGTAGTGCACTGTGAGTAGTGTGTGGCTGCGCCTGTAGTGCACTGTGAGTGGTGTGTGGCTGCGTCTGTAGTGCACTGTGAGTGGTGTGTCGCTGCGTCTGTAGTGCACTGTGAGTGGTGTTTCCCTGCGTCTGTAGTGCACTGTGAGCGGAGTGTGGCTGCGCCTGTAGTGCACTGTGAGCGGTGTGTGGCTGCGCCTGTAGTGCACTGTGAGTGGTGTGTCGCTGCGCCTGTAGTGCACTGTGAGTGGTGTGTCCCTGCGCCTGTAGTGCACTGCGAGTGGTGTGTGGCTGCGCCTGTAGTGCACTGCGAGTGGTGTGTGGCTGCGCCTGTAGTGCACTGCGAGTGGTGTGTCCCTGCGCCTGTAGTGCACCGTGAGTGGTGTGTCCCTGCGCCTGTAGTGCACTGTGAGTGGTGTATCACTGCGCCTGTAGTGCACTGTGAGTGGCTGCGCCTGTAGTGCACTGTGAGTGGTGTGTGGCTGCGCCTGTAGGTCACTGTGAGTGGTGTGTGGCTGCGCCTGTAGTGCACTGTGAGTGGTGTGTCGCTGCGTCTGTACTGCACTGTGAGTGGTGTGTCGCTGCGTCTGTAGTGCACTGTGAGTGGTGTGTGGCTCCGTCTGTAGTGCACTGTGAGTGGTGTGTGGCTGCGCCTGTAGGTCACTGTGAGTGGTGTGTGGCTGCGCCTGTAGTGCACTGTGAGTGGTGTGTCGCTATGTCTGTAGTGCACTGAGAGCGGTGTGTCGCTGCGTCTGTAGTGCACTGTGTAGTGCACTGTGAGTGGTGTTTACCTGCGCCTGTAGTGCACTGTGAGTGGTGTGTCGCTGCGTCTGTAGTGCACTGTGAGTGGTGTTTCCCTGCGTCTGTAGTGCACTGTGAGTGGTGTGTCACTGCGTCTGTAGTGCACTGTGAGTGGTGTTTACCTGCGCCTGTAGTGCACTGTGAGTGGTGTGTCGCTGCGCCTGTAGTGCACTGTGAGTGGTGTGTCGCTGCGTCTGTAATGCACTGTGAGTGGTGTGTCGCTGCGCCTGTAGTGCACTGTGAGTGGTGTGTCGCTGCGCCTGTAGTGCACTGTGAGTGGTATGTGGCTGCGCCTGTAGTGCACTGTGAGTGGTGTGTGGCTGCGCCTGTAGTGCCCTGTGAGTGGTGTGTGGCTGCGCCTGTAGTGCACTGAGAGTGGTGTGTCAGTACGTCTGTAGTGCACTGTGAGTGGTGTGTGGCTGCGTCTGTAGTGCACTGTGAGTAGTGTTTCCCTGCGCCTGTAGTGCACTGTGAGTGGTGTGTGCCTGCATCTGTAGTGCACTGTGAGTGGTGTGTGGCTGCGCCTGTAGTGCACTGTGAGTGGTGTGTGGCTGCGCCTGTAGTGCACTGTGAGTGGTGTGTGGCTGCGCCTGTAGTGCACTGAGAGTGGTGTGTGGCTGCGCCTGTAGTGCACTGAGAGTGGTGTTTCCCTGCGTCTGTAGTGCACTGTGAGTGGTGTGTGGCTGCGCCTGTAGTGCACTGTGAGTGGTGTGTGGCTGCGCCTGTACTGCACCGTGATGGTGTGTGGCTGCGCCTGTAGTGCACTGTGAGTGGTGTGTGGCTGCGCCTGTAGTGCACTGTGAGTGGTGTGTGGCTGCGCCTGTAGTGCACTGTGAGTGGTGTGTGGCTGCGCCTGTAGTGCACTGTGAGTGGTGTGTGGCTGCGCCTGTAGTGCACTGTGAGTGGTGTGTGGCTGCGCCTGTAGTGCACTGTGAGTGGTGTGTGGCTGCGCCTGTAGTGCACTGTGAGTGGTGTGTGGCTGCGCCTGTAGTGCACTGTGAGTGGTGTGTCCCTGCGCCTGTAGTGCACTGTGAGTGGTGTGTCCCTGCGCCTGTAGTGCACTGTGAGTGGTGTGTGGCTGCGTCTGTAGTGCACTGTGAGTGGTGTGTGGCTGCGTCTGTAGTGCACTGTGAGTGGTGTGTGGCTGCGCCTGTAGTGCACTGTGAGTGGTGTGTGGCTGCGCCTGTAGTGCACTGTGAGTGGTGTGTGGCTGCGCCTGTAGTGCACTGTGAGTGGTGTTTCCCTGCGTCTGTAGTGCACTGTGAGTGGTGTGTCACTGCGTCTGTAGTGCACTGTGAGTGGTGTTTCCCTGCGTCTGTAGTGCACTGTGAGTGGTGTGTCGCTGCGTCTGTAGTGCACTGTGAGTGGTGTGTCGCTGCGCCTGTAGTGCACTCTGAGTGGTGTTTCCCTGCGCCTGTAGTGCACTGTGAGTGGTGTTTCCCTGCACCTGTAGTGCACTGTGTGTGGTGTGTCCCTGCGCCTGTAGTGCACTGTGAGTGGTGTGTAGCTGCGCCTGTAGTGCACTGTGAGTGGTGTGTAGCTGCGCCTGTAGTGCACTGTGAGTGGTGTGTGGCTGCGCCTGTAGTGCACTGTGAGTGGTGTTTACCTGCGCCTGTAGTGCACTGTGAGTGGTGTGTCGCTGCGCCTGTAGTGCACTGTGAGTGGTGTGTCGCTGCGTCTGTAATGCACTGTGAGTGGTGTGTCGCTGCGCCTGTAGTGCACTGTGAGTGGTGTGTGGCTGCGCCTGTAGTGCACTGTGAGTGGTGTGTGGCTGCGCCTGTAGTGCACTGTGAGTGGTGTGTGGCTGCGCCTGTAGTGCCCTGTGAGTGGTGTGTGGCTGCGCCTGTAGTGCACTGAGAGTGGTGTGTCAGTACGTCTGTAGTGCACTGTGAGTGGTGTGTGGCTGCGTCTGTAGTGCACTGTGAGTAGTGTTTCCCTGCGCCTGTAGTGCACTGTGAGTGGTGTGTGCCTGCATCTGTAGTGCACTGTGAGTGGTGTGTGGCTGCGCCTGTAGTGCACTGTGAGTGGTGTGTGGCTGCGCCTGTAGTGCACTGAGAGTGGTGTGTGGCTGCGCCTGTAGTGCACTGAGTGGTGTTTCCCTGCGTCTGTAGTGCACTGTGAGTGGTGTGTGGCTGCGCCTGTAGTGCACTGTGAGTGGTGTGTGGCTGCGCCTGTACTGCACCGTGATGGTGTGTGGCTGCGCCTGTAGTGCACTGTGAGTGGTGTGTGGCTGCGCCTGTAGTGCACTGTGAGTGGTGTTTCCCTGCGTCTGTAGTGCACTGTGAGTGGTGTGTCGCTGCGTCTGTAGTGCACTGTGAGTGGTGTGTCGCTGCGCCTGTAGTGCACTCTGAGTGGTGTTTCCCTGCGCCTGTAGTGCACTGTGAGTGGTGTTTCCCTGCGCCTGTAGTGCACTGTGTGTGGTGTGTCCCTGCGCCTGTAGTGCACTGTGAGTGGTGTGTAGCTGCGCCTGTAGTGCACTGTGAGTGGTGTGTAGCTGCGCCTGTAGTGCACTGTGAGTGGTGTGTAGCTGCGCCTGTAGTGCACTGTGAGTGGTGTGTGGCTGCGCCTGTAGTGCACTGTGAGTGGTGTTTACCTGCGCCTGTAGTGCACTGTGAGTGGTGTGTCGCTGCGCCTGTAGTGCACTGTGAGTGGTGTGTCGCTGCGTCTGTAATGCACTGTGAGTGGTGTGTCGCTGCGCCTGTAGTGCACTGTGAGTGGTGTGTCGCTGCGCCTGTAGTGCACTGTGAGTGGTGTGTGGCTGCGCCTGTAGTGCACTGTGAGTGGTGTGTGGCTGCGCCTGTAGTGCCCTGTGAGTGGTGTGTGGCTGCGCCTGTAGTGCACTGAGAGTGGTGTGTCAGTACGTCTGTAGTGCACTGTGAGTGGTGTGTGGCTGCGTCTGTAGTGCACTGTGAGTAGTGTTTCCCTGCGCCTGTAGTGCACTGTGAGTGGTGTGTGCCTGCATCTGTAGTGCACTGTGAGTGGTGTGTGGCTGCGCCTGTAGTGCACTGTGAGTGGTGTGTGGCTGCGCCTGTAGTGCACTGTGAGTGGTGTGTGGCTGCGCCTGTAGTGCACTGAGAGTGGTGTGTGGCTGCGCCTGTAGTGCACTGAGAGTGGTGTTTCCCTGCGCCTGTAGTGCACTGTGAGTGGTGTGTGGCTGCGCCTGTAGTGCACTGTGAGTGGTGTGTGGCTGCGCCTGTACTGCACCGTGATGGTGTGTGGCTGCGCCTGTAGTGCACTGTGAGTGGTGTGTGGCTGCGCCTGTAGTGCACTGTGAGTGGTGTGTGGCTGCGCCTGTAGTGCACTGTGAGTGGTGTGTGGCTGCGCCTGTAGTGCACTGTGAGTGGTGTGTGGCTGCGCCTGTAGTGCACTGTGAGTGGTGTGTGGCTGCGCCTGTAGTGCACTGTGAGTGGTGTGTGGCTGCGCCTGTAGTGCACTGTGAGTGGTGTGTCCCTGCGCCTGTAGTGCACTGTGAGTGGTGTGTCCCTGCGCCTGTAGTGCACTGTGAGTGGTGTGTCCCTGCGCCTGTAGTGCACTGTGAGTGGTGTGTCCCTGCGCCTGTAGTGCACTGTGAGTGGTGTGTGGCTGCGTCTGTAGTGCACTGTGAGTGGTGTGTGGCTGCGTCTGTAGTGCACTGTGAGTGGTGTGTGGCTGCGCCTGTAGTGCACTGTGAGTGGTGTGTGGCTGCGCCTGTAGTGCACTGTGAGTGGTGTGTGGCTGCGCCTGTAGTGCACTGTGAGTGGTGTTTCCCTGCGTCTGTAGTGCACTGTGAGTGGTGTGTCACTGCGTCTGTAGTGCACTGTGAGTGGTGTGTCCCTGCGTCTGTAGTGCACTGTGAGTGGTGTGTCGCTGCGTCTGTAGTGCACTGTGAGTGGTGTGTCGCTGCGCCTGTAGTGCACTGTGAGTGGTGTTTCCCTGCGCCTGTAGTGCACTGTGAGTGGTGTTTCCCTGCGCCTGTAGTGCACTGTGTGTGGTGTGTCCCTGCGCCTGTAGTGCACTGTGAGTGGTGTGTAGCTGCGCCTGTAGTGCACTGTGAGTGGTGTGTGGCTGCGCCTGTACTGCACTGTGAGTGGTGTGTGGCTGCGCCTGTACTGCACTGTGAGTGGTGTGTGGCTACGCCTGTAGTGCACTGTGAGTGGTGTGTGGCTGCGCCTGTAGTGCACTGTGAGTGGTGTGTGGCTGCGCCTGTAGTGCACTGAGAGTGGTGTGTGGCTGCGCCTGTAGTGCACTGTGAGTGGTATGTGGCTGCGCCTGTAGTGCACTGTGAGTGGTGTGTGGCTGCGCCTGTAGTGCACTGTGAGTGGTGTGTCCCTGCGCCTGTAGTGCACTGTGAGTGGTGTGTCCCTGCGCCTGTAGTGCACTGTGAGTGGTGTGTGGCTGCGCCTGTAGTGCACTGTGAGTGGTGTGTGGCTGCGCCTGTAGTGCACTGAGTGGTGTGTGGCTGCGCCTGTAGTGAGTGGTGTGTGGCTGCGCCTGTAGTGCACTGTGAGTGGTGTGTCCCTGCGCCTGTAGTGCACTGAGTGGTGTGTCCCTGCGCCTGTAGTGCACTGTGAGTGGTGTGTGGCTGCGCCTGTAGTGCACTGTGAGTGGTGTGTCCCTGCGCCTGTAGTGCACTGTGAGTGGTGTGTGGCTGCGCCTGTAGTGCACTGTGAGTGGTGTGTGGCTGCGCCTGTAGTGCACTGTGAGTGGTGTGTGGCTGCGCCTGTAGTGCACTGTGAGTGGTGTGTGGCTGCGCCTGTAGTGCACTGTGAGTGGTGTGTGGCTGCGCCTGTAGAGCACTGTGAGTGGTGTGTGGCTGCGCCTGTAGTGCACTGTGAGTGGTGTGTCCCTGCGCCTGTAGTGCACTGTATAAGGACGCCCACTTTACCTTACACACATCCATAATCCTTAGCAAGACTGTGAGACCATCGGTAACATCTGTACCATCGCAGCCTCACGCACACTTGCACAAGCTCTGACCTTACTCAGTAATTGCTAACCTCATCACACGCTATGAGTGCTCAGGCTGCGTATGGCATCACAGTGGATAATTTATGCACGCCCCTGCAACAGCGTGTCACTCTGCGATGGGGCTGCGTAGTCACAATCGGCCAATTGCGTGCATGGCAGTTGCAATCGGGCGTGAATCAGGCCCATTATTACTAGTGCCATTAGGCGGATTCATGGACATAACTTGGCACTGAGAATAGTAAATACCTACCTTAGAGTGACAGCCAGCTGTAAAGATAGAACCAATACAACCCTATATACAATAAAGGGGTTACTACGATAGCACCAATACAACCCTATATACAATAAAGGGGTTACTACGATAGAACCAATACAACCGTATATACAATAATGGGGTTACTACGCTAGAACCAATACAACCGTACATACAATAATGGGGTTACTACGATAGAACCAATACAACCGTACATACAATAAAGGGGTTACTACGACAGAACCAATACACCCGTATATACAATAAAGGGGTTACTACGCTAGAACCAATACAACCCTATATACAATAAATGGGTTACTACGATAGAACCAATAAAACCGTATACACAATAAAGGGGTTACTACGACAGAACCAATACACCCGTATATACAATAAAGGGGTTACTACGCTAGAACCAATACAACCCTATATACAATAAATGGGTTACTACGATAGAACCAATAAAACCGTATATACAATAAAGGGGTTACTACGATAGAACCAATACAACCGTATATACAATAAAGGGGTTACTACGATAGAACCAATACAACCGTATATACAATAAAGGGGTTACTACGATAGAACCAATACAACCGTATATACAATAAAGGGGTTACTACGATAGAACCAATACAACCGTACATACAATAAAGGGGTTACTACGATAGAACCAATACAACCGTATATACAATAAAGGGGTTACTACGATAGAACCAATACAACCGTATATACAATAAAGGGGTTACTACGATAGAACCAATACAACCGTACATACAATAAAGGGGTTACTACGATAGAACCAATACAACCCTATACACAATAATGGGGTTACCACGATAGAACCAATACAACCCTATATACAATAATGGGGTTACTACGATAGAACCAATACAACCCTATACACAATAAAGGGGTTACTACGATAGAACCAATACACCGTATATACAATAAATGGGTTACTACGATAGAACCAATACAACCCTATACACAATAAAGGGGTTACTACGATAGAACCAATACAACCGTATATACAATAATGGGGTTACTACGATAGAACCAATACAACCCTATACACAATAAAGGGGTTACTACGATAGAACCAATACAACCCTACATACAATAAAGGGGTTACTACGATAGAACCAATACACCGTATATACAATAAAGGGGTTACTACGATAGAACCAATACAACCATATATACAATAATGGGGTTACTACGATAGAACCAATACACCGTATATACAATAATGGGGTTACTACGATAGAACCAATACACCGTATATACAATAATGGGGTTACTACGATAGAACCAATACACCGTATATACAATAATGGGGTTACTACTATAGAACCAATACACCGTATATACAATAATGGGGTTACTACGATAGAACCAATACAACCCTATATACAATAATGGGGTTACTACTATAGAACCAATACACCGTATAACAATAAAGGGGTTACTACGATAGAACCGATACAACCGTATATACAATAAAGGGGTTACTACGCTAGAACCAATACAACCCTATACACAATAAAGGGGTTACTACGATAGAACCAATACAACCCTACATACAATAAAGGGGTTACTACGATAGAACCAATACAACCCTATACACAATAAAGGGGTTACTACGATAGAACCAATACAACCCTATATACAATAAAGGGGTTACTACGATAGAACCAATACAACCGTACATACAATAAAGGGGTTACTACGATAGAACCAATACAACCGTACATACAATAAAGGGGTTACTACGATAGAACCAATACAACCCTATACACAATAAAGGGGTTACTACGATAGAACCAATACAACCCTATACACAATAATGGGGTTACTACGATAGAACCAATACAACCGTACATACAATAATGGGGTTACTACGACAGAACCAATACACCGTATATACAATAAAGGGGTTACTACGATAGAACCAATACAACAGTATATACAATAAAGGGGTTACTACGATAGAACCAATACAACTCTACATACAATAAAGGGGTTACTACGATAGAACCAATACACCATATATACAATAATGGGGTTACTACGATAGAACCAATACACCGTATATACAATAATGGGGTTACTACGATAGAACCAATACAACCGTACATACAATAAAGGGGTTACTACGATAGAACCAATACAACCCTACATACAATAATGGGGTTACTACGATAGAACCAATACAACCCTACATACAATAAAGGGGTTACTACGATAGAACCAATACACCATATATACAATAAAGGGGTTACTACGATAGAACCAATACACCATATATACAATAAAGGGGTTACTACGATAGAACCAATACAACCGTACATACAATAATGGGGTTACTACGATAGAACCAATACAACCCTACATACAATAAAGGGGTTACTACGATAGAACCAATACACCATATATACAATAAAGGGGTTACTACGATAGAACCAATACACCATATATACAATAAAGGGGTTACTACGATAGAACCAATACACCATATATACAATAATGGGGTTACTACGATAGAACCAATACACCGTATATACAATAAAGGGGTTACTACGATAGAACCAATACACCGTATATACAATAAAGGGGTTACTACGATAGAACCAATACAACCGTATATACAATAATGGGGTTACTACGATAGAACCAATACAACCGTATATACAATAATGGGGTTACTACGATAGAACCAATATAACCCTATATACAATAATGGGGTTACTACGATAGAACCAATACAACCGTACATACAATAATGGGGTTACTACGACAGAACCAATACACCGTATATACAATAAAGGGGTTACTACGATAGAACCAATACACCGTATATACAATAAAGGGGTTACTACGATAGAACCAATACAACCGTACATACAATAATGGGGTTACTACGACAGAACCAATACACCGTATATACAATAAAGGGGTTACTACGATAGAACCAATACAACCCTATACACAATAAAGGGGTTACTACGATAGAACCAATACAACCCTACATACAATAAAGGGGTTACTACGATAGAACCAATACACCGTATATACAATAATGGGGTTACTACGATAGAACCAATACACCGTATATACAATAAAGGGGTTACTACGATAGAACCAATACACCGTATATACAATAAAGGGGTTACTACGATAGAACCAATACACCGTATACACAATAAAGGGGTTACTACGATAGAACCAATACAACCCTATATACAATAAAGGGGTTACTACGATAGAACCAATACAACCGTATATACAATAATGGGGTTACTACGATAGAACCAATATAACCCTATATACAATAATGGGGTTACTACGATAGAACCAATACAACCGTACATACAATAATGGGGTTACTACGACAGAACCAATACACCGTATATACAATAAAGGGGTTACTACGATAGAACCAATACACCGTATATACAATAAAGGGGTTACTACGATAGAACCAATACAACCGTACATACAATAATGGGGTTACTACGACAGAACCAATACACCGTATATACAATAAAGGGGTTACTACGATAGAACCAATACAACCCTATACACAATAAAGGGGTTACTACGATAGAACCAATACAACCCTACATACAATAAAGGGGTTACTACGATAGAACCAATACACCGTATATACAATAATGGGGTTACTACGATAGAACCAATACAACCGTACATACAATAATGGGGTTACTACTATAGAACCAATACACCGTATATACAATAAAGGGGTTACTACGATAGAACCAATACACCGTATATACAATAAAGGGGTTACTACGATAGAACCAATACACCGTATATACAATAAAGGGGTTACTACGATAGAACCAATACACCGTATACACAATAAAGGGGTTACTACGATAGAACCAATACAACCATATATACAATAAAGGGGTTACTACGATAGAACCAATACACAGTATACACAATAAAGGGGTTACTACGATAGAACCGATACACCGTATATACAATAATGGGGTTACTACGATAGAACCAATACACCGTATATACAATAATGGGGTTACTACGATAGAACCAATACACCGTATATACAATAATGGGGTTACTACGATAGAACCAATACAACCATATATACAATAATGGGGTTACTACGATAGAACCAATACACCGTATATACAATAATGGGGTTACTACGATAGAACCAATACAACCGTATATACAATAATGGGGTTACTACGACAGAACCAATACAACCCCAGGACCATGACGGTGAACACCACAACAGCAGAAGCCATTACGGTCAATGTGTGGACGCTGCTTCTCAGCCGTCCTGTCAATCATCTTGCACTGCAGAGCTATATCCATCACTACGCCTGAGGGCACCTCACCGCTCACCTCCAGCGGCAGAGTCTGAAAGGGCCTCTATCGTTTATTATATGGGGGTAGCCAGGTGGTTTGTCTTAGGTACATATATATAGATATTGGTTGGATTGTTATAGATTACCCCTAGATCTAGGAAACACGAGGATAAACTACATGAGGAACACCCAAATACTGCGTGAGAAGGGGCCCAGAACGCCGCCATCTTCATATCTTTTCTGGAGGTGTGATAAGAGTGAGAGGGGACGAGCCTGGCACCTCGGGGAGAAGGGACCCCCTGCCAGCTAGCATTAAATGGCAGCAGGCCCAGGGTCTTACAGACCGCGAACAAGGCAGAGCGGATACCATAAGATGGCTGTCCTCCATCTCAGGTGGTGGTAAGGTGGGAGAGGGCTCAGTCTGAGTCAGGGTGGTCCTATCACTAATACCATAAATGAGGAGCCCAGGAGAGATTTTATATATATATATATATATATATATATATACACACAGTATATAGAAAGTAGCTCGCTGCCCCCCCAATCTCCCCATCATCACCCCCGGCCTCTCTTGTGCTGCTGCCTGAGTAACTGACCGCCCAGCGCTCCCTGGAGACCCCCGGCTTCCTGCACTTCCCTGGCCTCCCCCCACATCAGGAGCACACAGGAAACCAGGCCGGGAGGCTGCGGCTTAACCCCGTCACTGCTGCCTAATGGGTCAATGGGAAAACCATTCACGTTATACAACGCACACACTGCCCTGGCCACCCCAATCACACAGTACAAAGCATGTCCCCCCTCCCCTCCCCTCCCCCACATGACCAGCCCTGGGGTACGGGAACATCACCCGCTGAGGGGTCCTGCGGGAGCACACTGTAATATAGGACTGTGGAAGGCTCTGTAACATCACTTATTACTACGGTTCCTACGGATGATATAAAGGGAAAACTATATATACTTATGGAAAGGAGAGAAGTGGCCAATCATCCGTGATTGCAGTTGCTGTGGAACTACAAGTCCCAGCATGACCTGAAAAAAGAGGCCTCAACCAGAATGTGCACCACAATGAAAGAGCACAAAGCCCATCACCAACACCGACACAAGACGGGGAACCTGCGCTTACCACATACTCCATCTCAGTGCCGACACCGGCCTGGGCTTCTAGTACCTGCGTGTCAGCAACAAGAAAGGGTTACAGCCGTGTATGTCACACACACACACACACACACACACACACACACACATGTCAGGTCACAGGACACAGCACAGATCTGACCAGCACGTGAGGAGACCCTGTATCACAGTCACTCACCTGTAATACACCCAGCACACACACACGAGCAGGGCGTGAGGAGACCATGTATCACAGTCACTCACCTGTAATATACCCAGCACACACACACGAGCAGGACGCGAGGAGACCCTGTATCACAGTCACTCACCTGTAATATACCCAGCACACACACACACGAGCAGGACGCGAGGAGACCCTGTATCACAGTCACTCCACTCACCTGTAATACACCCAGCACACACACACGAGCAGGACGTGAGGAGACCCTGTATCACAGTCACTCACCTGTAATACACCCAGCACACACACACGAGCAGGACGTGAGGAGACCCTGTATCACAGTCACTCCACTCACCTGTAATACACCCAGCACACACACGAGCAGGACGTGAGGAGACCATGTATCACAGTCACTCACCTGTAATACACCCAGCACACACACACACGAGCAGGACGCGAGGAGACCCTGTATCACAGTCACTCCACTCACCTGTAATACACCCAGCACACACACGAGCAGGACGTGAGGAGACCATGTATCACAGTCACTCACCTGTAATACACCCAGCACACACACACGAGCAGGACGTGAGGAGACCCTGTATCACAGTCACTCACCTGTAATACAGCCAGCACACACACACGAGCAGGACGCGAGGAGACCCTGTATCACAGTCACTCACCTGTAATACAGCCAGCACACACACACGAGCAGGACGTGAGGAGACCCTGTATCACAGTCACTCACCTGTAATACACCCAGCACACACACACGAGCAGGACGTGAGGAGACCCTGTATCACAGTCACTCACCTGTAATACACCCAGCACACACACACGAGCAGGACGTGAGGAGACCCTGTATCACAGTCACTCACCTGTAATACACCCAGCACACACACACGAGCAGGACGTGAGGAGACCCTGTATCACAGTCACTCACCTGTAATACACCCAGCACACACACACACGAGCAGGACGTGAGGAGACCCTGTATCACAGTCACTCACCTGTAATACACCCAGCACACACACACGAGCAGGACGTGAGGAGACCCTGTATCACAGTCACCTGTAATACAGCCAGCACACACACACGAGCAGGACGTGAGGAGACCCTGTATCACAGTCACTCACCTGTAATACACCCAGCACACACACACACGAGCAGGACGTGAGGAGACCATGTATCACAGTCACTCACCTGTAATACAGCCAGCACACACACACGAGCAGGACGTGAGGAGACCCTGTATCACAGTCACTCACCTGTAATACACCCAGCACACACACACACGAGCAGGACGTGAGGAGACCATGTATCACAGTCACTCACCTGTAATACACCCAGCACACACACACGAGCAGCACGTGAGGAGACCCTGTATCACAGTCACTCACCTGTAATACACCCAGCACACACACACGAGCAGGACGTGAGGAGACCATGTATCACAGTCACTCACCTGTAATACACCCAGCACACACACACGAGCAGGACGTGAGGAGACCCTGTATCACAGTCACTCACCTGTAATACACCCAGCAGACACACACGAGCAGGACGTGAGGAGACCCTGTATCACAGTCACTCACCTGTAATACACCCAGCAGACACACACGAGCAGGACGTGAGGAGACCCTGTATCACAGTCACTCACCTGTAATACACCCAGCACACACACACGACCAGGACGTGAGGAGACCATGTATCACAGTCACTCACCTGTAAAACAGCCAGCAAACACACACGAGCAGGACGTGAGGAGACCCTGTATCACAGTCACTCACCTGTAATACACCCAGCACACACACACACGAGCAGGACGTGAGGAGACCCTGTATCACAGTCACTCACCTGTAATACACCCAGCACACACACACGAGCAGGACGTGAGGAGACCCTGTATCACAGTCACCTGTAATACAGCCAGCACACACACACGAGCAGGACGTGAGGAGACCCTGTATCACAGTCACTCACCTGTAATACACCCAGCACACACACACACGAGCAGGACGTGAGGAGACCATGTATCACAGTCACTCACCTGTAATACAGCCAGCACACACACACGAGCAGGACGTGAGGAGACCCTGTATCACAGTCACTCACCTGTAATACACCCAGCACACACACACACGAGCAGGACGTGAGGAGACCATGTATCACAGTCACTCACCTGTAATACACCCAGCACACACACACGAGCAGGACGTGAGGAGACCATGTATCACAGTCACTCACCTGTAATACACCCAGCACACACACACGAGCAGGACGTGAGGAGACCCTGTATCACAGTCACTCACCTGTAATACACCCAGCAGACACACACGAGCAGGACGTGAGGAGACCCTGTATCACAGTCACTCACCTGTAATACACCCAGCAGACACACACGAGCAGGACGTGAGGAGACCCTGTATCACAGTCACTCACCTGTAATACACCCAGCACACACACACGACCAGGACGTGAGGAGACCATGTATCACAGTCACTCACCTGTAAAACAGCCAGCAAACACACACGAGCAGGACGTGAGGAGACCCTGTATCACAGTCACTCACCTGTAATACACCCAGCACACACACACGACCAGGACGTGAGGAGACCATGTATCACAGTCACTCACCTGTAATACACCCAGCACACACACACGAGCAGGACGTGAGGAGACCCTGTATCACAGTCACTCACCTGTAATACACCCAGCACACACACACGACCAGGACGTGAGGAGACCCTGTATCACAGTCACTCACCTGTAATACACCCAGCACACACACACACGAGCAGGACGTGAGGAGACCCTGTATCACAGTCACTCACCTGTAATACACCCAGCACACACACACGACCAGGACGTGAGGAGACCCTGTATCACAGTCACTCACCTGTAATACACCCAGCACACACACACGAGCAGGACGTGAGGAGACCATGTATCACAGTCACTCACCTGTAATACACCCAGCACACACACACGAGCAGGACGTGAGGAGACCATGTATCACAGTCACACACCTGTAATACAGCCAGCACACACACACGACCAGGACGTGAGGAGACCATGTATCACAGTCACTCACCTGTAATACACCCAGCACACACACACGAGCAGGACGTGAGGAGACCATGTATCACAGTCACACACCTGTAATACAGCCAGCACACACACACGACCAGGACGTGAGGAGACCCTGTATCACAGTCACTCACCTGTAATACACCCAGCACACACACTTTCCCACTCACTTCCTGCTTCACGCTCTCCTGATAAGATCTCACAGATTTCCCTCATTCCTCAGCACAGGACAGGCCTCTACACATGCAGGGAGGATCCTCCCTTATCAACAGGAACTGATACCTTCTCCTACAGGACTTACACATAATGATGGCCTCTTCCATAATATTACTAATGTACATCGTCGCAAATACCACTACCTGTACACACACCCTCTACCTGTACACCGCTACTACTACTGCCTGTATATACACCCTCCACATGTACACTGCTACTACTACTGCCTGAATATACACCCTCCAACATGTACACCGCTACTACTACTGCCTGTAAATACACTCTCCGCCTGTATATACACCCTCAACCTGTACACCGCTACTACTACTGCCTGTATATACACCCTCCAACATGTACACCGCTACTACTGCCAGTAAATACACTCTCCGCCTGTATATACACCCTCAACCTGTACACCGCTACTACTACTGCCTGTATATACACACTCCACATGTACACCGCTGCTACTACTACTGCCTGTATATACACCCTCCAACATGTACACCGCTACTACTACAGCCTGTAAATACACTCTCCGCCTGTATATACACCCTCAACCTGTACACCGCTACTACTACTGCCTGTATATACACCCTCCAACATGTACACCGCTACTACTACTGCCTGTATATACACTCTCCACCTGTACAGCGCTACTACTACTGCCTGTATATACACCCTCAACCTGTACAACGCTACTACTACTGCCTGTATATACACCGCTACTACTACTACTTGTATATACACCCTCAACCTGTACACCGCTACTACTACTGCCTGAATATACACCACCCACATGTACACCGCTACTACTACTGCCTGTATATACACCCTCCACATGTACACCGCTACTACTACTGCCTGTATATACACCCTCCACATGTACACCGCTACTACTACTGCCTGTATATACACCCTCCACATGTACACCGCTACTACTACTGCCTGTATATACACCCTCCACATGTACACCGCTACTACCACTGCCTGAATATACACCACCCACATGTACACCGCTACTACTACTGCCTGTATATACACCCTCCACATGTACACTACTACTGCCTGTATATACACCCTCCACATGTACACCGCTACTACTACTGCCTGTATATACACCCTCCACATGTACACCGCTACTACTACTGCCTGTATATACACCCTCCACATGTACACTGATACTACTACTGCCTGTATATACACCCTCAACCTGTACACCACTACTACTACTGCCTGTATCTACACCCTCAACCTGTACACCGCTACTACTACTGCCTGTATATACACCCTCCACATGTACACCGCTACTACTACTGCCTGTATATACACCCTCTACCTGTACACCGCTACTAGTACTGCCTGTATATACACCCTCCACATGTACACCGCTACTAGTACTGCCTGTATATACACCCTCAACCTGTACACCGCTACTATTACTGCCTGTATATACACCCTCCACATGTACACTACTACTGCCTGTATATACACCCTCCACATGTACACCGCTACTAGTACTGCCTGTATATACACCCTCCACATGTACACCGCTACTAGTACTGCCTGTATATACACCCCCCACATGTACACCGCTACTAGTACTGCCTGTATATACACCCTCCACATGTACACCGCTACTAGTACTGCCTGTATATACACCCTCCACATGTACACCGCTACTAGTACTGCCTGTATATACACCCTCAACCTGTACACCGCTACTATTACTGCCTGTATATACACCCTCCACATGTACACTACTACTGCCTGTATATACACCCTCCACATGTACACCGCTACTAGTACTGCCTGTATATACACCCTCCACATGTACACCGCTACTAGTACTGCCTGTATATACACCCTCCACATGTACACCGCTACTAGTACTGCCTGTATATACACCCTCCACATGTACACCGCTACTAGTACTGCCTGTATATACACCCTCCACATGTACACCGCTACTAGTACTGCCTGTATATACACCCTCCACATGTACACCGCTACTAGTACTGCCTGTATATACACCCTCCACATGTACACCGCTACTAGTACTGCCTGCATAATAACATGTTCAGTAAAATCTAACCACAACAAAATGTGACTTTATACAAAGAAGTTTCAGAGGTAAAGGAGAGTATTGGGGAAACCTCCAGAAAGAATAAGAGTATATATGTACATCCAATATATAATAATAAACAATATTCACATATTTCTTCTCCTTTTATCAGCGACATGAAATACAAGTATATGTTAATTACCGTAATTTCCAAAGCTACTGTTAACTTGTATCACTAAAATGACAGGCAACAAAGCCAAATGTAAACACTTGTATACTATAAAATACTAGCAGTTACTATATTATGTATATACAGACAGCAGTCAATGTACGTGACAGGGGGGAGGGAGGAGGGGACATGTCACTGACAGGGGGGAGGGAGGAGGGAGCATGTCACTGACAGGGGGGGGAGGGAGGAGGGAGCATGTCACTGACAGGGGGGGGAGGGAGGAGGGGGCATGTCACTGACAGGGGGGGGAGGGAGGAGGGGGCATGTCACTGACAGGGGGGGGAGGGAGGAGGGGGCATGTCACTGACAGGGGGGAGGGAGGAGGGGGCATGTCACTGACAGGGGGGGGAGGAGGAGGGGGCATGTCACTGACAGGGGGGGGAGGGAGGAGGGGGCATGTCACTGACAGGGGGGGGAGGGAGGAGGGGGCATGTCACTGACAGGGGGGAGGGGGCATGTCACTGACAGGGAGGAGGGGGCATGTCACTGACAGGGGGGAGGGAGGAGGGGGCATGTCACTGACAGGGGGGAGGGAGGAGGGGGCATGTCACTGACAGGGGGGAGGGAGGAGGGGGCATGTCACTGACAGGGGGGAGGGAGGAGGGGGCATGTCACTGACAGGGGGGAGGGAGGAGGGGGCATGTCACTGACAGGGGGGAGGGAGGAGGGGGCATGTCACTGACAGGGGGGAGGGAGGAGGGGGCATGTCACTGACAGGGGGGAGGGAGGAGGGGGCATGTCACTGACAGGGGGGAGGGAGGAGGGGGCTTGTCACTGACAGGGGGGAGGGAGGAGGGGGCTTGTCACTGACAGGGGGGAGGGAGGAGGGGGCTTGTCACTGACAGGGGGGAGGGAGGAGAGGGCTTGTCACTGACAGGGGGGAGGGAGGAGAGGGCTTGTCACTGACAGGGGGGAGGGAGGAGAGGGCTTGTCACTGACAGGGGGGAGGGAGGAGAGGGCTTGTCACTGACAGGGGGGAGGGAGGAGAGGGCTTGTCACTGACAGGGGGGAGGGAGGAGAGGGCTTGTCACTGACAGGGGGGAGGGAGGAGAGGGCTTGTCACTGACAGGGGGGAGGGAGGAGAGGGCTTGTCACTGACAGGGGGGAGGGAGGAGAGGGCTTGTCACTGACAGGGGGGAGGGAGGAGAGGGCTTGTCACTGACAGGGGGGAGGGAGGAGAGGGCTTGTCACTGACAGGGGGGAGGGAGGAGAGGGCTTGTCACTGACAGGGGGGAGGGAGGAGAGGGCTTGTCACTGACAGGGGGGAGGGAGGAGAGGGCTTGTCACTGACAGGGGGGAGGGAGGAGAGGGCTTGTCACTGACAGGGGGGAGGGAGGAGAGGGCTTGTCACTGACAGGGGGGAGGGAGGAGAGGGCTTGTCACTGACAGGGGGGAGGGAGGAGAGGGCTTGTCACTGACAGGGGGGAGGGAGGAGAGGGCTTGTCACTGACAGGGGGGAGGGAGGAGAGGGCTTGTCACTGACAGGGGGGAGGGAGGAGAGGGCTTGTCACTGACAGGGGGGAGGGAGGAGAGGGCTTGTCACTGACAGGGGGGAGGGAGGAGAGGGCTTGTCACTGACAGGGGGGAGGGAGGAGAGGGCTTGTCACTGACAGGGGGGAGGGAGGAGAGGGCTTGTCACTGACAGGGGGGAGGGAGGAGAGGGCTTGTCACTGACAGGGGGGAGGGAGGAGAGGGCTTGTCACTGACAGGGGGGAGGGAGGAGAGGGCTTGTCACTGACAGGGGGGAGGGAGGAGAGGGCTTGTCACTGACAGGGGGGAGGGAGGAGAGGGCTTGTCACTGACAGGGGGGAGGGAGGAGAGGGCTTGTCACTGACAGGGGGGAGGGAGGAGAGGGCTTGTCACTGACAGGGGGGAGGGAGGAGAGGGCTTGTCACTGACAGGGGGGAGGGAGGAGAGGGCTTGTCACTGACAGGGGGGAGGGAGGAGAGGGCTTGTCACTGACAGGGGGGAGGGAGGAGAGGGCTTGTCACTGACAGGGGGGAGGGAGGAGAGGGCTTGTCACTGACAGGGGGGAGGGAGGAGAGGGCTTGTCACTGACAGGGGGGAGGGAGGAGAGGGCTTGTCACTGACAGGGGGGAGGGAGGAGAGGGCTTGTCACTGACAGGGGGGAGGGAGGAGAGGGCTTGTCACTGACAGGGGGGAGGGAGGAGAGGGCTTGTCACTGACAGGGGGGAGGGAGGAGAGGGCTTGTCACTGACAGGGGGGAGGGAGGAGAGGGCTTGTCACTGACAGGGGGGAGGGAGGAGAGGGCTTGTCACTGACAGGGGGGAGGGAGGAGAGGGCTTGTCACTGACAGGGGGGAGGGAGGAGAGGGCTTGTCACTGACAGGGGGGAGGGAGGAGAGGGCTTGTCACTGACAGGGGGGAGGGAGGAGAGGGCTTGTCACTGACAGGGGGGAGGGAGGAGAGGGCTTGTCACTGACAGGGGGGAGGGAGGAGAGGGCTTGTCACTGACAGGGGGGAGGGAGGAGAGGGCTTGTCACTGACAGGGGGGAGGGAGGAGAGGGCTTGTCACTGACAGGGGGGAGGGAGGAGAGGGCTTGTCACTGACAGGGGGGAGGGA